>CM038677.1:234058591-234658591 GCA_021605205.1 Aegilops longissima
CTCCGCCCATTCGCCGGCGTGTCGCAGTCGGCGTGCTGCAGCCAAAGCACCAGGGGTCCCCTCGGTGGCATCTCAGAAGAGAAGAAAGAAGGGAAGCGGATCCAAGTGCACGGGGGCATCGTCGCCCACAGCACGAGCTCGCGCGAGAAGTCTGTGGCGTGGACTCTTGGAGCGGAGACGCGCGCCACCGCGGCACGGCGACCATGACCACACCGCGCACGCCGACGCTCCTCATCTCTCCCTCCTGAGCCCCTGGCCTGGGCGTACAGGGGTAGCGGATACCCGGGAGGAGGCCGCTCGCACCAAGGCCTCGTCACCACCTGCATCGCCGCCGCGTTGCGGCGATCGACCTGCCTCTTCTTCGGCGGGACGGGCACGAGCCCATCGAGGGGAGTCTTTCCTTTCTCCGCGGTAGAAAACCTTCGGATGGGCACCATTGGTGTCGCAGCTGGCAATGGAGCAAGGAGGAAGAAGCTGGTGGAATGGGAAGAGATGAGCGACGGGGGCTCCGCCCCCTCCCCATTTGTAGCGGGAGAAGGCCAACCAACGCCCCCCATGATCACAGGTAATGATGGTTTTTCCTTCCATGTCGCATGGAATTGTCAAGTCGGGCAGTTGCCGAGGCAGCGTGGGGAAGCGGAGATGCCCACGTCCAATCAACCGCCACGCGTTGACCAAGGCCGCAGGCTATTGGGGCCCGTGGCGCTCCAGGAATCTTTGGCCGCCTGCCAAGCCCAAGCCAGCAGCTTTGGGCCTGGGGGCTACTCTCGGTGTTCTGGGAATGGGGGTCCCCAGACTTGCCTGCCTGCGGCCCATGGCGTGGCTCCATGAGCGGGCCTGTATGGCCCATCTTCACGAACAAGCACTCAAGACCCTCGCGAGGGGCCAAACCTCGCGAGGCGGACGACATAATACCTCTTCGAGAGCGGCCTCACCAGGTTGGCTCGCGAGGGGCGGAGAGATCAAGGCAGGGCAAACCTCGCGAGGCTTTCGTGACGTGAGCCATGACGATCAAGGCCAGGCGGGCGCCAGCGCGCACAGTGTACTTGTTTCCTCTTTGGTACTAAGGAAGCAAGCACAGACAAGGAGTACCGAGGCGTCAAGCAAATGTTTCCATATCGATGCAACGAGACCAAGACCAACATGACGGCAAGACGGAGGTCACCATGGAGCCCAAGGCGGCGTCACTACCAGAGCCTTTTGCAGGCGAAGACTGCTTTTGTCAAGATAAGCTATACTAGTTGTCCCCTTTCAAATTGGCCGTTGTTGGCTCCCTTCCCGCTCAATATTTGGGGAGAGGACCAGGGCCTCTATAAATAGGACTAGCCACCACCATAGACAAATGGACTGAGATCATCCTCAACCACACAAGTTCACCAGGCACAAGAACACCCCGCATCAGGAGGCTGTTCTTCCCCTTGTACTGTTCATCCTCAGCCCAAGAGGCAATCCACCACCACCACACTGGAGTAGGGTATTACACCACAACGGTGGCCCGAACCAGTATAAATCTTGTATTCTTTGTGTTGCGAGTTCGTCGAGTTAGTCCCTGAGATCTTAGCAAAGCTAGGACGTGGATCGGTAGGGGGAGATCTTCATGCGCACCCCAGAGTTTGAACCTTAAGGGTTTTGCCGGAACCCGTGATCCGACGGGATTCAGACCTACTTGGGGCACCCCTTGGCCTCTCCCCTCTCCCTCCCACCTATATATATGAGGAGGGGGCGCCTAGCACAAACCAGACAATTGCCTAGCCATGTGCGGTGCCCCCCTCCTCCGTTTACACCTCCGGTCATATTTTCGTAGTGCTTAGGCGAAGCCCTGCGGAGATCACTTCACCATCACCATCACCATGCTGTCGTGCTGGTGGAACTCATCTAGTACCTCGACGTCTTGCTGGAACAAGAAGGCGAGGGGCATCACCGAGCTGAACGTGTGTAGAACGCGGAGGTGACGTGCGTTCGGTACTTGATCAGTTGAAGCACGAAGAAGTTCGACTACATTAACCGCGTTGTGAAACGCTTCTGCTTACGGTCTACGAGGGTACGTAGACACACTCTCCCCCTCATTGCTATGCATCTCCATGGATAGGTCATTGCGTGTGCGTATTTTTTTTGTTTTCCATGCAACGACTCCCAACACTTTTTGCTCAAATATTTATGGCCATAGAGAATGTTTAAACAATAATTAGAACACATTATTTTTGTATGGCATAAGATTATATAAGCATAAGCCCCTGTTCGTTGATAATGGTGTCATTTGTGTGATTTTTTTCATGTTTACTCATTAGATCTCCAGAAAATGCCACGAGAAGGGAACCTAAAGCTGACTTTGACGTCATGGCATAGGGTACCTCCAACACTTATAAGCATGAGAGTAGCTTCTTCATGGCCGGCTTCCTACTTGGGAGTAGCTATTTGAAGATTTCAGAGTAAATAAAAAATGAATGTACTATCACAACTGGAGAGTCAAACCATCTGAGTTACTAAATAATCTCCCTATTTTAGCCTGTCAATCTTCTATTTCACATTTGCTTATGGTAGCTTAGCCTGTAAAGAAACTATTGCACTTCACTGGATGTTTTTTCACTAGCAAATTTGTATCATCATCTAGCCAATGCAATGTACCCCCATAATGTTCAACAAGATGTACATTTCCGCTCATCCAACATGTGTCTCTATTGTTTTTATAGTTTTTAAGCAGCCACAACAATTGTATAAGTCAAGAGGACTCGACTAGTATTGGAATACATTCTCAGAGCATGCGCCCTCACCTCCGACAACCAATGGGAGGAATGTATGCCTTATGCATAATTCATATACAACAGCGACCATGTTCCCAGCCTCAAGACATCACCATTAGAAGCATTACTTACCCGAGACTACCCAGCTCCATGGAAGTGGACACAAGTAAAGGACATCGGTATTTTTG
Source organism: Aegilops longissima (assembly GCA_021605205.1). Classification (NCBI taxonomy): domain Eukaryota; kingdom Viridiplantae; phylum Streptophyta; class Magnoliopsida; order Poales; family Poaceae; genus Aegilops; species Aegilops longissima. The sequence goes on from CM038677.1 coordinate 234,061,521, forward strand.
GCATCACCGTGAGCCCTAGTAGAGAAGGAGAGGTACAACCCACGAAGGGTAACGGCTACGCGAGTCCACAGAGGGCTCCACCCACAAAGGGTCCACGAAGAAGGTACCTTGTCTGTCCCACCATGGCCATCTCCCACGAAGGACTTAACTCACTAGGGTAGATCTTCACGAAGCAGACAATCTCCTTGCCCTTACAAACTTCTTGTTCAACTCCACATCTTGAGGGAGGCTCCCAAGCGACACCTAACAAATTTAGGAGACACCACTCTCCAAAAGGTAATAGATGGTGTGTTGATGATGAACTCCTTGCTCTTGTGCTTCAAATGATAGTCTCCCCAACACTCAACTCTCTCTCTCGGATTTGGCTATATATGGTGGAAAGATGATTTGAGTGGAAAGCAACTTGGGGAAGGCTAGAAATCAAGATTCTTGTGGTAGGATTGGATCTCAACACATGAGTAGGTGGTTATCTCTCATAAAATGTATGGTGGAAGTGTAGGCACGTTCTGATGGCTCTCTCATGAATGGAGAAGGCGGTGGAGGGGTTTATATAGCCTCCACACAAAATCCAACCGTCACAGCATTTGACTCATCTCGCTGGGACCGAATGGTTAAACTCGGTGGCACCGATCAATTCAAAAATGTCAATGTTAGGAATCTCTGGTGGGACCGACTGGAACAACTCGGTGGGACCGATGTGCTAGGGCTTAGGGAAAACTGCATCTCGGTGGCACCGATTGCATCAACTCGGCGAGACCGAAGTGAAGCAATAAGGCAACATCGAGTTGGTCAATCCATCTTGGTGAGACCGATTGCATAACTCGGTGAGGCCAAAATAAATGCACTAGATAACAGAGAGTTGGCAAGGCCATATCGGTGAGACCGAGACCCGTATCGGTGAGACCGGACTGTTAGGGTTTCTGGCCGTGGCTATGTCATATGAACTCGGTGGCTCCGGGTAGGAAGTATCGGTGGGCCGAGTTGGAGTTTAGGGTTTGGACTTATTTGTGTTGGGGAACACAGTAATTTCAAAAAAAAATCCTACGATCATGCAAGATCTATCTTGGAGATGCATAGCAACGAGATGGGAGAGTGTGTCCACGTACCCTCGTAGACCGAAAGCGGAAACGTTTAATAACGCGGTTGATGTAGTCAAACTTGTTCACGATCCAACCGATCCAAGTACCGAACGTACGACACCTCCACGTTCAGCACACGTTCAGCTCGATGACGTCCCTCATGCTCTTGATCCAGTTGAGGACGAGGCTGAGTTCCGTCAGCACGTCGGCGTGGCGACGGTGATGATGATGTTACCGGCGCAGGGCTTCGCCTAAGCACGACGGCGATATGATCGAGGTGTGTAACTGTGGAAGGGGGCACCACACACGGCTAAGATATCAACTTGTGTGTCTTTGGGGTGCCCCTGCCTCCGTATATACAGGAGGGAGAGGGAGAGGCAGACGGCCCTAGGGGGGCGCACCAAGGTGTGGAGTCCTACTAGGACTCCCTAGTCCTAGTAGGATTCCACCTCCCACACGGAGTAGAAAAGGGGGAAGGGAGAAGGAGAAGGAAAGGGGGGGCCCTTCTCCTAGTCCTAATAGGCCTCCTTCCCACGGGGGGGGGGGGCACTTGCCCCTTGTGGGCTGGTGTGCTTCCCTCTTATGGCCCACAAGGCCCATAACTTCTCCCGGGGGTTCCGGTAACCTCCCGGTACTCCGAAAAAATGCCCGAATATCTCAAAACCATTCCGATGTCCAAATGCAACCTTCCAATATATGAATCTATACCTCTCGACCATTTCGAGACTCCTCGTCATGTCCGTGATCTCATCCGGGACTCCGAACAAACTTCTGTTCATCAAATCACATAACTCATAATACAAATCGTCATCGAATGTTAAGCGTGCGGACGCTATGGGTTCGAGAACTATGTAGACATGACCGAGACACATCTCTGGTCAATAACCAATAGAGGAACCTGGATGCTCATATTGGCTCCTACATATTCTACGAAGATCTTTATCGGTCAAACCGCATAACAACATACGTTGTTCCCTTTGTCATCAGTATGTTACTTGCTTGAGATTCGATCGTCGGTATCATCATACCTAGTTTAATCTCATTACCAGCAAGACTCTTTACTCTTTTCATAACGCATCATCATGTAACTAACTCATTAGTCACATTGCTTGCAAGGCTTATAGTGATGAGCATTACCGAGAGGGCCCAGAGATACCTCTCCGATACACGGAGTGACAAATCCTAATCTCGATCTATGCCAACCCAACAAACACCTTCGGAGACACCTGCAGAGCATATTTATAATCACCCAGTTACGTTGTGACTTTTGATTGCACACAAGGTGTTCCTCCGGTATTCGGGAGTTGCATAATCTCATAGTCAGAGGAACATGTATAAGTCATGAAGAAAGCAATAGCAACAAAACTTAACGATCATAATGCCAAGCTAATGGATGGGTCTTGTCCATCACATCATTCTCTAATGATGTGATCCCGTTCATCAAATGACAACACATGTCTATGGTAAGGAAACATAACCTTCTTATATTAACGAGCTAGTCAAGTAGAGGCATACTAGGGACACTCTGTTTTGTCTATGTATTCACACATGTACTAAGTTTCCGGTTAATACAATTCTAGCATGAATAATAAACATTTATCATGATATAAGGAAATATAAACAACAACTTTATTATTGCCTCTAGGGCATATTTCCTTCAGTCTCCCACTTGCACTAGAGTCAATAATCTAGTTCACATCGACATGTGATTTAACACCAATAGTTCACATCACCATGTGATTAGTTCACATCGCCATGTGATTAATGCCCAAAGGGTTTTACTAGCACTACAAAAAAAAGACACATCCATGACATTTTGGGCCGAACAATTTTTTTCTGTCATACTTATGACACTTCTATGACAATAATTGTGACAAAACCCGGTATCATCATAGATGTTGTGGGCTCCTACTTCTATGACAAAAAATCATGACAGAAAATGGGCTTTTCGTCCTGGGCGGGCCGGAGACGCAGCTGCATGACATTCTTTGGGCCGTCCATGACGGAAAAAACCATGGTAGAAGCGAGGGCGAGGAAAATATTGGGGTGTTCCCGGTTACGGTGGGTGGTCGGGGCCGAGCGATGCGCGTTTCTCTCATACACGCACGTGCGTGGGTGCGAGTTGTTGGGCTCTAACTGAACCCGAGCGAGGCATTGGGTTCTAATTGAACCCGAGCGATTGCACTGTAGGCTACGCGTTACTGAACCCGAGTGATCGATCGATGGCTGTTAATCGAACCCGATCGAAGCGATTCTTCGCTCGCTGCTGCTGAAGCCGATCGATGCCGCTCTGGATGAACAAAGTGAGCATTGCCGGGGGTTGGATGAAGCAGTTCGGTGGGGGTGGATGAACAGACCCGTGGTGTTGCCTCTGGATGAACATGACCCCGATCGACGAGCCGGTTGGGGCTGGATGAAGAGGACCCCGTAGAGGGCTGGATGAACAAACCACACCATGGAGGGCTGGATGAACAGTAGATGGTGGAGGGCTGGATGAATAGTAGCTCATGGAGGGGTGGTTGAACAGGAGCCCGTGGAGAGGGTTGGTTGAACAATAGCCGGTGGAGTAGCGCGCGGTGGAGGCTGGATGAACATGAGCCCGTGGATGAACAGTCGCAGGTGGAGGCTGGAGGAGGTCGATGGTGGATGAATAGTAGCTCGTGGAGGGGTGGAGGGGGTTGACGGTGGAGATGAATAGTATCCTGTGGGGTACCATTTTGCGGTACGCCACACCCCTCCCGATGAACAGGACCCCAGTTTTGACCGTAGCGCTCCAACACAAGTCCGTTTCCTCCGTTTTGCGGTACGCCACACCCTTCTCGATCAACAGGATCCCCGTTTCGACCGTAGGAGGTCCATTTCCTCCATTTTGCGGTACGCCAAATGTGGGAGTACTGGACTAAGGGGTCCTCGGGCGTCCGGCCTGTTAGCCATGGGTCGGACTGATGGGCTGTGAAGATACGAAGACCGAAGACTGCACCCGTGTCCGGATGGGACTCTCCTTGGCGTGGAAGGCAAGCTTAGCGACCGAATATGTAGATTCTTTTCCTTTGTAACCGACCTTGTGTAACCCTAGATCTCCCCGGTGCCTATATAAACCGGAGGACTTAGTCCGGAAAGGGGAGATACCCATTACCATAGTCATACAGGCTAGACTTCTAAGGTTTAGCCATTACGATCTTGTGTTAGATCAACTCTTGTAATACTCATATTCATCAAGATCAATCAAGCAGGAAGTAGGGTATTACCTCCCTAGAGAGGGCCCGAACCTGGGTAAACATCGTGTCCCCTGTCTCCTGTTACCATCGACCTTAGGCGACGATTCGGGACCCCTACCGAGATCCGCCGGTTTTGACACCGACATTGATGCTTTCATTGACAGTTCCACTGTGCCATCCCCAAAAGGTTCGATGGCCCCTTCAATCGTTAACAATGACGCTGTCCAAGGACAAACCTTCCTCCCCGGACAGATCTTCGTGTTCGCGGTAACCGCCGGCCAACCTTCGTTGGGCCACCGAGCAGATCGATAGCTACGCCCCTGGCCATCAAGTCAGATTTGGGAGCTTGAATTACGTTGCGGACATCCATGGATATTTGATCTTCGCCGGATTCGAGAACGCGGCGACCGCCCTAGTCACCTTGACGGACATGACCTAAATCTGTCGTCAGACCGCATCCAGAAGATAGCTCCTATGACCCCTCTGGCTTTAGATCCAGGGCACACTGCGGCATCCCAGGATCGGAGGCTCGACCCCACCACGGAGGCCACAGATTCCCCAGCGTTGGAGCTGCACATGGACTTAACCTCACACAATATCTGTGTCACCGGAATTCCAGACTCGTCTCTGGTTATAAATTTCGAACCAGGTGAGCCGGCGGACGCCGAACTTGATCGTTTATCGGTCTTTGAATTCAGCACCGCAGACATCTTCCAACACTCGCCCTTGGGTGATGTGCTAAATTTGTTGAGAAATCTGTCCTTGGCGGGGGACTCACAACCGAATTATGTCCGGTTCGAACTTGAGGCTGATGATGAAGGAGAATTTCGCTTCCCACCCACCACCCACTTCGTAGCCACTGTCGAAGATTTAGCCGATGTGCTTGACTATGACTCTAAAGACATCGACGGTATGGACGACGATGCCGGAGACGAGGAGGCCCAAAACCGGTCGTTCATCGGACGATGGACGACCACTTCCTCATACGACGTCTACATGGTAGATACGTCAAAAAATAATAGTGGCGATGATAAGGAAAACCCCACAAAGGAGGACCCTCCTAAAACACAACCAAAGCACGGGCATCAGCAGCGCCGCTCTAAATCCCACCACAGCAGGGACAACAACACCGACACAGGAGACGATAACAATCCGGATGGTGCCGAAGACACAGAAGAACCCGATGAACAAACTGCCGAACATGACCATCGGGAAGAAGACTCGGATGATGGTAGTTACCATCCGCCCTCCAAGGAGGAGGCAAGCCTCGGTAACGACAACTTCAACGTGCCTGAGGAGCCTCTGGAGCAGGAGCGCTTTAAGTGCCAGCTAATAGCCACTGCAAGGAGCCTGAAGAAGAAACAGCAGCAGCTTCAAGCTAACCAAGATCTGCTCGTCGACAGATGGACTGATGTCCTGGCAGCCGAAGAATACGGCCTCAGACACCCAGCCAAGAGTTACCCCCAGTGAAGGCTGCTACCCCAATTCGATGAAGAGGCGCCAGAGCTCATACCTCCCTCGCGTAATGCGGCCGATCGACCACCACGCGGTCGGGACAGTGCGGCGGACCGACCAGCACGTGGTCGGGATAGAGCGGCAGCTCAGGCCGAACAGCAGCCTGCCCCACCACCTCGTAAAAATAGAGACAAAACAGCTCGGGGTCGCACATACGACCTCCGGTAGACCCTGGATAGTAGAGCAGGACATACCCGATCGATTTACGGATCGCGAGGACATCCCTCGACACGTGATGATGGCTACCTATTCGGACGTGACAACCCTAGTCACACCTGAGCCGATAACTGCAGACGAACTCCATCGGAGCTACGGTGCAATGCGGCCAAATATAGAGGTGCCGCACACCCTCTCTGCTTCACTGATGAGGTAATGAACCACGAATTCCCCGAAGGGTTCAAGCCCATGAATATTGAATCATACGACGGGACAACTGATCCCGCAGTATGGATCGAGGACTTTATCCTCCACATCAACATGGCCCGGGGAGATGACCTCCACGCTATCAAGTACCTCCCCCTAAAGCTTAAAGGACCAGCTTGGCACTGGTTAAACAGCCTGCCTGAAAATTCTATTGGCAGCTGGGAGGACTTGGAAGAGGCCTTCCTCGATAACTTCCAAGGTACATAGTTCAATAGCCTGGGGAGTCCGCCAGGAAGTTCTGGACTAGGTTCCTAACTAAAAGAACCAGATTGTCGACTGTCCGGATGCCGAAGCCCTAGCGGCCTTTAAACACAGCATTCGCGACGAATGGCTCGCCCGCCACCTAGGCCAAGAAAAGCCAAAATCCATGGCAGCCCTCACGGCACTCATGACCCGCTTTTGCACGGGTGAGGATAGTTGGTTGGCCCGCAGTAAAAACACAGCCAGCCAGGCAGGCCCCTCCAAGGTTAAGAACAATAACGGCAAGCTCCGATGTAACAGGCACAAACGACGAAGCAATGGTGGTAATACCGATGACACTACAGTTAATGCCGGATTCAGCGGCTCTAAGTCCGGTCAGTGAAAGAAACCATACAAGAGAAACAATCAGGGACCATCCAGCCTGGAACGTATACTCGATCGCCCGTGCCAGATATACGGTACCCCAGAAAAACCAGCCAACCATACCAACAAAGACTGTTGGGTTTTTAAACAGGCGGAAAATTAAACACCGAGAACAGGGAAAAGGGATCACAAAGCGAGGACGACGACGAGGAGCCCCGACAACGAAACACAGGGGGACAGAAGAAGTTTCCCCCTCAAGTCAAAACGGAACATTATATATGCTACACACATCCCCAAATGGGAGCGCAAGCGCGCACTAAGGGACGTTTATGCGATAGAGCCAGTCGCCCCAAAATTCAACCCATGGTCATCATGCCCGATCACTTTTGATCGTCGGGATCACCCGACCAGTATTCGGCATGGCGGATCAGCCGCACTAGTCCTGGACCCAATCATTGATGGATTCCACCTAACGCGCGTCCTCATGGACGGTGGTAGCAGCCTCAATCTGCTCTATCAAGACACAGTGTGCAAAATGGGCATTAATCCATCATGGATCAAGTCAACGAAGACTACCTTCAAAGGAGTCATACCAGGTGTAGAGGCCCATTGTACGGGCTCAATCACACTAAAGGTTGTCTTTGGATCCCCCGACAACTTCCGAAGCGAGGGGTTAATCTTTGACATCGTCCCATTCCGCGGTGGTTATCACGCACTGCTCAGACGGACGGCATTCGCTCAGTTCAATGTGGTGCCGCACTATGCTTATCTTAAGCTTAAGATGCCCGGTCCACGTGGTGTCATAACGGTCAACGGAAACACGGAACGCTCCCTTCGTGAGGAGCACACCGCTGCCCTAGCAGCAGAAGCACAGAGCGGCCTTCTCAAGCAAAACCGTAATCCGGCTGCCGAGCCGCTGGACATCGTGAAGAGGGTCCGGACTACGCTGCACCAGGCCAGCGCGGCTCATCAAGAGCTCGACTAGCAATTTGGCCTCCATCCCAGCTCCGATCAGGTAGTGGCGTTCATACCACGCGTGCATAATTACGCACTAGAAATCCCATGGGCATCGACGGAGGCACAGGTAGTTTGTGATCCACAGTTCGGCTCAACCGATCCCGGACACACATATATTGTCACTATTTCCTTTTTCCTTTTCAGGTTCATTTTGCATAGGCCTTCTTTGACGATCCGACTACTAGTCCTGTCAAAGGATAAAAACACCAGGATGGCAATAAGCACAGACGTATAGGGAAAGCTCTAGAGGTCAGTTCAAACGACCGCTCTACCTATTGTCAGGACCCACACGCAGCTTGCCTTCAGTCGCGGCATGTTAAACAACCGGTTGCTTATCGCACCATTTGTATCAATGCGCTTTGACGCATTAACCCAATTATAATGGAAACAGTTCATGGCTCAAGTTTAAGGGCCCAAGATATTACCTCTGCTTTCTCTCTGTTTTCCTTTAATAACTTATCTTCTAGCACCCATACACTTTGGTACGTTTCATATTTGCCAGGGGCTCCCAGGCGCCCCACAATACGGCAACAAAGTCCGAACACTCTTTATAGTATAGTTCGGCACCCCGAATTTAGCATTATATGCATTGGCTCCGAATCATGTCTTTGGTCAATAGTTGGGTTGCCCGGCTCCTGTGCTTGCTACCTTATGTTCTGCTACATCGGCTAAGGTAGTAAAGGGAGAACTACTGCGATTGTGCCCTAGTTTATCCAAAGGAGCACTTCAGTAAAGAAAGCCGGAAACTGATGTCATGATGCAGCGAGAGCCGGTCAGATGTTCGGAGGTTACAAATCGTTGGAGATTTCTCCCGCATTACGCGAAGGATCGGTACTTCCCGATCAGATGCTCATAGCACTCTGGTTGGAAAACCAGGGGCTGCGCCTACGTTTTATTGTAAAACTCCTATGTCTAAGTGAGGGTGTTTAAGCCGCATAGTCTGATTGCCTGGTTCGTTGCACTAAACAACTCCTTCAAGGACCATACAATTTGATCAAGATTGTTTAGATTCCATCCCGAACACCCCCGTACTACCTACGTGGGGGAAGAAGCCGACGACTGGCCAACCCTTATATTCCATACAACACGGCCGCACAGGAGGAAAAAATTAAAACATAACAAAAATTATATTACAAACTGACTTTGTTTCATCATACAAGGCAAAGACAACACGAATGTATTCATTCGAAAATAATGTCCTGCCCACATTGCATTGCCACAATGCGAGACCCTTCTAGGACATCCGCAAAATAGCGCTCGGGTGTGCGGTGCTCCTTGCCCTCTGGCGGCACCCTGGCCAGCTCGACGGCGTTCATCTTCACCCACCACATCTTGCAACGAGCAAAGGCCATACGAGCACTGCGATGCAGGCCGATCGGCAGCGATATCCGGCCGAGGAGAGGCGTTCACCATCCGCCTCACAGTGCGAAGTAGCTACGGGTATAGCCCGGTGGCCATAGCCGGATTATCAAATCCTTCATGGCTAGTTCGGCCACCCTATGCAGCTCCACCAGCTGTTTCAGCTGATCGGTGAAAGGCACGGGATGCTCTGGCATGAGATACTGTCACCAGAATAGCTTCTCCGTGGAATTCCCTTCCTTGGATCGAAAGAACTCCGCGGCGTCGGACACACTTCGCGGCAGATCAGCAAAAGCCCCTGGAGAACTCCGACTCCGGGTTAGCAGAAGATAATTCCTTTTCGCATATTTTCTTTGCATACTGAATGCCTTACCCGCCGCAATCTTCCTCACCTCCTGGATCTCTTGGAGGGCGCCCTGGGCCTCGTTCCGGGCTGTCTCCGTGCTCTGCCGAGCCTTGGAGAGTTCGGCCTCTTTAGCTGACCCGTCATGCTCCAAGGTCTCACACTTATTCACCGCGTCGTGGAGCTCTTGTCGGACCTCGTTGACCCGGGCCTTGAGCTTCTTACGGGCAGCCTGCTCCTTGACAGCCTTCCCCTCGACCTCGGCCGTCGCTTCTATACATATCATGACACTTTGGTCAATATATATTTTTTACTCTTTTCAAATATTTCCCGGGTTATCGCATACCTTGATTCTCCTGGAGCTGCCTCCTCACCTGGCCGAGCTCCTCCTTGGCTTGCTCCAGCCTCCGCTTCAGACCGGAGACTTCGGCATCATGTGAAGCCATGGCCAGCAGTGATGCCTGTATATTTATTCTAGACAAATTTAGTTAGTTTCCTACAATAAAAGGATTGATCCTCTGTCCGGCTTTTCTTTCCGAACACCGGACAGTGTCTCAGGGGCTACTGTCTATATTGGGATTTTCTCGTTTTGCGTCGCTTACCTCAAAACCTGTCAGCAGGCTGCTGCAGGCTTCGACTAGTCCGCTCTTAACGGACTGAACCCTTTCAATCACCGTGCTCATAAGAACACGGTGCTCATCCGCAATGGAAGCGCCTCGCAGCGCTTCCAGCAGATCATCTGGTGCCCCTGGTTGGACAGGGGTCACCGGTGGAATAGGCATACCCCCTTCTTTCGAAGGATGTCGTGTCGGATTCCGGACCTGTATCGGTCTCCGAAATCAAGTCTGTTTCAGGGACGAACTGAGTACGGCGCCCCTCCCCAGTCTCCTGGGGGATTGGTTCCCCCTAGTGTTCGGCGACAGGGGCTTCGCCTTCAGGCGCGTCTTGATCCTCTCCCCGGCATGGGAAGGTACGTTGGGAGAGCACCTCGTCGTCCCCTTTGGCCTTGGGAGAGTAGGCGGCTGGCGGTGTCTCGCTGGCCATCTCCTTTGAGTCCAACGAACCTCTTGATGATGATCGCTGGGAGCTGTTGTGGGCTGGACTGTGATAGCATAATTAACCATGTCAATACACTAAAATGGACAGGCTGGACGTACGGGTATGCGGGAGCCATAGAACTTACGAAGCAGCTTGAGGCTTGGTGCAGGGGTGTCGCTCCGGACTGCTGTCGACGTCCCACGCGGATTTGTCCGCAAAAGAGCCCTTCCCCTTTTCTGGTGTCCCCGCCTCCAAGTTCATGGAGGCTGCCCTCTTCTTCCTTCCCTCGTCAGGGGGAGGGTTGTTCTCCTCCTCCTCCTCCTCATCACCATCGTCATCTTCGGCGGTGGAGGAGCGGGTCTTGTCTTTAGATGTCGCGTCCGAAGTGCACTTGCAATGGGGGCCACTCCGGACCCCCTTGGCCTTCCCCTTGGCCTTCTTTGCCGACGCTGTATAGGGTGCCGGTACCAGCATCTTCGCCAAATGCAAAATGACGGGTTCTTCAGGTAGCAGAGCCAGGCACTGGATCTTCTTCGCCCTCTCCATCCATTCCTGAAGAGGCAATGGCAGTAAAAGTTCAGATATCCTCCTTGAAGCAAACAAGTAGAGGACACGTTAGAAACTTACCTCGCTGGCGGGATGGTTAATATCGTGCCCATGATCCGAATCTGTGGCTGGTGGTATCTCGTCGCTCTTGAAGAGCAACCTCCAGGCATCTTCGTGAGTTGTTCCGAAGAGCCTCTCCAGGGTTTGGTGCCTCCTCGGATTAAACTCCCAAAGGGGGCGTTATCGGCTTTGGCAAGGGAGGATCTGGCGAACCAGCATCACTTGGATTACATCAAAAAGTTTGACGTTCTTATCCACCATGCTTTGAACGCGCGTCTGCAACGCTATCAGCTCGTCTGGCGAACACCAGTTCGGGCTCTTCTCGACCCAGGAGGTGAGTCGCATGGGTGCACCGGAGTTAAATTCGGCAGCTGCAACCCAATTGGTGCCCCGGGGTTCTGTAATGTAGAACCATTGTTTCTGCCATTCCTTGATAGTCTCCACGAAAGTGCCTTTTGGCCAGGAGACATTGGCCAGCTTACTCACCATGGCTCCTCCGCACTCCGCGTGCTGGCCGTCCACTACCTTCGGCTTCATGTTGAAGACTTTGAGCCATAGCCTGAAGTGGGGTTGGATGCGGAGGAAGGCCTCACAGACGACGATGAACGCCGAAATATTGAGGAAGGAATTCGGGGATAGATCATGGAAGTATATCCCGTAATAGTACATCAGCCCGTGGACGAAAGGGTGGAGTAGAAACCCTAGCCCACGAAGGAAATGAGGGATGAATACCACCCTCTCGTTGGGCTTCGGCGTGGGGACGACTTGCCCCTGGGCTGGAAGACGGTGGGCGATTTCCTTCGCCAAGTACCCGGCCGCCCGAAGCTCAGTAATGTCCTTCTCCTCGACGAAGGAGACCATCCATTTGCCTTGGTCTTCAGATCCGGACATGGTCGGATGCTTGCCGGAGATGTAGAAAGATGGGGACTTGGGCGCTGGAGCTCAAGGATGGAAGGGGAGAGGAAGGAGAAGGCGTGAGTAGACAAGGGCGAATTCTTATCCCCTTATAAAGGCAGTGAATACCGAACGCCTTCCTACTCGCCTCAAAACCCGCCTATTCCCAAGGGCTGTGTAAACGGCACGGTTGGGTTACCCATACCCGTATTGATGAGAATCCCGCAATAAGGGGACACGATCTCTGCTTCGACAATACGTGCCAATAGCAACCGCGTCTCGAAACGTGGAGCGGCAGACGAAAAACGGTTCAAAATTACGACCGGACAAATATGATGTCATGTTATAAAAAGTTGTCAGCGGATTGGATTCGTGTAATATTATATTCTCTGTGCGGTTGTGTGTGATGTGTGTTACAGGTCCGGATACAATCATCCGTCCGTAGATTATCTTGGAGTTCAGAAAGGGGAACCCGCCTTGCAATGCCGAAGACAAATCTGCGCTGGACTCCTCGTCATTGAAGCCAGGTTCAGGGGCTACTGAGGGAGTCCTGGACTAAGGGGTCCTCGGGCGCCCGGCCTGTTAGCCATGGGCCGGGCTGATGGGCTGTGAAGATACGAAGACCAAAGACTGCACCCGTGTCCGGATGGGACTCTCCTTGGCGTGGAAGGCAAGCTTGGCGACCAAATATGTAGATTCTTTTCCTTTGTAACCGACCTTGTGTAACCCTAGATCTCCCCGGTGCCTATATAAACCGGAGGACTTAGTCCGGAAAGGGGAGATACCCATTACCATAGTCATACAGGCTAGACTTCTAGGGTTTAACCATTACGATCTCTTGGTAGATCAACTCTTGTAATACTCATATTCATCAAGATCAATCAAGCAGGAAGTAGGGTATTACCTCCATAGAGAGGGCCCGAACCTGGGTAAACATCGTGTCCCCTGTCTCCTGTTACCATCGACCTTAGACGCACAGTTCGGGACCCGCTACCCGAGATCCGCCGGTTTTGACAGCAACACTAGACCCCTCCCGATGAACAGGATCCTGTTTTAAACGTGGCCGGTAGAACACAAGGCCGTTTCCTCCGTTCTGCGGTACACCAGGCCTCGTTTCCATCGGCTGTTCCGTCCAAGCCGGTTGGCTCCCACGCGTTCTGTTGCCTCCCGATGAGCACGACGCATTCTGTTGCCTCCCCATGAACACGACAATGATGCAGTTTCTCCGTTCCAACCCAGCCATGTACACGAGCCCTGGTTGTACGTACGCGCGAGTTGGCGTTCGAGACCCCGCCCATATGTACGTACATGGTCGTATTTACTTTCTTGCACCCTGGCCGCTGTACGTATGTGTACATGCTACGTGCGCGCCTGTACTACGACACGTGTGCGCCTCTACATCGACCAGTTTGTACGTACACATTCGCGACCAGAATGACAACGCTACGTACGCTTCGACCAGATGGGTCCCGACTGTCACGCACTTCCTTGCGTGTGAAGATGTAGCTGATGGGTCCCAGCAGTCAGGGAGGCGAATCGCTATTTTTTTGCCCGGACGCACTTCCTTGCGTGCGAAGATGTAGCTGGTAGGTCCCAGCAGTCAGGGGGGAACATTTTTTTTGCAAAATACGCGTCCGGTGGGTCCCTGCTGTCAGGTGGAGGAATAATTATTTTGCACGTAATAAGGAGGCACTTCCTTGCGGCCGCCATGGACCCAGCTGTTAGCCTCTCCACGTACAGTACTGTTCCGATGGAAGTCAATCGTTGACCACATTGATCACGCCGCACCGAGAGCACCACGGCAGTAGACGACGGAGAGGCCTAGGAAGGGGACGACGCGGAGCCAGGGAAGACGCGACAGTGGAAGCCCGCGCGGAGAGGAGTACGAGGGTTCACTGGTTCGGCTTCGGTGTGAGGCTGCCGTTGCCGCAGAATAACAAGGGGTGTGGGTGAGTAGAGGGATGGCCTGGCCAGCGGTGGGAGTAGTAGGGGGCGGTGAGGCCTCCGCGGAATCACAGCCGGCCACGAGAGGCACGAGAACGCAGCACGATCGGCGCTGCTTTGGGCGGCTGGAGCAAGAAGACCAGAGGTTGAAGAAGCACTACGGCCGTTGGATGGACATCGTACGATCACTACAGCTAGAATCATTTATATTTATTAAGTTGACAAAGCCCTTGATATGCATCAACTTAGTAGGCCCATAGGTCAGCCTTCGAAACGGTGCGCCCCAGATGTCAGGGGAGGAATCATTTTTTGGGCGGCTGAAGCAAGAATATCCGAGATTGAAGAAGAAGCACGACATCCGTTGGATGGATATCCAACGGCCACAGCTTCCAGAACCGTGTGTTGTTGACAAAGCCTTGCATACGCGTCAACCTAGTTTTTTTAGGGGATGCGTCAACTTAGAAGGCCCACAAGTGTGCGGCACAGAACATATAGCCCATTTTTGATTTGTAAGAATGTACAGCCCATTTTTTAATTCTAATGGAATTTACTACAACCCATTTACAGTTTGTTAAAAGTACAACCCATTTTCTAGCTAGGGCAACAATTAATAATTTCAACCAACCGCTCAAAATAGAATTCAAAACAATTTCCCACATTTTTATGGGATCCGAAATATTTTTATCCAAAATTTCTAGTCAGATCAAATATAATTTCAAAATAAAGTTCTATTATGTTAGAATCCAACGAAATATTGCGCGCGCAACAAGTAATGAAATTAAAATTTTCAAATTCCAAAAATAATATAAATTTTAAACTTATTACGCGTTTGGTGCATTTTTTATAGTTACTGCCCAGTTATTATAATTACAAAATCCCATTTATTATTTGTTAAAGTCCATTTTCTTGTTAAGCCTAATCCATACCTCCTAGGAAAGTTTGCAGCCCAGCGGAGCAGAGAATAACAAGTTGACCCGGATATTGTGTACAACTGTTGGCCCAGTTGCATTGCTGATGTTGAAAAAAGGCATGTGTAGTACGGTACAAACTAACATGGCTACTCAGCCCACATTCAGCGACACCAGAAAGGCACAAACAAGGCTTCTGTACAACTTTTTGAAGTCACTGAGCTCAATTAATAACTTAAGAAAAAAAGTTAGATTACAGTGGAACCTAATTAAAAGCTTTCACGAGCAAAGAAATAATTCAACGGGTCCCACTTGTGCGTGTGTGAGAGAGAGAGAGAGATAGAGAGACCCTCGGTCAATGCTCGTAAATACATCTTTCAGCCATATGCATTGCTGATGCTCAGTAAAAACTTATATAGTTGACACAATCATATAGAACATCATAGCACACTGAACTTGCATACAAAAATTTCACGCAGGCGGCACAATCAGGATGGAAGCAGTGGATCGCTATGGGTAGGGCTATGTTGAAACCAACGAACTCGTACATAACGGTTCATCGTCTTTAGCAATGACGGGGAAATATCTTGAATGTTGTGCAAAGAAAACAGACACAACACAATAAGTTCTGCTAGCACATTAAGTTCACGTACAACCCTTTCTAAAAAAGTTCAGGTACAAAATTAGAACATGTCACAATCAAATGTATTGGCACATCAGTGCTTCACACCCATAGCTCAGATTTAACTAGTATCTGACAAGATTCAGTTGTTACCTCAAATTAGAGCACATCCAAGCAGCCAATCCTGCCTCTTCTCCCAAAGAAACAGTGGCCTCCGCCGCGCGATGGAGTAGGCCCTGTGCCATCCATTGTTCCAAGAAACACGGGGAAAGTCTGACGTTGACTCCTGTAATGGACGTCGTCAACGGACCCTAGCACCAGCGGCGGCGGCAGGACTTCGATTGATGGATTGACCACTTCTTCGACATGCACGGACACTCGATGCAGGTACATCCCTAATGTGGTCCACGGCGGCCTTGGTGGTGACGAATAGTACAACTCCGGTTCCTGCACCGGTATCTCAACACCAATCACCTTCGCTATGGTGGACGGCTTCTTCATCAATGCCATAACCGTCAGAGCCCAACTATCTGGAGGAACAAACATACTTACGAGCTCACCTCCAAGGTCGTTGATAAGCTCATTCATGGACTCGCTGTTCCAAGCACGTCAAGGCATGCCGTGGAATGTAAGCTTTGTTAAAAACTCAAGCTCAGAGGGCACCGAGCCCCATCCTGGGTGCCACCGATCAAAGCTCACCAGCGCGCCATCGCAGAACAAACACCGAGAAGATACGAACACACGACTACAGTCGAAAGTTGTCCGGAACTTGACGAAGAAATCAGCCGGTGGTGGACAGACTTCGACAAGCAAGTTACTTATTTGGATGTCGTGTGCAATGCCAAGAGCTTTGACAAGGTCGTCCGGCGAGACGGGAGGCCGATCGTCGTTGATGGTTACCATTAGAACTTTGCCGGCAAACTGGTCATCAAGCGCCGCCATGCCACTGTTGAGCGATAGCACGCACCGACCGAAGGCAGGATGGACCTCAGGATCTCCGGCTCGGAGATCCGCGTTGACCGACAACATAATAGTGCGCTTGAGTACAGGGAGTACAGGAGTGGGATTTGGGGGAACTGGAGTAGGAATCGAGATTCCAGAGGTGGGGAGGGGCCGGAGATTGGGGATGAAAAGGTAGCATGAATTTCTAACACGCGCCAATATGCTCTTGGCGCGCAAGCGCATGAAAACACCGGTGGCGCCCACATGTCGGCCTAAGAGTCCTTATTCTTTCTTTTTTGGAGAGCCCGGCCTTTTTTTTGAGGATCTTTTGAGAGCCCGGCCTGAGAGTCATAATTGACCTGTTTGGCATTGCGTTACTACTCGGCCCATATTCAACGACACCCCACTGGCCCAAACAAGTGTACATCATCGAAAAGACACTGAGCTCAAATTATATAACTTGAAAAAAAGGAGATACACTCTGAACACTGGAGAATGGTGATGCCCTCATTTAGCCCACCAGTTGTTTGAGACAATAAACAGTTGGAAACAATGATATATACAACATTCAAACATTGATTAGTGACTACTACTGACATAAATAGCGAGACATGATAGTTCATAAGAAGTCTTGCTACACCACCAAAACGCACCCATCTGCGGCGCTCAGACTCTCTTGATCCAGACGAGAATGACATTCTAAATGGAGGCAACTATTACATAGTAAGAGTGACATAGACGAGGATGACCACATGACAAGGAAAATGCATAACAAAAGAAAGAACTACCCATCCAGAACAAGCAGCAAAGACAACAAAGTCATTCGAAGAGATGATCCAACACCATCATAATTTGCAGCCCCGCTTCAGTGACCAATGATCCGGAGACACCAGTACTCCACCCTTTCGACGCAACAACCCAATTACCTATCAAACTGAAGGCTTGAACCAAATCACTTCCTATCGTAATTGAGACATCCAAGGATCAAAGTTAATCTGGATGCCTTTGTCATTCTCACCTTCTTTTGGCTGCATGTTGTATCATTGACAATCAGGGGAGTTTGCTCCCGAACTCCTAGGGCTCGTCGTGTAGACACAGTTTTCCATAGCAAACAGAGCCTCTGTGCCATCAAGGTCCTTGCCAACGGTGATCTCCTGGTTAATTGGATAATTGAGTCCGAGAAAAAGAGGGTGTGAACCAAGGCTGTTTACCCGCCTCCAACTAAAAAATCCTGAAGGCCCCAACAAGCTGGTATCCTGCTCATAGACATAACAGCCACTGTCCAGATACTCACGTATTTCATGGTGCTTGTATACAGTTGGGTTTTTGCAATATAACTTTTCCAGCTCATGTGTCCGAATGATCATCAGTCTTTTGCCATCGTCTGATCGAGCGAGGAACCAGCTGTGCTTCCCCGTTTCTGGCAAAGGTGGTGTGATTACAAAGGGTAGTAACTGTAGGGACACTGCATCATATCAAAAAGGACATGCATTGTTAATGTAAGATCAGCATTGTTCAAAGTATGAGTAGGATAATGCAAGAAACAGCATTGATATGTCCCTGTTGGAACTGGGTGGAAAATACAGGGAAATGTATACTGGGTTCGAAAATATAGAAGTTCCATGCATGGTTATACTCATGTTATCTCGCAATCGATTCTTCATAGGAAACTACCATGTCATGCATGTTATGTAATCATGTTCTGTCCTCACAAACAAATTCTTCAAGGTAACTAACATACCATGCATTGTTATATACTTGTGTTCTGTGGGCAAAATTTTTGTGAGGATATTATTCTAGCCATTGATTGCTGAAGGGCGAATATAGGTATGTACACATGGTAAGCATTATAGGATTTCACTACTTCCAAATATAGAGTTCTCCATATGCACATTTACTTCCCTAATGTATGGTTAGATGAAACCAACAGTGTGGTGCATGTTTCTACATCATGAAAATGAGGAAACTAACATGGCCATTGATACACACTCATATTTAGTAGTAGTATATAGATTACTGTAAAATAAGGAGAATATCCATATATTCCTAACCGTTTGATTATTTAGGGGTACAAATTGGCTGTAATGACATGGTCACAATCGCATGAATTAACTCATTCCAAATATAGTTGGTTTACGACGTCTCTAATACATTGCCATAGTTCTACTCAAATTCTGCTCAAACAAGGATATGCCAATCATCACAAAAAGTTCAAACAGTGTCATGGCGTCATCATTAACATGAGATGGAAACAATTTACACGCGCCGTCCCAGCAATACGTGGTGCCATCTGCTTTGTCGATCGTGTAGATGATGCCATTGTGTTCAATAGCATCGTAGAAGTGTGTATCGGCTTTGATGATTATCCACTTCGAGCTGAGTTGTCTCCAGCTAAGGAAGGCACCTACGTGAAGATAGGCGAGTCCGCGGTCGAACAAGGCAATTAGCTTGAAGTCTGCGTAATTCGCTTGTCGTGTGGGCACTTGGCAGATTACAATCTTCTACAAAACAAGGTCTGTCCAACTGACGTGGTAATCTAGATGACTTGGACCGCGATGGTAAAAATCTATATAATCCAACGGAGGAAGGATGATCTCATGGGAGGTCTGGAAGTTCACGAGCACCAACTTTTTACCGTCTTCTCTCAAGGCAGCCATCCAAAGGGGAGTTCATGCCGACCAAGTACATACCTGCCAAGAAGTTTCGGGCGATGGTGATCGGATCGAAATCGAGGGAAATGACGTACGGCGACCCACTACATACCTGCAAAGAAGTTTCGGCTAATGGAGATCAGATTGAAGTCGAGGGGCATCATGTACGCCTCCGTATCATGGTGAGCCAATCTCGCAAGACCAGATAGCAGCAAGCAGGGTGTCTTGAAAAGTTTAGGCCTCGTTTCGATGATGGCCGTGTGCATGCCCCTCGAGCATGCAGCCAGCCGCAGGGCGCTCAACATATCCATACACGAACAACAGAGGTCGAGGACGTCACTGGGGAGATTGCTCCAATCGCGGCTCATATGGATGCTGCGCGGTTCACGTTCGGCCATGGTGGAGTTTGGAAGGTGGGGTTTTGGGGGGCTTGATTTATGGGGTAGAAGGCTGTCGATGCTGGAGCGGCTAGTGAGGGAATAGTGGTACTAGGCGAGGCGAGCGAGGCGAGGGTACGCGGGGGCACGGTGAGATGATGAATAGTGACCTCAAGATCTCCGGCTGTAACATCCCAAATTTTCTATTTGGAATGTTATACATAGGTCATTCATGCATATCGTATTTTATTGCATTTCATTTCGCGATCCTTGAAATTCTAAGCAACTCAAGGACCCTCGGAGAGAGTTGGGGATTTCAATGTTTTCATATTTGAATTTTATCAAATATCAAAACGAGGGTCATTGATTTATTATTTTTCTCTCCAAAATATTTTCATATTAAAATATATGAGAGGAGATAATATGACTTCTCCAAAATAAGTGAAATATTGGAGGAAAATATTAAAATCAAATATTTGATTTTATTTGGATTTTAATTGCTATTTTATTTGCATAGGAAATATACGCGTTTTTCAAAATTGCATTATAGGCCCAAATAAATGTTCACATTGTCCGGCATATTTTTAGAGGACGGGGAAAATTTATTACAGGATTTTTGGAGTCCGTTTAGTACTTATTTTCTTTCTTTTTCTGCACATCGGATTATTTAAAAAACGCGCAACCACTCCGGGCCGTAACCGGCCAGGACTCCTCGGACCGGCCTTTAAAGCCCGAGACCCAAAGCCCCATTACCGCCAAATTTCACCCAAACCCTAGCCGCCACCGCCTGGATCCGCCGCCGCCTCTCGCGCCGCCATCTGCCGTCGCCGCCGCCACCTCACCTCGCCGCCCACGGACGCCGCCGCCACCGGTTTTTCTATTAAAACCGTTTGTTTTTTTTTTAAATCTAGATTCGTTTTTTATTAGATCGGTTTTTTTTCAGTTCGTCTAAATAGCGGACGTCCGTCCGTACGTTCGTTTTAACGAACGGTTTTCGCCCGTTAGTCAGAGATAGTGAACGTTCGTTCGTTATCCTGTTCGTCCGTTTTTCTTTTTCTCGGGTTCTTCACGATTATTT
Organism: Aegilops longissima; assembly: GCA_021605205.1. NCBI lineage: Eukaryota > Viridiplantae > Streptophyta > Magnoliopsida > Poales > Poaceae > Aegilops > Aegilops longissima. Next base: position 234,082,099 of record CM038677.1, read on the forward strand.
TGGATCGCGATTTCTGACCCGATTTTCGTTTTAGTTTGTCTTTCCGCTCGTTTATCGGAATCAGGCGATTCAAGCGCCTAGATCTTCGTCTTAGAACCCTCTTTCAGTTTAACCAACTTGAACAAGATTTTGATACTGTAAAATTTGACTTTACTTTAGATTAGTAATCGTATCTTGTTTCTTTTGCAGTTTGAGTGTCGTTGCTCCGTTTGATTTGATTCATTTTGCAAACCGGAGTTCTTAAGTTGAACTTTCTGGTTAGTTCTTCTTATTTGAGTTTTACCCGTGCATCTTTGATTGATTGCTTGTATGCTATTGTTTGTTTGCGATAGAATTCCCGGAGTGCGAAGCGTGCTACTACGAGTCCCTAGGTTTTGCGGATCGTCAGCAAGGCAAGTAACACATTGATCATACTCTTTTCATACCCAGTTTTTATGCATTTGTTCCAATCCTCAAAAACTGCATGATTAGGATGTGATTAAATTGTGGGTTTGGGAAGTAGTTGATGAGGTAGAACCTATTGCCTTGTTTTGTTATCGAACCTCGGGAGTTACTTCTACGTTATGCTTTTATATTGCTATACTATGCTTGTAGACGTGGATTGGATTTGAGTGTATCCATGACAGATGTGAGATTTTTAATTAATGTTTCAACTTAAGGTGGCAACGTTAATACACATATGGCTGGATTGCTTGTTTGGGTACCTACAGAATCCAGTGTTGTCCTAGGATATCCTGGAGTACCCGTGTGATCATCCTACGGTCCGCCACCCAGGCTCAAAGGGATATTAAGATTATTCATGCTAGAAACTTCCGTGTGCAGCCACAAGCCATTATGGGCTCTGGCATAGTTGAGTATGTTACATGACCTCTTTCAGTGGTGGGCTAGTAGATGTAGAGGGAAAGTAGGTGTAACTGTCCACCCAGAGTAAAGAGTTAATGTCTCTGAAAGACTGTGTCTCGGTCATACGTTTCTCAAACACCCTGTAGTGCGAGAAATCCAACGGAGGAGATCGAGTCTTGTGGGGAAAAGTGCGCAAACCTCTGCAGAGTGTACAATCTAATCATGGTTAGCCGAGTCCTTGGTTATGGACATCTTGAGTATCTAGTACTTGGATTATCCTATTATATCTCATCATCTTAATTTAATTTGTTGGGTTAATGAATTACTTTAATTGGGATTGAGTTGGAGGAACCTTCTCAATATTGTTTGAACTACCATGATAGTTAAAATAAAACTTATTCCTTTGTTTTAGGGAAAAAATGGCTTTTCACAAAAACCTTATAACCATAGAGCCTCCACCAGCCATATTTGCATATAGTGATAGCATTATTCTATTCATTGCTCTACTGTGTTACATTGCCAGCATATTCCATGTGCTGACCCATTTTCGGGCTGCAACATATCATGTTGCAGACTTTTCAGACGAGGAGTAAGGTTCGCTAGGTCGTTTCCGTGCAGCTCAGCTATGTCATTGGAGTTGATGGACTCACTTTATCTTCCAAGCCTTTCGCTGTTATCGTATTAGATGGCCTTAAGCCATATTTATTGTAATAAGTTCTCTTTTGGAGACATTCGTTCTAATAAGTGTGTGATTGCTACTCTGTTATAAATCCTTCGAGTACTGTGTGTGTCAGCATTACCGATCCAGGGATGACACTGAAGCACAGAGACTTCACCATTTGAGGTTGGGTCGCTACAAGATGGTATCAGAGCATAGGCTGAGTGTAGGACACGACCACTAAGTTAAGCCATAGGTCACTCTTCTCTACTCATTTCTGACTCCTCTCCAATTTCCACTCTTTAGGATGGCGGACTCGAGGAACAAGTTTGCACAACCGGATGAAGACACACCTTTTGGACGACATTTGAAGGAAGTCATTAGATACCTGATCATCGGAATACCAAGCTTCACCGGGACCTACAATGCCACCTTACTAGAAGAGGAGCGCTGGATGATTCGAGTTCAAGTTCTAGGAAGGACGTTCACGCCAGTCATAGAGCCCATAGAGTTTTCCTTTGATGCACCAACCCGGAGTCTAGGAAAGAGCATGGCAGCTCACATCGCCATGGGATGCATCGGAGAAGTTTACCACAAGGACCTCAAGGACACCATCTACCACATATGTGGGTGCCGAGATGAGCAATGGGAGATAGTCAGCACTAGGAAGGACAGGTCCATTGCAGCTTTCATCCAGAAGTTAAACCAGCACATTCAACGCCAGGAAAACCAGATGTGCGCAAACATGATAGATTTGAAGAAGGCGAAGATAAGGATCGCCGAGCTTGAAGAAGAAGTAAAGTCTACACGCGATGGATATGAAGAAGAAATCATTTTTTTATACACTATTGGAGAAGAATGATGACCTGATAAAGAAGATCGGAGTATTCATGGGAGACCCCGCGCCAGGAGGAGAAGACGACGATTTCACTTGTCCGGAGAACTACATCATCATCGACGACACTGATTCCGACCCCGACGACAGTGATGATGACTTTGAAGACGAAGCTGGAGCAGACATCATGGAGTCTTCCACCGATCAAAATTTCTAGATGACCGCCAAATGATTAGTAGTATTCCCCCATGTATATAGTAGTAGTCCGAGCACTTTTACGACTTTCTAGACTGTTTGTATGCCGTTTCTTGCTTGATTGAGTGATATGATTGTGTTTATCTCATGTGCATATGGGTAGTGATTTCTCACTAGACCGCTTTTTCTATTCTAATCTCTCCCCTCTAAACCCATCAGATGCCTCCGAGACGTGACACCGGATTTGTCTTTCCACCAGAGATAACCCAGTTGATCCAGCAGCAGAATGCCTTGATGCAGAAATTAGTCCAGAACCAAGGCAACAACAACAACAACAACCCACCGCCACCACCACCAGTTGACAACTTAGCTCATTTTCTGAGGTTGCAGCCGCCGGTGTTTTCCAGCAGCACCGAGCCGATAGTTGCAGATGATTGGCTCCACAGGATTGGAGGGGAGTTAACCACTGCAGGATGTACAGATGCTGAGAAGGTGCGTTTTGCCACGCACCAATTGGATGGACCAGCAGCCTCATGGTGGGAGAATTATACAGCCACATTTCCCATAGCCAATGTTACTTGGGAACAGTTTCAGCAAGCATTCCACATAGCCCACGTCTCAGCACGAGCTATGAGCATGAAGAAGCGTGAGTTTCGCAACTTACACCAAGGGAACCGTACTGTGGGACAGTACGTGGATGAATTTAGTAAGCTATCTCGTTATGCCCCTGATGATGTGGCCACAGATACCGCAAAGCAGGAGAAGTTTATGGAATGGCTGAATGATGATATGAGCATGCAGTTGATGGTAGCAACATTCAACAACTACCAGGAGTTGGTAGAAAAGGCTCTTATGATTCAAGGGAAGCAGCAGCAGATTGAGAGCCGCAAGAGGAAGTATGGACAAGGAAGGTACAACTCAGGAGCTCAGCAGAGGCCTCGTTTAACCCCGAACTCGAGAGGATTTGTCCATAACCATGGAGGTCACACCCACAATGGAGGGAGTTCTCACAACCAAAGTGGCCCCAAGAATGAAAACGGGAACAGAGCAGGTAGTAATCAGAACCGCTCTAACGCAGCCACACCCGCCAAGAAGGACCTAAGTCACATTACTTGTTTCAAGTGCGGGAAGACTAGACACTAAGCCACTGAGTGCCCTGAAGCGAAGAATGGGAATGGAAATGGAAGTGCTGGGAAGAAGCCCAACCCTTTCAACAGGGGACAAGTGAACCACGTGAACGTGGAGGAGGTTGAGGAGCAGCCTGATGCCGTTATCGGTAAGTTTTTGGTTAAGTCATTTACTGCAATCGTTCTTTTTTATACTGGTGCATCGCATTTATACAAGTATAAACTGCCCACTAAGGTACTTAGGACACCCATGTTAGTAAGTTCCCAGGAGCGGAGTATATGGTAAGCCAAGGATGCTTTCAGAGGCCATTGACTATTGGAAGCAATGTTTTCCCCTCAGACCTGATAATTTTGGAGTCACAAGGATTGGATGTGATACTAGGAATGGACTGGCTATCGATGGATGGGGGAAACATCGATTGCGCGAGTAAGTCGATTTTGCTCACCACCGCAGAGGGAAAAAGGATCAAGTATGTATCTAAGAATGCGCCTAGGAGGAGCCAAGTAAATTCCCTCACGGGAGTTGTTTAGGAGGAAGTGCCTGTAGTGAAGGATTACCCAGATGTTTTTCCAGAGGAGTTGCCAAGCATGCCGCCAGATCGAGACATCGAGTTTTTAATAGAGCTATTGCCAGGCACCGGGCCAATATCAAAGAGACCCTACTGGATGCCCGCAAATGATCTAGAAGAGATCAAGAAGCAGATTTAGGAGTTGTTGGAGAAAGGTTTCATCCCACGAAGTTCATCACCATGGGGAGCACCAATGCTCTTGGTTGAGAAGAAGGATGAATCGTTAAGAATGGTGGTTTATTATTGTGCGTTGAATGAAGTGACGATCAAGAACAAGTACCCACTGCCGATGATCAATGATTTATTTGACCAGTTGACAGGAGCTAAAGTGTTTTCGAAGATCGATCTGCGATCAGGATATCACTAGCTGAAGATTCGAGAGAAGGATATACCTAAGACAGCTTTCACCACAAGGTACGGGCTGTACGAGTATACGGTCATGTCTTTTGGACTGACTAACGCCCCTGCCTATTTGATGAGTATGATGAACAAGGTGTTCATGGAGTTCTTGGATAAGTTCGTTGTGGTGTTCATTGATGATATCTTGGTATACTCAAAGAATGAAGAGGAGCACAAGGAGCATCTACGTATGGTTCTGGAGAAGCTCAGGGAACATCAGCTGTACGCCAAGTTCAGCAAATGTGAGTTTTTGTTGAAGGAAGTTGGATTTCTTGGACATGTTATATCAGGAGAAGGTATAGCAGTGGATCCCACCAAGGTTCAGTCAGTCACTGAGTGGGTGGCACCCACCTCAGTCAGAGAGATCCGCAATTTTCTAGGACTCGCGGGATATTATCGGAGATTTATTGAGAATTTCTCTAAGATTGCAAAGCCTATGACGGCGTTTTTGAAGAAGGACACTAAGTTCCATTGGGCTGATGAATGTGAAGCAAGTTTTCAGGAGTTGAAGAAACGTTTGACTACAACCCCAGTGCTGATTCTGTCGGATATACGCAAGGACTTCCAAGTGTATTGCGATGCTTCACGCTTAGGACTTGGAGGAGTACTGATGCAAGACGGAAGAGTTGTTTCGTATGCCTCACGGCAACTGAAACCGCATGAGTTAAACTATGCCACGCATGATTTGGAGTTAGCAGCCGTAGTGCATGCGCTCAAGACCTGGAGACATTTTCTCATTGGAAACCATTGCGATGTATATACGGATCACAAGAGTTTGAAGTACATCTTCACACAGAAGGAGCTTAACCTCAGGCAGAGGAGATGGTTGGAGCTCATAAAGGATTATGATATGAAGCTGCATTATCATCCCGGAAAGGCCAATGTCGTGGCAGACACTTTGAGCCGTAAGAGTTATGTTAACACCCTCGTAAGCGGAGGGATGCCAAAGGAGTTAGCCGAGGATCTCACGGAACTTCGATTGGAGATAGTTCCTAAAGGTTTTGTGGCAACATTGGAGGTTCAGTCAACCTTATTGGAAAAGATTCAAGAAGCTCAGAAGGATGACAAAGAGATCGCTGAGATAAAAGAAAAGACGAGTGAAGGGAAATCAAAAGGATTTCGTGAGGATGAGCACGACTCCTTGTGGTTTGAGGACTGTATATATGTGCCCAATAATGTGGAGCTCAGAAGGTTGATTCTACAGGAAGCTCATGACTCGCCATACTCGATACACCCCAGAAACACCAAGATGTATTTGGATTTGAAGGAGAGTTTCTGGTGGATTGGTATGAAGAAGGCTATTGCCGAGTATGTAGCCGTATGTGATGTATGTCAGAGAGTGAAGGCAGAACATTAGAAGCCAGCAGGATTGCTACAGTCTATGCCGATACCCGAATGGAAGTGGGATAAGCTTGGCTTGGATTTTATCACCGGATTACCCAGGACCAAATCAGGATATGATTCTATATGGGTAGTAGTTGATCGCTTGACCAAAGTGGCTCACTTTATCCCAGTGAAAACCACGTATACAAGTGCGAAGTTGGCCAAGATAAACATGACCAGGATCGTATGTCTGCATGGAGTTCCGAGGACCATCGTATCAGATAGAGGAACGTAGTTTACTTCAAAATTTTGGCATCAGTTGTACCAGACCTTGGGTAGCAGACTGGAGTTCAGTACAGCTTATCATCCACAGACAGATGGACAGACTGAGAGAGTCAATCAGATTCTAGAGGACATGTTTAGAGCTTGTGCACTAGACTACGGATCTAGTTGGGATGACAACTTGCCCTACGTAGAGTTCTCATACAACAACAGCTACCAGGCCAGTTTGAAGATGGCATCGTTCGAAGCCTTGTATGGGAGAAGATGCCGAACACCGCTGATGTGGGATGAAGTTGGAGACTGCCAGTTGTTTGGACCAGATTTGATTAAGGAATCTAAAGAGAAGGTTAAACTGATTCGAGATAGACTGAAGGTAGCTCAGTCAAGGCAGAAGAGTTACGCAGATTCAAAATGCAAGGAGGTAGTCTATGAAATTAGAGACAGAGCATATCTGCGAGTTTTACCTTTGCGAGGTGTTAAACGTTTTGGACTTAAGGGAAAGTTAGCCCCAAGATTTGTGGGACCATACTGTGTTTTGGAAGGCATGGGAGAGGTTGCCTACAAGTTGGAGTTACCCGAAGGACTGTCAGGAGTTCATGATGTGTTTCACGTTTCCCAGTTGAAGAAGTGTCATGCTGAGATGGCCGATATACATTTGAGAGATACAAAGACTCGGAGGCAATTCAGTTGGACAGTGATTTGACCTATGAAGAGAAACTAGTCAAAATTCTTCAGTTTGCCAGCCGAGTCACTCGCAGCAAGGTTATCAAGTTTTGCAAAGTTCAGTGGAGCCACCATACCGAGGATGAAGGCACCTGGGAACGAGAGGATGATCTTCGCAAAGACCACCCACACCTATTCTCTAGCCAACCCGAATCTCGAGGGCGAGATTCATCTTAAGGGGGTTAGGTTTGTAACATCCCAAATTTTCTATTTGGAATGTTATACATAGGTCATTCATGCATATCGTATTTTATTGCATTTCGTTTCGCGATCCTCGAAATTCTAAGCAACTCAAGGACCCTCGGAGAGAGTTAGGGATTTCACCATTTTCATATTTAAATTTTATCAAATATCGAAACGAGGATCATTGGTTTTATTATTTTTCTCTCCAAAATATTTTCATATTAAAATATATGAGAGGAGATAATATGACTTCTCCAAAATAAATGAAATATTGGAGGAAAAATATTAAAATCAAATATTTAGATTTTAATTGCTATTTTATTTGCATAGAAAAATACATGTTTTTCAAAATTGCATTATAGGCCCAAATAAATGTTCACCTTGTCCGGCATATTTTTTAGAGGACGGGGAAAATTTATTTCGGGATTTTTGGAGTCCGTTTAGTATTTCTTTTCTTTCTTTTTCTGCACGTCAGATTATTTAAAAAAAAGCGCAACCGACTCCGGGCCGTAACCGGCCAGGACTCCTCGGGCCAGCCTTTAAAGCCCGAGACCCCGAGCCCCCAGCCACCGCCAGCCCACCCGAAACCCTAGCCGCGCCCCACCTCGGGAACCGTGCCGACGCCGCTTTTTCGCCCGCGCCGCCGCCGCGCTTAGCGCCACCGCCTTGCGCAGCCGCCGTCCGCCGTCGCCGCCGCCTCGCCTCACCTCGCCACCCCGCCGGACCCCGCCGCCCCGCTGGTAGCCGCCGCCGTCGGTTTTTCTATTAAAACCGTTTGGTTTAAAAAACCTAGATTCATTTTTTTATGAGATCGTTTTTTTTGGTTCGGCTAAATAGCGGACGTTCGTCCGTATGTTCGTTTTAGTTAACGGTTTTCTCCCGTTAGTCACAGACAGCGAACGTTCGTTCGTTATCCTGTTCGTCCGTTTTTTTCTCGGGTTTTTAGCGATTATTTTCGATCGCGGTTTCTGATCCGATTTTCGTTTTAGTTTATCTTTCCGCTCGTTTATCGGAATCAAGCGATTCAAGCGCCTAGATGTTCGTCTCGAAACCCTCTTTCAGTTTAACCAACTTGAACAAGATTTTGATACTATAAAATTTGACTTTAGTTCAGATTAGTAATCGGATCTTTTTTCTTTCACAGTTTGAGTTTCGTTGCTCCGTTTGATTTGATTCTTTTTGCAAACCGGAGTTCTTAAGTTGAACTTTCTGGTTAGTTCTTCTTATTTGAGTTTTACTCATGCATATTTGATTGATTGCTTGTATGCTATTGTTTGTTTGCGATAGAATTCCTGGAGTGTGAAGCGTGCTACTACGAGTCCCTAGGTTTTAAGGATCGTCAGCAAGGCAAGTAACACATTGATCATACTCTTTTCATACCCAGTTTTTATGCATTTGTTCCCATCCTCAAAAACTGGATGATTAGGATGTGATTAAATTGTGGGTTTGGGAAGTAGTTGATGAGGTAGAACCTATTGCCTTGTTTTGTTATCAAACCTTGGGAGTTACTTCTACGTTATGCTTTTATATTGCTATACTATGCTCGTAGACGTGGATTGGGTTTGAGTGTATCCATGATAGATGTGAGATTGTTAATTAATGGTTCAACTTAAGGTGGCAACTTTAATACACATCTGGGTGGATTGCTTGTGTGGGCACCTGGAGAATCCAGTGTTGTCCTAGGATATCCCGGAGTACCCGTGTGATCATCCTGCGGTCTGCCACCCATGCTCAAAGGGATATTAAGATTATTCATGCTAGAAACTTCCATGTGCAGCCACAAGCCATTATGGGCTCTGGCATAGTTGAGTATGTTACATGACCTCTTTCAGTGGTGGGCTAGCAGATGTAGAGGGAAAGTAGGTGTAACTGTCCACCCAGAATAAAGAGTCAATGTTTCTGAAAGATTGTCTCTAGTCATCCGTTTCTCAAACACCCTGTAGTGCAAGAAATTCACAATTACTCAACTAGCACAACTTTTATATCACTACCTCCATGTCTCAAAACAATCATCTAGCATCAAACTTCTCTTAGTATTCAACACACTCATAAGAAAGTTTTTACTATTCTTGAATACCTAGCATATTAGGATTTTTTAAGCAAATTACCATGCTATTTAAGACTCTCAAAATAATCTAAGTGAAGCATGAGAGATCAATAGTTTATATAAAACAATTCCACCACCGTGCTCTAAAAGATATAAGTGAAGCACTAGAGCAAAACTATATAACTCAAAAGATATAAGCGAAGCACATAGAGTATTCTAACAAATTCCAAATCATGTATGGCTCTCTCAAAAGGTTTGTACAGAAAGGATGATTGTGGTAAGCTAAAAATCAAAGACTCAAATCATACAAGTCGCTCCAAACAAAACACATATCATGTGGTGAATAAAACTATAGCTCCAAGTAAAGTTACCGCTGGAAGTAGACGAAAGAGGGGATGCCTTCCGGGGCATCCCTAAGATTTGGCATTTAGGTGTCCTTAGATTATCTTGTGGGTGCCATGGGCATCCCCAAGCTTAGGCTCTTTCCGCTCCTTGTTCCATAATCCATCAAACCTTTCACCCAAAACTTGAAAAATTCACAACACAAAACTCAGCAGAAAATCTCGTGAGCTGCGTTAGCGAAAGAAAATAAAAGACCACTTCAAGGTACTGTAATGAACTCATTCTTTATTTATATCGGTGTTAAACCTAATGTATTACAACTTATCTATGGTTTAAAAACTATTTTACTAACCATAGATTCATCAAAATAAGCAAACAACACACGAAAAACAGAATTTGTCAAAAACAGAACAGTCTGTAGTAATCTGTAACTAACGCAAACTTCTGAACTCTGAAAAATCAGACAAAATAGGACGACCTAGGCAGTTTGTTTTTTGATCAGAAGCAATTAGAATCAATATTTTATCACGTTCTGATGATTTTTAACAATTATTTTCGTGAACAGAAAGTTTCTGGAATTTACTGCAAGATCAAATAACTACCATCCAAGAAGATCCTATAGGTTTAACTTGGCACAAACACTAATTAAAACATAAAAACACATCTAACCAGAGGCTAGAACAAATATTTATTCCTAAACAGAAGCAAAAAGCAAAAAAACTAAAAATAAAATTGGGTTGCCTCCCAACAAGCGCTATCGTTTAACGCCCCTAGCTAGGCATAAAAGCAAGGATAGATCTAGGTATTGTCACCTTTGGTAGGCAATCCATAAGTGGCTCTCATAATAGATTCATATGGTAATTTTGTTTTATTCCTAGGGAAGTGTTCCATGCCTTTCTTTAATGGAAATTGGAATCTAATATTCCCTTCCTTCATATCAATAATTGCACCAATCGTTCTAAGGAAAGGTCTACCAAGAATAATAGGACATGGAGGATTGCAATCTATATAAAGAACAATAAAATCTACGGGCACGTAGTTCCTATTTGCAACAATAAGAACATCATTAATTCTTCCCATAGGTTTCTTAATAGTGGAACCCACAAGGTGCAAGTTTAGAGAGCAATCATCAAAATCACGGAAATCTAGCAAATCGCACAAAGTTTTGGGAATAGTGGAAATACTAGCACCCAAATCACACAAAGCATAGAATTCATGATCTTTAATTCTAATTTTAATAGTAGGTTCCCACTCATCATAAAGTTTTCTAGGTATAGAAACTTCCAACTCAAGTGTTTCTTCATAAGATTGCATCAAAGCATCAACGATATGTTTGGTAAAAGCTTTATTTTGACTATAAGCATGAGGAGAATTTAGCATGGATTGCAACAAGGAAATACAATCTATCAAAGAGAAATTATCATAATTAAATTCCTTGAAATCCAAAATAGTGGGTTTATTAACATCTAGGGTTTTGATTTCTTCAATCCCACTTTTATCAATTTTAGCATCAAGATCTAAAAACTCCGAATTTTTGGAACGCCTTCTAGGTAAAGGTGGATCATATTCAGTCCCATCATTATCAAGATATTGCAAAACAAGGATTTAATAGGGGACACATCAATAACTTTTAGATCTTCATCTTTATTTTCATAGAGATTTGAAGAACACGCTTTTATAAAGCAATCTTTCTTAGCACGCATCCTAGCGGTTCTTTCTTTGCACTCATCAATGGAAATTATCATGGCTTTGAGAGACTCATTGATATCATGCTTAGGAGGAATAGATCTAAGTTTCAAAGAATCAACATCAAGAGAAATTATATCAATGTTCCTAGCCAATTCATCAACTTTAAGCAATTTCTCTTCAAGCAAAGCGTTGAAATTCTTTTGCGAATTCATAAATTCCTTAACACTAGTCTCAAATTCAGAGGGAATCTTATTAAAGTTTCCATAAGAATTATTGTAGGAATTACCATAATTATTAGAGGAATTACTAGGATAAGGCCTAGGATTAAAATTTCCTCTATACGCGTTGTTACCAAAATTATTCCTACCAAAAAAATTCATATCCATAGATTCATTATTATTCTCAATCAAAGTAGACAAAGGCATATCATTAGGATCAGAAGAAACATTTTTACTAGCAAATAATTTCATAAGTTCATCCATCTTTCCACTCAAAACATTAATTTCTTCTATCGCATGCACTTTTTATTAGTAGATCTTTCAGTGTGCCATTGAGAATAATTAACCATAATATTATCTAGGAGTTTAGTAGTTTCTCCTAAAGTGATTTTCCATCCCACGGCCGAATCTAAAAGATTTCTAGAAGCAAAATTCAATCCGGCATAATTTTTTTGTATAATCATCCACAAATTCAAACCATGAGTAGGGCAATTACATATCATTAATTTCATCCTCTCCCAAGCTTGCGCAACATGTTCATGATCAAGTTGCTTAAAATTCATAATATCGTTTCTAAGAGAGATAATCTTAGCGGGAGGAAAATACTTAGAGATAAAAGCATCTTTGCACTTATTCCAAGAATGAATACTATTTTTAGGCAAAGACGAAAACCAAGCTTTACCACGATCTCTAAGCGAAAAAGGAAATAGCTTCAATTTAACAATATCATTGTCAACATGTTTCTTATTTTGCATATCACACAAATCAACGAATCTATTTAGATGAGTAGCGGCATCTTCACTAGGAAGGCCGGCGAATTGATCTTTCATGACAAGATTCAACAAAGCAGCATTGATTTCACAAGATTCAGTATCGGTAAGAGGAGCAATCGGAGTGCTAAGGAAATCATTATTGTTGGTATTGGTAAAGTCACATAATTTGGTATTATCTTGAGCCATCGTGACAAGCAAGCAATCCAACACACGAGCAAACAGAAAGCAAGCGAAAAAGAGGCGAACGAAAAAGAGAGGGCGAATAAAACGGCAAGGGTGAAGTGGGGGAGAGGAAAACGAGAGAAAAATGGCAAATAATGTAATGCGGGAGATAAGGGTTTGTGATGGTACTTGGTATGTTGACTTTTGCGTAGACCTCCCCGGCAACGGCGCCAGAAAAGAGCATGATGTCTACTACGCAACCTTCTTCTTGTAGACGTTGTTGGGCCTCCAAGTGCAGAGGTTTGTAGGACAGTTGTAGGATCGAAAGTATGTCTAGAGGGGGGTGATTAGACTACTTGACCAAATAAAAACTTAACCTTTTCCCAATTTTAGTTCTTGGCAGATTTTAGCAACTTTAGGACAAGTCAAGCAATCATCACACAATTCAAGCAAGCATGCAAAGAGTATATAGGCAGTGGAAAGTAAAGCATGCAACTTGCAATAATGTAAAGGGAAGGGTTTGGAGAATTCAAACGCAATTGGAGACACGGATGTTTTTCCCGTGGTTCGGATAGGTGGTGCTATCCTACATCCACGTTGATGGAGACTTCAACCCACGAAGGGTAACGGTTGCGCGAGTCCACGGAGGGCTCCACCCACGAAGGGTCCACGAAGAAGCAACCTTGTCTATCCCACCATGGCCATCGCCCATGAAGTACTTGCCTCACTAGCGGTAGATATTCACGAAGTAGGCGATCTCCTTGCCCTTACAAACTCCTTGGTTCAACTCCACAATCTTGTCGGAGGCTCCCAAGTGACACCTAGCCAATCTAGGAGACACCACTCTCCAAGAAGTAACAAATGGTGTGTTGATGATGAACTCCTTGCTCTTGTGCTTCAAATGATAGTCTCCCCAACACTCAACTCTCTCTCACAGGATTTGGATTTGGTGGAAAGAAGATTTGAGTGGAAAGCAACTTGGGAAGGCTAGAGATCAAGATTCATATGGTAGGAATGGAATATCTTGGCCTCAACACAAGGGTAGGAAGTTCTCTCTCAGAACATATGAGTTGGAAGTGTAGATGTGTTCTGATGGCTCTCTCCACGAGTGAAGAGGAGGTGGAGGGGTATATATAGCCTCCACACAAAATCCAACCGTTACACATAATTTACCAATCTCGGTGGGACCGAATCAACAAACTCGGTTGGACCGAAATAGTAAACCTAGTGACCGTTAGAGATATTCGGTGGGACTGACATGCAACTCGGTAGGACCGATATGATTAGGGTTTGGGCATAACGTAATCTCGGTGAGACCGATTACACAAACTCGGTGAGACCGATTTGGTAATTAGCTAACCAGAGAGTTGGTCAGGTAAACTCGGTGGGACCGATTTGCTCTTTCGGTGAGACCGAAAAGTTACAAAAGGGAAACAGAGAGTTTACATTGCAATCTCGGTGGGACCGATCCGCTCTTTCGATGAGACCGAAAAGTTACGAAAAGGAAACAGAGAGATTGCAATCCCATCTCGGTGAGACAGAGATCCCTATCGGTAGAACCGATTTTCTAGGGTTTGGCAGTGTCTTATGACATGTGAAACTCGGTGGCGCCGGATAGAAAGAATCAGTAGGACCGAGTTTGGCTTAGGATTTAGGTCATTTGTGGATATGGGAAAGTAGCTGAGGATTTTGGAGCATATCATTAAGCACATGAAGCAAAAGGCTCATTAAGCAACACCTCATCCCTCCTTGATAGTATTGGCTTTTCCTATGGACTCAATGTGATCTTGGATCACTAAAATGTAAAATGAAGAGTCTTGAGCTTTTGAGCTTGAGCCAATCCTTTGTCCTTAGCATTTTGAGGGTTCCACTTTCACCATCCATGCCATGCCAATCATTGAGCTTTCCTGAAATAATTGTCTTGGAATAGCATTAGCTCAATGAGCTATATGTTGTTATGAATTACCAAAACCACCTAGGGATAGTTGCACTTTTAATCTCCCCCTTTTTGGTAATTGATGAGAACATATAGATCAAAGCTTCGACAAATGATAATAAGAATGAATTGCATCGTCGCTTTGAGAAGTATGTGATAAGTAAGAGCTCCCCCTAAATTTGTGCATATTTAAAATTTGCTTTGGACTGCAAATGCACAAAGAGTTAGAATTATGGGTTACTCTTCCATGTCACATACATCTTGGTGGAGCGCTCAAAATGATAATAATGAAATACATGCACTCATCACCAAGGAAAAGTGAATGACCACATAAGATAGATAAGATATATCAAGCATGCATAAGTGTAGCTTATGATCAAACACATGATCATCAATGTCTCACAAGCATATCAAAGTATCTCGACCAAAAGCAAACAATGTTTGAAAAACCACCAAATAAAGCAAGAGAGAAAACAACACTCTCTCTCTCTCTCGAAGCCTATGATCTATACATTTTCTCCCCCTTTGGCAACAAGTTACCAAAAAGTTCCTAGAAAATGCATAGTGCTAGGTCGACACTCAGGCTTGATCTTCTGGTGGTGGAGGAGTCTGGATCACTCCAAGGACAAAAGCTTCCGTAGACGTGGTTGGAGCTGGAGCTGAAGTAGATGCTGGAGCTGGTTGGGCTGGTGTTGTGGCTGGAGCAGAGGCGGTGGCTCTTGTGTCAGGAACTGGCACTGCACTGGACCTCAGAGCTCGTGGCACTCTGGCAAATGCATCAGTGGTAGTCTTCCCTTTCCTCTCCTGCATGTCATCTTGAAGTTGCTCCACTGCAGTCTGAATCTCTGTCACTTTGACATCCAAGTCATAGAACTTTTGTTCTACGATCCTCTCTAAGCTCTCCTGTTTCTGAGTGAGGGTGGCCAGTCCTTTCTCTATCCTCAGGGTGGATGCAATCAAGTAACTGAGCTGCTCTTGCTTGGTTTTCAAGAAGTATTCAGATGCCTCCTCTTGAGTTGGCATCTTTGCAGCTTTATCCTTCCTTGCCTTCTCCTTATGTGCTTGTGCATGGGCTGAAGATGGTTCATCCTTGTTCATCACAACTTCATTATCTTCAAAATATGGATGAATAGGCAGATGTTCCTTATCCAACAGGTATATGCCTGTGCCCATCTTGGAGTTAATCAGTTCCTGGATCTGAGGGGCATATCCACAGCTCCTCTTCTGGTCTGCTGCAATTCTCTTGATTGTTTCTACCATGAGGCTCATGAATTTGAATTTTTGTGGCACATCAAAGATATGAAGCAAGTTGATTGCATGGCCTCTGATCATCTTGTGATCACCTGACTTGGGCAACAAGGTGTGCCTCAGTATCCAATTGATGGTTGGCAGCCCTGACAGAAGATAGTGTACTGAGCCAAACTTGAAAGTATCAAGTGCCTTGTTTGGGATCTGTTTGTACATGTGGGACATGGAGTTGTGGTCCATCTTCTTCTTGGCATATATGTCTAAGTCATCCTCATTCTCCTCTGGGGCATTGATCAACTTTGCCCATTCCTCAATAGTTGATTGGTACCTTGTACCTTCAGACATCCATGTAATCCTTCCATCCGGGTAGAAATGTGCTGTGGAGTAGAATTGCATGATCAGCTCTTCATTCCACTTTGTGAGCTTCTGGCCAACAAAGTCAGCAACTCCACAAGCAATAAAGCTGTCTTGCACTCCAGGATAGTGCTCTTCGTTGTCCTTGATGTATTCCCAGTCAACCCATCTCATGTCACAAACAATGGGCTTCTTGTCCAATAAGACTGTCTCATAGAAGTCCTGTTGTTCCTTTGTGTGAAATCTGTAGTCTACAGCAGTTCTCCTTCTGGTAGCATATGGATTAGCTTCTCTCCACTTTCTGAGCCCTGAGTCTCTTCTGATCTTCATATCCTCAGCCACAGGATGAGCATCATTGTGGTCTGGGATCTTGGGCTTTAGCTTTCTGAGCACTTGACCTTCTTCCTCTTCTGCAATGTCAGGCACTGGGGCCTTGTTCTTCTCAGCAGCTGGGATGCTCCTAGTATTTCTCTTTGGAGCTGTCTTGGCCTTTGATGCAGCCTTGGGGGCTTCCTTGGGCTTAGATGCAGTAGCCCCTGATCTTATAGCATCACCCATCAGCTTGGGTGTTTTAGGTGGTGGTGCAGCAACCTCTTCTTCTTCTTCCTCATCAGAAGAATCTCTCCTCATAGAAGGCTTGCCAACAACTCTGGCAGTGGTTGTCCTAGCTCTCTTCTTTTTCTTGTCCTGGCCAATTTCTTCCTCTTCAGATTCCATAGTGAGTTTTATAGTTTCCTCAGGAACAGCCTTCCTAGGCTTGGAGGTAGGAACTCTCCTAGCAGGTGCCTTCTTGTGCATTCCTGGCTTGATGGCTGCAGCTGAGCCATATTCCTTCTTAAGCACAACTCTCTTGGAAGTTGCTTCCTCCTCTGCCACATAGTCCTCATCCTCTGATTCTGAGGTTCTCTTCTTCCTTTGTCTTGTGGCAGGTTTTGGCAGGTTGCTGGGGGTGCTACTGCTGCCTTCATCTGAAGAACTGGAGGGACTAGTGCCCTCACTCATCTGCACTGGCTGTTCTGACATGTTCTGGCTATCACTCTGGTCTGACATGATGAACAAGCTGACTGCTGACCCTGTGAATAGTTTATAGATGAGGTAGAGTGGATGAGCATCACAAAATGCAGAGATTTTTGCAAAAGAATGATTCAAAAACTTAGTTTTAGTTTCCCACAGAAAGCATTTCGGATCTACCGATTTTTAAACTCGGTGATACTGAAGCAGTTTTTGGAACCTAAACTAGTGAACTCGGTCAGACCGAGTCACAGTTCGGTGGCACCGACACTGCTAGGGTTTCACAAAGTTCCAAAATCGGTCACACCGATTAGCAATACTCGGTCAGACCGAGTCTCACTTGTGCAATGGCATAAGCCAAATCGGTGGGACCGACTTTTTCAACTCGGTGGGTCCGAGATGGTTTCGGCGGAAACCTGGCGAAGGGGTTCGGAGAAATTTCCAAATTTTTGCCCGTGTCTATATATAGCCCGACCCTGTCGGTGTGACCGAGTGGAACAACTCGGTGGCACCGAGATGCAAAACTGTATACAGTTATTGCAACTCGGTGTGACCGAATGGTTCAAATCGGTTGCACCGAGATCGAAAACATAGATCAACTTAATGATCTCGGTAAGATCGAAAGTGGGGTATCGGTCAGACTGAGAATCACAAAGAGGTTTTGGAAGTTTAAGTCTATGACGAATCGGGGACTCCGAGTGCTCCTCACACAGAGTGGTTCGAATCTGACTTGATCAATTTTGTGATGTAGCATGAATAGAGTTTGAGACGAGAAAAGCATAGATAGCTAGAGAAGGTTCTTAGGCATTCTTGTCCATCCACTTGGCAAAAGAAAAATAAAGCCAAACAATCAAAACAACAAGTGGATGTCCTCGAATGAGTAAAATATGCAACCAACATGCTCACACAATAAAATGGCAATTGAAATATGTGATAAAGCATGCACAACCAATTCTAGCATCTATCAAGCAATTGGCGATGACTAGGTCATCTATATATGAGTATATTGACTTAGGAGTCAAATGAGAACATTTGATCATAGGTCATACTCATCGTTTAAGCACAAGTGGGGTTACCACTTTTACATAAAGCATTGTTGTGTTCACATCATTAGAGTTGCTTTAACTCAAGTCTTAGAGTAAAGCTCCCCCTAGATGTGATATCCCCCCTAAGAGGGATGAACTAACCTTGGGTTTTGTCGATGATGACTTCATGTAGATGTTGAAGATGTGGATGCTCAATGTTGATGTAGATCACTTGGAGCTATCCTTTGAGTGAATTGCACTTTCAATACCTACATGGGTTAGTCCCACAAGGAACAAACAAGGATATCCATAGACATAGAGTGATGCACACACAAGATGATGTCTATGAGAACTTTTAGGTTACCTTGTCCCTTGTCTTACCAACAAGAGGGTTTGTGACTCCTTGAACTAGTGCAAGATGTGGAAGTTGATTGCACTTGTTCTTGCCAAAATGATAAGAGTGAAATATGTTGGCGGAGTCACCCTCAAGAACTCTCTAGTTCTTCTTCTTTTGGATCCACACCGTCTTGATGGGAATCCTTGGAGTTGTAGTCGTACTTGATGAAGTGGAACTTGAAGTAGTCTTGGGAATCCACTTGACTAAGGTCTTAGGAGCTTCTTCAAATGCATCAATTTCCTCTTGAAGCTTGTCCTTGCCTTTCTGCTTGTAGTCTTGTGGTGGAAGATCACCTTGAGTTTGTGTCCCCTTGAAAGAAGTAGGATCATACTTCTCTTGTTGAGGAACAAACTTTGTCTTGGGGTATTGATCTTCTTCCCACTCAACTCCATTGGCATTGAACTTTCATTCAAAACCAACACCTTGATTCTTCCGGTGCCTTCCTTGCTTGCGTACAATCTCCTCGAATTGCTTACTTCCTGCAAGGCTTTTGTACACTCCTTTCTCTATGATTCCCTTCAATAAGCTATTTTCTTGCTCAAGTGTAACTTGGCTAAGAGAACCATTAGTGGAATCAAGAGAACTACTAGAAGCAACAATATTGGATTTAACATAATCATTGTTACTACTAGAGGAAGAATCTTTCTTGTTCTTGTTACTAGACTTGACTTGGGGCATGTAAGTAGATAAGAGTAAACGATTGGCAATGTAAGAAGAACTTTTCTTGCGGAGATCATCATTGATTGCCTTTAAAAACTCATGCTCTTGCTCAAGATTGAGCTTTTCAAAGCGTAACTTCTCATGAGCTCTTAAAAGTTCTCGATGATCTTCGAAGATAGTTTCATGAGCTAACTTAAGAGTGTTTAGTTCTTTAGTTAGAGCCTCAATTTTCTCCTTATCATTGACATTCGTTTTAGCATGATTAATTGACGTTTCATCATAGTATTCATCACTAGAGTTGTCAACAAGTAAATCATCATCACCTAACAAGTCATCTTCATCACTATTAAAATCAACATACTCAGGATGAGTTACCTTAGGACCTTTGGCCATGAAGCATCTTCCAATTCCTTCATTTGGTGAGTCAAATATGTCATAGGAGTTGGTTGACACAAGTGCTAGACCGGCAACACCTTCATCTTGAGTATATTCGGAATCGGAGTGGTAACTTCTCTCGGAGTGGTTTTCGGAGTCGGAGCCGGATACCCATTCACCAACATGAGCTTGATGTCTTCGTTTTGTGTAGCTCCTTGATGATTTTTCCTTTCTTTCTGAATCCTTGCTTCTCCGTGAGTATCTTCGTTCATAACGATCATCTCTACTCCTTCTCTCTCTTGATGGAGATTCTTCTCTTTTGCTTCTTCTTTTTGGAGAATCTTCTCTTCTTTTGTAGGAAGCCGTACACTCATTGGAATAGTGTCCGGGTCTTCCACAATTGTAGCAGTTTCGCTCTCGACTAGAAGATCTTTTGTCATTGTAGGACCTTGACTTGGAGCTTCTATCTTTGCTTCTACTCTTGTAGAACTTGTTGAAGTTCTTCACCATTAAGCTCAATTCTTTGTTGAAGTTTTGTTTCTCACTTGATGATGTGGGGGCTTCACATGAGGCTTTGTAGGCACCACTTGATTTGTTGTGAAGTTCCTCTTTATCCTTGAGTGACATCTCATGAGCAACAATTCTTCCAATGACCTCCGTTGGCTTGAGATTTTTGTAATTGGGCATCATTTGGATCAATGTGCACACGGTATCATATTTTCCATCCAAGGCTCTTAGGACCATCTTGATGATGAATCTGTCGGTCATCTCTTCACTCCCTAAGCCGGCAATCTCGTTTGTGATGAGAGCAAGCCTAGAGTACATTTCAGCGACACCTTCGCCATCCTTCATTTTGAACTTGTCAAGTTGACTTTGAAGCACATCCAATTTGGATTCCTTGACGGAGTCGGTACCTTCGTGCATATCAATCAAAGTATCCCAAATTTCCTTTGCATTCTCAAGACGGCTGATTTTGTTGAATTCTTCAGGGCACAATCCGTTGAAGAGAATATCACAAGCTTGAGCGTTGTATTGTAGCATCTTCAACTCATCAGCGGTAGCTTCACGGTTTGGTTCTTTCCCATCAAAGAAGTCACCTTGCAAACCAACACACACAATAGCCCAAACGGCGGGGTTATGTCCAAGAATATGCATTTTCATTTTATGCTTCCAACTAGCAAAATTAGTACCATCAAAGTAAGGACCTCTACGGTGATAATTTCCCTCGCTAGACGCCATACTCTCCTAGGTTGTGAAACCAAGGCTATGACCACCAAACGCTATGGAAATCAAAGCAAATGGAGACCAAAGCTCTGATACCACTTGTAGGATCGAAAGTATGTCTAGAGGGGGGTGATTAGACTACTTGACCAAATAAAAACTTAACCTTTTCCCAATTTTAGTTCTTGGCAGATTTTAGCAACTTTAGGACAAGTCAAGCAATCATCACACAATTCAAGCAAGCATGCAAAGAGTATATAGGCAGCGGAAAGTAAAGCATGCAACTTGCAAGAATGTAAAGGGAAGGGTTTGGAGAATTCAAACGCAATTGGAGACACGGATGTTTTTCCCGTGGTTCAGATAGGTGGTGCTATCCTACATCCACGTTGAGACTTCAACCCACGAAGGGTAACGGTTGCGCGAGTCCACGGAGGGCTCCACCCACGAAGGGTCCACGAAGAAGCAACCTTTTCTATCCCACCATGGCCATCGCCCACGAAGGACTTGCCTCACTAGCGGTAGATCTTCATGAAGTAGGCGATCTCCTTGCCCTTACAAACTCCTTGGTTCAACTCCACAATCTTGTCGGAGGCTCCCAAGTGACACCTAGCCAATCTAGGAGACACCACTCTCCAAGAAGTAACAAATGGTGTGTTGATGATGAACTCCTTGCTCTTGTGCTTCAAATGATAGTCTCCCCAACACTCAACTCTCTCTCACAGGATTTGGATTTGGTGGAAAGAATATTTGAGTGGAAAGCAACTTGGGGAAGGCTAGAGATCAAGATTCATATGGTAGGAATGGAATATCTTGGCCTCAACACAAGGGTAGGAAGTTCTCTCTCAGAACATATGAGTTGGAAGTGTAGATGTGTTCTGATGGCTCTCTCCACGAGTGAAGAGGAGGTGGAGGGGTATATATAGCCTCCACACAAAATCCAACCGTTACACACAATTTACCAATCTCGGTGGGACCGAATCAACAAACTCGGTCGGACCGAAATAGTAAACCTAGTGACCGTTAGAGATATTCGGAGGGACTGACATGCAACTCGGTAGGACCGATATGATTAGGGTTTGGGCATAACATAATCTCGGTGAGACCGATTACACAAACTCGGTGAGACCGATTTGGTAATTAGCTAACCAGAGAGTTGGTCAGGTAAACTCGGTGGGACCGATTTGCTCTTCCGGTGAGACCGAAAAGTTACAAAAGGGAAACATAGAGTTTACATTGCAATCTCGGTGGGACCGATCCGCTCTTTTGGTGAGACCGAAAAGTTACGAAAAGGAAACAGAGAGATTGCAATCCCATCTCGGTGAGACCGAGATCCCTATCGGTAGAACCGATTTGCTAGGGTTTGGCAGTGGCTTATGACATGTGAAACTCGGTGGCGCCGGATAGAAAGAATCGGTAGGACCGAGTTTGGCTTATGATTTAGGTCATTTGTGGATATGGGAAAGTAGCTGAGGATTTTGGAGCATATCATTAAGCACATGAAGCAAAAGGCTCATTAAGCAACACCTCATTCCTCCTTGATAGTATTGGCTTTTCCTATGGACTCAATGTGATCTTGGATCACTAAAATGTAAAATGAAGAGTCTTGAGCTTTTGAGCTTGAGCCAATCCTTTGTCCTTAGCATTTTGAGGGTTCCACTTTCACCATCCATGCCATGCCAATCATTGAGCTTTCCTGAAATAATTGTCTTGGAATAGCATTAGCTCAATGAGATATATGTTGTTATGAATTACCAAAACCACCTAGGGATAGTTGCACTTTCAACAGTAGAAAATTTCCCTCAAGTGGATGACCTAAGGTTTATCAATCAGTGGGAGGCGTAGGTTGAAGATGGTCTCTCTCAAACAACCCTGCAACCAAATAGCAACAAGTCTCTTGTGTCCCCAACACACCCAATACAATGGTAAATTGTATAGGTGCACTAGTTCGGCGAAGAGATGGTGATACAAGTGCAATATCACTACTAGGGAAAAGGCTAGCAGCAGCACGGGTTTTAGGCCTATCAGCAGCGCGGGTGCCCGCGCTACCAATACGGCGCTACAGCTAACTCTTAGTAGTAGCGCTGCCTGTACCCGCGCTACCACTATTGACAATAGCAGCAGCGCTTTTCAAGAACGCGCTGCTATTACTTAGCTGTAGCGATTTCCTGGTCCCGCGCTACTGTTATATCTTTCACCATTTCCCCATTCCAGCTTCGATAAACTGCAATTTCCAGATACTAGGTACTACTAGATATCAATTTCATAAAGCATTATAGGTACTAGGTAGTACTCCCTCGGTTCGAAATTACTTGTCGCGGTTTTAGTTCAAATTTGAACTCAAACCACGACGAGTAATTTGGAACCGAGGGAGTACTAGATAACAATTCCATATATACTCAACATGCATCCTCAAGCAGTACAAGGTGACATCGACGACAATCATCATATTTAGTTCTAGATGATATCGACGACGATCATCATTTGTAGTTCTACATGATATCGACGACGATCATCATATGTAGTTCTAGATGATATAGCCACACACACATATGTAGTTCTAGATGATATCAACGACGATCATCATCCTCAAGCCTGGGCGGTGGGTGTTCCTGATAGTAATTAGGATGGCTTGTCCAACACGAAGATTCTTGCCAACGAGGAATCTCTTCCACCCAACCGAGTTCAAGTGTGTGCGACCATCTGTGTCCATGCGGTAAGTACAGGTGGTGACGGAGCCCCTTGCGGTAAGGCGTAGTCCAACTGAGCCTTCTTCATCAGGCTCGATACCACAACTCACAGATAGGTTCTTTGGCAATCTCTGAATAAGAAAAACATATCAATTAATAAATAGCCTCACACATACTCTTGCAAATATATTTCTATTAAGTCTAGATTTCTACACTATCAAAAGACACAGTACTACGCATTTGTACTAATTAATCATGAATTCTACTAATAAGTATATATGGATTATCTACACTATTAATAGTTCCTTGGATTCTACACTAATAAGCATGTGATCAGACTCTACACTAAAGTATATCATCGACTATATTCCACAAAGCATATCATTGGACTCTACACTAAGCATATCATCGGATTCACTAAGCATATAATCGGATAATTTCCATTTGTAAGTATAACAATAAAGCATATATATATATATCATCAAATTACTACATGCAGTACGTATAACATACCATTTCATGCCGATCGACCATGGTACTTGTCAGGCGGATCACGAATGGCACCCCGACAAAGTCATCACGTGGCGGAATTATGTCCCATAGGTTGCACACCTCCTCCTCGCTCAGCCTCATTCTTTGAGCTATGATGGCTTCATGAAGTGGGTTCTCATCATCTTCATTGAGTGGGTCCTCATTATCTTCATCATCTTCGTCATCTTCATCATCTTCCACCAGGTTCGTATAAATGACAACCATCTTGGGTCTTTCTGCTCTGAAGGAGAATCTGATCAACTCACCACCAGTAAGACGCATGCGAGCGAGGAAACGGGCCCATCCATCTCCTCCAATCTGTGACATATTGCGCCCTTTCTCGACCTCCATAGTGTACGGCCCCCGTGAGCCTCAAATGTCATAGTGTCTCCTGTCGACTTGTTGAATTTCAACCTCACATTGCATGGGACGATCTGTAAGAAAAGAAAATGACACAATGCAGTAATGCCAACACTAAAAATAAAATAGTTGTTACATTTCATCTAATTTCTTACCGCCGCATGACGAAAACTCGGATGGAAGTGGATGCCGAACAGCTTGCCAGTTGCAAGGCTGCTAGCGCACCTTGACTTGCACAGTCGACATAGTGGTGCTGATGATGGCGCCATTTTCCTAAAGCAATATGAGCAAAGGATTAACGATTCACTTCACAGGAAAGAAAAACAGTAGCATGTGATATTTTTGGTTCTTCCGCGAGAAATAATTTTATGGAGAATTATAATCCTAATTTGGCCCCTATTGCCTAAGATAATTTTTTAAACAAACAAGTGGCAAATTTAACTAAATTGGCACCTACATTTTGCCAAAAAATAACTTATTACAAAAAAACTAAATCGAGCATACTAAATCAACTAGCATACTAAATCCACTAGCATACTAAATCCACTAGCATACTAAATCAACTAATCAAAATGTTCTAAATCAACTAGCCTACTAAATCAACTAAATCAACTAGCCTACTAAATAAACTAAACCAAAATGTTCTAAATCAACTAGCCTACTAAATCAACTGAATCATATCAACTAAATCAAAATGTTACATATGAAAGCCTACTAAATCAAAATGTATCAGGGAGGAGGGACAAGGAGGGGCGACTCGAGGAGGGAGAAGATAGTAGGACGGAGGAGGAAGGCAGAGCGAGGAGGGGCCGGCCAGCGGCGAGTGGAGGGAGGACGGAGGATGAGGCCGGTACCGAGGCCAGCGGCGTAGATCGGGGGAGGGGCGACGGGGGACGACCGGCGGCGCGGGGGTTGAGGAGGAGACCGAGCGATGTGTGAGTGTGTGATCTGTGGATGAGGCTAGTGAGTGGGGGGAGATGGAATGGCATAGCATTAGCGCGCTATAGGGAAATGCGCTACTGCTAAACGACCTATCAGTAGCGCCTTTCGGCGTGAACGCGCTACTGCTATGTGTCAGTATGTAAAAATAGACATAGACATAAAAAATACATTGATCATAAATGGTCTTTTTGTGTACAATCTGATTTGTCAATAGGAATCCTCGCCGGTTGGTTTAAGAACAGGCGAGGACTCCTATTGCGGCCACAGATCCTACACATAGAGTTCAATGAAGACCAAGTGCTTGTGAAAGTTGTAGAAGAAACATATTTAAGGTGGGTAAAACTCTCTTCACGGAGCGAGGTGGGACTAAATTTTTGTAGTTAATTTAGCAGTAGCAATTATTTCCTGAATGCGCTACTGCTACGTTACGTAGCAGTAGCGTTGTTTAGTTTAACGCGCTGCTGCTATAACTGGCCTCGCGGCGGCGTCGTGGGAATTTTAGCAGTAGCGTTTCTTGGAGTGCACGCGCTACTAATAAACTTGTTTCAGCAGCGAGTTTCTACGGCCCGCGCTACTGCTACTTAGCAGCAGCGCCTGATTTTAAGGCGCGCTGCTGGTAAGATTCTGTGTATAGGCTTTTCCCTAGTAGTGTATGGATGGTAGATATAGGTTTTTGTAATCTGAAAATATAAAAACAGCAAGGTAACTAATGATAAAAGTGAGCGCAAACGATATTGCAACGATAGGAAACAAGGCCTAAGGTTCATACTTTCCCTACTGCAAGTTCTCTCAACAATAATAACATAATTGGATCACATAACTATCCCTCAACATGCAACAAAGAGTCACTCCAAAGTCATTAATAGCGGAGAACAAACGAAGAGATTATGGTAGGGTACGAAACCACCTCAAAGTTATTCTCTCCAATCAATCCGTTGGGCTATTCCTATAAGTGTCACAAACAACCCTATAGTTCGTACTAGAATAACACCTTAAGACACAAATCAACCAAAACCCTAATGTCACCTAGATACTCCAATGTCACCTCAAGTATCCGCGGGTATGATTATACGATATGCATCACACAATCTCAGATTCATCTACTCAACCAACACATAGAACCTCAAAGAGTGCCCCAAAGTTTCTACCGGAGAATCAAGACGAAAACGTGTGCCAACCCCTATGCATAGGTTCATGGGCGGAACCCGCAAGTTGATCACCAAAACATACATCAAGTGAATCACGTGATATCCCATTGTCACCACAGATACGCACGGCAAGACATACATCAAGTGTTCTCAAATCATTAAAGACTCAATCTGATAAGATAACTTCAAAGGGAAAACTCAATCCATTACAAGAGAGTAGAGGGGGAGAAGAAACATAAGATCCAACTATAATAGCAAAGCTCGCGATACATCAAGATCGTGCCAAATCAAGAACACGAGAGAGAGAGATCAAACACATAGCTACTGGTACATACCCTCAGCCCGAGGGTGAACTACTCCCTCCTCGTCATGGAGAGCGCCGGATGATGAAGATGGCCACCGGTGAGAATCCCTCCCGTGAGGTGCCTTGAACGGGCTCCGAGAGGTTTTGGTGGCTACAGAGGCTTGCGCGGCGGAACTCCTGATCTATTCTGTTTCCCGATCGTTTTAGGGTATATGGATATATATATATATATATATATATATATATATATATATATATATATATATATATATAGGTGGAAGAAGTACGTCACCGGAGCCACGAGGGGCCCACGAGGGTGGAGGGCGCGCCCAGGGGGTGGGCGCGCCCCTGCCTCGTGCCTCCCTCATTGCTTTATTGACATGGACTCCAAGTCTCTCGGGTTGCTTTCCTTCCAAAAATAACTTCTCTAGAAGGTTTCATTCCGTTTCGACTCCGTTTGATATTCCTTTTCTTCGAAACACTGAAACAAGGGAAAAACAGAACTGCACTTGGGCTCGGGTCAATAGCTTAGTCCCAAAAGTAATATAAAAGTGTTTAATAAAGCCCATAAACATCCAAAACGGATAATATAATAGCATGGAACAATCAAAAATTATAGATACGTTGGAGGCGTATCACGCCCCTCTGCCTTTGTGTGCATGACATGTGGGCCACCTTAAATGCGACGAGCATCAAGTTTCTACCACAGCCACATGCGATTCCCACGACGCCGCATGAACCCATGACACCACACATCCCCCGACCTGCGGCTCACCCCTCTCGGCCCCACTGCCCATCTGCCTTCGGGAGCATTACATGTGGACCAGCCACCTGTTGTGTCCACATGTTATTGACTCAAAGGCAGGTGTAGTAAACATCAAGCTCACCCGAGGGCCCCGAGAGGAAATGTAACTCTGCGCCAGTTGGTGCTACCGCTGCACGAACTCGTGCCAAACTCGAGATTTGTTTCTTTACTATACATGCACGCAACGATTTAATGGACATTGTAATCTAAACATGTGATGGGGAGCTCTAAATTTGAATTTGAAACTTATAAAACGAAAAGATTCAAAACAAATAAACTGGGAGAGAGGGAGCATATCGTAGGATGTGTCCCATACGAAACAAGTCCCCTGGTTTGTCACCGCGAAGATGCGGTTAGAAAGGAGCACAGCGTCTTCGTACTCGTACGACAACTCATCGGCTGCAGACAGCATGGTCCACCTTTGACCGCCATGTGCAAGGTTCGTGCTATCTTATTCAATCTCACCGTGGTTCCATCGTACCAATTCATGTGGTGGTCCGTTGCATGGCTGATCCCAATGTTGGACAAAGGTTCTACAGGAACGGTGTCACCGTTGTAAATGTTGTGCAAATTGATGTTGGTACCCTCCCGTACATATGCAAGCCAATCTCCACCCGCATCGAGCCTAACCTGTGAAACAGTGGGCAGGGGGAGAATTAGGAAATGGACATGGAAGTAGTCTTTAGAATGCATTTACTACATGATCAAACTCATCTTACCTGCTCATCGGAGGAAATCTGAGTGCCCCTCAACATCGGCATCTCAAGGGGCGTCAACTTGCAACTACGGCCACGCCGCGTTGCAGAGACCCCCAAGGAAACATCCTCGTGCGTTCCACGGAACATCAAGATGCATTTGTATGAGTAGTTTATCTTGTGAGAGAAAAGGATGAACAAGGGAAGGACTCTAGAGATAGAGATAGACACTACTACTACCAATGTGCTGGCCCGTGCGTTGGAATGGATCCAAAGTAGTAGAATAATACTTGTTCACGTGCTTGAAATATAAACACTCTAGTTTTGATATACATGTGTCAGCAGACATGACAGCTTGTCCATGGAAGTTGAACCACGGCGACCATCACGTTTCTTGTTTCTACCACTGCCACACCCACACGCGATTCCCACGACGCCGCTCCAACCCTACCTGTAAGCACGACGTCCTCTGACGTGGCTATCACTTCCTTACCCTGCCTTTCCTTCGCTGACTGGTGGGACCCACACTTGGGGGTCCCACATGTCAGTGATAGAATGGTAGGATTGTTCACGTCAGGGGATCCTCATCCCCCCGACATGTGCCTCATCCCTCTTGGCCCCACCGCTCCTCTGCCTTTGTGTGCATGACATGCGGGCCAGCTGAACTGCGGCGACCATCAACTTTCTACCACAGCCACACCCGATTGGACGCGATTTTCCTACTCCGCTGCCGTGCTCCGATCCGTACTCCCGCACCATCAAATTTTCATCCAGCGGTTGTGACACATTTCGTCTCGGGCATCAATCCTCAGCTGGAGTACTTCTGTACTACAGGTAGTACCCGCCGGTGTGGCCATCTACGCCTCATAATGCCCCGACACCCAACTGTGGCACCCTCGCCACGGCCACGCCACCACCGGCCGGTTCATCTCGAACGAGTGAGTCGCGAACCACACCACCACCATGAGAATGACATGTGGGTCAGCCGCATTTAAGGTCCGCATGTCATTAACTCATAGGCCGGGCACTAAGCTACTGAAGTTCGGTCCCGTGGGCCCAGAGAGGGAAATGTAACTCCTGCGGCAGGCCTTGTGATGCTCCTGCAGTACGAGCTCGTGCCAAACCCGAAATTTGTTTCTTACTACTACCAACTACTAGTAGGTACACGTGCATTGCACGCATGAGATTCTGGTGGTTTGTGCATAGCATGATTGGTTTGATGCCAAAAGTTGCCACGCCAATATTTGGCAAATGCTAAATGTTGGCTAGTTATTGGTTGGCTACCAACCTTTCTTCTCAACCTCACAAAAAGTTGCCAACATTTGGCAAATTTTGATTTTGCCAAATGTTGTCTTGCCAAATATTGGCAATGCCAATTGTTGGCATCAAACCAATTATGCTTCTACATGTGGAGTCTTCCAGATTCTACATGTGGCAAAATCTGGTGGAATGTAGATGATGTCCAACGGCCAGTAGTGCTCGGATTTGCCATCTTTGTACCGTCGGATTGGCTTCATCCAATGACCAACTTTCTAACACTATATAGGGGTATAGATGTTTGGTTTGCAGCCTAAGGTTGCCACGCCTAAGCTTAGGCGTGCCACAAGTGTGTTTGGTTGTGTTCTCGTCTCAGCATAGTCATTCCCTCTTCATGCATGTTCAACTCAACACCCCTCTTCATGTATGCTCTCTTCATGCATGCTTCTAGTGTATTTGTGCTAAGCTAGTGTGGACTCATGCACCCTCTATACACTCGACCAAACACCCAAAAGTGGGTCGAGAAGGGAACTCTTGGGATCATGCATCCTTCATACACCCTACCAAACACACCAGGCATGTGTTTGGTTCATTGCTACACTTGTGGCTTTCCACACTTTTCTAGCTACATGGTCCACATGTCATAGACTCAACTTCTTGCCAAATCTTGCCACACTTGGTGGCCATTTTGTTAGCCACATTTTTTGTGGCAGTCACACTCTGCCTAAGCTTAGTTGTGGCAAAGTTAGTCATGAATGAAGTTCAACCATGGAGTCTTCTAGATTCTACATGTGGCAGAATCTGGTGGAATGTAGATGATATCCAACGGCCAGTAGTGCTCGGATTTGCCATCTTTGTACCATCAGATTAGCTTCATCCAATGACCAACTTTTAAAGTTATTCACACACTATATAGGGGGTATAGATATAGATGTGCCGGCCCGCTGCAATGGATCCAAAGTCTGTTTAGTGGAGTGCACTCTAAACAAATTATCTATTTATTTTTCTCTAACCTTTTGTAGCCATGCAACCAAGCCACATAAGCTTCATGGGTACCCCCCCACATCATATTATTCATACTACGTTGACTGGAAAAAAGATAAATCACCCAAAACAAGATCTTCCCGTTTTTTTGTTCCTATGATGCTGTGTCGTGCACGTGCCTACTAGTTGTATAGTGGTTGTACTAGTTGTATAGTACAAACTTGGTACTAGTAGGAGTAGAGTAGTACGGAATGCTCCTACTCTATCAATGAGCCCCATCTGACACCAAATTTCTTGGCTTCCATGCTACAGCTAGATCTTCCCCTCATTTCTGTTTTCCAACCTGGCGGTGGGCGGGGTGCGGTTTGCCAATAGTCGGTTTGCTCAACGGCGGTCCCACATGAAAATGAAAATGCTAGGCAACACGCCTTCCCTAAGCTATGTGTCGTGCCGGACAGGCCGTGGAGTACTCCCGATTCCCGGGCGTGTGAGGGAGGGATGTGGTTGCTTTCAAGATAATAAGGGGTTTTCTGCAAATTGGAGCAGAGAAGCGGGCTATTGTTGCAAAAATGCCACAAATTACCTCACAGCCGTTAGATGCAGATCTAATGGTCAGAAACGACGGATGACAGACACACCACCATCACCAACTGAGTCTTTTATAGGAGTAGGAGTAGAGAAACATGTATAAATTGTAACATTTTGATTCTTCTCCTTGGCACAATCGATAGATGGAAATAACGATTGGAAATGCTAGGGCGGGGCTATTTCCGCCAGATAAGTAGGGTACGTAGTAGCTAGGTTGGTGCATCGTCGGTTTGGTCACACGTGGTCCGACATGTTCTAGTGTTTCTAGCAAGATGCCCGCGCATTGCACGAATTTGATGGAAAAGGTAAGCACAACTTATAAATTGATGGATGGAGTACTAGTTATAGTGATGCATATAATTAACCAAAGGGATCGCACATGTCGGTATTGACTGGAACGAGAATGCAACAACACAATAAGAATTAAGGTCACGATGATGATGCGATCGCAGTGGTGGATACATAAGGCAAGAAGAAAGATGCATCCATCAACGTACGACCTCCTCCTCCTCAACATAGTGCGCCGGGCCACCGCCCGATGGCTAAGGAGCGGCGGCTTTTGTGGCGAGGTCGAGGTGCTTCTCAGCAAAGGCATCCAAGGCTTCCAGCCGGTTGAGGAAGGCCAATGTTGTAGCGTCCTCACTGGCCTTGTAGATACCTCTGTACAAATTTGCTCGTACACGTGGATGTGTAGGTCGACGAATTCTTGCAGGGCGAGGCGCCTCGCGGCAAGCGCGACCTCCAGGTGGACATTCTTCGTGGCGTCGGTGGGCAGTCACAGGGCCACCAGTGCTTGAAAGAGGTTCCGGCCATGGAGGCCGATTAGGGTGGCAGGCAATGAGGAGCCCGGGCGCGCGGGCTCGAGGAGTACGGCGATGTCGTCCGGGAGCTTCTTGAGGACGGTGAACTTGTTGGTGGTGGCTACGATCATCTGGTCCAACTTAGAGTCATAGTTGGCGTTGACGGCGGCCATCCACCAGCCGGTCTCCAACACCGTCTGGAGACGATCGTCGGTGCCATGCCGCAGGCCGACGTCGTGGACCATCTGGCACAACCACTGGCCGCTCGCGCGCAGCGCCGCCATGGGTCTGGAGTGAGCTCTTTTGCGCTTAGTGTAGGTGCTTAGGCAAATGCTTAGGTGCGTACGATGTGGTATATGCATTGGAATGGAGGGGCGCCTTTATATGAGGGCAAACTGCATTGCATTCACATCATGCGACCTCTTTTCCCGGTCCTCCTCCCATTACTTCCCTCATGCATTAATTGAAGGAGGATGCATTGGACGTTCAACATTTCAGGAACCGCTACTCCCTCCCTCGTCTGCATTAAAGCCGTATCGGGAACTCCGCCGCCCGTTGTCAAATCGAATAGTATTGCGCCGCCCGCTGCACGCCCGGCTGAACACGCCTCCTCGCCTCCATCAAACCCCACCGTTAAACCCGCATGCAAACCGAGAAACCTACTTCGGCCACACGTCCGTTCATGAGCGGTCCGGAATTAAACGCAACACCGGTCGAGCTCCTCTTATCCGCCCTTAGTTTAAACGAGGTCAGACGCCGGCCAAGCTCCTACCGTCCGCCCTCTATTTACATGAGGCCAGACAGACAGCGGGCAAGAATCGCACCCGTTCGCCGCTCCCCCATCTCCTCCTTCACCATTTTCTCCACTCCGATGGCTACCGAGGAGCGTTCTCTGGCATATTACCCGGCTGGGTGGCCCGCCGAGCCCTCCGGATACGGGTGAGGCTGCTCGGTGCTTCACCAACCTCGCTTGGCCCGACGGAGCGGTTGCCGCCAAGCGGTAGCGTGGTTCAAAGAACTCGCCGCTCCAGTTCAGCTTGATGAGGAGTGTCGAGTTGCTCCACGCCGGCACGGCGGCGAGCACACCGGTACGGGCGTCATCACTACTGCGTCGTACAGAGCCACCAGTGTCTGCGGTGCTGCGCCTCCCGTGTCTGTGGGCGCGCCTCCCGTGCCTGCGGCAGCGCCATGCAGGCAGAGACAGAAGCCGGTGATACATCTCCAACGTATCTATAATTTATGAAGTATTCATGCTATTATATTATCCATCTTAGATGTTTTATATGCATTTATATGCTATTTTATATGATTTTTGGGACTAACCTATTAATCTAGAGCCCAGTGCCAGTTTCTGTTTTTTCCTTGTTTTTGAGTTCTACAGAAAAGGAATACCAAATGGAGTCCAATTGACATGCCAATTTTTGTTGATTTTTTATGGACCAAAAGAAGCCCTTGGAGCAAAAGAGTTGGGCCAGAAGAGCTCCGGGCTGTCCACGAGGGTGGGGGGTGTGGGCCCCTGCCTCGTGGACGACTCGGAGACCCCCCTGACGTGAAACGAGCGCCAAAAATTCCTATAAATACAGAAACCCCCAGAAAATAACCTAGATCGGAAGCTCCGCCGCCTCAAGCCTCTGTAGCCACGAGAAATCAATCTAGGCCCTCTCTGGCACCCTGCCGGAGGGGGCCATCATCACTGGGGGCCATGGAGGAGGATCCTGGAGGGGCCATCATCGCCATGAAGGCCAAGGACCAGAGGGAGAACCTCTCCCCATCTAGGGGGGAGGCCATGGAGGACGAAGCACAAGGGGGGAGAACCTCTCCTCCTCTCTCTCAATGGCGCCGGAGTGCCATCGGGTGGGGAATCATCGCCGCCGTGATCGTCTTCATCAACATCACCATCATCATCACCATCCTCATCTCTTCTATGCGCTCCACTCTCCCGCACCCCGCTGTAATCCCTGCTTGAACATGGTACTTTATGCCACATATTATGATCCAATGATGTGTTGCCATCCTATGATGTTTTTAGTAGATATCCTTTGTCTTTGTGCTGATTGATGATCTAGATTGGTACGAGTTGTATGTTTTATTTTGGTGTTGTCCTATTGTTCCCTCCGTGTTGTGCAAGTGTGAGGGGTTCCCGCTATAGGGTGTTGCAATACGTTCATGATTCTCTTATAGTGGGTTGCTTGAGTGACAGAAGCATAAACCCGAGTAAGGGGGTTGTTGCGTATGGGATAAAGGGGACTTGATGTTTTAATGCTATGGTTGGGTTTTACCTTAATGATCTTTAGTAGTTGCGGATGCTTGCTAGAGTTCCAATCATAAGTGCATATGATCCAAGATGAGAAAGTATGTTAACTTATGCCTCTCCCTCATATGAAATTGCAATGACGACTACCGGTCTTGTTAACAATTGCCTAGGACAATTCCGCACATCGATCCATCATTATTCCACACTCGCTATTTATAATACTTAAGTAATATATTGTAACTTTATGATAACAGCACCTACTTTTATATTTTAGATCTCTGATAGCATGCAAATTTATCCTCTTCATACCCACAACGTAGTTTTATTTCACGTTTCTAGTTGGAAGCAAACGTTCGGTGTACGCAGAGTCGTATCAGTGTCAGATAGGACTTGAGAGAATATTGATCTTACCTTTAGCTCCTTGTGGGTTCGACACTCCATACTTATCACTTCCACCTTTGGGAATTGCTACGATGATTCCCTGCACTTGGAGATTATCAAGCTCTTTTTCGACGCCGCTTCTTGGGGATAGCGTGGGGTTGATATTCTCGTGTGTGCTTGTCTGCTTTCTTCACTAAGTAGATTTTGTTTTTCCTTTTTGTTTCTGTTTAGTTGTGGGTGAAACATACAAAAAAAATTAAGAACGAAAATACAAAAAAATTTACTTGCCTCGCATGCCTAAAAAGTTTTTTAATAAGAGAAGTGATTGGAAGGTTATGCATTGGACAAGTGAGGATCGACTTTGAACACTTGTGTTCATGCTCATGGAAACAATGTAAAAAATTTCATGGAATCTTCTATGAAAATAATTATCCCCTTGTATATATCCATTGTATTATAAAAATAATGTGCTAAGCTTTGGTTTTAGGATGATTAGATTGCTTGTTTACTATGTGCAGTACAAATACAGAAACTTCGGCTGTAGTGCGTGAATTTACATTTTTTACTGGCAAGTCAAATGGGTCTGAAATTTTTTACACATTACTTCTGTACAAATTTTTCAAATTTTCATATTTTTTTAGAATATGTTGGAGTTACAGAAGTTTACTAAACTTCCAGATTACTACAGACTGTTCTGTTTTTGACAGATTCTGTTTTCTATGAGTTGTTCGCTTATTTTCATGAATCGATGGGTAGTATCGGGGGGTAAGAGCCATGGTGAAGTTGGAATACAGTAGATACAGTTCTAATATGAAATTGGAATAAGTTTGCAACAGTACCTAAAGGTAGTGATTTGCTTTATTACACTAACGGATCTCACAAAGTTTTTGTTAAAGTTTTGTGTGGATGAAGTGTTTGAAGATCGAGGAGCTACAATATGAGAAGAATAAAGAGAGGCAAGAGTTCAAGCTTGGGGATGCCCAAGTCACCCCAAGTAAAAATTTCAAAGGATACTCAAGCATCTAAGCTTGGGGATGCCCCGGTTGGCATCCCATATTTCTTCTTCAACAAATATCGGTATACCTCGGTTTTTGTTTTGTTCACATGATTTGGTGTCCTTTGTGTTTTTTGTTTTTACTTTAAGAACCATGCTAGTATGAGATAGCCCTTCATTGGTTTATAGAATACTTCATGTGCTGCACTTAAATCTTTTAAGTATGATCTTATAGAATTTCTCTTTGTGCTTCAGTTAAATCTTTCGAGTATGGTTTTATAGAATGCTTCGTGTGCTTCACTTATATATTTTGAGCTTGGATATTGGTTAGTCTATATTAATTGTATAATTCTCCATGAACTTCACTTATATCTTTTGGATTATTAATAATACTATAATCTAAAGTGGGTTTGGAAGAGTGTCAACTTTAGGAATTAGTGATCCCACTATTCCAAATGAGAAGAAGTTTGCTTATGTGGAGAGTAGTAAAATTTCTATGCTTGTAGATCATGAAAAGAATGCTTTATGTGATGGTTATATTGTTGAACTCATTCATGATGCTACTGAGAATTATTATGAGGGAGGAATACATGCTTGTAGGAGTTGCAATAATATCAAGTTTCCTCTCTATGTGCTTAAAGTTTTGAAGTTATACTTGTTTTGCCTTCCTATGCTAGTTGATTCTTGTTCCTATAAATTGTGTGCTCACAAAATCCCTAGGAATAGTAAGTGGGTTAGATTAAATGTGCTAGTCATATTCTTCATGATGCTCTCTTTATGTTTCAATTCTTATCTTTTATCTGAGCATCATTGAAACCAGCATGCCTAGCTAAAAGTCATTAAAGAAAAGCGCTTGTTGGGAGACAACCCAATATTTACCCTTACTGTTTTTGTGTGTTTAAATGATTAAGATACTGTAGTAATCATGTTTTATAGATTTTGTTTCAATAAAGTGCCAAGTAAGACCTTTGGGAAGACTTGGGTGAAAGTTAACGTGATCTTGCTGTAAAAGACAGAAACTTTGTGCTAACGAGATTAGCTGTCATTTTTTTACATATGAGTGATTTTGAGTTGATTCTTTTTTCAGAAGATTAATAGATAAATTCCTCAAGTCTACCAATTTATTTCATAATTTTTGGAGTAGCAGAAGTATGGTTGTTGTTCATATCACTACAGACTGTTCTGTTTCTGACAGATTCTGTTTTCATTGCATAGTTTGTATGTTTTCTAGTTTCTATGGCTTATATTTCTCAATATAAATTGTAGAAATGATATGGTACAGTAGGCATTGTGTGAGAAAAATTATGAACCTTGTCTTTAACAGTACGAAAGTGAATGGTTTACTCTTTATCATACTAACCTATCTCATGAAGTTCCGTTAAGTTTTGTGTGATTGAAGTTTTCAAGCTTTGGGTGAGATATCGATATGACGAGAATAAGGAGTGGAAAGACCCTAAGCTTGGGGATGCCCAAGGCACCCCAAGGTAATATTCAACGAAGACTCAAGCGCCTAAGCTTGGGGATGCCCCGGAAGGCATCCCCTCTATCGGTATACCTTACTCAGAGCTATATTTTTATTCGTCACATGATATGTGTTTTGCTTGGAGCATATTTTCATTTTTACTTGTTGTTTGAATAAAATCATTGGATCTGAAATCTTGAATTAAATAGAATCCTCCCATGGCTAGTTAATTATTTGCCTACTTAGTGTTCTTCACTTATATCTTTTTGGAGTAGTTTGTCATTTACTCATGTGCTTCACGTATATCCTATGAGTAAATGGTTGAATGAATTGAATATCATAAATCTGAATCTATATATGTTTCATATGCTTATAACATGGGGAGTAATGACTTCACACATAATAAGTATAGGTAGTAAACTTATATTGAAGGTTAGCAAACTCAGAATTGGTCACTTGAACAATTCATGAAAGAATATTGAAGGAAGAGAGATTTCACATATAAATATACTATATTGGACATCTTTTGTAATTGTGAGCACTCATTAAAATATGACATGCTAAAAGGTTGATGTTGGACAAGGAAGACAACGTAATGGGTTATGTTTCCTTATATCCAAAATAAAGTATATTGTCATGGATCATCCAACATGCTGAGCTTGCCTTTCCCCCTTAGGCTAGCCAAATTCTTTGCACCAAGTAGAGATACTACTTGTGCTTCTAAATATCCCTTAAACTAGTTTTGCCATGAGAGTCCACCATACCTACCTATGGAATGAGTAAGATCCTTCAAGTAAGTTGTCATTGGTGCATGCAATAAAAATTGCTCTCTAAATATGTATGATCTATTAGTGCGAAGAAAATAAGCTTTATACGAACTTGTGATAGGGAAGAAATAAAAGCGACAGACTGCATAATAAAGGTCTCTATCACAAGAGGCAATATAAAGTGACATTCTTTTGCATTAAGATTTTGTGCATCCAACCTTCAAAGTACATGACAACCTCTGCTTCCCTCTGCGAAGGGCCTATCTTTTACTTTTATCTTCTACCTTATGGAAGAGTCATGGTGATCTTCACCTTTTCTTTTTACATTTTATCCTTTGGCAAGCACATTGTGTTGGAAAGATCCTGATATATATATCCAATTGGATGTAAGTTATCATGAACTATTATTGTTGACATTATCATGAACTATAAGCCCCTATCTTTCTTTGTGTACGATTAAAACTTTGAACCCATAAATATCAAGTGAGTGTTAGCAATTGTGAAAGATTAAATGATAGTTGAGTATGTGGAGTTTGCTAAATCAAAGCTCTAACATAGACCCTTCCTGAAAATAAGATGAATTACAATTGTTTGATGACTAAGAGCACTGTTTGTTAGTTTTCAAGAAAGTTTATGATCTATACTTTAACATGTGAATAGCTTATTACTTGATCATGAAAAGTTTTATGAGATGAGCTACTGTTATGACATATAATGATGCTAGAAAAGGTGACTGAAATTATCATTGATCAAATTTGTGCACCTGCTAGCATTCACACTTCATAAATTATTTCTTTTATAATTTACCTACTCGAGGACGAGCAGGAATTAAGCTTGGGGATGTTGATATGTCTCCAACGTATCTATAATTTATGAAGTATTCATGCTATTATATTATCCATCTTAGATGTTTTATATGCTATTTTATATGATTTTTGGGACTAACCTATTAACCTAGAGCCCAGTGCTAGTTTATGTTTTTTACTTGTTTTTGAGTTTTATAGAAAAGGTATACCAAATGGAGTCCAATTGACGTGCCAATTTTTGTGATTTTTTATGGACCAAAAGAAGCCCCTGGAGCAAAAGAGTTGGGCGAGAAGAGTCTCGGGCTGTCCACTAGGGTGGGGGGTGCGCCCACCCCCCTTGGCGTGGGCCCCTGCCTCGTGGACGACTCGGAGACCCCCATGATGTG
Organism: Aegilops longissima; assembly: GCA_021605205.1. NCBI lineage: Eukaryota > Viridiplantae > Streptophyta > Magnoliopsida > Poales > Poaceae > Aegilops > Aegilops longissima. The sequence goes on from CM038677.1 coordinate 234,120,845, forward strand.
AAACCAACGCCAAAAATTCCTATAAATACAGAAACCCCTAGAAAATAACCTAGATCAGAAGCTCCACCGCCGCAAGCCTCTGTAGCCATGAGAAATCAATCTAGGCCCTCTCTGGCACCCTGGTGGAGGGGGCCATCATCACTGGAGGCCATGGAGGAGGATCCCGGAGGGGCCATCATCGCCATGAAGGCCAAGGACCAGAGGAAGAACCTCTCCCCATCTAGGGGTCAGGCCATGGAGGAGGAAGCACAAGGGGGAGAACCTCTCCTCCTCTCTCTCGGTGGCGCCGAAGTGCCATCGGGAGGGGAATCATTGCCGCCGTGATCGTCTTCATCAACATCACCATCATCATCACCATCCTCATCTCTTTTACGCGGTCCACTCTCATGCACCCCATTGTAATCCCTACTTGAACATGGTGATTTATGCCACATATTATGATCCAATGACGTGTTGCCATCCTATGATGTTTTGAGTAGATATCCTTTGTCTTTGGGTTGATTGATGATCTAGATTGGTATGAGTTGTATGTTTTATTTTGGTGCTGTCCTATTGTGCCCTCCGTGTCGCACAAGCGTGAGGGGTTCCTGCTGTAGGGTGTTGCAATACGTTCATGATTCTCTTATAGTGGGTTGCTTGAGTGACAGAAGCATAAACCCGAGTAAGGGGGTTGTTGCGTATGGGATAAAAGGGACTTGATGCTTTAATGCTATGGTTGGGTTTTACCTTAATGATCTTTAGTAGTTGTGGATGCTTGCTAGAGTTCCAATCATAAGTGCATATGATCCAAGAAGAGAAAGTATGTTAGCTTATGCCTCTCCCTCATATGAAATTGCAATGACGACTACTGGTCTTGTTAACAATTTCCTAGGACAATTCCGCACATCGATCCATCATTATTCCACACTCGCTATTTATAATACTTAAGTAATACTAGCACACATGCCCGTGCGTTGCAACTGGAGAAAAAATAAATCCAAATGCCCCCAATAAACATCAAAACATGTTCAAGACCCCACAGATCCACGTCCGTTCTTTGAAAGTGGTAACATGAGTGAAACAGGGTGGATAGGGGATAGAAGATCGACAAGTAGAAAAACATTCCTCGTTTTACTATCATTCCTAACAAAATGAGCTATAGCTAAAATTGTACAGAATTCTAAATAAGTGTATAGCTACAAAGAAAATGATCATATATAGTAGAATGTGTACATTATCTAGCCAACCATTTTGTAATGATATGTTCACAAACTTTAGTTGTATTATTACTGGCTCGTGTATCATTCTCTCCCATAGAAATCATACAACAAAAAGCTTGAGAACGCAAATGACCAACATACTCTGAATCAGTTCTCATAAACACACTCTGTAATATAAATTCAGACCATATACTTTCAGCTTCTACGACAAAGAAATTGAAGCAAGGAATGTTGCGCTGGTCAGTTCGTCCATGAGAAAATGCAGTTGAAGGCCTCCATCCTAAATGCCAAGACCACAACCGTCATCTTGTCGTGGTCGGTGTGTAACCGGAAGAAGGAGCGCACGCTGAGCAACCACAAGTTGGTGGCTGCCACGTTATATTCGGCAGATTGTTGACTGAGGTCGAGAGCCTTGACGATATCTGAGCAGAGGGCGCGCGCGCTCAGCATATGTATGCAGACTCCTCAGCAAAATTGAAAAAAAAACTCAACTCTGTCAGCCCGGCGAAAGGGCCAGGTTAGTTCAAAATCTGCCACTTGCTGGTGTAAAAACATGGAGCAATGACGCATGTATGCTCAGGAAGCTATCTATAACATTGTAATGGGATTAAAATTAGCTAGCTAGTATCGCATGTCTGCAAACTTGTCATCTTAATTATGCAAAAACAAAAATCTGAAGCTAGCTGAGCATAAATGGTTTGGTGCCCCTTGGGTTGTTTTCTTGTCCTAACATAACATGGAGGAGGTACCAAGGGTTCAGCATTGAGCTTTGATTTACCTCCATTATCCCCGTGATACTGGTGTTTGTGATGAACTAAATAGACAATTTGTTGTGCTGGGATGATTCGTGATGGATAGATAAGATGATCTTCGCAACAACTGCCATCATGCATGAGCATGGGTAACATCCAAAATTTCCCAAAGCAGCCATGTTTTTATGTGTATTCTGTTGCTTATTTCCCTCTGAAAATTGACAAACATCCACACTTCTAGTCTTATATCCTTATGAAAATCTATTTAACATACATAAATCTGCTTTTAGAGTAAGAAATTATAACCCATAAATAAGAAAAATTTAACTTAATTAGTTTTACCAATCTACATAACAAAATTTGATTTATCCATTACCGATTAACTGTAACAACACAGAAAATCAATTCGTACACTCACACCTCAAATCTTGAGGCATACGCAGTCTGTTGAAGCCTCAAACATAGAACCATATCATGTGAATTTCCAATAGAAAATTAGGACTCCATTTGCCTGTTTGATCCTTACCAGTTTATTAGTTCCGTATCTGTCAATTCCATGATCTTCCACAATGCTTCCAACCGCTTCATAACTCCTGTCGGTCCCTCAAGGTGGAAATTTTCACGCTGAGACGCAACAGAATTTATATCATGCATTAAGTCATGCAAAAATACCAACCTAACATATGCCATTATAGTTTGACATAGATACAAATTACCATCCTTCTCAGTAGCATTTCAAAACACCAAAAGGCATCTGCATCATCCTCGTATAGAACAACAAATTAAAAGGGGAAACCAGATCGCTCATACCTACAATCAACTTGTACCATTTAGGCAGTTTAAATAATTAAAGCAAAATGATGCAATGCTCCATTGAAATGCAAACCTTGACAGTATCCAGGGGAGGGATCAACCCATGCATAAAATGGAAGTATATCTGACAAACCTTCATGGCAGCCGCCGCTTGAACCCCGCAGGTCACCGCCCATGGAGCCGCTCGTCGCCAGCCCCTCCAGAATCGCCAAATCCAGCCGCCTCCGCTCCATTACCGGTGCCGGGCCTCGCGAGGTCCTCCCCTCGTCCTCCTACATCAACCCGAGCCGCCATGGATGGCCGCTGTGTCCGCGTTGACTGCGGGCGAACGCGCGCGTCCGACGCATATGACCCTGCCTCCGTGCCTCCCCTCCTGCTCCTCTCGTCCGCCATGTGCTCGCCGCCGTCGTCCGGGAGCGCCGCCGCTCGATCTGCAACACAAAAAGAATATCAAACAGTTTTTTCTTAACTAAAATATAGTTCACACGGGTTAACTTATTGTTTGATGTGCACATATTGATCAAATAAAATTTTCCAATCTAGTTAATTGTACTGCTGGATTTTGGTGGTCATTCTGAATGTACAGATTTGTTTTTTTTACACTTAATGTACAGATTTGTTGTGAGGATCTGTGAACTAATATGGATCTGTTGACGAACTATAACTTAGCACTATATCTGGTTCCTGCTATCAGTTTGATTTTGGTCATCTAAGTGGATATATACATTAGTCATGCAGCCACAGTCTGCACTATTTGGTTAATGAGAACGGGAGGAGCACAACACTGACCGCATCGCTTATCTCAGCCAGCTTCAGGTCCACCATGGCCACCTACACCGGGCACCATATCACGTCCCGAGCTTAGTTGTCGATTCATCTACACCAACCCAATCACCACAAACAGGGATACAATCAGATCTAATAAGAGATAGCTCCATGACCATGAGGAAAGGACGAACCGTGGGAGCAGCCCGTAGGCAGCCGCGCTGGAGCACATCCGGTCGTCCGCGTATCGAAGAGCTAATCGGGGCAAGGCAGTCGATGTTGGGCGACCGCAGCAACGGCCATGTAACCGGGACGCGAGGAGGAAGGAATCGGTAGGCGGTGTGTTGCCCTCGTCCTCCGGCGTGTAGTCCGATCTGTCCCTCCTCCGCCGCCTCCACCTCCCTCTCCTACTCCTACTGGCTCCTCTGCCGCCTCCACCTTCCTCTCCTCCTCCTACCAGCTCCTCCGCTGTCTCCACCTCCCTCTCCTCGTCCTACCACCCGTTACCTGTGGCGGCGCCGAGTGTGCCGAGCAGCCCATCGCGGTCGGTGGCACGCGCTCGAGATGGCCGGCGCGGGCCCGGAGCGCGGCGGCCTGGGCCTCGGCGTCGGCAAACTGCACGCGGAGGACTCGGACGACACGGGGAGGAGGGCTAGGCGGAGGATGCGGGCCAGCGGCAACCCGAGTAAGGGGGTTGTTGCGTATGGGATAAAAGGGACTTGATGCTTTAATGCTATGGTTGGGTTTTACCTTAATGATCTTTAATACTTTAATGCTATGGTTGGGTTTTACCTTAATGATCTTTAATGCTATAGTAGTTTTGGATGTTTGCTAGAGTTCCAATCATAAGTGCATATGATCCAAGAAGAGAAAGTATGTTAGCTTATGCCTCTCCCTCATATGAAATTGCAATGACGACTACCGTTCTTGTTAACAATTGTCTAGGACAATTCCGCACATCGATCCATCATTATTCCACACTCTCTATTTATAATACTTAAGTAATATATTGTAACTTTATGATAACAACGCCTACTTTTATATTTTATCTCTCCGATACCATGCAAAGTTACCCTCTTCATACCCACAACGTAGTTTTATTTCACGTTTCTAGTTGGAAGCAAACGTTTGGTGTACGTAGAGTCGTATCAGTGGCAGATAGGACTTGAGAGAATATTGATCTTACCTTTAGCTCCTTGTGGATTCGACACTCCATATTTATCACTTCCACCTTTGGGAATTGCTACGATGATTCCCTGCACTTGGGGATTATCAGCTGGGTGTGTGGAGAGCGACGAGTCGGTGGCCAGCTTCTCCGTGTCCGCCGCCCTCATCGAGGAGAAGTAGAACACGGGAGGCCGCCGCCACTTGGGTCCCATGAAGGCCACCGCCAAGGCGACGACTGCGCATTCAGGTGGTTTCTTTGCTTCTTCGTCTCTTCCGAGGACCTTCGTCGACACCGCAAAGTGTCTGCTGGACATGAGGAAGACAAAGGGATCCGCGGGCGGCCATTTAGATTATGTACTCCCTCTCCAGCTGGCGGGAAATATTTGTTCTAAGAATAGATAAATTGTATGTATCTATAATTAAAATAAGTCTAGATACATCCATTTCTAGGACAAGTATTTCCGGACAGAGGGAGTATTAATTATACCAAGAGAGCCGGATTGGCATCGCTTAGTTCATGTAAATGTAATGAAACCCATCATGTTTATATGAAGATCCAGATTTTTTATACGAATTCCTTCATGCTTATATGAAATCAGCCCGTGTTGGCACGATTTTCATCTGGTTGGTTAGAGTTGTGAAAATGTATGCCGCTGGCGTTTGATGTCGTCCTCGGCGGAAGGAAGCGGGAGGAAATTTGTCGGCTGCCGTTGGAGATGCTCTTATGGTGGAAATAATAGAGTGACATCCAATACATTTGAGTTAATTGCGTGTATGATTGTCCCTCTATAAAAAGTTAATTGCATGTACAGTGTACACGTGACTTGCAGGGTGGCTACAGCTTCGTACAGAAAGTTAAAAAGAAACAAGTCCATCCTCAATCTTGTATTCTAAGTACTCTTTGGGTTCCACTGTCAGTACAGTAGCGAAAGAAGTGTATATTAAATAAGTAATATATAATATAAAAATCTAAAGTTAAAGACAGAATTCGAGCTCATGTCGTCGCGTTGCGAGCATCTGGCGCAAACCAGTCCAACATATTCTTGTTGTAGACCATGCTGGAGATATATTTCCATGTCTACTCTTATACTCCATCTGTTCTTAAATATTTGTCTTTTTCAGATTTCAAATGGACTACCACATACGGATGTGTATGTAGACATATTTTAGAGTATAGATTCACTCATTTTGCTCCATATGTAGTCACTTGTTGAAATCTCTAAAAAGACAAATATTTAGGAACGGAGGGAGTAGAAAACAGAGTTGGTGATGATGGTGTGCGTGCCATCCTCCAATATAGGTTGTCGGATTTATATCTAACTGATAGGAAGGAAACTATGGCAATTTTGCAAAAATATACCCACACCCCTCTCCACGTTCGCAAATATGGCCTTCCCTTGTTCATCATTTTCTCTCACAAGATAAACTACTCATACAAATGCATCTTGATGTTCCGTGCAACGCACGGGCATCTAGCTAGTTTCTTTTAAAATAGTTACTACGATAATTGGGTTGAAGTGATATATTTTATGTCTGCCTCGAATGATTTCAGATTCACTAGTAGTAACAAAGAAAAGTTTGCCTTGTTAATTAACAGAAAACAGGGTGAAAACTATCACATGAGGCCGGTAAAACGAGGCACACTTGGTTCAGCGTCATCGTCACTACAGCTGTGTGCGCGCGAGAAATCTACATATTGAGGGGGCTACTGAGTGAGGCACAGAGACACAATGTTTGAGAGAGAAACCAATTGACAGATTACGATCAGATCGAGTTGTCACCCTTCTTCTGTCATTGTTGGGGTGGGGGGGGGGGAGGGAGAGAAAGACGTATCGAGAGTGTGTGCGGTAGGCACAGAGGCACAACCAGCGAGTGTGTGTGTATGTGTGTGTGTGTTTGAAAGAGGATTAGATAGATTACTATCAAGATTGAGGTGCCGCCCTACTCCTTCGGTGTCGGGTAGTGTGTGCGCGTGTGTGTGTGTTTGAGAGAGAAGCCAGTCGATAGATTAGTATCAAGATCGAGGTGTCACCCTACTCCTTCGGTGTTGGGAAGTGTGTGTGTGGTTGTGTGGGTGTGGGTGTGTGTGTCGGGGGGGGGGGGGCAGTGACACTTACATATCCCTACTCTTATAAAAAATAGAGTTGGTGATGATGGTGTTCCTGCCATCCTGCAATATAGGCCATCCGATTTATATCCGACGGATAGGAAGGAAACTGTGGCAATTTGCAAAAAGATACCCACACCCCTCTCTGCATTTACAAATAAGGCATTCCCTCGTTCATCCTTTTCTCCCACAAGATAAACTACTCATACAAATGCATCTTGATGTTCCGTGCAACGCATGGGCATCTTGCTAGTAGGGAGAAGGAGTTTGTGTGACACATATCTAACTATATTAAGGGATAGGTAGATAGCATTTGTGCGAGGCATACTTAAAGCATCACGAAGATAAACAAAACGGCGTGCATGCAAGAAAAAATGAAGTGAGAAACAATATGTGTGTGCGCGCACACGCGTGTTTGTGTGTGTGTGTGTGTGTGAGAGAGAGAGAGAGAGAGAGAGAGAGAGAGAGAGAGAGAGAGAGAGAGAGAAATCTCAAAACAAAAGGTGCTCTGCTGGAATCCCATTGTATGTATTCATATGGTTCCGGAACTCGAGTTAACCTTAGGCATATGTGTGAGAGACATTATTATACTTTGAGACATTAGTGGCTGTGGGTGGGCGGAATTAAAGGGGTGGGCATGTTCCACAGAGAGAGCGTGTGTATTTCTGTGTGAGAGACTTGTAGGATGGGGTAGAAAGACGAATTCTAACCTTGACAGAGGGAGAGAAATACACGAAGTGCGCGTGTGTGATTTCGATGTCCACAAGGAGATGAGATATGTATGCGTGTGAGAGAGATTGCACAATTCATTCACGTATCACTATCTAGCGATCGTGGACGTGCATCGCTTGAACATAAATCAATATCTACTTCGTATCATGGCCAAAGGTACAATATCGATTCAATGCTATAAAGATTGGACCCTCACATATCACATTTTTTCTATTTAAATAAACCTTTTCAGTTGTGCATGCCAAAGTTACAGTGATGTTTCTTCAAACAACCAATGTAGCTATCATTTACATGCACCATTGTTACTCTTGCATTCAAAATCATTAGTCTTGGATGATTTAAAGCTCTATTATGAAATAATATATGTAATATTCATATATGAATTCAACGGGTACACAATTTATGAAATGGAGGCTATGTAATCATATGAGGTAACACTTTTAAGTAGTGGACTACAATATCCATTTCTTTTTGTGCGCCTCTACACTAACACGTCAATGCATTATGTTTAAAGTAAATAACCAATTGCACTAAATTATCTATTTACACGAGAAATACATAGGCTGAGTGTTTGATCCCTTTTTTTGTGAACGCGCCACTACACCCGTACGATTGGTCGCGCCTGTGTGAACATCCAAGTTATCGGCGCATCATCCCGAGTTATTGTCTTTTTTCTGGGGTGGACTTCACACCGTTATTAATCACGACGCGTGCCCGTGTACACAGCCTCGATGACCTTCCCGCTAGCACGGTCCAAAATTAGTTGAAACTGGATACGAACAATCCATGGCGGCAAAATCTCCTGCCGCTTCTAAAAGTTCCGCCACCTTAGTCTTTAGCACACGAAATTCCCTTTTGTCCTTGGTGCACGGAGACCAACAGTTATAATACCGCCTCATCTACATAATAGGCCGGGCTGCTTTGGTAACTTCGGTTCCCCCACTACACGGCACCCCATTTCCTCTCCTCCCGCAAAAACGACTAACTCCACAAAGACTAGAGCATCTCACATCACGTCGCTCAACTTCATCGGCCTTTCTCCCTCCCTCTCGAAACCCTAGACTGCTCATCCACCCAGCATCAGAGCCCATTCATCGCCAACAAGGCCCACCTCGCCAGATCTGCTTCATGGCCAGATCTACCCTCCCACCTCCCTAGAAACAAGTAGACTGCTCATCCACCACTGTACCACAGCCCATTCAGTGCCGGCCTTGTCCACGGCGCCGGATCTGCTTCGCCGGTACTCTCGTCAACCGCAGCGCATCTACAGTGGCTCATTCTTACTCCCCACCGGAGACGCTTTGTCCACACCCCCCGGAGCCGCCCCACCGATGCCCCCGTCGACGGCCTCTAATCCTCTTCGCCGACACCTTCCTCAACCCTACCGGAGCCGCTTCACCGACACCATCGTCAACCCCACCGGAGTAGCTTCGCCTATACCATTCTCAACCCTACCGGGGCCACTTTTCCAACTCACAATTCCACGGCCTTAGATCCTCTCCCTCGCACCCTCATCCAACCTACCGGAGCAGCTTCTGACGCCCCGTCCACGGCCGCAGATTCGCATCGTCGACACCATCCTTAACCCAACCACCAGAGCGGCTTCACCTACACTCTCGTCCACGGCCACAGATACACTTCGCCCACACCGTAGTCCACCCTACCGGAGCCGCTCCACAAACACACTACTCGACGGTTCTAGATATCCTTACCGGACCCCGACAGCCAGCGTAGTGTCATCACCCTTGACGTTTCCAACCTGATTCCCACCGTCTGGCAAGATGCCAAGCACCCGCCACGACCTAGGTACTTGTCACCTTTAAACCCGCCCAAAGATCACCGCCCGATGTACTTAAAATATACTAATGTGTCGTTGTTACTGTTATACACCGCAAAAACTACAAGGACGATGTTTCTTCCGGATCTAACAGCTTGGCCAACCAAGATCTTGGACCGAGGCATTGCTATGATCTTGTAAGCGCGCTCTCTCTCTTGTATTGTTATGTGCCCGCCAAAGTGCTTTGCTAGGATTTTCGATCAAGAATCCCTTTGTGCGCATAATGATTTCTACTATTGGTCGCTAAATTAGATATGTAGATGTCATACATGATACTACCTCGTACCTCCGTTCCTAAATATATGTCTTTCTAGAGATTCCACTATAGGCTACATACGGAGCAAAATGAGTGAATCCACACTCGAAAATGCATCTATATACATCTGTATGTGGTCCATACTGGAATCTCTACATAGACATATATTTAGGAACAGAGGCAGTACATTACACAAAATCGTAGGTGACATGTAGGAATTCCTGTGCACTACATTAGGCTCCCTTAGAGTGCCTACTAGTCCAACGCACAGAGTCATGGCTAGTTTATGCTACACACACAATCATTAATTGGTGGTTTACATATGCACAAGGGATATCAATGTATTATCATGTAGAGATGTCTGAAATTAGCCGTGTCAACTTGCAGATAGTTGTATGTGGCAATTTCATGGAACATCGCAAAAAAGGAGAGCCAGCGGCGAGCCTATACAGTGTGCTATGGTACGTCACTCCTCCATTGCAATAATCATGACATGTTATTTGTATGTCAGTTCTATTGGCCAAGTTTCTTAGGGACAGTTATTACGAGTTATCCCAAGAAAATAAGCACCTGTGAATATAAGCTCCATGTAATAAGCCAACCAGTTCTTTTCATTGCGTTTTCGGCTGATGTTTGGTATGATCAGTGAAAAGTCTAGATTGCATTATATTTTTTCATTTTGCTGCCCATATGAAAATTAATTTGACTTGCAAACATCACAAATTGAACCCAGTGCAGTAATTAATATGATAGGAAAACAGACTATCACTATTTACTCAAAATGCAAATACAAAGATACCATCTACTTGGCACAATCTACTTTGCTCAATGTTTTCCATAGAGATCCCATTGCCTAATTTAAACGAAGAACGCATGAACCACATTTAAATGAAGAACAATTATTTATTGAAATTCAATGGTCCAAGTGGCTGGTTATTATCATATAGCAGCACCACCTGAAAGCATCATATAGCACCAGCAGCTCATAGCAACTCATCATACAACAACATAGTGTGCAATTCATCATATACCAGCAACAGCTCATAGAAACTCATCATACAGCAGCAGTAGCAGTGTGCAATTCATCATATACCAGCAGCAGCTCATAGCAATTCATCATATAACAGTAGCAGGAGCAGCTCATAGCAATTCATCATATAGCATCAGCAGGAGCAGCTCATAGCAATTCATCATACAACAGCAGCAGGAGCAGCTTATAGCAACTCATCATATAGCAGCAACAGCTCATAGCAATTCATCATATAGCAGCAGCAGCAGATCATAGCAATTCATCATATAGCAGCAGCAGCTCATAGAAATTCATCATATAGCAGCAGCATGAGCAGCTCATAGCAATGCATCATATAGCAGGAGCAGAAGCAGCTCATAGCAATTCATCGTATAGTGGATCAGAATGAAAATTGGGCAAAAAATCAGAGGAGATCCTCACCTTGTTGGATGAGCTCATCCTTCAACAACACCTCAAGGCCACGGCCTAGGAGGTGGGGAGGGGGAATAAGGTGCCTTCGCGCAAAGGTGGCATTAGCCAGAAGTTGTGCAGGCGCCACGGAGTAGTGCGCTGGACGAACCACAAGTGGAGCATTCTTTGGAGACCATGAGAATGAGGGGCAGTGCAGAGGAGGAGTAGCCAGGAGATTTGCCCCTACCCACCGGCCATGTAGCCTAGCTGGACAGAGCATCGTCAAGACCAGGCGAGATGGGACCAAGGGCGACGGCTCATTGGAGGAACCCTAGTGCTGCAGTGGGATCGAGGTAGAGGGAACGGAGAGGAGATGCAAGCGGGCAGGGCAATGAACGCTGCGTGTTTGTTTTACTTGAGGGTGAGGTGTGACGCAAGCGCCGCAGTTGCATTTTGAGTGTAATATAGGCGCACAATAGAGTCATTTCACTATTCCCTTCCTTCAATTTTAGTGAGGTTCTACCCAAACACCCCCTCCAAAGCGAAATTAGTTAAGCCCAAGCCCATAACTCAAAAATGACTTCTTTACATCTTTTATGGCTTATTTTGACAATAAGCCCTGAAAAGGCGGAATAGAACTGGCCCTTAACCTGCAATTTCAATTGTGCGTGCAATGATGAATCACTCCTGCCTGCTATAGTGTACATTTAGGCATCATAATACATGGGATAACCTAATACATGTGCATTCCATTGTAGAATCTGGAATATGCAATTTTTATGTTAGTTCATACGTTGCACATGATGTTTAAATGCCCCTTAAATTTGGTCAGCCAAGTGATGGTCTTTAAGCCTCCTTCTTTGCTTCTTTTCTTGATATGTAAGATTTGCTCACACATCTGTTCAATTGCTTGTTTGCATCAGCCAGCCATACTAGGACTGTTTGCTTTGATTACTTGTTGTTCTTGACCTAACACTCTAACAGAGCTTGTCAACGATTTAAACACTAACGGCTGCTGTAGTTGGGCCTTTTGTAACTCATAGCTGACATAAAGGTTTGACTGTACACTAAAGTAGGCTCTCCAAGAGTACCTGGAGATCCAGTTAGAAGGTATGCCTAGTTTTTACATTGTGCAGACATAGTAAATGCGCATTTCATTGTGTGCAAGTGCAAGAGATGCGGCATGTTTCATTATGTGGTGTTGTTTTGTTATAATCTCATCCTTTTGTATTCGCAGACTGGAAAGTATGCATATTTATCTTCCAAGGAGACGAGTAACTAGTTTGTGTCACCTTGTAGAGGGGGTGCAATGAAGATAAGATTGAGGATTTCCAAGTACAAGATGTTAGGAAGGAGCCTTGCGAGAGAAGCAGGAGCTATGGTGAGTCTCTTCAACCTGTTAAGGTAAGTCACTGTATCCAACTCAACAGTTCAATTCCTTGTTTGTTTCAGGCATAGTTAATTTTCTCTTTTCAATTGCTTTATTTGTCCTCAGTTAATGAGATGCCCAAAGAATGATGCCTGATGTTGGGTACTTGTATAACGATTAGTTGACATAATTAAAGGCCTTACCATTTAATTACTCTGCCGAAGTGTGCCTGAAGTTTTGAAGTCTATTAACCAACTATTATTGCATGAGGCTCACAATCTAGTTTATACTAGGCTAATGATTGCATAGTTTTGCTTGTTGTAGTATGTTTGTATGAAACCCTCTACTGTTCATTATGCTCCCTAAGACTTTAATTGAGCTACAGAATGGCCAACCGCATGCTTACTTCTATGCAACATGTTGTCTAAATTTGTAACTTGTCTGTGTTTTGGATTGGGCCCCAACATCATGCTCCTCTGGTGAGCTAAGAGAGATTTCTGTATGCAGGCTGCACAGACTACCTTTTTTATAATTTTTAAAATATCACGTGCTTATGCTTCATGACGTGTAACATTATTGTTAATCCTATTTTTCCATGTACAAAATAGTCTGTCTTGCTCGCTTCACTGTTGTAACTATATATTTGCCCTAGTCATGTGTACATACAGAAACATTTTAGGATGAAGTGACATCAACACAAAGATCTACGAGCAGTGTGGCATGGACGTTACTGAATGATTATGGATTGGAATTGGAATGTGCTGATGTTCTCGAGCATCAACTAGATGTGGCAAGACAACGTGTACATGATTCTCAATGTACAATCAACAAGTTGAGACTAGACATGCAGGTATTAGATGCAGGAGTCAAAAAAAATGAAACAAGACACTGAGGTAACAACGAAGGAATTGGAGATTTTGCAGACTGAAATTTGTGCTATCTAAATCTGGCCAATCCTATTTTCTGAAGAGATTATAGTTCAAATGGTAAGTTATGCGCGTCCATGATGTATGAGCTCTATTTGCCCAGTGTATGTACTTTGCTGTTTGTGTATGCTTTATTATCACTGGTGCCAAACCATAATGCCCAGTGGGTATAATCGGCTGTAATTTCTTTATTGTATACTGTAGGATTATTCTACGTTTCTATGCCTTAGTCTCTTTATTGTATAGTGTATGTTTTTTAGAGGTGATAGTATAGAGTAGGACAATTCTTTGAATATGCTATATCGTTCAAACGGGGGCCAACTCGCCCAAATGTTGTAGTGACCATGGCCCTCCACAGGCCGTACGATCCATGGGCCATCTATGGGACGGACAATCCATGGCCTTCTATGGCCGTCGGATCCGTGGGCCTTCTATGGGCTATCGGATCCGTGGGCCTTCTATCTGCTGTCGGATCCATGGGCCTTCTATGGGCCGTCAAATCCATGGGCCTACTATGGGCCGTTGGATCCATGGGCCTTCTATGGGCCGTCAGATCAATGGGCCTTCTATGGGCCGTTGGGTTAATGGGCCTTCTACGTCTCGTAGGATCCGTCGGCCTTCTACGGGCCGTCTCATCCATGGGCCTTGTACGGGCCGTATAAGGGGCCGTAAACGGGCTAGAGTGGAAATCATACGTTTTATGGGCTGACCATAACGGGCCGTTAATAGGCTGTATTTGATGATGCTATGAGAATGGCCCAACAGATTAACGGGCCACAAACGGGCCGACTGTATCCACGGGCTGAATTTGGCCCACAAGCAGAAAAGGCCAGTAACGGGTCGTAAGTAACCGAATGCTGGAAATGAGCCCAAGAATAAATGGGCTCTCAGAAGGCCGAAAGGTAACACGGGCTGGAAACGACCCAATGGAATAATGGGCCACTTATGGGTATAAAGCGATACACTGTTCATTACGAGCCGGTTTCACCATGGGCGATTAATGGGCCAAGAGTTACAAAGGGACTCATATGGGCCGAAATACGTCATGGGCCATACACGGGCCGGAAGTTACAACGGGCTGGAATCATATTGGACGACCCAGATGACGCTACTGGTCCTAATTCCGTTAGGCCGTAATGGGACGTGAGTTAGCGGGCTGTAAATGGGCCATATGCGAACATGCCGTTAATAGGCTTTCCGTGGGCCGGCCCACCACCTTTTGACCAAGTCAAACGGGCCAGCCTTTTCACAGGAATGGGCCTCTGTTGGGCCGTGCCATGTGTCAACGTATCATAGGCGCCTTGCGTACAATGAGTGGATGACATCTGTCCCAACGATGAGCCGACACGTGTTTCCTCCAGCCAATGATGATTTTACACGTGGAAAATCCCCATTGGTCGGGGCTGTTAACGGGTTATCGGATCCAAAACAGACCCGATAGCTTAACGGCGTTCCGTTACGGTGGATGCCACGCGTCGGTCACCCTTGACGAAAGCACTTCTGTGACGCGCGATTTATCGTCATGGAAGTGGACACTTCCGTGATGATAATTTTGGTAATGTCATGGAACACTTCTACGATAGCACAGGTATGACTATCTTGATTCTGTCATAAAATCGTCATGGATGTACATGCATGAAAAAAAGCGCGACCTACTATGACAAACACGTATCATCACGGAAGTGTATTTTTTTGTAGTGTAGAGTCAATAATCTAGTTCACATCGCTATGTGATTCACACCCAAAGAGTACTAAGGTGTGATCATGTTTTTCTTGTGAGAGAAGCTTAGACAATGGGTCTATCACATTCAGAGCCATATGTATTTTGCAAATTTTATATGTCTACAATGCTCTGCATGGAGCTACTCTAGCTAATTGCTCCCACTTTCAATATGTATCCAGATTGAGACTTAGAGTCATCCAGATCGGTGTAAAAGCTTGCATTGGCATAACTCTTTACGACGAACTCTGTATCACCTCCATAACCGAGAAATATCTCCTTAGTCTTCTAAGGATAATTTTGACCGTTGTCAAGTGATCCACTCCTGGATCAATATCGTACCTCCTTGCCAAACTCATGGCAAGGTACACAATAGGTTTGGTACACAGCATAGCATACTTTATAGAACCTATGGCTGAGGCATAGGGAATGACTTTCATTCTCTTTCTATTTTCTGCCTGGTATGTTTTGAGTCTTATCAACTTTACACCTTGCAATACAGGCAAGAACTCCTTGTTTGACTGTTCCATTTTGAACTACTTCAAAAATCTTGTCAAGGTATGTACTCATTGAAAAATCTTATCAAGCGTCTTGGTCTATCTCTATAGATCTTGATGCCCAATATGTAAGCAGCTTCACCGAGGTCTTTCTTTGAAAAACTCCTTTCAAATACTCCTTTATGCTTTCCAGAAAATTCTACATCATTTCCGATCAGTATATGTCATTCACATATACTTATCGTAAAGGTCAGAGAGCTCCCACTCACTTTCTTGTAAATACAGGCTTCAAATAAGTCAGATAAAACTATATTCTTTGATCAACTTATCAAAGCGTATATTCCAACTCCGAGATGTTTGCACCAGTCCATAGATGGATCACTGGAGCTTGCACATTTTGTAAGCGCCTTTAGGATTGACAAAACCTTCTGGTTGTATCATATAACTCTTCTTTAATAAATCCATTAAAGAATGCAACTTTGATATCCATTTGTCAGATTTCATAAAATGTGACAATTTCTAACATGATTCGGACAGACTTTAAGCATCGATACGAGTGAGAAAATCTCATCGTAGTCAACTGTAAGTGCATCTAGTGCCCCATAGTGATTTTGTTGTATTGAAGACTTATAGGTTAAGGATCTAATGCGTTTTTGAGTGTACACAGGTCTATAAGTCTATGAGGAGTTTGATATTTACAGAGAAAGTCGACCCCTAAAAATGAAGTTCTTCAACTAAAGACTTTGATATTTTGAAGACTTTCTGAAGACTTTGAAAGTGAAGAAATTGGTGTAATCCTGAAGACTTGGTATTCTTTCGAGGAACATGAAGCGTGAAGACTTTTGTTTTCGTAGTTTCATTTTCTCTTTCTTGAGTCATAGGAAACACCGTACTGTTAAAGAGGGTCGAGGAAATACTAAGGAGAAAATTTCCATGTGATGCTCAACTCAAATCCTACACCTACCAATCCCTTCGAGTGAAGCCATTGGAAATCTCATACAGTTCAGTCAATTTCTTCAAAGGATGAGACGCAGTTCTTCCAGTCATCGAGGACTTTGCTCGACCGAGGAGTTAGGAATTCGCCATGCGGATTGCCTACACAAAGGAGGAACATGATAGCCCCGAGGAATTTGTACCTCAAATTTCCGATCGTTCTTTGTCGTATACGCGTCACCTGTCCCAAAATATCGTATCCATCCAACGGTCATATCATTGAAGGGCATTTATGTCTTATCATGTCGGGCTGCTCCTAGGCTATAAATAGTCGCCCCTACAACCACTAGCTGGTTGGTTGCCCACGAGAAATTGACACTTTTCATTTGAGAGCATCCCATCCTCCAAGGACTTTGAGCGAAAATCATCAAGTGAGGAAAATCCAAACCCAAACCCAAACACCTACAAACCCAAAGTGATTGAGCATCATCAAGAGATTGATCTGCGTGGATCCGATGCTTGTTACCTTTGAAGACTGTGCTTCTTCCAGACGGTTAGGCGTCATGGTCTAGAGCATCCAAGAGGAATTGTGGATCGTCGAGTGACCGAGTTTGTGAAGGTTCGGAAGTCACCTGAAGACTTACCACGAGTGATTGGGCGAGGACTGTGTGTCCTTAGCTCAAGGATAATACGGTGAGTACTGTGTGTCCGGGACTAGGTGTCCTCGAGTTTAAATACTCAGCCGCTCCAACCAGATGTACAACTGAGACAACAGTTGTAACTGGTCTACCAAATCATTGTCTTCACCAAGCTAACTGGTTCTATTTCCTCAACACTTTCATTTCCTCATTACTGTGTTGTGTGTTTGCTCATATCTGTATTTGAAGACTTTGACTGAAGACTATCCCAATTTCCTCAGTTCAATTTCTTCAGTCTGTTTGTCTTCATCTTGTGCTATCGTGTGTATACGCTTTCTGTACTTAGTGTTTGTCTTCATTTCATCATGATGACCATGCATGTATTCTGCTATGTTTACTTCTGAGTACTTATTCCGCTGCTAGTAGTTCTTCGCTAAGGAATTTCCTCACGAGCAAATTCCTCAGTGAAGAATTTCATAAAAATCGCCTATTCACCCCCCTCTAGTCTATATAACGCACTTTCAATTGGTATCAGAGCAAGGTACTCCCTTGTTCTGTGTGATTTTGGTTTAACCGCCTGGAGTTTTAGTTATGTCGACCGCAGGTGTGATCAAGGTCTCTGCTGGGTGTCCTACCTTTGATGGGACGGACTACCCCTACTGGAAGAACAAGATGTGCATGCATCTTGAGGCAATTGATAACGATCTCTGGTACGTTGTGGAAAATGGTGTTCCCTCCGTCTCACCCTCACTGAACGCTACTGATGTGAAGAGATTCAAGCAACTCGATTCCCAAGCGAAGAATATCATATGTGGCCATCTGAGCAAAGGACAGTATGGAAGAGTGAGTGCTTTGGAAACTGCTAAGCTTATCTGGGATAGGCTGTCCAAGGTCAATGAAGGAGTTTCAACTCAGCGTGACTCGCGAGTTGATGTTCTTCGCAATCTCTTCAACCGCTTCAAAGACTCGACAATGAAAATGTTCAGCAAACCTTCGATCGCCTCACTGACATCTCAAATGAGCTTCAAGCACTTGGTGCCACTGACATCACCGACCATGAGGTGGTGAAGAAATTGCTGAGATCGCTTGATTCCTCATTTGACACTCTGCATCGATGATACAAGAGCGCGGCTGATTACAAGTCACTTGACCTCACCGATATCCTCGAGAGGCTAAACACTCATGAGTTCCACTTTTTCAAAAGAGAGATCTCTATGGTTCGAGCTATGGCAGATCACGTGCACTGAAGGCCAAGGCAGTATCAGAATCCGAAGATGAAGACTCTGGTAGCAGCCTTGGTGATCCTGAAGAACTGAGTCATGATCTAGCACTACTTGTGAAGAAATTCCAGAAGTTCTCAAGACGTGGTCGTTTTGGAAAACCCTCAAGGAGCAATGATTCCTCATCGAGTGACTACAAGAAGAGGCTTTGTCACAAGTGCAAGAAACCAGGACATTACATTCAAGATTGTCCTCAGTGGGAAAAGGAATCAAACAAGAAGAAATACAAGGATTATAGTTCTGATGATGCGAAGAAAAAGAAGAAGTCTTCAAAATCTTCATCTTCAAAATCCTCAAAGTCTTCATCTCACAAGAAGAGCAGCTCCAAGAAGGCTCGGGCATTCATTGGCAAGCAAATGGACTCCGAAGCTGAATCTGAGGAACAAGAGGAAGAGGAGGCTACTGAGGACTCTGAATCTGGTGTGGCGAGCCTAGCCCTTGCTACTGCATTCGTCAGCAAGTCTATCTTTAACTCTGAAGAAAGTGAACTCCCCAACAAGGCTGATGAAGGCAACGATGACTACGCTCCCACCTATTGCTTCATGGCAAAGGGTGCCAAGGTACCTAGATATACCTCCTCTGAGTCTAGTGAAGATGAATATGATGACAATCTTAAGCCTAGATACTCTAAACTTGCTAAGATTGCCGTGAAATAACAAAAGGCTTTTGAAAAGGTTCAAAATATGCTAGACAAAAGTGATGATATGTTGGGTGAAGAAATGGATCGCACTAAAGCCTTGACTGAAAATCTTCAGAGACTTCAGACCAGGTTTGATAACCTTCAAGGTCATCATAACACTCTCTTGTCAGATCATGAGAAGCTTTCTTATGAATTTATTCAAAGAAAGCAAGATCTTGAGGAGCTAAGAGTGAGTTATGAAGATCTTCAGAAGGAGCGCGATTCATTACTTGCTCAACAAATCAGCGCTGCTCAGGAAGAATTTATTCCTCCATGTTTAAAATGCATTGAACGAGAATCTGCTAATTCCTCACCTGAATGTTCAAATGCTTCTAATGTTACAAATTCTTCACCTGCCTCTGCTATCACTAATTCCTCACCTGAGGACATTGCTAGTATCACCGATGATGCAGGTTGAAGGAATTGTACATGACAGCATGTACAAAAGCCTCAAAGGGCATCGACTCTTTGTGATGTGCTTAAAAGTAGATCCTCAACAGAACCCTAGGAAAGAGGGTATTGCCTTTGAGAGGAAACTCAATGCCGATGGTACATATTGAAGCCCGAGCAAGACCCCAAAACCTCATGGGTTGTGCGAAGGGACCTCCAATTGACCCATCTAATTTATCCGGCTATACATGTGAATCTTCTCATTCTTCCGATGAGTCATTTGACTCAACTATAAACTGCTCAAAATCGAATGGTGAAGTATTTGCTAGATATGTTGGCACTAACTGCAGGAACGGTTCTCCTATGAAGAAAATCTGGGTTCCCAAAAGGTGCCTTGAAAGTCTTCAGGTGAATGTCCTCATGACACCACCTGTGAAGAAAAGGAACCCCAGATCAAATTCTTCATATGGACCAAATTCTTCATATGGATCCAAGTCCTCATACGGACCAAATTCCTCACGAGGATCAAAGTCCTCATATGAACATCATCGTGCTAACAACTCTGTTTCGCAGGGAAGAGCCAAGGGCTATGAATATGAGCATTATTCTTCTAATCATTATGTTCATAAGTCCTTGAAGAATTTCTATGCTTATTCATATGCTTACCCTAACCCCTCTTATATGAAACTAAATGGTTTGGCCGCTATGCCACCATTCTCATATGGAGCTCGCAGAGTGATGAACTCTTTGCCAGCCCTTCAGATGTGGGTGGTGAAGAAAAAGAACTAATCTCTTATGCAGGGTCAGTCTCCGCACGCATCAGAACGTCTCAAGAATTTGTCGGGGGGACGACACGATTGCTGAAAAGGACGAAGCTAACCATGATGAAATGAACTTTCATTTCACACGTCCTCCCTCTGTTTTATCTGTCTTACTACTTGATGAAATTGATCTGATGAATTGTGATATCATATTCTTCACTGCTGAAGTATATGAGGTTCGTAAGTTGCACTAATTCATCTGCAGGATGATCAACCCAAAGCCACTGAATGGGTCCTTGATAGTGGATGTACAAATCACATGACTGGTGACAGAAATCTGTTGATGGATGCTCCCTTATCATCATCTCATCTGAAGCATATCATCTTCGCTGACAAGAGCAATAGTCAGGTATTGGGTCTAGGTAAGGTTGCTATCACAAAGGATCGACACATGGACAAAGTCATGCTTGTTGAGTCCTTAGGATACAACCTTATGTCTGTCTCAATGCTTTGTGATCTTGATATGGTTGTTGTCTTTGGCAAGTATCGTTGTGTTGTGATTATGGAAGCTGACAAATCCAAATTCTTCGAAGGCTTTAGGAGAAGAGACTTGTATATTGTTGATTTCTCTGCAGATTCACAACCAGCCGTGTGTCTACTTGCAAAAGCTTCAGAAGGATGGCTATGGCATCGACGACTTGGTCATGCAGGCATGAGGAACTTGCACAGGCTTGCGAAGAAGAAGCATGTCATTGGCATTGAGAATGTCAAATTCCTCAAGGATCACTTATGCGGTGCCTGTGAAGCTGGAAAAATGACCAAGGCCGAGCATCCAGCAAAGACCATCATGACCACTACTCGTCCATTCGAATTGCTTCACATGGATCTCTTCGGTCCTAATCACTATTCCTCGATTTCAAATGAAGCATCTCAATATGGCTTTGTTATTGTTGATGATTACTCTCGTTACACATGGGTACACCTTGTCTCTTACAAAACCGAAGTGCAGGAAGTCTTCAAACGATTTTCCTCGAGGGCTTCAACCAACTTTGGTGTGAAGATCAAGCACATCAGAAGTGACAATGGCACTGAGTTCAAGAATTCGGGTCTCGATGACTATCTTGATGAACTTGGTATTACTCATGAGTTATCTGCTCCTTATACTCCTCAACGGAATGGCGTCGTGGAGCGCAAGAACAGGACTCTTGCTGAGATGGCTCGCACTATGCTCGATGAGTACAAAACCCCTCGTCGTTTCTGGGTTGATGCAATTGACACTGCGTGCCACATCATCAACAGAGTATATCTTCACAAATTCTTCAAGATGACTGCCTATGAACTCCTCACTAACAAGAAACCCAATGTGAGTTATTTCAAAGTCTTCGGTGCTAAATGCTGGATTAGAGATCCTCAGCACAACTCTAAATTTGCACCGAAAGCACATGAAGGTTTTATGCTGTTATGGAAAGGACTCGCACACCTACAGAGTCTTCAACAATGTTCTTCACAAGATTGTTGAAACTTGTCAGGACCCCGATCCTAAGTCACATCGACCCAGCTGGTAACACATCATATCACTTTGCGGCCTCACGCACGGTATTCCCACGGGTGTCGCCTTACCATGGCCCGGGACCGTTTTGCGTCTTTTGGCTCACGATATGGTAGTGTCGCTAGCATCCATATGACAAAGAACCCGGGCCGACATGGCTAGTCGTGAACCCAAAGCGGCGCTTAACCTATGGGGACAGGCATACATGAATCACATCGAGCATGTCGGTCATCAACGTATGTATTCGGCTGTAGCACTGGCTAACAGGACTCCGGTATCCCGGGCTGTAGCGAGCTAGGCAGGACTCGAATAACACCGCGTGACATTTCGAAGGGATGTATATAGGAACGAAGTGAGACACATGCCGCTACCAAGTGTCCAAGCAGAGTCTTTGGCTAGCAGGACTCCGTGAACCGGGCAGAAGCGGACTACTATCGCCGGAGGCACGAGACTACATTTCCCCATATGAGAGGCTGCCAAGGATAAACAACTAGTTTGTCGGATCCCACACATACCAAGCATTTCAAACATACACACAATATGCTCAATATGTGTAAATACGACGTGGCATCACAACATAACTCTACGACTCAGATAATATTTATTAGGCTCAAGAGCGAGATATTACAAACATGGGTCTCATGACCCAACACTCGAGCATACAAGTCAAAGCACAAGCGAAGCTAATCATGTCCGAGTACGCATAACTATAAATGAAAAAGGCCGAGAAGCCCGACTATCTACCGATCCTCGCCGAGGCACAAGATCGTAGCTGAGGTAACAAGCTAAACGTCAAGTCCAAGCGAACTACTAGCGAGACCGACGTCTCTCGCAAAACATAAAATAAGCAAACGTGAGTACAATTGTACTCAGCAAGACTTACATCGTAACTAACTACATATGCATCATTATCAAAAGGGGTGGTGGAGTTTGACCGCAGCGAGCCAGCTTTGACTCGGTGGCTATCCTGAACTACGATCGCAAGTAACTCTTTTGAGGTGGCATTACACGAGTCCACATATTCACCATGGCAATACACCACTATGGATCCGCTCCCGCCTCCCTACGAGAACGCCATCCATAGCACTCACGCTTATCTTGCGATTTTAGAGTATCCACTTTCACTTGTCTATGAACCGATATAGGCAACCCGAAGTCCTTCTCCGTGGACACGGCTATTCAATAGATCATATTAAACCCTGCAGGGTGTACTTCTTCACACACGCTCACCACTTACCGCGTTTACGACATGTACTCGGCAACCTTCAAGCGGAAGCCCAACGTGGGTGTCGGCCACGGCCTACCTAAACACTCAAGTCCCTAGTCCGGGTTTATCGCCTATTCGGTTCCATCCGCAGGAGTCCGCCGAGGTTTCCCATACAGCCCCGAACGATGTGTGCAGGGTTCCCGAGATACCAAACGGCACTCGGTACACGGGCCACGGTGCCTACCGCAACACAACCCACCCCTAAGGTCAGCGTTATATGCGCCCCAAAGAAGCTACAAACACCGTAAACTACTTGCAACTCCCGGACTGTGGACAAGGGTGGTTAAGAAGCCGAGAGGGTCAATTAAGGATCCCAATGCGTGGTAGTAACTGCTTTCATGGATCACAAACACGTAACTCAGTTCTCGAGGACGGCTGCAATGAGACAACCCACCATGTACTCCTACATGGCCTCTCACCGCTACCTTTACCAAATCGTGTTCACACACTTAGTTCACACACGGTAGGACATGTTCACCACTTTCCAATTCATTCCCGATGAATCGGACCGACTCAACTCTAAGCGAGAGCAGTGCATGACAAACAAGCATAAATGAGTAGGCACAACATGGCTCAAACAACTCCTACTCATGCTAGTGGGTTTCATCTAATTATGTGGAATGACAGTCATGCAAAGGATCAAGGGGTTCAGCTACCGCAGCAAGTAACACATGAGTCGTTGTTGTCCTAATGCAATAAAATAGAGCAGGAGCGAGAGAGTGGGATTATATCGAATGAACAAGGGGTTTTGCTTGCCCGGCACTTCAAGATAATATAGTTCTTCATCGGTGTCATCGAACCCATCGCTGGTACATCGCTCATCGAGAGGGACAATTACCGCAAACAAGAGAGAGCACAATCAATGCAATGCACATATATGATGCATGATCATGTTAAGGTACTGAATTCACCTAATGCAATAATAATCCAAGTTAGTTGGGTGGAATTCAAACAAGGTTGAATTCCAACTCAAAATGCTATTTCATAAGTTACCCTAATCATGATTCATCCTATTCAGTGGTGTTAACTTGTTCAAACATGCATGATCATGGCATAAACAGATTCTTCATATTTTTCTGATCATTTTCATATATAAATTATTTCCATCCGAGTTACGGTTGAATTTATATGATTTTTAGAAGTTTAGAGTATTTTCAAATTTACTGAATTAAATTAAATCTAGAAAATATATATATGGCGTCACCGACGTCGATGTGACGTC
Organism: Aegilops longissima; assembly: GCA_021605205.1. Classification (NCBI taxonomy): domain Eukaryota; kingdom Viridiplantae; phylum Streptophyta; class Magnoliopsida; order Poales; family Poaceae; genus Aegilops; species Aegilops longissima. The sequence continues at coordinate 234,145,124 of CM038677.1, forward strand.
GCGGGTCAATCTGGGCGCCCTAGGTCAAACCTGACGTGTGGGGCCACACGCCGCTGACTAACTAAACTAATCTAGTTAATTAGCACTAACCGGGTTAGTTAAATTAGTTTAAACCTAACTAAAGTAGTTAGTCAGGCGGGCCCGCATGTCGCTGAGGAGAGGGGAGGTCAAACCGGCGGTGGTCAACCCACGCCGTCAACGGTCAGCGGGCGCGGCGTTTAGCCGGGCGAACCGACGCCGGCGGCGCAAGTGCAATGGCTACCCGCCACCAAAGGGGCGGGAGGGTACCTCAGAGAGCCGGGACGCTGAAGTTCTTGGTGGGGTGGTTGGAGCTCGGGCGGCCGGATCGACGCCGGCGGGCGAACTTGGCGGCCGCCGGAGCTCGGGTTCGGTGGCTACGGGCTGCGTGTACGAGAGGGGAGGGCGAAGGTGCTACGTGCTCTGGAAGGCTCTGAGCACGTTGACACGCCCGACGCGACGGGCAGGGGGCTCTGGCGGGCGCCATGGCCGGCGGTGAGGAGCTGTCGGCCGTAGTGGCGATGGTGGTTAGGGGGGGCAATCGAGCATGGGGTTAGGGGGAAAGGGATCGTGGCCTCACCGCGGTTGCAGTGGCCATGGAAGCGGGCTCGGGGAGGTCCTGGCGGCGCCGAATCGACCGGAGGCGGCTCGGGTGCCCGAGGTTGAAGACGAGGGCGAGGTCGGCGCTCGAGGGTGTTTGAAGTCGCGTGGGTCAGCGGAGAGGTCCGGGGCGACGAGGCGGAGCTCTTGGGCACGCCGGCGAGGCAAGGGAGGGCGGTGGCTGGCGGCAAGAAGCGAGCGGGCGGCGACGGTGGCCTTCGGTTGAGGGAGAGAGAGCAGAGGAAGGGGAGGGGTCGGGAGAGAGAGAGAGAGAGCCGGGGCGGTGGCTGCTGGGAGGCGCCCAGGCGTCGGGCGAAGCAGGCAGGAGGTGGAGGTGGCGCGCCTCGGCCTGCCTGTGCCGACACGCCCCCGCCTCTTGGCGCCGGGAGGAAGACGACAGGAGGGTGGCGGTGGTGGGCTGGGCTGGCCAGTGGGCCAGCCAAGCCCACTGATCTTGGGCCAAGTGGCGCTGTAAGTGGCCTGGGCCTCTCTCTCTCTCTATTACTTGCTTTTAGTTTTCTAATATTCTGCAGGTTTTAGGGCTTTATTAAAATACCAGGGCACTTTTAAAAATCCTGAAAATAATTGTGGGTACCTTCGAATTATTTCTATGGCCCACAAATACTTCCAACATTATTTGAGCATTTAAATTATTTATAGTGTTCAAATGCCCAAATTCAAATAGTGTAAGATTTAATTCAAAAATCCAGAATGACCTATAGGATATGTTCATCATTTTGGAAGAGGCTTTCACCTTTATCCATTTATCATGAACATTTTCACAGGCCATTTTGGGATTATTGAAAATGATTTTATTTGAACCTATTAGAATTCAATTGGTGCTAGGGTTTCAACAATCCCCATTTCAATTTTCATGGAAATTAACATGATGACATGAATGCCCTAATGCAACTAATGTCAAGCAATTCTAGGGTCTGTGATAACTCACCCCACTAAACAAGAATCTCGCCCGAGATTCCAAGACGTGAGGTAAGAGGAAAGGGAGGTCACAAACTATTACAATGTCCATGATCCAATTTCCTTCTCGAAGATGTTGATTCATTCCATCATCTTAGCCTTGACGTCTTCGAGATCTTCACCCGACACGACAACAGAAAGAAGGGGAAACCCTACATGATTCGACCTTCATGAAGATCAAGTAAACATGATCAACTCACGGACTGAGACGGTGACACATCTCGAGTTGAGACACAAAATACATCGAGAGGGATGGAAGAACAACAACGGGGTTTGATTGGTGGCAACAATTCCACCCTTAGGGAGATGGTGGATGGTGTCAAGGTGGCGAGGAAATATTTATCATGATCCCGTAACGGGATACCTCGAGAAAGGTGACGCAAGAACTATTCCCTTAAGTGGCAAAAAGAATTACTTTTGATATAGAGACCATTGAACTCTTTATACCAGCCAAAGGCAATCACAAGCGATCATTTGGTGGAGTGCAAAGGAATGGTACACTCGGACTAGAATGGATGATGTAGACTACCTTGTTGAAGACAACGAATGGATGATTTTGCTTATCATCGAAGGTGGGGGACCCATGGTAAGTCTACTTTGAAGATAAACCTGGACAAGAATTGCTAAGAAGACAGTCTATAGCGAGATAGCACAAGGACGGTGCAAGCCGGGAACGAAATGCAACTGTTGAATGTTCCAACCATCATGTCCGCCGAGATTCAGATCTGGTTGGTGTTAGGATATTTCAGACTCATCACGTCTCGAAAAGGAAGGGTTGCAACACAATTGACGAGATGGCGCTGCGAGATTCTCGGGATATGAACTACGATAGCAAGCTCCAAAACATGAGCTGGTTCTGCTACAAACCCGTGGACACGCTGTCCTAGACAAGCATGACCACACAGTAGTCTTATAATAAACACTACCGAGTTCAGGTTGGGAACCTTCATTGCGGATAACGAAGTCCTTACATAAGTCCGGATTAGCTCTTAGGAAGGAACTTCTTCTCCTTGAACAAATCAATCAGTGGCTTGGTGTGCTATGGAATTCATATGAGATGAAGATGATCAGTCTATCATGCCATAGAATACTTCGCACGTGCATGACTGACTTGGGATGATTCCAGAGGAAACAAAACAAACCTTTCTCAAATTCATGGCGGCAACTTACACCAGATGCGCATGAATTAGAGGAAGTCACTACTTCCATCCAAGCATAGGCTTCATGAACGGACCACGAAGGCATTGCTTACACCAGTTTCAATACTAGGTTGATGCTCAACATGACTCATGGGGAGACAAAATGCTACCGATGGGCTCAACAAAGAACTCATCGGAATTTCCATATCATCGACTTCCACCATCATGTGAACACGTGATAGTATTGGTCGACCAAAAGATGTAATGGTGTATGCTCAAGGATCAACCACGAGTAAGACAACATTACTTAATATCGTTGGTTCTGATTTGACTTGACAATGGCCCATACTCAAGTCAAAGAATTGGTAGGACAATAGATCCAACAATTGATCACGTGGACCAATCGATGAAGATATCATCCTTCTTCACACACACTACACAAGGATATCCCATTGGATCGAACTAGGTTAGGCAAGCTTTTATCTTCCAACTCTCCAAGTTGTTGGCTAGCTTAACCGACTAGCTCAGGGGTATCCAACACAGATTCTTGGAGAAGGGGGTGGTTCATAAGAAACCGACTTGATCACGAGCCCAACATAACAATCGGAAAACAACCCGTAACACTTCCAAGAAGATATTTGGAAAGTCACGAACCACGGTATGTTACTAAGCTCGAGAACAATCTTGCTTTTCAGGCAAGACGATATGATCAAATGAGTGAGGACTTGACACAATCCTAACTCATCAATCAAGTGTGCACCGTAGATAAGGACTGGTAGCACGATCAATCTTAGGATGATGGTTTAATAGCCAACATGCTAAGAATGAGAATATGGTCCATTCACGACCAAGCAACAAGTTGCTCGGGGTATTGATTTCACACATCACAATTCACTTGTCGGCTTTCCGGTTGCATCAACACGGAACCGAGAAATGAACAATGATGATGAGAAGTATCACCGCATCAAGAATTCCTAGGAGGTTGTGCAATTCCCATGACATTCTTGACATAAGATGGCAATACTTGAGGTAGAACAGAATAAAAGCTGAATTGGCATTTTGATCTCATGGATACAACTACTTTGACCCAATCCTAGAAATGGATGAGGTATCGAGTTTGTTTCTCCTAGTCATTCCGAATAGAATGGCTTGACGGACCACAAGGATAAAATGCATCGATGAACACAAATGCACACATACCCTTGGCTATCAATTGATAGATGAAGGTCGAAGGCATCTAAGAGAGCAACTCAGAGGAACATATAATTTTTCGAGTTATGGAGGCATGGATTAGTATGTCGAGCAAAGTTCAACATTTCTTAGGATAACCCATGCGGAAAGGTAGAATTGGCAGATTCACAATTATGAATGGAGAACTCCTCAAGAGCACTCTTATTGTGATCTTTTGGTTCAAAAGAACTTCCGCCATAATTAGTTCATGGTATTTGGAAGAAGGGGAATACCACGGACTTCGAGGACTATCACAAAGGGTACTAATATCCTAAAGGCACTAGCAAATACTAACAACATGAAGTAGGATGAATCTCGGGTTCAGAAACCCAGGAGTAGAATGCCTACTACTAAACGGCATCACGGGATGCTTTCGAGAATGATGGCCAGAATCATCACACTGGGGATACAAAAGCATAGCTAAATTGCTAGGTGACTTCCTAAACACCTAGGGTCATAATAATAGTTCCAATATATATGTCGAGGCAACAAAGTACCTCAACTTACCGATTAGTGTGCTTATTCTGTCCAAAAGGTCATCGGGAACGGAAGGAAAGAATTTGCAAATGCATCGACTATTTAGAGACACAGGATGACTCGGACAAGATAACGGCTGTAAATGCTCAAAATGATTTGAGACATCCTGCAGAAATGGTGGCATAACCACTCAACGACATCATAACAAGATTCCGAGACCAACAGTTATCATACGAAATAGTAGGAACTGAATCGGGATTAAAACCAACAATCTTAAAGGTCTATGGATTAGTAACACGTCATCCCGATAGATAGATGAGAAGCCTAGTTCTTAAACCCGTAGAAGAGAAGAGGATGACTCGGATCGAAGGCCATGAGGTATAAGGAGTAAAAAGAGCCTTACGTTCCTTCCACAATCAATTCCCTACATAGCTAAAGCATTTCTAGACTCAACTCGACCAGTTTGGCTTGGTAATCCTACAGCATCAAAGCTCGATACCAACGCTGTCAGACCCCGATCCTAAGTCACATCGACCCAGCTGGTAACACATCATATCACTTTGCGGCCTCACGACGGTATTCCACGGTGTCGCCTTACCATGGCCCGGACCGTTTGCGTCTTTTGGCTCACGATATGGTAGTGTCGCTAGCATCCATATGACAAAGAACCGGGCCGACATGGCTAGTCGTGAACCCAAAGCGGCGCTAACCTATGGGGACAGCATACATGAATCACATCGAGCATGTCGGTCATCAACGTATGTATTGGGCTGTAGCACTGGCTAACAGGACTCCGTATCCCGGCTATAGCGAGCTAGGCAGACTCGAATAACACGCGTGACATTTCCCAAGGGATGATATAGGAACGAAGTGAGACACATGCCGACAGTCAAGTGTCCAAGCAAGAGTCTTTGGGCTAGCAGGACTCCGGTGAACCGGGCAGAAGCGGACTACTATCGCCGGAGGCACGAGACTACATTTCCCCATATGAGAGGCTGCCAAGGATAAACAACTAGTTTGTCGGATCCCACACATACCAAGCATTTCAAACATACACACAATATGCTCAATATGTGTAAATACGACGTGGCATCACAACATAACTCTACGACTCAGATAATATTTATTAGGCTCCGAAGAGCGAGATATTACAAACATGGGTCTCATGACCCAACACTCAGAGCATACAAGTCAAGGCACAAGCGGAAGCTAATCATGTCTGAGTACAGACAACTATAAATGAAAAAGGCTGAGAAGCCTGACTATCTACCAGATCTGCCGAGGCACAAGATCGTAGCTGAGGTAACAAGCTAAACGTCAAGTCCAAGCGGAACTACTAGCGAGACCGACGCGTCTCTCGCAAAACATAAAATAAGCAAACGTGAGTACAATTGTACTCAGCAAGACTTACATCGTAACTAACTACATATGCATCATTATCAAAAGGGGTGGTGGAGTTTGGTGCAGCGAGCCAGCTTTGACTCGGTGGCTATCCCGAACTACATCGCAAGTAACTCTTTTGAGGTGGCGCACGAGTCCACATATTCACCATGGCAATACACCACTATGGATCCGCCCCGTCTCCCACGAGAACGCCATCCATAGCACTCACGCTTATCTTGCGCATTTTAGAGTATCCACTTTCACTTGTCTATGAACCGATATAGGCAACCCAGAAGTCCTTCTCCGTGGACACGGCTATTCAATAGATCATATTAAACCTGCAGGGTGTACTTCTTCACACACGCTCACCACTTACCGCCGTTTACGACATGTACTCGGCAACCTTCAAGCGGAAGCCCAACGTGGGTGTCGGCCACGCCTACCTAAACACTCAAGTCCCTAGTCCAGGTTTATCGCCTATTCGGTTCCATCCGCAGGAGTCCGCCGAGGTTTCCCATACAGCCCCGAACGATGTGTGCAGGTTCCCGAGATACCAAACGGGCACTCGGTACACCAACCACGGTGCCTACCGCAACACAACCCACCCCTAAGGTCAGCGTTGCGTGCGGCCCCAAAGAAGCTACAAACACGTAAACTACTTGCAACTCCTGACTGTGGACAAGGGTGGTTAAGAAGCCGAGAGGGTCAATTAAGGATCCCAATGCGTGGTAGTAACTGTTTCATGGATCACAAACACGTAACTCAGTTCACGAGGACGGCTGCAATGAGACAACCCACCATGTACTCCTACATGGCCTCTCACCGCTACCTTTACCAAATCGTGTTCACACACTTAGTTCACACACAGTAGGACATGTTCACCACTTTCCAATTCATTCCCGATGAATCGGACTGACTCAACTCTAAGCATAGCAGGCATGACAAACAAGCATAAATGAGTAGGCACAACATGGCTCAAACAACTCCTACTCATGCTAGTGGGTTTCATCTAATTCTTGTGGAATGACAGTCATGCAAAGGATCAAGGGTTCAGCTACCGCAGCAAGTAACACATGAGTCGTTGTTGTCCTAATGCAATAAAATAGAGCAGGAGCGAGAGAGTGGGATTATATCGAATGAACAAGGGGTTTTGCTTGCTCGGCACTTCGAAGATAATATAGTTCTTCATCGGTGTCATCGAACCCATCGTTGGTACATCGTCTATCGGGAGGGGACAATTACCGGCAAACAAGAGAGAGCACAATCAATGCAATGCACATATATGATGCATGATCATGTTAAGGTACTGAATTCACCTAATGCAATAATAATCCAAGTTAGTTGGAGTGGAATTCAAACAAGGTTGAATTCCAACTCAAAATGCTATTTCATAAGTTACCCTAATCATGATTCATCCTATTCAGTGGTGTTAACTTGTTCAAACATGCATGATCATGGCATAAACAGATTCTTCATATTTTTCTGATCATTTTTCATATATAAATTATTTCCATCCGAGTTACGGTTGAATTTATATGATTTTTAGAAGTTTAGAGTATTTTCTGAAATTTACTGAATTAAATTAAATCTAGAAAATATATATATGGCGTCAGCCTGACGTCAGTGTGACGTCAGCGGGTCAACTGGGCGCCCCAGGTCAAACCTGACGTGTGGGGGCCACACGTCAGTGACTAACTAAACTAATCTAGTTAATTAGCACTAACCCGGGTTAGTTAAATTAGTTTAAACCTAACTAAAGTAGTTAGTCGGGCGGGGCCCGCATGTCGCTGAGGAGAGGGAGGTCAAACCGGCGGTGGTCAACCCACGCCGGTCAGCGGTCACGGGCGGCGTTTAGCCGCCCGGCGAACCGACGCAAGCGGCGCAAGTGCAATGCCTACCCGCCACCAAAAGGGGGGAGGTACCTCTGAGAGCCGGGACGCTACTGAAGTTCTTGGTGGGGTGGTTGGAGCTCGGGCGGCGGGATCGACGCCGGCGGCGAACTTGGCGGCCGCCGGAGCTCGGGTTCGGTGGCTACGGGGCTGCGGTGTACGAGAGGGGAGGGCGAAGGGTGCTACGTGCTCCTGGAAGGCTCCTGAGCACGTTGACACGCTCCGACGCGATCGGCAGGGGCTGTGGCCGCGGCGGCGCCATGGCCGGCGGTGAGGAGCTGTCGGCCGTAGTGGCGATGGTGGTTAGGGGGGGGGCAATCGAGCATGGGGTTAGGGGGAAAGGGATCGTGGCCTCACCGCGGTTGCAGTGGCCATGGAAGCGGGCTCGGGGAGGTCCTGGCGGCGCCGAATCGACCGGAGGCGGCTCGGGTGCCCGAGGTTGAAGACGAGGGCGAGGTCGGCGTTCGAGGGCGTTTGGGGTCGCGTGGGTCAGCGGAGAGGTCCGGGGCGACGAGGCGGAGCTCTTGGGCACGCCGGCGAGGCAAGGGAAGGGCGGTGGCTGCGGCAGCAGCAGCGGCGGCAGTGGCGGTGGCGCGCGGTGCGTGAGGGAGAGAGAGCAGAGGAAGGGGAGGGTCGGGAGAGAGAGAGAGAGCCGGGGCGCGTGGCTGCTGGGAGGCGCCCAGGCGTCGGGCGGCGAGCAGGAGGTGGAGGTGGCGGCGCCTCGGCTGCTGACAGTCGACACGCCCGCCCCCCCCCTCTTGGCCGAGGAGGAAGACGACAGGAGGGTGGCGGTGGTGGGGTGGGCTGGCCAGGTGGGCCAGCCAAGCCGCCTGATCTTGGGCCAAGTGGCGCTGTAAGTGGCCAGGGCCTCTCTCTCTCTCTATTACTTGCTTTTAGTTTTCTAATATTCTGCAGGTTTTAGGGCTTTATTAAAATACCAGGGCACTTTTAAAAATCCTGAAAATAATTGTGGGTACCTTGAATTATTTCTATGGCCCACAATATTTCCAACATTATTTGAGCATTTAAATTATTTATAGTGTTCAAATGCCCAAATTCAAATAGTGTAAGATTTAATTCAAAAATCCAGAATGACCTATAGGATATGTTCATCATTTTTGGAAGAGGCTTTCACCTTTATCCATTTATCATGAACATTTTCACAGGCCATTTTGGGATTATTGAAAATGATTTTATTTGAACCTATTAGAATTCAATTGGTGCTAGGGTTTCAACAATCCCCATTTCAATTTTCATGGAAATTAACATGATTACATGAATGCCCTAATGCAACTAATGTCAAGCAATTCTAGGGCTGTGACAAAACTATAGATGTGCGGTTCGATGAAACTAATGGCTCACAAAGAGAGCACATGCCTTCTGTGTTAGATGAACCAGCCCCTGAGGACTCTATTAATCACAAGGCTACTGAAGATGTCATTCCTACTGAAGAATCTGCTGAAGAATTCATTCCAGAACGTGAAGAACGTCGAGCTGATGCTCCTGAAGAAAATGCTGAGGAAATTGATGCTGAAGAAAATGCTGATCAAATTCCTAAACGACAACCAGCTCATCCTCGCGTTGCAAAAGAAGTGCAAGTGGAGAAGATCATCGATGACATTAGAGCACCAGGTCCTCTCACACGCTCAAAAGCTTCACATCTATCTAACTTTTGTGGGCATTTTGCTTTTGTCTCTATCACAAAGCCCACTAAGGTAGATGAAGCATTTCTAGAGCCTGAGTGGATTCAGGCCATGCAAGAAGAATTACATCAGTTCAAGCTCAACAATGTAGGGAACTGGTCAATCGTCTCGATCCTCGCAAGCATAACATCATTGGCACAAAGTGGATCTACCGCAACAAGCAAGATGAAAATGGTGTTGTGGTGAGGAATAAGGCACGACTAGTAGCTCAAGGCTACACACAGGTTGAAGGAATTGATTTCGATGGAACTTTTGCACCTGTTGCTAGACTTGAGGCTATTAGCATATTGCTTGCTTATGCTAACCATCATGATATCATCTTATATCAAATGGATGTCAAAAGTGCATTCCTCAATGGTAAGCTTGAGGAAGAAGTATATGTTGCTCAACCCCCAGGTTTTGAAGATCCAAAACATCCTGACAAAGTCTTCAGACTTAACAAGGCCCTCTATGGCCTCAAGCAGGCCCCACGGGCGTGGTATGATACATTGAAGGAATTCTTCATGAAGAAAGGCTTCACACCTGGTTCACTCGATCCCACTCTCTTTACTAAATCTTATGATGGTGAACTGTTTGTGTTCCAAATATATGTTGATGATATCATCTTTGGTTGTACTGACCAACGTTATAGTGATGAATTTGCCTATATGATGAGTGAAGAATATCAAATGTCTATGATGGGAGAGTTGAAATTCTTCTTAGGTCTTCAAATTAAATCAACAGCAAGAATGGCATATTAATATCTCAGAGAAATACCTCAAGGATGTCCTCAAGAAATTCGCATGCAAGATTGCAAAGGCATCAAAATTCCTATGCCCACAAATGGTCATCTATGCAATCGATGAAAATGGTATTGACTTGATCATAAGGTATACCGCTCCATGATTGGATCTTTATTGTACTTATGTGCATCTAGGCGGATATAATGCTTAGTGTTTGCATGTGTGCACGATTTCAAGCTGCAGAAGGAATCACACCGTAAGGTGTGAAGCATATTCTTCGATATCTAGCTCACACACCAACACTAGGATTATGGTATCCCAAGGGCTAGGATTTTGATCTCATTGGATATTTCGACTCGACTATCTTTGGTGATCGTGTGGACCATAAGTCAACATCTGGTACTTGTCATTTCCTCTGACGATCCTTGGTCCGTTAGTCCTCAAGAAAGCAGAACGCATATCACTCTCTCGCCAAGTCGAGTACATTGCTGCTGGTTCTTCTTTGTGCTCAACTGCTGTGGATGAAGCAAACACTCAAGGACTATGGCGTCAACGTGAAGAATGTGCCTCTCCTTTGTGACAATGAGAGTGCCATCAAGATTGCTCACAACCCAGTTCAGCACTCGAAGACAAAGCACATTCAGATTCGTCATCATTTTCTTCGCGATCATGTGTTGAAGGGCGACACTTCTATTGAGCATGTGAAGACTGAAGAACAGCTAGCCGATATATTCACTAAGCCCTTGGATGAGAAGAGATTTAGCAAGTTGCGTTGTGAGCTAAATATCTTAGAGTCTTCGAATGTACTTTGAAAAGGCACTCATCCTAACACTTATGCAAAATTCATGACTTAGATGTGCAACACATGAAGAAACGTTTTTCTTCAATCAATGAAGAATAACACTCTAAGTGTGAAGAAATTAATGAAGAATTTGATTCTCAGAACCCTACGACAATTGTACGCGGTGTCTGAAATCATCATTCTTATACGGTGGGTCACGCCACGACAAAAGTTGAGAATCTTCAATTTGAGTTTATGTCCTCTACATCATTCACTTATAGCTATTTCTTCAAGTTGGTTTTTTCTGCTAAGTGAATGTGAGCGGACCCTTCCCCTCTATGCTATACTCAATCCAATCTATTCACAAATTCTTCATGTGCATTCTATTTGAAACTCGTTCAAAATCTTCACTGCGTCCTTGTCAGCTGAAGAAATTGAGAACGGAACGTTAAAACTAATCTTATCCAAATTTTCGGTTTTTCCGCTCAAACCGTTCCGCATCCCACGATGCATTATTCTATTCACCCACGATCTTACAAGATCTCCACTACACAGTACGTGGGTGACACATGTCGTGAGAAGGAGAAACGGCAGGGGCACGTTCGTCCAAAATCTTCAGGCGAACAGTTTTTCACTGCCTCTATAAATACCCCTCCCCCCTTCCTCACTTCTTTTACTCCGCTCGATCTCTCTCTCCCGCCGAGCTTCCCAAACCCTAAGCGCCGCTTCTCCATCGTCGCCGGTGAGGAAGAGCTTCACCGCCTCGACCTCGTCGCCGTCGTACTTTCAGCGCCGATCATGAAATCTTCACCTCCGCCGCCGCCGTAGCTGTCTTCCTCCGCCGAGTTAGGGCGTGGAAGATCTACATCGACGAACTTCACTGTTTCATCTCACTGTTCGTCGTGTTCTTCATTCAGGGTAATTAAAAGTTACTTTTACTGCACTCCTTGATTCGAAACTTTTCTACAAAATCTTCAAAAGGTGTTTTATTTCCCAAATCCTCACACACAAAACACCTCACAAATCTTTTGTTCTTGATTCATTTCTCTAAGCTTTATTTTCTTCAAGATTCCTCAATTGTGTGGATCTCCGATCTGTACAACTCTGGAACCTAAGTCAAAGCATGCTTAGTGAAATTCTTCAAGACGCATCAGTCAAATTCCTCAAACTTGTTCTTTTTGAAAATCCTTCTGAGAATGCATATGACCTCTCCAAATTCCTCGCAACTACATTCTATTCACAGGTACTCATGTCCGCTGCTGAATCATTAGGTTCTCATCAACTTAACTTGTTTGCAGCATTCCTTGAGGAAAAACTGCATACTTCTTCAGAGAATTCTATTGTTCAAATTCCTCAACTGAAGAACATGGCAGATGGTAAGAAGCCGCAGAAAGGAGGAAAGAAACCTAAGGTCATGACTGCTTTTGAGATCCCTGAAGAAATATATGATGAGTACTGCACGCCTGATGAAGCCAAGTTTGGCAAAGAAAACAAAAATCTGCGCAAGGTGCGCATTCAGAGGATTGAACGGAGATGGGCACGTGAATGGAGGGAGTACAGATACGTCACTCCAAAGTACATGAAGAAATTCGCTCTCAACCCTCCATGCCCAAGACTTCCATTGGCACCTGGCCAAGAAGCTGATCCCACTAGCATCAAACGCGGTGAGGACTTTCCTGTAGAATGGGCCAGGCGCCAAGCCAAATTGGCAAGACAAGCCAAGGAAGCAGTGAGGAAATTCAACGAAGATTCTGCTGCTGCTGCTTCCACTGAGGCCTCTGTCAAGCCGAGGAAATCAATGGCTAAGAAGCCTGCTCGTAAGCCAAGTGCTTCACCAACAATGCCCTCACGGCCAAGTTCCTCAGCTGCGCCCTCACGGCCAGGAACGTCAAAATCTTCAAGACCAATTCCTCATGCTGATCCGGCTCCTTCAAAATCCTCCGCACCTCCTCCAAAATCCTCAGCACCTCCTCCAAAGTCCTCAAGCTTTGTGCATCCGCCACGTGCCAAGGACTCTGAGCATCTCTATTGCCTCGGTGTCTCAAAGAAGTTCCTCACCGCGCCTAAATTCTTCATCCGCCCAACTTTGTCAAGACTAAGGCAACAGATGGACGAGGTCCTCGGCCGAGTCCCAAGAAGAAACAGGTTGCCTTCCAAGAGCCACCTGAAGATGATGAAGCTGATGATGATGAACTTGCAGAAATCATCAGAGACCGACAAGTAAGGGCCGCTAGAGCCAAAGGCACACCTGTGCCACTGCTTTTGGATCCAAGGGCGATCCTAGATTATATTGATCTATGGCATAAGGAACCAAACACACCTATGCCCGATTTCAAGTTGACACCTGGTCAAAATCATATGCTGACTCACTTCATCCAAGAGGAGAAGTGGAAATATGACCAGGCCAGACAAATCAAGAAGGCCCAGTACAAGAAGGAGAAATTTCTAAAGACCAACGTGGTCAATATGTCAACTGATGAACTCATTAAGACTCAGTCTGAGATCAAAGCCCTCAGTGACAAATTCAATTCATAATACGTTGATTGGCAAGGTACCAAAGTCAGGTTCGTGAAACTGACTGAGAAATTCACAAATGTTGCAGCCCCATCGCAACAAGAAGATCCTCAAGCTGAAGCTTCGATTCAGCCGACTGAAGAACATGCCAGCACCGTTGATGATATTCAGGCTGCTGAAGAAAATGCTAGTTCCAGGGCTGATGACTCCATTCCACCATTGAAGAAATTGCCGTGGCATCCTCTAGTGGTGCGCTCAAGAAATCAAGAAGTCAGGCAATCTGCATCACTTGCGCCGAGGAAATTCAACCAGATTCCTCGGCCCACTGCGCCTACACCAACTCCCCGTCCTTCCTTCGCATCGATGTGAAGAAGACCAAGGCTGCAGAGCGAGCTGCAGTGAAGAAAAGGAAAGCATCAAGTGCTTCAGAATCTTCAGCTCCAAAGAAGATGAAGCCTATGACCAGCTCATTTGAAAATCCGATCGATGTTGTTCCTATTTCCACCATGCCATCAAAGGACCTTGTTCCTTTTGGTGAAGAATATGTGATCCCAAGTGGATCTGATGAAGAAACTCAATCTGCTGCTTCCTCAGAGCAGATTGATGAAGAAATTGAAGTGGATGCGATCCCTTCAACCCCAGTGGTCTCATCACCAATGCCTCAGTTTACTGCTGAAGAGGCTGGTGTTGAAGAAATTGATGATGAAGATGTGGACATTGGAAGTACAACTCCAGTGATGAATGACGACTTTTGGGAAAGTCAGCATCCCAATTCTCCACTCTTCACCCCACTGCAGCAAATCCCTCACTCCCCTACACCAACAGTTCAACTGGGCTCTGAAGAAACTCATCCCACCTCTTCTGTTCGTGAAGAAATTCCATCCACTAGTGCTGAAGAAACTGCTGCTGCTACTGAAAATGTGACTGCACCTGAGGAAGAACCAGAAAATCCTCAGCCTGAAGAACCTGAGATCGCGATTCCTGAGGTAGTGATGCAACTCACTGATACTCCTCTGCCCAAGCCAAAGGATCCATTCTCAAGGAAACAAAAGTTCAAGGCTGAAGACTTCTTTGGAGAGCATGTATTCTTCACAGATTACAACCCCTATGACTCTGCTCGCATAAGGAAGAGGCGTTTCTGGACTGCAAGTCAAGCCAACTTTTATTCCTCAGTGCTATTCAACAAAGATAAAGTCTTCGACCATGCACATATTCCTCATGTAGACATGGAGTCTTTGCCGTGCTTCACGCCAGTCCTCAGTGTTCTCTATGACGCTGGGCTACTCAATTTCTGCACTGACATCTGTGATTGGAATGAAGAACTCATTCTTCAGTTCTACGCAACGCTGCACATCACCGGCAACTCTGAAGATGTGAATTCATGGGTTCTGGACTGGATGACTGAGAACACTCACTACAATGCACCAGCGTCTGAATTGCTTCGTGCCCTTCCTCTAAGTCCTCCCCTTGAAGATGCATGTTGTGTTTACAACGAACCTGAGCTTTCAAATCACTATATGTAAGTGCTGATGAAGCCTTTGAAGCCAGGGCAGGCCCCTCGAACCAAATTCCTCGTCAAGGAATTGTTGTATGTGCCTCGGACTGTCTATCGCATTCTATCGAAGACTATGAGTCCTATCAAAGGCCACGACTCAAATGATGAAGAAGCTGTTGGCATCATGAAGAATATGCTTTTCAACATCATTCATGGCGTTCCCGTCAACTTCCATGATTTCTTCATGAGGACTCTGGCAAACATTGCTATGTCACCATTTGAGCTGAAGCCTTATGCACCATGGATTATGAGATTCATCAGGACAAGGTCTTCACTCAATTACAAAGCTGACACTCTGAACCACTGCAGCTACTTGCCTCCTATTGAAGTCCTCAAAAGGACATTTTCCTCAGCTGAAGAAAAGGGCAAGGCAGCTGATGTGATAGATGAAGGCATTCGTCCATTGGATGGTCAATTTCGCAAGGCTGCTTCCTACTCCACCAATGATTACTCTGCCACACATGACTCCGCCGCTAACAATGCCAAGCCAGATCCTCAAGCCACAGCACCCAGGGTGATGACTGATCGTGAGTTACCCCTCAGTCTTCATCAGAAGGTTGATCGCAATAACAAATGGGTTAAGCGTCAGTTTGGTTCAATTCTTCACAACATGACTTCAACACACAATGCAGTGAAAAAAAACCACTACTACCTTCATGAAACCCTCAACCGCACCTGGGATGTTCTATCTCAAGTCTACAATGCTGAAGATCTGAAGAAAATGGGTCTCAAAGAAGCATTTGACTGGTCTGCACCTCCTCCGAAGAAATACAAGAAGGTCAAGGTTCCTTCTTTGGTGGCCAGCTCCTATTCTTCATCGCGTGAGACTGATGAAAATGAAGACTTGGACGACACTGCGGCAGGCCCTACTTCCACGACCAACCCCGACAACGCTGGCGCTCCTTCATCACCTTGATTATCTTCAGGGGCGTTAGTCCTCAGTTTCGATCCTTTTGGTCATTCGATGGCAAAGGGGGAGAAATTTGAGTTAGTCTTCAAGCGGGTCTATTATAAGGCCGTTTTTTCGCTAAGTTACAACTATCGTTCTTCTGAAACTTTATTGGATCGAGTTGTAATCTTAAACCCGATGGTGCGCTGATACTTTTGATGCACTATTCTGCATGCTTATTCCTCGTTAATATTATTGCACTCATGCTGAATTTCATCGGGCACCATATTTCATCATGCATTTCAAATTCTTCATATTATATATCAAATGCGTGTATGAATTACAAGATATAGGGGGAGATCTCCATGATTCAACTCCTCAAGTGTGCATTGCTTCAAAACCAAATTCCTCACTATGCACATCTTCAGGGGGAGTTTTTCTATATCTTGCAATCAAATTCCTCAGTATCAGTATTTACACTTCATATATTTATCCCCGTTGAAAAATTAACCTATATTGTCATCAATCACCAAAAAGGGGGAGATTGTAAGTGCATCTTGTGCCCCTTAGTGATTTTGGTGTATTGAAGACTTATAGGTTAAGGATCTAATGTGTTTTTGAGTGTACACAGGTCTATAAGTCTATGAGGAGTTTGATATTTACAGAGAAAGTCGACCCCTAAAAATGAAGTTCTTCAACTAAAGACTTTGATATTTTGAAGACTTTCTGAAGACTTTGAAAGTGAAGAAATTGGTGTAATCCTGAAGACTTGGTATTCTTTCGAGGAACATGAAGCGTGAAGACTTTTGTTTTCGTAGTTTCATTTTCTCTTTCTTGAGTCATAGGAAACACCGTCATTGTTAAAGGGGTCGAGGAAATACTAAGGAGAAAATTTCCATGTGATGCTCAACTCAAATCCTACACCTACCAATCCCTTGAGTGAAGCCATTGGAAATCTCATACGATTCATCAATTTCTTGATGACAAAGACGCAGTTCTTACAGTCACTTGAGGACTTTGCTCGACCGAGGAGTTAGGAATTCGCCAGTCGGATTGCCTACGATGAGGAACATGATAGCCCCGAGAATTTGTACCTCAAATTTCCGACCATTCTTTGTACTACGTCGCTTGTCCCAAAATATCGTATCCATCCAACGGTCATATCATTGAAGGGCATTTATGTCTTATCATGTCGGGCTGCTCCCTAGGCTATAAATAGCCGCCCCCTACAACCACTAGCTGGTTGGCTGCTCCGCGAGAAACTGACACTTGTCATTTGAGAGCATCCCATCCTCCGAGGACTTTGAGCGAAAATCATCAAGTGAGGAAAATCCAAACCCAAACCCAAACACCTACAAACCCAAAGTGATTGAGCATCACTGAAGAGATTAATCCTGCGTGGATCCGACGCTTGTTACCTTTGAAGACTGTGCTTCTTCCAGACGGTTAGGCGTCATGGTCTAGAGCATCCAAGAGGAATTGTGGATCGCCGAGTGACCGAGTTTGTGAAGGTTCAGAAGTCACCTAAAGACTTACCACGAGTGATTGGCCGAGGACTGTGTGTCCTTAACTCAAGGAGAATACGGTGAGGACTGTGTGTCCGGGACTAGGTGTCCTCGAGTTTAAATACTCAGCCGCTCCAACCAGATGTACAACTGAGACAGCAGTTGGAACTGGTCTACCAAATCATTGTCTTCACCAAGCTAACTGGTTCTATTTCCTCAACACTTTAATTTCCTCATTACTGTGTTGTGTGTTTGCTCATATCTGTATTTGAAGACTTTGACTGAAGACTTTCTCAATTTCTTCAGTCTGTTTGTCTTCATCTTGTGCTATCGTGTGTATACGCTTTCTGTACTTAGTGTTTGTCTTCATTTCATCATGATGACCATGCATGTATTCTGCTATGTTTACTTCTGAGTACTTATTCCGCTGCTAGTAGTTCTTCGCTAAGGAATTTCCTCACGAGCAAATTCCTCAGTGAAGAATCTCATAAAAATCGCCTATTCACCCCCCTCTAGTCCATATAACGCACTTTCATCAACATCTTGAACATGTCAAAAACCCTTTTCGACAAGTCGAGCTTTGTAGATAGTAACAATACTATCAACGTCTGTCTTCCTCTTGAAGATCCATTTATTGTCAATTGCTTGCCGATCATCGGGCGAGTCCACCAAAGTCCACACTTTGTTCTCATACATGGATTCTATCTCGGATTTCATGGCCTCAAGCCATCTGTTGGAATCTGGGCTCATCATCGCTTCCTCATAGTTTGTAGGTTCACCATGTTCTAGTAACATGACTTCTAGAACAGGATTACTGTACCACTCTGGTGCGGATCGTACTCTGGTTGACCTATGAGGTTCGGTAGTAACTTGATCTAAAGTTTCATGATCATCATCATTAACTTCCTCACTGATTGGTGTAGGCATCACTAGAACTGATTTCAGTGATGAGCTACTTTCCAATTTGAGAGAAGGTACAATTACCTCATCAAGTTCTACTTTCCTCCCACTCACTTCTTTCGAGAGAAACTCCTTCTCTAGAAAGGATCCACGCTTAGCAACAAAGATCTTGCCTTTGGATCTGTGATAGAAGGTGTGCCCAACAGTTTCTTTTGGGTATCCTATGAAGACACACTTCTTCGATTTGGGTTTGAGCTTATCAGGCTGAATATTTTTCACATAAGCATCGCAAACCCAAACTTTAAGAAACGACAACTTAGGTTTCTTTCTAAACCACAGTTCATACGGTGTTGTCTCAACGGATTTTTAGATGGTGCCCTATTTAACGTGAATGCAGGTGTCTTGAATATATAACCCCAAAACGATAGTGGTAAATCGGTAAGAAACATCACAGATCGCACCATATCTAATAAAGTATGGTTACGATGTTCGGACACACCATTACGCTGTGGTGTTCCAGGTGGCGTGAGTTGCGAAACTATTCCACATTGTTTCAAATGAAGGCCAAACTCGTAACTCAAATATTCGCCTCCGCAACCAGATCGTAGAAACTTTATTTTCTTGTTACAATGATTCTCAACTTCACTCTGAAATTCTTTGAACTTCTCAAATGTTTCAGACTTGTGTTTCATTAGGTAGATATACCCATATCTGCTCAAATCATCTGTGAAGGTCAAAAAATAATGGTACCCGCCGCAAGCCTCAACACTCATCGGACCGCATACATCGGTATGTATTATTTCCAACTAGTTGACCCGTTGCGCCAAATGGCGCAGAGACCCACTAAAGCCATGTTGTCGATGAAAATAGTTTCATTTTGCAAGGACATATTCGACATTGGTAATATAAAGACCATGTGTTAAAGTCATGCTATATTGAAAATATGTTTATCATGCCGAGAAGTCTGAGTTAAAAAAATCATATTTCTATAACATGCATAGACCAACTAAGGAAGTTTTTTTTAGTTTAAAATATGGTTATCACCATGAGAAATCTGAGTTTGAAAGAAAACATGTTTGTATATGAAAGCATAGGTATTTCAAAGGTACATATTCTACCTAGTTCGGTCCAGGAACAATTCTTTGTGTGGCCCGTGACTTACGCCTGCATCCATCATGCCTATTTATCCCTGTTTCTTCCTTAGTTCCTCATTATTTCGGATTTCTCTGCATGCATGGTTACACATATGGCCCATTACACCAAACACCACAATGTCCATTTCAAACACAAAGTGTTTTGAAAATTAAATTATGTTTTACCATGGAGGAACAGTCCAGACTTGAAACAGCAGATGCAACTACTTTACCAATTCAAACTCTTTAGCAACCATTTATGATTATGATGTCTAATGGCACAAGGTGTCAATTTGGACTAAAGAGTTATTTGAATTGTGTTTCATTTGTTCTTTACAAAGTGCTAGATACAATTTCACAGCACATAAGAATTTTGAAGCTAGATTAAAAAGGTATTTTCATGCATACAAACCATAATTAAACAACGTGAATGTAAATATATATGACTGGGTCATACTTCCTAATACAAAAGAAAGCAACGGGCTAGTAATAGGTAGGCATGTTTTAGAGAGATTGTGGTAAATTACAGTTCATTATTACATGCAAAATATTTTTGCTTCGGAGCAGAACACTGGTCTATCTTTGTCTTCATATCCTTTTCTTCTCAGAGCTGGTGTGATGCCTTGCTCCTATTCATGGATCTTGACCTACAATTTTTCAACAAACTAAATTAGTTATTTATTCAATGGGAAATCTGAAGTGGGGATTACTTTGCCAATATCGTTTAGCAAGTTTATGAGGGAAAAGAAAGCAATGTAACTTCCAAAAGCGAAGGTAAGACTGAAGTACATAATAGTGTAGCTGGGAAAGTAGGAACATGAGCTTCGACATGTTTCAGAAAAATGGTCGAGGTTCCCTGATCCTAGTAACATGAGCTGCGATTATTTTGTCAGGGACTCATGGCTGTATATAACTTTCACAAGCAACATCCCATATGTGATAACCTACCTTCGATCACAAAGCTATATGATCTATATAATGGAGAAAAGTGGAGCTTTCGATAACCTGCATACCTATTTTTCCCAAAGCAAAGCTAAGAATGAAGTACACAGTATGTAACTGGGAAAGTAGGAAAATTAAATGATATACTCTGAAAAATATTGCAGAAAGAGAAGCGTGAAGCACACTTCCTTGAAATTTGAACACAATCGGACATTCATTTTTGTTGAGCCTATATATATCTATGGGGAAGCATGGATAAGAAAAGATAGAAGAATTTAGAAAATGTATGCAAATTCACATATATTTTTCTAAAATCCCATGGAAATGTGTGGGTCCACTTGGTCTATCAGGACGGTGTACTTCAAAAAAGCAAGTCAGGCAGCTAATAGTTTGGATGAAACCTCTATAGATAGTAGAAAACAACTTCCAACGATTTGACTGTACAGACTAAAAAGTTCGCTAGGAAATGAGAAGAGCCAGAAAAATACACTAAGTTACAGAAGAAGCACCTGAAATAAAATAGTGGCAGTTAGTTTGGCAAGAAACCTGCATATATTTGAGTGCAATTCACATCCTCAAGACATCGTTCTCACACATTTTTTCCTAGTAAGTAGAAAGCATATATAGAGTATGAAAAGGGGATACAGATTACACAACAAATATTAGTTTCAGAGCTTTAGAAGGCCGTCCGGTTTTAGATAGTATGCTTTCACCTATGCGTAATCGATATTTGTACTACTTATTTTAGAGTCAAGACATATTTCAATCTCTAAAGGAAACCTGACATGAATCATATGCTACTCTAGAAATTTGATTTATCACGGCTAACCAACATGGAACGATCATCTTACTTTCTGGCTATACTAACGTGTAAATATTTGGCAGGTCTAGACTCGTTCAAGTTGACTGCAAAAGCAAGAAAGGTTGTTGTAGCTAGATAAATGACTCGTTCAAGTTGACTGCCAAATTTTTATTACAAAGTGGATGCCTACTAATAGTGCATCTCGGGGCATCATAGTGAGAATGAAAGGCCTGGAGAAATGCAAAACGGCAAGATAAAATTCAGACATTGGCATAGAAAGAAACTAATAGGAAAACATGCACCATCAATCACTCACCATAAGGTCAGCAACTGGACAATAGCTAAGCTGCAGTAGATGGTTACCAAGTAATGAACAGAAGGAAAATCACTATAAAATAACCATGAGAGCACCAAACTATCTGCAAACATGAAGGCCCTTTCTTGGATTAGACATGACAAGTACGCCATGATAATCCAAAGAACAAAAAGATGGATTTAAATTTATAGAGCAATGCTAGGAAGATATTGTCTTGAAGAAAGGAAAGTAAGAAAACAATAAAGCAAGCAACGAACCTACAAAAAATATCCTCCAAGTTTTGCGTGAAAATCCATCGAATATATCCTTGATCGCATATTTGTCTCTGTTAAGGTACTCTACAGGAAGGTTCTCCAAAAAACAGAGTAAAGTTGTTTTTCCTTTTTGAGAGTTTGATACCAAACATGCAATGTATCAAAAAGGGATTAGAATTGATAAGAAAAGAAATCTCTGCTATTTTATAGTCGAAGAACATGCTTCAATCGACAAAAATACAAAAACATTGAAATTTGATGGTGTAAGGAACCTGCAGTGATATACTGAGCCATAAACTACTTTGCAATAATATACTGAACCATAAACCTGAAGCTCTACTTTGATGCCAATAAATTTATAACTGGGAAAGTTGGAAAATGAAGTCATATACTCTAAATCATATTGCAGAAACATAAGCGTGAAGCACACTTCCTTGAAGTCTGAACACAAGTGAACATTCATTTAGCATACGGAGGTAACATAAACTTAAGCATAAACTTAAGAAAGACTATTCAATTGATCATGGTGCATGGTGGATTTTTTAAAATTGATATTTGGCTGGAAGTGGATAAGTTCTGTAGATATTCGGATGCTCATTTTCAGTAGTCAGATAAATCGACCTGATTTCCCAGCTTAGACGTTTTAGACATGTCTCACAATATGATGTGACCATGGGTTCAATCCCATGTTCAATTATGTACAAAGAGAGGCCCCATTTGGAAACATGTAAGCACAATCAAATGCCTGGGCACATAATTCTGTTTACAAAGCTATTTGCAGGTTTGAATGCATTACAGCAAGATGACATGATAATATATAGTAACCAAGAATGTTAAAAAAACACGACAGAAAAGCATAGCAGAGGAACTGAGCAAATCAGTTAAGCGCGATATGTAAGATATGACTGACATGATGGAACAAGATGCATGAATGGAAAGTAAATACTACTACCACATGATGTAGAGAAGGAGAGCATGATGTTTTAAGCATATAGTAATATGAATGGAGCTCACGGGAATATGGCGCGATGACTGGCCGTCTTCACTTCCTGTAAAACAATTATGATTTCCATCAGGTAAAGGAGAAAGCTACTTACAAACCTACAGTAGAGATGCTACATAATGTAAGCTCAAAAGAACACAAGCTTTCAAATTAATGTAATGAACAGGCCAAAACTCTGCACCTATCATCATCACAACTGTGGACATACGATGTGCTGTGTATTTTTAGATCTTTCATTCAAATAATTTGTAGCACTGGCAGACATACAAAGGCTGACCCATGTTATTTTAGTCTTATGACTTCTACTTTAGCAGAACACTCATTTGGTCAATCTTGGTAGAAGAGCACCGAAACAATTTTAGGAGCATCCATTTAGAAAATAGTAACAATAGCAACACATTTAGGCATATAAATTGGTGGGTAAAATGTATCTTCTTTGGATTATTCTACCAGGATAGATAATAAAACTTCACCTGTCATGTCCTTTTTCAGCATGGTGCCAATATATACTTCAAAACAGCATTGGACTACCATTTATTGTCTAATATATTCTAGGATCCCTGAGGAACGGGGTCTTCTATGTCAGATCTGCACACCTCAAGTTTAAAAATATAAATATTAGCAAAGTAAAATATGAGTGAGGAGGAAGTGAGGGAGAGAAAGAGTGGAGCACCTAGTTCGCCGCTAGCCTGCATCGCCCGAGCCGCCTCCAACAGGCACGTGATGCACGAGACATCCATTGGAGGAGAGATGAGCTCCTGCTTCCTCTCGCCTTCCCACATTGCCTGTTCACCTCGAGCTCCTTGCCCGGTGGGGGGTGGAGGCAGACGTGGCACCGCATGGCGCAGAGGAGGCGAGTACGCGGTGGCGCGACAAGTCGACCCGCCGGCCGCCGGCAGGTGCGCGAGGCCTCACCCTGCCCCTTACCCTCACCCGCTGTTGCTTGTCTTCCTCACCGGCCTCCTCCTTCCCCTTGTCCTCGCATCCTACCCCCACCCGCACCGCGAAGACCCTGCCAGCGCTGCTCCCCCACGATGATACGTCCGATCTGGATCGACGGCGAAATGGAAGAGGACAGGAGGAGGTAAGAAGAGGAGAATGCCGGTGGTGGATCGACGGTGATGTGGTAGAGGAGAGGAGGAGGAGAGTGGAGAGACAAGCACGGCGGCTGCAAGTGAGGAGAGGATGAGGGAGAGAGGGAGGGGTGTGGCGGCTCGTGGGGATGGAGGGGAAGGAGAAAGGGCGCTAGGGTTCGTTTGGCGGGTGGGGTGGGTGTGGGATGAGAAGCAGGTGATTGGGTGCGGAGTGCCCCGAGCTCATTGGGAAAAACCTGGTGCACCCGGTAACAGCCAACCCAGCCAACGAGCACCCGACGTGAGCCCACTCGTCATTGGACAACTAAAACAACTGCGAGGTGAAAATCGGGTTTGACCGCGAGGTGAAGATCTGACGGTCCAGACATGCTAGAAAGCCAGATCCGATGGCCGACGAAGGCTCAATCGAGGGAGCCTTATGGAGGAGAGTTGGCTAGCCTCTTTATTGATTTAAATAAGTCTGTGGCTCGCTCCATTGTTCCGAAGAATGGAGTCTTAGTCATCTTGCCCATGAGGCATGGTTCACAAGCATTAAATGATTCATAATCAAGTGATTCCAAAAGTCCATCCACATGGAGTTTCTTCATGCGCTTTACACCAATATGACCTAAACGGCAGTGCCACTAGTATGTTGCATTATCATTATCAACTTTGCATCTTTTGGCATCAATATCATGAATATGTGTATCACTACGATCGAGATTCAATAAACCATTCACCTTGGGTGTATGACCACAGAAGGTTTTATTCATGTAATAGAATAACAATTATTCTTTGACTTAAATGAATAACCGTATTGCAATAAACATGATCCAATCATATTATGATCAACGCAAACACCAAATAACATTTATTTTAGGTTCAACACTAATCCCGAAGGTAAAGGGAGTGTGCGATGGTGATCTTATCAACCTTTGGAATCATTTCCAAAACACATCGTCACCTCGCCCTCAACTAGTCTTTGTTCATTTTGTAACTCCTGTTTCGAGTTACTAATCATAGCAACTGAACCAGTATCAAATGCCCAGGGGCTACCATGAACACTAGTAAAGTACATATCAATAACATGTATATCATATATACTTTTGTTCACTTTTCCATCCTTCTTATCCGTCAAGTATTTGGGGCAGTTCCGCTTCCAGTGACCATTTCCATTGTAGTAGAAGCACTCAGTTTCAGGCTTGGGTCTAGCTTTGGGCTTCTTCATGGGAGTGGCAACTTGTTTGCCATTCTTCTTGAAGTTCCCTTTCTTTCCCTTTCCCTTTTACTTGAAACTAGTGGTCTTGTCAACCATCAACATTTGATGCTTTTCTTGATTTCTACCTTCGTCGATTTCAGCATCACGAAGAGCTCGGGAATCATTTTCGTCATCCCTTGCATATTATAGTTCATCACGAAGTTCCAGTAGCTTGGTGATAGTGACTAGAGAACTCTGTCAATCACTATCTTATCTGGAAGATTAACTCCCATTTGATTCAAGCGATTGTAGACATTCTGAGCACATGCTCACTGGTTGAGCTATTCTCCTCCACCTTGTAGGAAAAGTACTTGTCAGAGGTCTCATACCTCTCGACTCGGGCATGAGTCTGAAATACCAATTTCAGCTCTTGGAACATATTATATGCTCTGTGGCGTTCAAAACATTTTTGAAGTCCCGGTTCTAAGCTATAAAGCATGGCGCACTAAACTATCAAGTAGTCATCATACCGAGCTTGCCAAACGTTCATAATGTCTGCATCTGCTCCTGCAATAGGTTCGTCACCTAGCGATGCATCAAGGACATAATTCTTCTGTGCAGCAATGAGGATAATCCTTAGATCACAGACCCAGTCCACATCATTGCTACTATCATCTTTCAACTTATTTTTCTCTAGGAACATATCAAAAAATAAAATAGGGGAGCTATACGCGAGCTATTGACCTACAACATAGATATGTAAAATACCATCAGGAACTAAGTTCATGATAAATTAAAGTTCAATTAATCATATTACTTAAGAACTCCCACTTACATAGACATCCCTCCAGTCATCTAAATGATCACGTGATCCATATCAACTAAACCATGTCCGATCATCATGTGATATGGAGTAGTTTTCAATGGTGAACATCACTATGTTGATCATATCTACTATATGATTCATGCTCGACCTTTCGGTATCAGTGTTCCGAGCCCATATCTGCATATGCTAGGCTCGTCAAGTTTAACACGAGTATTCTGCGTGTGCAAAACTGGCTTGCACCCATTGTATGTGAATGTAGAGCTTATCGCACCCGATCATCACATGGTGTCTCGGCACGACGAACTGTAGCAGTGGTGCATACTCAGGGAGAACAATTATACCTTGAAATTTAGTGAGAGATCATCTTATAATGCTACCGCTGTACTAAGCAAAATAAGATGCATAAAATATAAACATCACATGCTATCAAAATAAGTGATATGATATGGCCATCATCATCTTGTGCCTTTGATCTCCATCTCCAAAGCACCGTCATGATTACCATCATCGCCGGCTTGACACCTTGATCTCCATCGAAGCATCGTTGTAGTCTCACCAACTAATCCTTCTACGACTATCGCTACCGCTTAATGATAAAGTAAAGCAATTACATGGCGATTGCATTTTATACAATAAAGCGACAACCATATGGCTCCTGCCAGTTACCGATAACTGCTACAAAACATGATAATCTCATACAACAATTTATATATCATCACGTCTTGACCATATCACATCACAGCAAGCCCTGCAAAAACAAGTTAGACGTCCTCTACTTTGTTGTTGCAAGTTTTACGTGGCTGCTACGGGCTTCTAGCAAGAACCGTTCTTACCTATGCATCAAACTCGATTCAACTAAAGCTGGAGAAACAGACACCCACTAGCCACCTATGTGCGAAGCATGGCGGTAGAACCAATCTCATGAACGCGGTCATGTAATGTCGGTCTGGGCCGCTTCATCCAACAATACTGCCGAATCAAAGTATGACATGTTGGTAAGCAGTATGACTATTATCACCCACAACTCTTTGTGTTCTACTCGTGCATAGAACATCTACGCATGAACCTGGCTCGGATGCCACTGTTGGGGAACACGGTTATTTGAAAAAAAAATCTACGATCATGCAAGCTCTATCTAGGAGATGCGTAGCAACGGGAGGGGAGAGTGTGTCCACGTACCCTCGTAGACCGAAAGCGGAAGCGTTTAGTAACGCGGTTGATGTAGTCGAACTTCTTCACGATCCAACCGATCCAAGTACCGAACGTATGGCACCTTCGTGTTCAGCACACGTTCATCTCGATGACGTCCCTCGTGCTCTTGATCCGGTTGAGGAAGAGGGTGAGTTCCGTCAGCACGGCGGCGTGGCGACGGTGATGATGATATTACCGTCGCAGGGCTTCGCCTAAGCAGTACGGCGATATGATCGAGGTGTGAAACTGTGGAGGGGGCACCACACACGGCTATAAGATCAACTTGTGTGTCTTTGGGGTGCCCCCTGCCTCTGTGTATAAAGGAGGGAGAGGGAGAGGCAGCCGACCCTAGGGGGCGCGCCAAGGTGTGGAGTCCTACTAGGATTCCACCTCCCACACGGAGTAGGAAAGGAGGAAGGGAGAAGGAGAAGGAAAGGGGGGCCGGCCCCCTTCTCCTAGTCCTAATCGGCCTCCTGCCCAAGGGGGGGTGCACCAGCCCCTTGTGGGATGGAGTGCTTCCCTCTGATAGCCCATAAGGCCCATAACTTCTGCCGGGGGGTTCCGGTAACCTCTCAGTACTCCGGAAAAATGCCCGAATCACTCAGAGCCATTCCGATGTCCAAATGCAACCTTCCAATATATGAATCTTTACCTCTCAACCTTTTCGAGACTCCTGGTCATGTCCGTGATCTCATCCAGGACTCCGAACAAACTTCGGTTCATCAAATCACATAACTCATAATACAAATCATCATCGAACGTTAAGCGCGCGGACCCTGCGGGTTCGAGAACTATGTAGACATGACCGAGACACATCTCTGGTCAATAACCAATAGCGGAACCTGGATGCTCATATTGGCTCCTACATATTCTACGGAGATCTTTGTTAGTCAAACCGCATAACAACATACGTTGTTCCCTTTGTCATCGGTATGTTAAATGCCCGAGATTCGATCGTCGGTATTATCATACCTAGTTCAATCTTGTTACCGGCAAGTCTCTTTACTCGTTTCGTAATGCATCATCCCATAACTAACTCATTAGTCACATTGCTTGCAAGGCTTATAGTGATGAGCATTACCGAGAGGGCCCAGAGATACCTCTCCGATACATGGAGTGACAAATCCTAATCTCGATCTATGCCAACCCAACAAACACCTTCGGAGACACCGGTAGAGCATCTTTATAATCACCCAGTTATGTTGTGACGTTTTATAGCACACAAGGTGTTCCTTCGGTATTCGGGAGTTGCATAATCTCATAGTCAGAGGAACATGTATAAGTCATGAAGAAAGCAATAGCAATAAAACTTAACAATCATAATGCCAAGCTAACGGATGGGTCTTGTCCATCACATCATTCTCTAATGATGTGCTCCCATTCATAAAATGACAACACATGTCTATGGTCAGGAAACATAAACATATTTGATTAACGAGCTAGTCAAGTAGAGGCATACTAAGGACACTCTGTTTTGTCTATGTATTCACACATGTACTAAGCTTGCGGTTAATACAATTCTAGCATGAATAATAAACATTTATCATGATATAAGTAAATATAAATAACAACATTATTATTACCTCTAGGGCATATTTCCTTCAATTTGGATGGACAAAGCATTTGAGCAAGCAAGCCATTAAGCAACACATCATCCCCTTTTAATAGTATTGGCTTTCCTATGGACTCAATGTGATCTTGGATCACTAAAATGAAAATGAAGAGTCTTGAGCTATTGCCAATATTTGTCCTTAGCATTTTGAGGGGTCCACATCTCTAGTCCATGCCATGCCATTCATTAAACTTCCTGAAATATTTATATTGAATGGTTATTAGTTCAATGAGCTATATATTGTTATGAATTGCCAAAACCACCCGGGGATTAGTTGCACTTTCAATCTCCCCCTTTTTGGTAATTGACGAATACATATAGATCAAAGCTTCGACAAATGATAACATGAATGAAATACATCATCGCTTTTAGAAGTATGTGATAAGCAAGAGCTCCCCCTAAATTTGTGCATTATCTGAAATTTGCATTTGAATGCAAATGCACAATCAATTAGGATCATGGGTCACTCTTCCATGTCACATACATCTTGGTGGAGCGCACAAAATGATAAGAGTGAAATAACATGCAATCATCACCAAGTACATAAGTGAATGATCATACACAAATAATCATAGAGATAGGCATATATCACACATTAAGCATAGTATGACCAGTCGCACAACCACATAAAGTATCTCATGAGCATAAAACAAATAAGTATCTCAACACATGAGTAGGTGGTTCTCTCTCAGAAAATGTATGGTGGAAGTGTAGGCACGTTTTGATGGGTCTCTTACGAATGGAGAAGGGGGTGGAGGGGTATATATAGCCTCCACACAATATCCAAACGTTACACACATTTGACTAATCTCGGTGGGACCGAATGGTTAAACTCGGTGGCAACAATCAGTTCAAAAATGTGAACGTTAGGAATCTCGGTGGGACCGACTGGAACAACTCAGTGGGACTGATGTGCTAGGGCTTAGGGCAAACCGCATCTCGTGGCACCAATTGCATCAACTCGACGAGACCGAAGTGAAGCAATAAGGCAACAACGAGTTGGTCAAGCCATCTCGATGACCGATTGCATAACTCGGTGAGACTGAAATAAATGCACCAGATAACAGAGAATTGGCGGTGAGACTGAGACCTGTATTTGGTGAGACCGAACTGTTAGGGTTTCTGGCTGTGGCTATGTCATATGAACTCGGTGGCTCCGGGTAGGAAATATCGGTGGGGCCGAGTTGGAGTGTAGGGTTTGGACATATTTAGATGGAGAAAGTGGTTGAGGGTTATGGAGTAATATCACTAAGCATTTGAGCAAGCAAGCCATTAAGCAACACCTCATCCCCTTTTAATAGTATTGGCTTTCCTATGGTCTCAATGTCATCTTGCATCACTAAAATGAAAATGAAGAGTCTTGAGCTTGTGCCAATATTTGTCCTTAGCATTTTGAGGGGTCCACATCTCTAGTCCATGCCATCGCATTCATTGAACTTCTTAAAATATTTATCTTGAATGTATATTAGTTAAGTGAGCTATATGTTGCTATGAATTACCAAAACAACCCGGGGATTAGTTGCACTTTCAATATCCCCCTTTTTGGTAATTGATGACAACATATAGATCAAAGCTTCGACAAATGGTAAAATTAAGAAATATATCGTCGTTTTGAGAAGTACTCCCTCCCTTTCAGAATATAAGGTGTATTGGTTTCCGTGCAAGTCAACCATTTGAATGTTTGACCAAGATTATAGAAAAATATGACAACATCTGCAATACCTAGAAGATAAAGTATGAAACTACTTGTCATGATGGATCAAATGATATAAATTTCGTATTGTGAATGTTGATATATTTTTGTAAAAACTCGGTCAAACATGCACTCGTTTGAATTTTGAAAAACAAATACACCTTATATAAAGGAACAGAGGGAGTATGTGATAAGCAAGAGCTCCCCCTAAATTTGTGCATTATTTGAAATTTGCGTTTGAATGCAAATGCACAATCAATTAGGATCATGGGTCACTCTTCCATGTCACATACATCTTGGTGGAGCGCACAAAATGATAAGAGTGAAATAACATGCACACATCACCAAGTACATAGGTGAATGATCATACAGAAATAATTATAGAGATAGGCATATATCACACATTAAGCATAGTGTGACCAATAACACAACCACACAAAGTATCTCATGAGCATAAAACAAATAAGTAGCACAAACCAAACAGAGCAATAAAACAACCAACAAGAAAAAGAACGAGACACACACACTCTCTCTCTCTCTCTCTCTCTCTCTCTCCCCCTCTCTCTCTTGAAGCCTATGATCTATACATGTTTCCCTCTTCGGCAACAAGTTACCAAAAAGCTTGAAAAAGTATAGTACCATACGACACTCTAGGCACGATCTCCGGGAGCTCCTGAAGGGGTCTGCTATTTCTGAATCACCGATGGAAACATATCGTCGTCACTCATTTCAACACCGAGAAAACATTTTGTCATTTGATATGGCCTATTTTTCTTCAGCTCCACTCAATGATTCTTTTCCTCTATCAACAACTTAAGCTACATGCTGATTTGTAGTGACTCTCAAGGATCACACCTACTTGACTCATATTCCTGAAGTTGCCCTTCTTGGAAATTGATGTCAAAGGGGGTGTCGGTGTCAAAACCGGCGGATCTCGGGTAGGGGGTCCCGAACTGTGCATCAAGGTCGGATGGTAACAGGAGACAAGGGACACTTTGTTTTATCCAGGTTCGGGCCCTCTCGATGGAGGTAAAACCCTACTCCTGCTTGATTAATATTGATGATATGGGTAGTACAAGAGTAGATCTACCACGAGATCAAGGAGGCTAAACCCTAGAAGCTAGCCTATGGTATGATTGTGTATGATGATGTTGCATGTCCTACGGACTACAACCCTCCGGTTTATGTAGACACCGGATAGGGTTAGGGTTACACAGAGTCGGTTACAATGGTAGGAGATCTTGAATATCCGCATCGCCTAGCTTGCCTTCCACGCCAAGGAAAGTTCCTTCCGGACACGGGACGAAGTATTCAATCTTGTATCTTCATGGTCCTGGAATCCGGCGAAGGTATAGTCCGGCTACCCGAACACCCCCTAATCCAGGACTCCCTCAGTAGACCCTGAACCAGGCTTCAATGACGACGAGTCCGGCGCGCAGATTGTCTTCGACATTGCAAGGCGGGTTCCTCCTCCAAGTCCTTCATAGAAGATTATAAACACCAAAAATAGTGTCTGGCTCTACAAAACAAGTTTCCACATATCGCCATAGAGAGAATAATATTAACACAAATCAAATCTGCTGACGTATTCCGCAGTGCGTCATAACACTGCGGCCAAGCTCTTTATACAAATTGTTTTCACTTTTCCACCTCAGCGCGTTTAGCGAGGCGGTTTCCTTGGCACGTCTTGTCAAAGCAGAGATTGTGTGCCCCTTTTAACGGGATTCTCATCAATACGGACGTGGGTAACCCAACCGCGCCATTTACCACGACGCTTGGGAGGCAAGCGAGTTTTATTAGGTAGGTGGGGACGCATAACCGCATCTGCCCATATAAGGGGATAAGGATCCACCTTTTTACCTACGCCTTCTTCCTCCTTTGCCAATCCATATCTCGCGCACTCAAGCTCCAACGCCCAAGCCCGCTCTCCCCACCTCAACCTTCTCCAGCAATGTCCGGAGCGGGAGGCAAGTGGATGGTCTCCTCCGTTACGGAGGTTCAAGTAAAAAAGCTAAGGAAAGCCGGATACCTGTCCAAGGACATCCCGCAGCGGCTTCCTGAGAAGGGGCAGCTTCTCCCCACCCCAAGGCCCCATGAGAGGGTAGTTTTCCTTCCCCACTTCCTCCCCGGACTGGGTTTTCCACTTCACCCATTTGTCCGGGGACTCATGTTCTACTATGGCCTAGATTTCCACGATCTGGCCCCGAACTTCATCCTCAACATCTCGGCGTTTATCGTCGTGTGTGAGGCCTTCCTCCGCGTCCGCCCCCATTTCGGCCTCTGGCTCAAGACTTTCAATGTCAAGCCCAAGGTGGTGTGCGGCACCCAAGCGGAGTGCGGAGGTGCTATGGCTGGCAAGATAGCCAACGTCCTCTGGTTCGAGGGCTCCTTTGTGGAGACCCTAAAGGGGTGACAAGCCGGGTGGTTTTACATCACCGAGCCATGCGATCCGAAATGGGTCGCAGCCCCCGAGTTCAGATCCGGACCCCCCACGCGGCTTATGTCCTGGAAAGAGACGGACCTGTCGTGGGGCAACGAGGAAGAGGTGACCGGATTGCAGACATGCATCCAGTCCCTGGTGGACAAACCAATCCGGCTGGTCAATATAATCCAGGTTATGCTCGTCCGCCGGATCCTCCTGTGCCAACAACGGGATTTTACTTTGTGGGAATTCGACCCGGCGCAGCACCAAGCCCTCAGCAGGCTCTTCAACACGACGTATGAAGACGTCTGGAAGGTGCTAACCAAAGGAGCCGAGTCCCCCACATCCGCTTCCGAGGACCGCGGATACAGCTCGCAGCGTCACGCTAGCGAGGTAAGCTATCTATGCCTTTGACAGGATTATTAAGCTCTTTTTCATAGATTAACTCTATGCGGGATCTAAACTCCCTTACCTTTGACAGGCTTGGGAGGCGATATCCGGACCTATTAACTGTCTGGCTCCTCTGCCCGAAGACCCAGCCCCAGCTC
Organism: Aegilops longissima; assembly: GCA_021605205.1. NCBI lineage: Eukaryota > Viridiplantae > Streptophyta > Magnoliopsida > Poales > Poaceae > Aegilops > Aegilops longissima. Next base: position 234,178,420 of record CM038677.1, read on the forward strand.
TGCTAGTGAAGCTGCTGACTCCGGCACCTTACGTAGTGCTGGAGAAGAAGGTCGAGAAGAAGAAGACCACCGGGACTCGAAAGAGTTCCCGTAATATGGTGGTGTCGGACTCGTCATCTGACGAGTCCGAGGCGCCCTCCTCTCGTCAAAACGAGGGGGAGGAAGGAGAAACCTCTCCCCCTCCAGCGGGGGGAGGAAAGAAAAGGAAGGCCGCCCCAACGGTGGAGGCCGCCCCAACGGTGGAGGCCGAGGGGTCCAGGAAGAGGAAAACCCCTCCGCCGGATTACTCCCCCGATGCCAATGAGGATGAGGAGGAATGGCCGAACAAGGCCAAGCGTCCGGCGAAATCGTAAGTTCAGACATCAGAATAACTCATGACGTCCTCTTGTTTGCACAGCTTTCCCTAATGTCGATCGTAATTATGCAGACCGCCCTGGGCCGGACTCGACGAGTCATCGAGCGGCTCCCTAGATTCGTCGGACGTGAACTCCGTTCCGCACGCTGTCTCCCCCCACACTATGGACGGCACCGTAGTAGCGTCGCAACAAGCTCCAAGGCAGGAGGAGGTGGTCCTGGAGGAGCCACAAGGCGACCTCCCGGACTCCAGGAGTAAAGGGGACAAGACCCCCCATGGCTCCAAGTTCGGCTTTGTGCCGGACACCGCGCCGGACTCTTCAACAGTCCTGGTCCGAGGTGGGCGAACTCCTTCCAAGAGGAGCAAGCCTTCTGAGCCGGCGACCTCCGTACAACCGGAGGTGCCGGACAACCTGCTGGAGGTGCTTGACGGCGCCTCCATCAACGAGGAACACCGTACTGTTATGAGTACGGTGATCCGAAGGGTTCAGTCCGCCAAGAGCGGACTGACTGAAGCTTGTGCTAGCCTTCTAACAGGCTTCGAGGTAAGTAAAAATATATCAAAAATATTACCGCATAGACAGTAGCCCCTGATGCTCTGTTCGGCGTTCGGAAAGAAAAGCCGAATAGAGGATCTATTAATATTCGCAGGAGTCTAACAATAAAGAGTCAATATGTGTATGCAGGCTTCGCTGCTGTCCACCGCCGCACTGACTGCGCAGGTGGATGTCCTAAAAAAGGACCTCGGGCGGACCGAGCAAGAGCTCGGCCTTGCCTAAAGGCAGCTCGAGGAGAAAGAAGGTAAGAAATACCCCACAAAGAAAAAAGGTGCCTATAGAGAGGCGTGATTGCAAAGAATAATAGGATCATACTGCCTATTGTAGGGGCCACAGCTGAGGTGGCGACCCTCAAGCAGGCGCTATCTGAGGCCGAAAAGAAAACGACCGAGGAGCGCGCCGAGCGAGAAATACTTGGGGCTCAGGTTGGCGAGGTGCAGCAAGAGCTGCATGCTCTCATGAAAAAACATGAGAGCTTGGAGCTTGAGTCAAAGGCACAAGCATCCGAGCTCGCGTCGGCCCTTGAGGCCGCCAAGGGTGCCAAGGCCGAAGCCCAAAAGGCCCTCCAAGAGTTGGAGGAGATGAAAAAGATAGCAGCGGGTAAGGCATTCTCAATGCAAAGTAGGAATATAAAAGTAAACTACTTGTCACTTACCGAACTGAGTTCTCGAGGCGTGTCAGAGATCTTCCCGCAGCAGATCCGACGCCACAGATTCTACCGAAATAAGAGGGCAGCTCGACGGAGAGTGTGTTCGGTCTCAAGATTCTCGAGGCGGACACCTGTGTTTTGAGCGATCAGCTGAAACAGCTGGTCGAGCTCCACAAAGCGGCCGAACAAGCCACAAAGGGCTTACTAGTTCGGCTGTGGCCCGAAGAGGCCCTGCCTGGGAGCTACTTCGGGCTGGTGCGGCGGCTGGTGGAGGCCTGTCCATGGCTTGAGGTCATCAAGCGTTCCGTCTGCATCGAAGGTGCCCGGAGGGCCCTTGCCCATGTAAGGGTGCACTAGGGTAAGCTTGACGGAGAGAAGCTGGTGAAGGACGGGCCGCCGCAGGGGAAGGAGCATCGCAAGCCCGAGAACTACTACAAGGATGTTCTTGCCGGTGCCCGCCTTATTGCGGATGAATGTACTAAGGATGTAATATTTGAATGAACTCGCTCGTGTTTATCCTGTGCGCTGAAAACTTGTTCATATGTGCTAAGCAATGCTTATGGAATTTAAAATATTATTTTCGGTGCGGCCGTTTATCAAAAATCGAGAGATGGCCGTCGTAAACACGCACCCATGCCGCTAGTCTTTGGGGTGTTCGGATAAACTGAGCGCTTTTTTTCCCATGGTTGGGTCCTTCGAGGAGGCGCCAAAGACAACGAACTGAGCAATCAGACTATAATGCTTGAACACTCTCACTTAGCCATGGAACTTTATAATTTTAAATTTCAGCGAAGCCCCTAGTTCGAAGATTTAATTGAGGCGCTATCCACGCCTTTGGCGGACGAGCCAGCTCCTCGCTCAAGCGGCATAAGTCTTTAGGGACTCGAAAACCTCTCGAACAGCGATCGGTCTCGCCTTATCATGACGGTCGTTTTAGCTTTCTCCACTGAGGTGCTTAACCCAACTGAACCGGGGCACAATCGTAGTGGTTCTCCTAGTGCTACCTTAGCCGATATAGCGGAACGTAAGGCACCAAAACATAGGAGCCGGGCAAACCCAACTATTGACCCAAATCATGATTGAACCGATGCATATAGTGCTATAAGTTCGGTGCCGACTTGTGAAAGTGTACGGCCTTCTCACACCAGATCGAAGGGTAATGAAGCCTCGGCGTGTTTGCTGATACCATGGTGTACTGGGTGCGATCATGTTATTTAATAAACATATATATTAAAAGATAATAATGCAAAAAATAGATAAAAAGCTATGCATTGTTTATAAAGAGGCTATTTATCAAAGCTGAACGATACAAGTAGTGCGATAAGCAAAAAGATATTAGACTATTTAACATGTCCTGACCAGGGGCAGGCCGCGGAATTGTGTTTGAAACAGATATATCGCTCGAAATAGAGACCACCTGAGAATTCCATAATGCGGCGTAGCTTTGTCTGCTTCCCTGGATCTTGCATCGTTTGTGCGGCAGCCGAATAGCCGAACAGGTCGTCCAAAGTGTGGAGTCCTGAAAGTAATAAAAAGAATCCGGCAGCCCCTTGTACGTTTTAAGCCGTATTGTGAGCATGCCGTTACTGTGCCCCTTCCCCTGTGCCCATGGGATTTCAAGAACGTGCCAGGCGGTCTTGTTGTGGGTTACAACGGGAGCGCTTGGCATTGTCTGGCTTTTTAACGGCCGGACTGGAGAGTTTCCTAAAAAGGCTGCTTTGAACTTCCGCTGCGAGAGCCGCCGTGTGCTCCTCCGTACGGAGGGAGCGTTCGGTGTTTCCGTTGACCGTGATTACTCCTCGAGGGCCTGGCATCTTGAGCTTGAGGTATGCGTAGTGCGGCACCGCATTGAATTTGGCAAATGCGGTTCGTCCGAGCAGGGCGTGATAGCCACTACGGAACGGGACTATGTCGAAGATTAAATCTTCGCTTTGAAAGTTATCCGGAGATCCGAAGACCACATCAAGTGTTACGGAGCCTGTACAGTTGGCTTCTACACCTGGTATAACGCCTTTAAAGGTCGTCCTTGTGGGCTTAACTTGATGGATCTATGCCCATTTTCCGTGACCGATCCCGATAAAGCAGGTTCGAAGCTCGCCGACGTCCATGAGGACTCTTGTGAGATGAAATCCGTCGATGATTGGGTCGAGAACCAATGCGACAAAGCCGCCATGACGGATGCTAGTGGGGTGGTCCCTTCGATCAAAAGTGATCGGGCAAGAGGACCATGGGTTGAACTTTGGGGCGACTGGCTCCATCGCGTATACGTCCCGTAGCGCACGCTTCCGCTCCTTCTTGGGAATGTGGGTTGCGTATATCATGTTCACCGTCCGCACTTGTGGGGGAAACCCCTTCTGTCCATTGTTGTTCGGCGGCCTGGGCTCCTCCTCGTCATCGCTATGTAGCCCCTTGTCTTTGTTTTCGCTCTTAACTTGCTCGCTCGCTTGAACACCCAACAATCCTGTTGGTGTGATTGGTGGTTTTCGAAGTGCCATGGATCGCACAAGCGGTCGAGTATTCGGTCCAAACTGGACGGGCCCTGAGTATTCTTTTTATATGGCTTTTTCCGCTGACCGGATTTATAGCCTCTGAATCCGGTGTTTACTGCCGTATCTTCATTGCTGTCGCTGCTAATGCGGCGCTTTTGCTTATTTCGACGTGCCCTGCCACTTTTGTCCTTGGTATCCGAATTACCAGGGTTCTTTGATAAGTTGTTACTGCGAGCTAGCCAGCTATCTTCGCCCGCGCAAAAGCGGGTCATGAGTGTCGTGAGGGCTGCCATAGATTTCGGCTTTTCCTGTCCCAGGTGCCGGGCAAGCCACTCGTCGCGGATGTTATGCTTGAAGGCTGCTAGGGCCTCTGCGTTCGGACAGTCGACTATCTAGTTTTTGTTTGTTAGGAACCGTGTCCAGAATTGCCTGGCCGATTCCTCTGGCTGCTGAATTATGTGGCTTAGGTCATCGGCGTCCGGTAGTCGCACATAAGTGCCCTGGAAGTTGTCGAGGAATGCGGCTTCCAGGTCCTCCCAGGAACCGATTGAGTCCGCTAGCAGGCTGTTAAGCCAGTGCCGGGCCGGTCCTTTGAGTTTGAGAGGGAGGTATTTGATGGCGTTTAAATCATCGCCACGTGCCATGTGGATGTGAAGGAGATAATCCTCGATCCATACCGCCGGATCTGTCATACCATCGTACGATTCGATGTTTACGGGTTTGAAACCCTCTGGGATTTTATGATCCATTACTTCATCTGTGAAGCATAGTGGGTGTGCGGCGCCCCTGTACTGGGCTATGTCACGACGCAGCTCGGAAGAGCTATATCTGTTGTGTTCGGCCCGGCCGGATTTATTGTGTCCGGAGTGAAGATCATCGTCACGTGTCGTCGGGCGCCTGCGCGATCCATAGATCGATCTTATTTGCCTTGCTTTATCCTCCAGTACATCTTGCAGGTCCGGCGCATTTTCCCGTGCCTTGGTTGAGCGGCGTCAGGGCATGGCTTGGTTGGAGGTTCGACAGGCCTCTCTGTCTCGGCCACGAGGTGGCCGGTCTGCCATGTCGTGCGCTGGTGATGTAGGCGCTTCCTCCTCTGATTGGGGTAGCGGCTTGCGCTTAGGATAATTCTTGGAGGGGCGCTCGAGTTCGTACTCTTCGGCCGCAAGGACTTCAGTCCATCTGTAAGTTAGCAAATCTTGATCATCTTTAAGCTATTGCTGCTTTTTCTTTAGGCTGTTCGCCGTGGCTCAAAGCCTGCGTTTGAAACGCTCTTGTTCGGCGGGGTCTAATGGTACGACGAATACGTCGTCATCGAGGCTTGCCTCGTCTTCGGAGGGAGGCATATAGTTATCATCCTCAACCTCTAGTTCTGCCGCTCTCTCATGAGGGCTGGCTTCTCCATCTTCATGCGCTGAATCTTGCTGGGTTTGGTGTTCTTCGGCGCTATCCGGGGTAGTATTATCTCCCGTGCCGGAATCACCGCTTTTGCTTTGGCGGGATTTAGAGCGGCGCCGCTGACGCCGGGCGCTTTATTATTTCTTGGAGGTGTCATCCCTCATTGTTCCATCGCCATCTCCATCCTTTGGAGTATCCACCATATATATGTCATATGACAGGTGGCCGTCCGGCGCCCTCTGGTGTTGGTTCATGTTAAATCTCCTACTTGCCGTCCATACCGTCAAGTCTTGAGCCAAGTCAAGCATGTCGGTTAAATCGTCCACAGTGGCTATCAAGTGGGTGGTGGGAGGGCTTTGAATTTCTTCATCGTCCGTATCCCATCCTCGCAGACCGTAATCCGGCCTGGGCTCTCCTGATAAAGAGAGAGACCTGAGAGAATTCAGGATATCACCAAAAGGTGAGTGCTGAAAGATGTCCGCGGCGGTGAACTCCATTATGGGCGCCCAATCGGCGTCGACTGGCAGGGGCGCGGGGGGCTTGGAGTTCGGAGAAGAATCCGGCTCCTCGGAGTCATGAGCCGTGCGGAGTACGGGGCTAGCGTTCGGCTCGATCGCCTTTGAGATCGCAGCCCCTGAGGTGACGTCCAACCGATCATCCTCGATTTGCGTAGTAGGCTCCGAGTCAAGGGTCGGAACCGGTGCGTGTGCGGCCTCCAGGACACTGTTCGGAGGCAGAGCTAGATCGTGCCCCTCGAGATAGTGCGGCGCGCTTGGCTGTGGCTCGAACCCGTCGAAGATCAAGTCTCCACGGATATCCTCCGTGTAGTTTAAACTTCCAAACCTGACTTGATGGCCAGGGGCGTAGCTTTTGATCTGCTCCAGATGACCAAGCGAATTGGCCCGCAGAGCGAAGCCGCCGAAGACGAAGATCTGTCCGGGGAGAAAAGTCTCACCCTGGACCTCATCGTTGTTAATGATCAAAGGAGCCATCGGGCCTAAAGGCGACGACACAAAGGAACTCTCAACGAAAGCACCAATGTCGGTGTCAAAACCGGCGGATCTCGGGTAGGGGGTCCCGAACTGTGCGTCAAGGTCGGATGGTAACAGGAGACAAGGGACACTTTGTTTTACCTAGGTTTGGGCCCTCTCGATGGAGGTAAAACCCTACTCCTGCTTGATTAATATTGATGATATGGGTAGTACAAGAGTAGATCTACCACGAGATCAAGGAGGCTAAACCCTAGAAGCTAGCCTATGGTATGATTGTGTATGATGACGTTGCATGTCCTACGGACTACAACCCGCCGGTTTATATAGACACCGGATAGGGTAAGGGTTACATAGAGTCGGTTACAATGGTAGGAGAGATTGAATATCCGCATCGCCTAGCTTGCCTTCCACGCCAAGGAAAGTTCCTTCCGGACACGGGACGAAGTCTTCAATCTTGTATCTTCATGGTCCTGGAGTCCGGCGAAGGTATAGTCCGGCTACCCGAACACCCCCTAATCCAGGACTCCCTCAGGGGGAGAGAGAGAGAGAGAGAGAACATCAAAGCTAATGAAATCACACGTATCAGGAGAAAGAGAGCACATCTAAGCTCTTCTACAGATGCTTGTTAACAAGAGGAGAGAAGTGACATTTCTTTAAGAGGGGAAGACATGTTAGTATGATTGATTCTAGATTTTCTCTATATTAATTGACCTATCTTTGCTCTGATACCAATTGAGAGGATCGGGAAGAGGGGTCTAGAGGGGGGTGATTAGACCCTTAACAAGCAAAAGTGGCAGTTTTTAATTTCTTCAAGTTAAGGTTGATTTTAACATAAGTTAAAGCATTCACAATACATTTCAAGCAAGCATGACAAGAGTATATGCAGCAGAAAGAGTAAAGCATGCAATTTGCAAGGAAGTAAAGGGGTGGGATTGGAGTTTGCAAACGCAATGGAGATACAGAGATTTTTGGCGTGGTTCCGATGATTGGTTCTATCATACGTCCATGATGATGGAGAGTTCAACCCACGAAGGGTAATGGCTGCGTGAGTCCATGATGGGCTCCACCCATGAAGGGTCCACGAAGAAGCAACCTTGTCTATCCCACCATGTCCATCGCCCACGAAGGACATGCCTCACTAGGGTAGATCTTCATGAAGTAGGTGATCTCCTTGCCCTTACAAACTTCTTGGTTCAACTCCACATCTTGACGGAGGCTCCCAAGCGACACCTAACCAATCTAGGAGACACCACTCTCCAAAAGGTAATAGATGGTGGGTTGATGATGAACTCCTTGCTCTTGTGCTCCAAATGATAGTCTCCCCAACACTCAACTCTCTCTCTCTCTCTCATACTTGGCTATGGTGGAAAGATGATTTGAGTGGAAAACAACTTGGGGAAGGCTAGAAATCAAGATTCTTGTGGTAGGATTGGAATGTCTTGATCTCAACACATGAGTAGGTGGTTCTCTCTCAGAAAATGTATGGTGGAAGTGTAGGCACATTCTGATGGCTCTCTCAGGAATGGAGAAGGGGGTGGAGGGTTATATACAACCTCCACACAAAATCCAACCGTTACACACATTTGAATCATCTCGGTGGGACGAATGGATAAACTCGGTGGCACCGATCAGTAAAAAATGTGAACGTTAGGAATCTCGGTAGGACCTACTTGAACAACTCTGTGGGAATGATGTGCTAGGGCTTAGGGCAAACCGCATCTAGGTGGCACCGATTGCATCAACTCGGCGAGACCGAAGTGAAGCAATAAGGCAACAGAGAGTTGGTCAAGCCATGAGACCGATTGCATAACTTGGTGAGACCAAAATTAATGCAACAGATAAGAGAGAGTTGGCAAGGCCATCTCGGTGAGACCGAGACCTGTATCGGTGAGACCGAACTATTATGGTTTCTGGCTGTGGCTTTGTCATATGAACTCGGTGGCTCCGTGTAGGAAATATCGGTGGGGCCGAGTTGGAGTTTAGGGTTTGGACATATTTGTATGGATAAAGTGGTTGAGGGTTTTGGAGCAATATCACTAAGCATTTGAGCAAGCAAGCCATTCAGCAACACCTCATCCCCTTTTAATAGTATTGGCTTCCTATGGACTCAATGTGATCTTGGATCACTAAAATGAAAATGAAGAGTCTTGAGCTTTTGCCAATATTTCGCCTTAGCATTTTGAGGGGTCCACTAGTCAATGTCATGCCATTATTTGAACTTCGTGAAATATTTATCTTGAAAGGATATTAGTTCAATGAGCTATATGTTGTTATGAATTACCAAAACCACCCGGGGATTAGTTGCACTTTCAATCCCCCCTTTTTGGTAGTTGATGACAACGTATAGATCAAAGCTTCAATAATTGATAACATGAATGAAATACATCACCTCCTTTAGAAGTATGTGATAATCAAGAGCACCCCCTAAATTTGTGCATTATTTGAAATTTGCGTTTGAATGCAAATGCACAATCAATTAGGATCATGGGTCACTCTTCCATGTCACATACATCTTGGTGGAGCGCACAAAACACTGGTATGCGTCTGTGCTATACAAACGTTTTTTAACCCCTTTCCACGACGGCATTTGGAACTGTCGCCTAGTGAGCGACGGCGATAGGGGGTCCTTCCCAAACGACCCAGAAACCATTGGGGACAGGGAGCCAAGATGCATATACAATACTCCTACTCGTTTGTGCTCGTATTGCCATCGCAGTCGGTATTCTGTGGTGCTACATTTACGATGCGCGACCCATCACAACCGGTTCACTATTATAGAACATGTATGGTAAGCATACAATCACACACATTCGCTTTTCCCAAACCGTATGCGATAACTAATTAAGAAGATTAGCTAATCATCGTACGAGTGTTGGACAGGATTACGAAACGTCGGACCGTCGTAGCATCATCGTACACGACAACTATTGTACACGCTATTTTGTGGTGCAACGTTTACGATGCATACATCATTAGAAACAGTTGATGGTTGCGAATCGTGTACGATAAGGCAATTAACACAAATGTTTAGTTTGCCCGCACCATTTGTGATATTGTCTGACATCACACACGCTTTGCAAATGGCAACTGTGTGCATGCTTGGACATGTTTCCTCTCTGTGAACCATCTCGGATTATGGTGTATATTGCAAACGTTTGTGTTTAACCAACCGTGTGTGCCGTGACGACCTGGAGAGCGTAATTTCACCGTAATTTAATTGCTACTATTTCAAATTATACCGGATTTGAATTTGAATTTGAATTTGAATGTATGCTATAGCTTTATTCATATCCATCAGGTTCAAACAACAAATGCATTATTCGATTCATAGGTACATATGTTCAAGAATTACATAAGAACCAAATAAAGAATGATGAACCACAATTGTATACTTGTACTATTAAAGATGGTAAAGAAAGAGGCGAAATACATTCTGGTTGCTGAACAAGGTGAAGCGGAATGCCCATATTGTGCCCTCCTCCATGCACAACGCACGCACGACTCTAGTCCAACCCATTGTGATGGCCGACCGCCCATCCTTCACGATCTTCATGAAAACATCTAGATAATCATCGTGTTCTGGTAGAAATACTTTAACCTTTGCATGCCCACTAATCATGTAGTTTGAGAGGTAATCTTGAGTAAACTGCTTTGGCAACCACTGCAAAGGAAAAATATTTAGACATTGTCATCTAACACAACTCATTATGGGCAGTAAAAAGAAGGATGCAGAGTTCTTACTTACCATCCTACAGTTCGCTGTTGTCTTGGATAAAGTGTAAACAAATAGTTTAATTGCCATCTTTGGACCCATTTTACTAACTGTGTTTATCAACTTCCTCACTTGATGCGGGTTCATCGATATCTCATTGCCCCATACGCAGAAAGGGTCGAAGCGCGGATCTTTACCAATGACATATGTACCTAAAAGCACCAAGTTAATATTAGAAGCTAAACAGCAATTGCACAATGATGTAGTACAACACTCTTTTATAATATCTTATAACATCCAATATACTCACATATTAGATGAATTAACATCTTATATTATGGGCCGGAAGGATTTTATTTCATTCTTACAAATTATCGGTTGATTAGCTCGTCTTTGTATCCATGGGTTCTGATTAGTTTGAGCTAGTTCGGGCTCAAATAGCCTTAAAGTATATCTAAACATGAGGGATAGTTTGAGCTAGTTGCATCTATAGCCCACCCAAAAAAACTATCCAACCCAAGTGGTGGTAAATGGATCTAGTTCTCCTAGTGCATTTATTGTCAATCTAACCCTATCTTCCAAACAACTCTTTGGATGGAGTTAGTTCAGAGTTAGTCATGAGCTAGAAACTAACTCTAACCTCTAGCTAAGTTGAGTATGAAAACAGGGATGTGTTTTTGTTGTTGTTGATGCTGCTCTTTTACGTATATGTAGACATCATCAGAACATTAATGTAACACTCTTCCTTGTTGCTATGTAGCCTAGGATTGCATATCTAGACATCAAGTACAGTGCATGTTGCTATATAGCCTCAGATATATTACATATGGCCCTAGTTAACCTAACGATAAATGGGTTGCAGATATATTCAGTTAAAAGTCTGATTCACCGATTTGTCCCTTATCAGCCCCGACCTATACGGTACCAGCTACCGATATCCTGAACAGTGAGCATATATAAGCCATGGGATGAAACTAACCTCGATGGAAAATAGCAGTCATTCCCACAATTGTCCTGTGTAGGTTCATCGAGAAGCATGTTAAACACAACAGGTTAAACATCAACCAAATTATCCATGGCACACAAAATAATCTCCAAAAGATAGCTTCAGCATGCATGTTTAAGCATGCTAGTAAAGCAAAACAAGTGGAAAGGTGTGTTAACTGCAACAGGCCTAACATTTAACAACAAGCAAACATAGTCATTCAAACTGGTATTGTGCCGGTCTAAGTACACTAGTTATTGTTAAATAAAAATGGAAAGGCGTGTTAACTACAAGATGCAGCAACCAAATGTAGTCATTCATAATGGTATTGTTGAAACTGCATCGATGAAATTGAACTGCACAGTTCATACTTGCACATATAGAACATCACGTTGTGAATAAGCTGGAATAAACAAGGCATACTACTTAACAACCAAAGATAGCATTTGAAATCTGGACATATGCTAACTACAAACAACCGAACAATCAAAAAACTTTAAAAGAGGCATATGCTAGCTATAACATGCTTAACAGCAAGCAAATATATGCATTCCTATCGGTATGTTTAAAACTGGATTGATGAAATGTACTGCACATTAAATAATTGCACATATAGAGCATCACATTGTGAACAACTTAAATTAACAAGGCATACTGCAAACAACCAGATATAGCAATTAAAACTGGACATATTCTCACTACACTACAAAAGGGACTCGATAGAACAAATCATGGGTTTCCCCATGTGAAGAGGCACGGCAAAACAAATCATGGGTTTCCTCACTTGTCATTGATGGGCTCGGTCCCGTGGGAAGAGCACAGACCCTGGATGCGCTCCATGTTGTTGCAGATGGGCTCCTTCCCCTTGGAAGAGCACGACTTTAGGGTGCCCTCCCTGATGTCGCAGACGAGCGCTTTCCCCTTGGAAGAGCAGATGGGCTCTTTCCCCTTGGAAGAGCCGGAGAGGGTGCCCTCCTCATGATCGCCGTCGATGAGGTCTGACTTGGAAGCTGTGGATCCCAAGCCAGTGTCATAGAACGTGTACTTCAGAAATGAAAAAGGGGCTCGATGGCGATGTAGGATGGAAAATTGTTGACAGCGAGCCAGAGGAGATCAGCAGCGGGGCCATGGATGAGATCGACGGCAGTTGAACCCGAGGGGTTGGGGGTGGGCCACTTAACCTGTGACATAGCCCACCACAGGCCGTCGCTATCGATGACCTTGATGTTGTAGCTGGTGGCCGAGACATGCCCGCAAACTCTAGCCCGCTGCTTGAGTGCCTGCCGCCAGTAATAGTCATCAGCTTCCTCGGCGACATCAGGCGAAGAGACCGCGATACACCTCTTTAGGGCCAGTCGCTCCTCGAGCTCCACGGGAAACGTAGCCGGGCTTAGGCTGCGACGCTCTGGAGTGGGGGATGGGGATGGGGATCTGTGGGAAAGGGGGCGTTTGGCAGGCTTCATCTAAGAAACTCATTGCGGCCCGGGTATGGAGATTGGTGGGTAAGCTGCACAGGCATACCGGCAGATGTTGACAATGGAGGCCTTGCGGCGGCGGCGGTGGGGACCTTGCTAGGGTTTCGAGCGAGGGAGGGGGTGTCTGTGTGTGTGCGCACGCCTGAGGAGGTTTTGGTGTGTGTGTGTGCGTGTGTGTGTGTGTGTGTGGAGGGGGGAGGTGGTGTGTTTGAGGAAATGACGCGGGTACTGAAAATTTTACTACGCGGGAGTCAAACGCGGGAGTGAAATGCTGGGGATATTGAAAATTTTGATGATGGTGCATCGCACACGGTCCGGAGATAACAACCGCGTGTTATGAAACAGAAAAACCCTCGAGGCGGGCAGATATTTTTAAGGGATGCAGGCGGGATTGGGAACAAGAAACATCACACACGGTCGAAACACAATAACCGTGTGTTATCAAACAGAAAAAAGCTGTAGGCGGGTAGATATTTTTGAGAGGGGAAGCCTTGTGGAGCCCAATGCACACGGTTAGTTTGAGTGAACCATGTCTGTTGCGTCATCCGACTTGTCTAATGTTCATAAATTTGGCGAAAAATGGCGCGGGAGAGGGTCAGAACACGAACACACTTGCATGTGGACCAAATTTATGTATGAAAAGGGTGGTTCAATTTTCAAATACCAAATGCAACTTTGATGTGGCACCTATCTCGCAAAGCGCATGGTATTGCTTGCCCCCACCCCCCTCGTGTCGGCACGACGGGAATCCTATGCTATGAATGCATGCCCCTCCCCACCAACCGAGGTTCACCTACCCTCCCTCCCTCATGTCGGCACGAAGGGGATCCTAAGCTATGAATGCATGCCCCCCAACCGAGGTTCACCTAGCAAAGTGCGAAGTAGCTAGCTGCCCCCCTCCCTCATGTCGGCACAAAGGGAATCCTAAGCTATGAATGCATGCCCCCAAACCGAGGTTCACCTAGCAAAGTGCGAAGTAGCTAGCAGCCCCCCCTCATGTCGGCACGATGGGAATCCTATGTTATGAATGCATGCCCCCCAACCGAGGTTTACCTAGCAAAGTGCAAAGTAGCTAGCAGCCCCCTCCCTTGTGTCGGCACGAAGGGAATCCTAAGCTATGAATGCATACCCCCCCAACCGTGGTTCACCTAGCAAAGTGTGAAGTAGCTACCAGCCCCCCCTTTGTGTTGGCACAAAGGGAATCCTAAGCTATGAATGCATGCCCCCAACCAAGGTTCACCTAGCAAAGTGCGAAGTAGCACCCCCCTCCCACACACACACTTTCAGTCGGCGGGCCAGAGAGGCATATCTCACCAAGATGGATCGTAAAACGGACCAAGAATAAGCCACCTTGGTCGTACAACCTCTCTCTTGTTGATGGTTAAAGTGATGGCCGTCCATGCGACCCCAGAGATGGGCTAGCTCGCCAATAATCATGCAAGTAGCTAGTCCCCGAAGACAACCACTGCATGCGTGTGGCCCAAACATATGTATGGAGAGGTGTGTTTTTGAGTACACAATGGAACAACTTTGATGTGGCACCGTGATTTCGAACTAGAAATCCCCACACTGAGTGAGGGTTAGGTTGACGATGGATATGTATGTTACACCACACTTCAAGCCAATGACGGGGATTCATGCATGCATTCGTGCATAGTATATGCGCTCAAACTTAATTAGGTATGAATCTCACCATGACCTATACTACGATAACATGAACCAAATGAAGAATCTGCCATGGTAACCTATCTTGTTGTCAGTCAAGGTGATCATGGATGTCCACGCTGGCCCATGAATATATAGGCTTGTTGCCGACAACTACGCGAGGGAGTGTACCATTCGAAGGCAAGCACTACATGCATATGTATGGAGGTGATGCGTGCATGCATGTTCGAATACCTTTTCACAACATTGATGGGGCACGTGCATCGAAATTCGTACACTCCCCACACAGAGCAAGATTGGTTCATGATGTGTCTTTGTACTAGCCACTTCGACTCAATGGGAGGGGATTCATACGTACACATGCATGTGTGTGTGTGCTCAAACTGTGTCATGCATGTCATCCCAGAGCATGACCTATATATATACCGTATTACAAGCAAAAGAAATAATCCCCTCTTAATTCAAATTAACCTCTCTCATTGTCAGGCAAAAAGTAGTGATGGACCAAGCGGGCCCATAGACGGAAAGCGTCGATATCGCTGATAATCGCTTAAGTGGGTGCGAGAGGACAACCACCATCGCTTTGCATGTGGTCCAAACATATATATGCTGAATACCCAAAATGCACAACTTGATGTGCCACATGCCTAAAAAACCGTAAACCATGCACCTGTCAGATTTCGGGTTCCGGCAGACCCTTGAGGTTCGAACTCTGGGGTGCGCGCGGAGATCATGCCCTCTACCTCTCCGCCTCGCAAGGATCTAAGCTATCAAAATAACAGCACAAGAGACACAAGGTTTATACTGGTTCGGGCCACCGATGTGGTGTAATACCCTACTCCAGTGTGTGGTGTGGTGGATTGCCTCTTGGGCTGATGATGGTGAACAATACAAGGAAGAACAACCTCGCGAGGGTCTGTTCTTGGCTGGGGGATGAACTGCTAGGTGGAGCTCAATCACCCTTCTCTCTCTCTCTCTCTCTCTCTCTCTGTGTGTGTGTGTGTGTGTGTGTGATGCTCCTCGATCCGATCTCTAGGTTCTGGTCGATTTCTAGATCGATCGATCGATGCCTCTACCCTGGGGGTGGCTAGTCCTATTTATAGGCAAAGGCCCTGGGCCTCTTCCCAAATATTGAGCGGGAAGGGCGCCAACAGTTGGCCATTTTGAAGGGGAACATCTGGTACACTTATCTTGACTAAAGTTGGTCCTCGCCTGCCAAAGGCTCTGTGGTGACGCCGTCCTGGGCTCCACGATGACCTCCTCCCAACCGTTGGACTGGTCTGTAACACCCCGGATGTAACTTTACATATTTGTAACTCCAACTCTTGCCATTTTCGGCATTGTGATATGATATTCCCTCCGTGGTTGGGTTTTTGTCTTTCATTTTGCATTTTGTTTATGTCATGCATTTCATATCATGTCATCGTGTGCATCTCATTTGCATACGTGTTCGTCTCATGCATCCGAGCATTTTCCCCGTTGTCCGTTTTGCAATCCGGTACTCCTATGTCCCCCGGCGTCCCCTTTTACATTTTTCCGTGAGCGGGTACTAAACTTTCTCGGAATGGACCGAGGTTTGTCAAGTGGCCTTGGTACACCACCGGTAGACCACCTGTCAAGTTTCGGGTCATTTGGAGCTCGTTTGGTACTCCAACAGTTAACCGCACTCTCGCAAAGGCCTCTTTTAAGTTGCAGCCCAACACCCCTTCAAAACAGCCCAATAACCCATCTAAGTCACTTCCATGCTCTCCGTCGTCGGATCACGATCGTGTGGGCGAAAACCGCACTCCATTTGGAGCTTCCTAGCTCCCTCTACCTATAAATATGTGCACTCCCCCGAATTTTCCGGATCCCCAAACCCTAGCCCGCTCCTCCGCCATCACGGACACGCCCCGGCGAGCTGGATGCGTCCGCGCCGCCACCAAGAGCCAACCGGAGGCTGCCACGTGGCCTCCGCCCGCGCCCGCACCGCCGGCCGGCGAGGCCTGCAGGGCCCCATGCGCCAGTCGCCGCCGGCCCAAGGCGCCAAGGCTCCGCGACCGGCGGCCGCCGCCGCCTGACCCTCGCTCCGTCCGCCGCCTCCGGCCACCTGCCCGTCGGCCCCTGCCGCCCGCTGCTGGCCCGCGTCCGCCGCCGGCCCGCCTCGCCTCCGCCTGGCCACCGCCCTCGCCGCCCGGCCCTCTCCCTCCTCCGGCGGTCCCTCCTCCGGCGCCCGTCCCGGCCGGCCGCTGCTCGCCGCTCGAACCTCGATCCGCCCGAGCCGGATCTCCAGATCCACGAAGGGTTGACTTTCCTTCTCCCCCCGAATTTTCCTCTAGTCATTGATCTGTCATTATTTTGTTGCATTTTCATCATGCCATAACTTTGCACTCGTGGCTCCGTTTTGGGCGTGTAGCATACCGAAATGTTCGCCTCGATTAGTACATCATTTCATCTCATTGCATCGTTTTCATTTGAGCTCATCTTGATGCCCAAAATTCTGTTAGAAGAGGGCTATGTGATGTTAGTTTCAGATTCTTATCAGAACATGCACTTTTGTCATTTTTGCCATGATTGATGTGTGCATCCTATGAACTTGAGTCCTACATGTGTTTTGTAATATGCCATGCCATCTTTACAGGGGTGTATGTATTTTTGTTATCTCTGTGGTGACTAGCACAAGCATGCAAACTAGGCTTCATGATGTTGCTGATTTCAGCCCCTGTTTTGCTGATAATTTTATGCCATGTAAACTTGATGCTACCGAGAGATCCATGCATATTTTGAGATACTTCAGTAAGGATGTTTTGAACATATGGTTATTCTCTATCCATCCATGCCCTTGTTTGAAATTATGGAGTGCCATAGCTTGAGTCAATCGAGCTCTACTTTTGCTATAAAATGTTTCCTGGCAGATTGTTTACATGTTATTCAATTTTTGCCAAGGTTGTTGTAGTTGATCCGTGTATGCTATGATGTTGTTCTTGCCATGTATAGCTTCTATGCCATGTCTTCTTGACGGATGTATGCTTAGTTTATCTTGTAATGCTCTATAGTGAGTGCATCGAGCTCCCGAAGATGCCTACATAATTCTGTCAATATCATGTCCTGTTTGCTGAATCTGTTAACGAAACTTGCTATATTGACGTGGGTGCTATTACATTTTCTGATCCCTTTTGGCACATGGTCAGCAAGGGACTTTTGTTATATGCTTTGATTAGATTCATGCCATGCCTTGTTTTGCTATTATAAGTTCCTGTAGCATGCTGTTTGCTTGCTCAACATTGCTTCCTCGATGCTGATTACGCCATGTTCAAGATTTTCTCTAAGTCTGTGAAGCTGATATATTTTGCACTTTTTCCATGCTTGTTCGGACCTGTTAATGTGTGAATTAGCCGTAGCTCAGTGTTCATCTTTTGTCAAGCATCTTTAGTAGATCACTGCCATATGCTTTGCTGGTACGTTTGGGTGCAGTAGCTTCATTTCTTGTTGCTTGCTAAGTGGCACCATGCTGTTAATGGCAGATTTGTGCCATTCTTGTTTTGCTTGTCATTTGCAAACCGTGCATCCGATTCCGGTGATCTTTATATCGATTTCAACCGAAATCATCTCACCTTTCCAGCGGCATACTTGGTTTTCCAAGTTGATGCCTGGTTCACCATTTTCCTTCCGGAGCACACATATGCATTGCATCTCACATCTCGCATATCATGCCATGTTTTGCATAATGTTGCTTGTGCATTGCACCGTGATTTATTGTGGTTCCTTTGCTTGTGTTCTTGATTTGGGTAGAGCCGGGATACGAGTACATGAACGAGGAACCTGTTGAGAACGCTTTCGAGGATCAAGCTTTCGGCAACTCTGAGAACTTTGCAGGCAAGATGACCATACCCTTGAAATCACTTCTATCTTTGCTTGCTAGATGCTCGCTCTTTTGCTATGCCTATGCTACGATGCCTATCACTTGCTTATCATGCCTCCCATATTGCCATGTCAAGCCCCTAACCATCCTTTCCTAGCAAACTGTTGATTGGCTATGTTACCGCTTTGCTCAGCCCCTCTTATAGCGTTGCTAGTTGCAGGTGAAGATGAAGTTTGTTCCTTGTTGGAACATGGATATGTTGTTCCTTGTTGGAACATGTTTACTTGTTGGGATATCACAGTATCTATTGTTTAATTAATGCATCTATATACTTGGTAAAGGGTGGAAGACTCGGCCTTATGCCTGGTGTTTTGTTCCACTCTTGCCACCCTAGTTTCCGTCATACCGGTGTTCTGTTCCTTGATTTCGCGTTCCTTACACGGTTGGGTGATTTATGGGACCCCCATGACAGTTCGCTTTGAATAAGACTCCTCCAGCAAGGCCCAACTTTGGTTTTACTATTTGCCACCTAAGCCTTTTTCCCCCGGGTTTTCGCGAGCCCGAGGGTCATCTTTATTTTAACCCCCCCCCCCCGGACCAGTGCTCCTTCGAGTGCCAGCCCGAACCGATCCGCCTATGGGGCCACCTCGGGGAAACTCGAGGCCTGGTTTTACTCGTAGCCTGTCTCATCCGGATGTGCCCTGAGAACGAGATATGTGCAGCTCCTATCGGGATTTGTCGGCACAATCGGGCGGCTTTGCTGGTCTTGTTTTATTGTTGTCGAAATGTCTTGTAGTCCGGATTCCGAGATCGATCGGGTCTTCCGATAGAAGGAATATCCTTCTTTGACCGTGAGAGCTTATAATGGGCTGTTGGGACACCCGTAGGGTATTATCTTCAAAGCCGTGCCGCATGTTATGAGGCAGATGGGAATTTGTTAATGTCGGTTGTAGAAAACCGAAGTTGACCTTGATTAAAACACATCAATCACAGATGTAACCGTGATGGTCTCTTCTCGGCGGAGCCCGGAAGTGAACACGTGTTGGAGTTATGTTTGACGAAGTAGTTCAGATCACTTCTTGATCGCTACTAGCTTCACGACCGTGCGTTTTGCTTCTCTTCTCGCTCTCTTTTGCGTAATGTAGCCACCATATATGCTAGTCGCTGTCGCAGCTCCACCTCACAACTCTGTCCTTCCTATAAGCTTAAATAGTCTTGATCTCGCTGGTGTGAGATTATTGAGTCCCCGTGACTCACAGATTCTACCAAGACAGTTGCAGGTGCCGACGATGCAAGGCAGGTGACGAACCGAGCTCAAGTGGGAGTTCGACGAGGAACGTGGTCACATTATGTGTCTTTTCCTCGATGATCGAGAGTGGAGCCAGCTTGGGACGATCGGGATCTGTGTAGCATTTGGGGTAGTCTTCTTTTATTTTGGTTCCGTAGTCGGACCTTGAGTGTAACTGGATGATGGATGTTTATTTATGTATTGTGAAGTGTGGCATCGAAGCCAACTATGTATCTCTTTCCTTATGTATTACATGGGTTGTGTGAAGATTACCTCACTTGCGACATTGCTTTCAATGCGTTATGCCTCTAAGTCGTGCCCGACACGGGAGATATAGCCGCATCGAGGGTGTTAAGTTGGTAATCAGAGCCATCCCCGACTTAGGAGCCCCCTGATTGATTGTTTGTTGGCATTGTTGAGTCTAGAACAAAAATATTTTGAGTCTTAGGATTATATATATCGGAGAGTAGGATTCCTTTTACTCCCCAGTCCCTTCGTCGCTCTGGTGAGGTCTCCTGACGTAGAAGTTTTGACTCTCCTCTCCTCAAATTTTCACTAAATTTTTTTTAGGATCACGCGGGTATCTTGGAATCGTTCCGATGGTTTTGTGACGAGAACATTGTTCTTGGTGCCTCCTGACATTTAGGGGTTGTGGTAGTGTCCCGGGGAGTTGAGCTCCGAGGTGTTGTCGTCACAATTTTATCGTTGCAGTTCTAGAATACCAGGGCTTTGCCGACATCGAAAATCTCTTTTGTACAGTTGCTGGTGAGATAACCCCGATAACCCAGTACTGGGGCGAGCTCGGGAGTATTGCCATGAATCGATAACGGATGCTTTTCAAGGTCGAGGTACACGATTTCGAAGGTTTCTTGGTTATGTGTTGACGGATGGATACAATGGATCTAGGTATTGTTAGTTTGGGTGATATATTTTGTGTCCCTGTATCCCCAACACCGTATTGCATAACCGTAAAGTTTCGGAGTTTATAGGTGGGTTTCAAGTAGCTCCTAGCATTTCTTCTCGCAGATATTTGGTTTGTGATTGGGTAATCCTTACCACTTATTTGTTCCAATCGTGCCTTTGTTTTTTTTTTTTCATCAACCCTTAATCAAGTGGCTTCTCACCTTAATGGACGGTGATGTTAGCTTTTGGAATTCATTCGCTCATCCTTGTTCGAATGTTTATTGTGAAGACTATATGTTGCAATTTCTATCCGCTGATTCAACTTGTCTATCTGCTCTATCAAAGTGCTAACGGATGTCACCCTCTTCAGATGGCTCCGCCAACGCGTCGAATCCGGATCGCAATGATGGGAGTCATCGAACCTCCCCTCCACCTCCGCCTCCGGAGGCATGGAAAGCTATCATGGCAGCCACCAATGCAAATGCTCGATGATTTTGCAACTCTTGCAAGAGCGCACCAAGGGCAAGGCAACCAAGGAAATCAAGGCCAAGGCAACAACCAGCCGACTTTGCTACCCTCAACCGGTTCCTTGCTAATCACCGAAGTCTTTCAACTTCGTGTCGAGGCCACAGACGCCGATGATTGGCTTTGGACATCTGCTAACATTTTGAATGTAGCAATGTCGACACGAGGACTTTGTCAAGTTTGCTTCGCTTCAACTCAAGGACCAAGCTGCTGAGTGGTACCAAAGAATAAAAGATTCCAGAGGAGGTCGTAATTACAGGATGAGTTCCACCGAGACTTCAGAGCTCACCACATTCAAAAGTGTTGTTGAGAGCAAGCGTGAGGAGTTCCGCAATCTCAAGCAAGGCAACATGTCGTGTATCAATACAATATCCAGTTCCGAAACTCGCCGCTTTGCTAAGCAAGACGTCCCCGATGAAAAGAGTATGATCTATCAATTCAGAGGTGGCCTCGAGAGAAGATCTGCAATTAGCTCTCGTGCTTTTTGAGCCGTAAAAGTATGATGAATTCTACAACATGGCATCAAGCAAGAAGCTGCCCAGCTCAAATGTGAGGCTTCTAAGAAAAGAATCAGGATGCGTTCAGTCTTCTTCTTCCTCTCAAGTGGCAGCTAAGCAGAGAAGTTCTACCTTCCTCCCTCCTCCGCTCATCACCTTATCACAGAAGAACTCGGTGGTCGTGGATCTTCCCACCCGCCCAACCCAAAGCTATCGTAACAATTCTAATTCTCAAGCTCCAAGGTCAAATGCTCCTTACCACCGTCCGCCTCGAGGTGACTTGCAACAAATGTCAGAAAGGTCACTATGCAAACAAGTGCTTCAACCAAAGGCGCCTTCCGCCTCCTCCTCCCGTGAGATCTTGCAGCAATGCAGTGGTCAAGCATAATCCCAAGTCTGCAAAGGTGAACATGATGAATGCAGCTCAAGTGGAGGAATCTATCGATGTGATTAGGGTAATCTTCTAGTTAATGATATTCTGCAAAAGTCTTATTTGATCTTTGGTGCATCGCATTCTTTCATGTCATATCTATTTGCATCAAGCACAATTTTGACACGAGGAATTACCTAAAGCTATGCAAGTTATTTCTCTGGCTAAGTGTTTGAGCTCTAGCATGATGGTTCAATGTCGGTATCAAGATGGGCGACTATAGATTTCTGCTAAACCAATTGTCCTTGGTTACTCGGATATTGATCTAATTCTGGATGGATCGGCTTTCAAAGACAAAGCTCAACTTGATTGTGCTGCGTGGAAATTCAATTGACACACTCTTCTAATGATGTGATCATCTATGCCTCTCGTGATGAAACCATTCATTGATCGCAGAAGAACTCAGGTGGTCGTGGATCTTCCCACCCGCCCAACCCAAAGCTATCGTAACAAGTCTAATTCTCAAGCTCCAAGGTCAAATGCTCCTTACCACCGTCCGCCTCGTGAGGTGACTTGCAACAAATGTCACAGAAAGGTCACTATGCAAACAAGTGCTTCAACCAAAGCGCCTTCCGCCTCCTCCTCCCTGTGGAGATCTTGCAGAATGCAAAGGGTCAAGCATAATCCCAAGTCTGCAAAGGTGAACATGATGAATGCAGCTCAAGTGGAGGAATCTACTGATGTGATTAGGGGTAATCTTCTAGTTAATGATATTCCTGCAAAAGTCTTATTTGATACTGGTGCATCGCATTCTTTCATGTCATATCTATTTGCATCGAAGCACAATTTTGACACAGAGGAATTACCTAAAGCTATGCAAGTTATTTCTCCGCTAAGTGTTTGAGCTCTAGCATGATGGTT
The DNA here is from genome assembly GCA_021605205.1 of Aegilops longissima. NCBI lineage: Eukaryota > Viridiplantae > Streptophyta > Magnoliopsida > Poales > Poaceae > Aegilops > Aegilops longissima. The sequence continues at coordinate 234,201,038 of CM038677.1, forward strand.
CCAATGTCGGTATCAAGATGGGCTTAATTATAGATTGCTAAACCAATTGTCCTTGGTTACTCGGATATTGATCTAATTCTCGGGATGGATCGCTTTCAAAGACAAAGCTCAACTTGATTGTGCTGCCAGGAAATTCAATTGACACACTCTTCTAATGATGTGATCATCTATGCCTCTCGTGATGAAACCATTCGTTGTTTTCTCTCAATGAGAAGGGCGAGTTGATGCTATCTCGATTCCAATCGCTTGTGAGTACCAAGATGTCTTTCCGTAAGAGCTTCCGGTATGCCTCCTCACCGCCAAGAGAATTAAGTATCGATCTTGAGCCCCGCACGGAACCCGCTTGCAAGCCGCCCATACAACCTTGGACCTAATGAGCTGAAGGAATTGAAGAAGCAGCTCGATGAACAAGAGCGTCTGGGTTTGATCGACCGAAGTTCATCTCCTTGGGGTTGTGGTGTTCTTTTGTCCGAAGAAGGATGGCACGAACCGACTTTTGCGCCGACATCAGTCCATTGAATAAGAAGACTATCAAGAACAAGTATCCACTTCCCAACATCAATGAGCTTTTCGAGCAACTCAAAGGTGCTAAAGTGTTCTCCAAGCTTGACCTTCTTATGGGTTATCATCAAATTCAAGATTCGTGAACAAGATATTCCCAAGACGACATTCGTAACAAGTTTTGGTTCTTATGAATATACTGTCATGTCTTTCGCCTTGTCAATGCTCCTCCAACATTCTCTCGAATGATGAACTTCATCTTCAACCCCTATACCAATGAATCTGCCTTGGTCTATCTTGATGATATTTTGGTCTTTCCAAGAATAAGAAGGATCATGCTAAACATTTGCGATTGGTGCTCGACAAGCTCAGAGAGCATCAATTCTATGCTAAGTTTTCCAAATGTGAATTTTGGCTTGATGAAGTTCTTTACCTTGGTCACATCATCTCCGCCAAGGGCATCGCTGTTAACCCTGAGAAGGTGTCTAGCCAGAATTGGGAACCTCCTCGAATGTCAAGCAGTACTTAGATTTTCTTGGACTTGCAAGCTATTGTCAAGATTCGTTGAGAACTTCTCTAAGATTGCAAAGCCTCGTTCCAACCTCCTCCAGAAGCATGTCAAGTATGTCTGGTCTCCTGAGTGTGACGTTGCTTTCAACACCCTCAAAGAGAAACTCGTCACAGCTCCTGCCTTGACTCCTCCCGATGAATCCAAGCCATTCAAGTTTTCGTGATGCTTCTTCTTCAAGGTCTCGTGTTGTGTTAATGCAAGAGAAGAGAGTTGTGGCCTATACCTCTCGCGGTTGAAGCCCAACGAAAAGAACTACCCCACTCACGATCTTGAGTTGGCGGCGCTTGTCCATGCATTGATAACATGGAGACATCTCTTGTTGGGAAGGAAAGTGGACATATTCACCGATCACAAGAGTCTCAAGTATATATTCACTCAACCCAACCTCAACCTCAGCAAACTCGATGGGTCGAAATGATTCAAGAGTACAACCCAAGTATTGAATATACTGTGCAAGGCCAATGTGATTGCAGATGCTTTGAGCGGGAAGGCTTATTGCAACAGCTTTAATCCTCAAGCCCTTCCAACCGGATCTCGTGAAGCTTTCCAAGCTGAATCTTCAAGTTGTTCCTCAAGGCTTTCTTGCCAACCTCATAGTCTCTCCTACTTTGGAAGACCAAATTGTGAGGTTCAACTCCTGGATACCATGGTGAAAAGGGTGAAACGTGGTATCGACAAGGGCATTTCCAAGTACAAGTGCTTCCACATTGATGACAAAGATACTCTTTTCTTCGAGGACCGGATTGTGGTTCCTAAGGGTGATCTATGTAAAGTCATTATGAACGAGGCACACAATTCCTTCTATCCATTCATCCTGAAATGCGAAGATGTACCATGACCTCAAGCAATCATATTGGTGGACTCGAATGAAGCGAGAAATTGCTCAATTCATGAATGAATGTGATGTCCGCGAAGGGTGAAAGCGAGAACACCAACGCACCAGCTGGTCTCCTCCAACCTCTTGCTATTCCGTAATGGAAGTTTGATCATATCGAAATGGACTTCGTGACTGGATTTCCAAAGTCCAAGCATGGAAATGATGCTATCTTCGTTGTCATTGACAAGCTTACTAAAGTGGCTCATTTTCTTCCTATCAAAGAATCTATCCCAGCAGCTCGGCTTGGTGAGCTATACACCTCCGTGATTGTCTCCTTGCATGGCATTCCACAATTGATCTCTTCTGCATCGGGCAACATCTTTACCTCCAAGTTTTGGGATTCTTTTCGAAGGCCATGGGCACCAACATTCGCTTTAGCACAGCTTTCCATCCATCAAACAAGTGGCCAAGTCGAGCGAGTCAATCAAATCCTTGAAGATATGCTCAGGCTTGGTGTCATTTCCTTCGCATGAAGTGGGAAGATTGTCTTCCATATGCCGAAGTTCTCCTACAACAACAGCTTCCAAGCTTAGTTCGGGCAAGGCCCCATTCGAAATTCTCTATGGCGTAAAGTTTCAGACTTCTCTCAATTGGTCCGAGACAGGTGAACGCCAACTTCTTGGCAACGACTTGATCACGTGGTCAAGAAATGTGCAAAGTCATTCGTGAGAATCTCAAAGCAGCGCAATCGCGCGGAAGAGCTATTATGATGACAAGCACCGTGATGTGGCTTTTGAAATCGGAGACCATGTCTACCTCCGCCTCTCTAATGAAAGTAACTCTGCCGCTCGGTATCAAAGGGAAGCTTGCCCCTAGATACGTGGGTCCTTTCAAGATCATTGGCAAAAGAGGCGATCTCGCCTATCAACTTGAGCTTCCATCCAACTTCACGAACGTGCACGATGTGTTTCACGTGTCACAGCTTTGCAAGTGCTTCAAGACTCCTGAGCGCACTATCAACTTCGAAGAAATTGACCTCCAAGAAGATCTCTTATCATGAGCACCTCGCTGTTATTCTTGAAGAAACCGAGCGCAAGACTCGCAACAAGTCAATCAAATTCCTGAAAGTGAAGTGGTCACACCATTCCACCGAGAAGCCACCGGGAGCGCGAGGATCACCTCCGCTCAATATCCGGAGTTCTTTCAGTCCTAGATCTCGGACGAGATCCTCTTGTAGTGGTGGAGTGTTGTAACACCCTGGATGTAAGTTTCCATATTTTAACTCCAACTCTTGCCATTTTCGCATTGTGATATGATATTCCTCCGTGGTTGGTTTTTGTCTTCGCTTTGCATTTTGTTTATGTCATGCATTTCATATCATGTCATCATGTGCATCTCATTTGCATACATGTTCGCCTCATGCATCCGAGCATTTTCCCGTTGTCCGCTTTTGCAATCCGCACTCTATGTCCTCAAGCGCCGCTTTTTACATTTTTCCGTGAGCGGTACTAAACTTTTCGAATGGACCGAGGTTTGTCAAGTGGCCTTGGTACACCACCGTAGACCACCTGTCAAGTTTCGGGTCATTTGGAGCTCGCTTGGTACTCCAACGGTTAACCGACTCTCAGAAAGGCCTCTTTTAAGTTGCAGCCCAACACCCCTTCAAACAGCCCAATAACCCATCTAAGTCACTTCCATGCTCTCCGTCGTCGGATCACGATCGTGTGTGAAAACCAGACTCCATTTGGAGCTTCTAGCTCCTCTACCTATAAATATGTGCACTTCAATTTTCTCGATCCCCAAACCCTAGCCCGCCTTCATTGCCGCCCGACACGCCCGGGCGAGCTGGAGCGCCGCGCCCTGCTAAGAGCCAACCGAGGAGGCTGCCACGTGGCGTTCTCGGCCATGCACGGCCATGAGGTGTCTGCAGGGCTCTCTCATGTCTGACCCGACAAGGCACTTCAGATTCGCCATGACCGCTGAGCCGACCGCCATTGCCTGCCCGCCTGCCACTGCTGGCCCCTGTCAGCATCATGCTGGCCAAGGCTGGGCTGGGTTCTGCACGCCACGCCGCCGGGCCAGCCGCGCCCGCCTCCGCCTCCGCCTTCCTCTCCTCCCGGCTGTCCTCCTCCGGCCGTCCCTGCCGCTGTTCGCCGTCACGAACCTCGATCCGCCCGAGCGGATCTCCAGATCCACGAAGGGTTGACTTTCCTTTCCCCGAATTTTCTCTAAGTCATTGATCTGTCATTATTTTGTTGCATTTTCATCATGCCATAACTTTGCACTCGTGGCCCCGTTTTGCGCGTGTAGCATACCGAAATGTTCGCCTCGATGAGTACATCATTTCATCTCATTGCATCATTTTCATTTGAGCTCATCTTGATGCCCGAAATGCTGTTAGAAGAGGGCTATGTGATGTTAGTTTCAGATTCTTATCAGAACATGCACTTTTGTCATTTTTGCCATGATTGATGTGTGCATCCTATGAACTGGAGTCCTACATGTGTTTTGTAATATGCCATGCCATCTTTACAGGGGTGTATGCCATGTATTTTTGTTATCTCTGTGGTGACTAGCACAAGCATGCAAACTAGGCTTCATGATGTTGCTGATTTCAGCCCCTGTTTTGCTGATATTTTTATGCCATGTAAACTTGATGCTACCGGGAGATCCATGCATATTTTGAGATACTTCAGTAAGTATGTTTTGAACATATGGTTATGCTCTATCCATCCATGCCCTTGTTTGCAATTATGGAGTGCCATAGCTTGAGTCAATCGAGCTCTACTTTTGCTATAAAATGTTTCCTGGCAGATTGTTTACATGTTATTCAATTTTTGCCAAGGTTGTTGTAGTTGATCCGTGTATGCTATGATGTTGTTCTTGCCATGTATAGCTTCTATGCCATGTCTTCTTGATGGATGTATGCTTAGTTTATCTTGTAATGCTCTGTAGTGAGTGCATCGAGCTCGCGAAGATGCCTACATAATTCTGTCAATATCATGTCCTGTTTGCTGAATCTGTTAACGAAACTTGCTATATTGACGTGGGTGCTATTACATTTTCTGATCCCTTTTGGCTCATGGTCAGCAAGGGACTTTTGTTATATGCTTTGAGTAGATTCATGCCATGCCTTGTTTTGCTATTATAAGTTCCTGTAGCATGCTGTTTGCTTGCTCTGAACATTGCTTCCTGATGCTGATTCTGCCATGTTCAGTATTTTCTCTAAGTGTGTGAAGCTGATATATTTTGCACTTTTTCCATGCTTGTTCGGACCTGTTAATGTGTGAATTAGCCGTAGCTCAGTGTTCATCTTTTGTCAAGCATCTTGAGTAGATCACTTCCATATGCTTTTCTGGTACGTTTGGGTGCAGTAGCTTAATTTCTTGTTGCTTGCTAAGTGGCATCATGCTGTTAATGGCAGATTTGTGCCATTCTTGTTTTGCTTGTCATTTGCAAACCGTGCATCCGATTCCGGTGATCTTTATATCGATTTCAACCGAAATCATCTCACCTTTCCAGCGGCATACTTGGTTTTCCAAGTTGATGCCTGGTTCATCATTTTCCTTCCGGAGCACACATATGCATTGCATCTCACATCTCGCATATCATGCCATGTTTTGCATCATGTTGCTTGTGCATTGCACCGTGATTTATTGTGGTTCCTTTGCTTGTGTTCTTGCGTTGGGTAGAGCCGGGAGACGAGTACGTGAACAAGGAACCTTTTGAGAACGCTTTCGAGGATTAAGCTTTCGACAACTCTGAGAACTTTGCAGGCAAGATGACCATACCCTCGAAATCACTTCTATCTTTGCTTGCTAGATGCTCGCTCTTTTGCTATGCCTATGCTACGATGCCTATCACTTGCTTATCATGCCTCCCATATTGCCATGTCAAGCCCCTAACCATCCTTTCCTAGCAAACCGTTGATTGGCTATGTTACCGCTTTGCTCAGCCCTCTTATAGCGCTTGTTAGTTGCAGTGAAGATGAAGTTTGTTCCTTGTTGAACATGGAGATGTTGTTCCTTGTTGGAACATGTTTACTTCTTGGGATATCACAATATCTATTGTTTAATTAATGCATCTATATACTTGGTAAAGGGTGGAAGACTCGCCTTATGCCCGGTGTTTTGTTCCACTCTTGCCACCCTAGTTTCCGCCATACCGTGTTATGTTCCTTGATTTCGCTCCTTACACGGTTGGGTGATTTATGGGACCCCTTGACAGTTCGCTTTGAATAAGACTCTCCAAAGAAGGCCCAACTTTGGTTTTACCATTTGCCACCTAAGTTTTTTCCCCGGTTTTCGTGAGCCCGAGGGTCATCTTTATTTTAACCCCCGACCGGTGCTCTTCGAGTGTTGGCCCGAACGAAATACCAAGGGGCCACCTCGGGAAACTCGAGGCCTGGTTTTACTCAGAGCTGTCTCATCCGGATGTGCCCCGAGAACGAGATATGTGCAGCTCCTATCGGGATTTGTCGGCACAATCGGGCGGCTTTGCTGGTCTTGTTTTATTTTGTCGAAATGTCTTGTAGTCCGGATTCCGAGATCGATCGGGTCTTCCAGAGACGGAATATCCTTCCTTGACCGTGAGAGTTTATAATGGGCTGTTGGGACACCCTCGCAGGTATTATCTTTCAAAGCCGTGCTCATGTTATGAGGCAGATGGGAATTTGTTAATGTCGGTTGTAGAAAACCGAAGTTGACCTTGATTAAAACACATCAATCCGCGTGTGTAACCGTGATGGTCTCTTTTCGGCGGAGCCCGGAAGTGAACACGGTGTTGGAGTTATGTTTGACGAAGTAGTTCAGATCACTTCTTGATCGCTACTAGCTTCAACGCATCGTGCCTTGCTTTCTTCTCGCTCTTTTGCGTAATGTAGCCACCATATATGCTAGTCGCTTGCTGCAGCTCCACCTCACAACTCTGTCCTTCCTATAAGCTTAAATAGTCTTGATCTCGCTGGTGTGAGATTGCCGAGTCCCCGTGACTCACAGATTCTACCAAAACAGTTGCAGTGCCGACGATGCAAGGTCAGGTGACGTAATCGAGCTCAAGTGGGAGTTCGACGAGGAACGTGGTCACATTATGTGTCTTTTCCTCGATGATCGATGAGTGGAGCTCAGCTTGGGACGATCGGGGATCCGTGTAGCATTTGGGGTAGTCTTTTATTTTGGTTCCATAGTCGGACCTTGAGTGTAATCTGATGATGGATGTTTATTTATGTATGTGTGAAGTGGCTAATCGTAAGCCAACTATGTATCTCTTTCCTTATGTATTACATGGGTTGTGTGAAGATTACCTCACTTATGACATTGCTTTCAATGCGGTTATGCCTCTAAGTCGTTAGCCGACACGGGAGATATAGCCGCATCGAGGGTGTTACATGGTCTTGGTCTCGCTTGTAATCAAATGGATGCCTTTGCTTGATCCTCTCGCTCGCGCTTGCTCCCTTTGCACCAAAGAGGAAAGGAGGACACTTGCTGGCGGATGGTCGCCTACCGCGCCCTTGGTCGTCATGGCTTGCGTCATGGGCACTCGTGAGGTACCCCGCCTTGATCTCTCCGCCTCCTCGTGAGCCAGCCTGATGTGGCCGTGCCTGAGGAAGCCCCGCGTCGTCCGCCCCGCGAGGCTTGGCCCCTCCCGAGGGTCTTGGGTCTTGTGTTGATGAAGATGGGCCGTGCTGGGCTCCCTTTAAGCCACGCCGCAGGCCGCAGGCAGGCAAGTCTGGGGACCCCCGTTCCGAGAACGCCGACAAAACTGCTTGAAGATGCGCTGGGAGGCTGGGGCTTGAGCTCCGCCCAGGATGCAGGCGATTGCGCGTGGCTCCTGGAAGCCCCCAGCCCCTTCATCCTGATGGCGGTCTTCGTTTCTTCTTGGCTGAGGCGGGAGCGGAGGGAGGCCTGCGCTGCCTTGTGGGCGGTCCTCGCGAGGCTGATCCCTCCAGTCCCCCTCGCGAGGCGGGTCTCGCCAGCGATCCTTGCAAGGTTGATCGCACACCCTTGGTGCGGGCCGCGGTCTTCCAAATGGCCGCCCTGCGTTTCTTCCTCCTCCTCGGTCAGAGCCCGGTCCGACGCGGTCGGGCAACGGCCGATCCTTCCTTCTCGCGGCCGGAGCTCTTGGCATTCGTTGGTGTTGTGGGTGTGGAGGTCGTGGTACACGCAGTACCGACTGCCTTTGGAGGATCTGGCTGATCTCTGCCCGCTTGGTGTCTGGTTCTGCCAGCGAGCAGCAGCCCCTGCGCTTTCACATCCTTGGCCTTGGACTTCTTCTCTTCGGGTCGGCAGCAGCTCGAGGAGGAGAGACCCTTCCTCAGCCTCAGGCGCGCACTTGGTCGCCAAGTTGAACAGCTCCAAGGAAGTGCACAGGTCCTCATGCATCGCCAGCTCCTCCTTCATCTTGACGTCGCGCACGCCGTCGGAGAAGGCTGAGATGATGGCCTCGTCGGACACCTTGGGAATCTTGAGGCGCACGCTGTTGAAGCGCTGAATGTACTTCTGCAGGGTCTCCCCGGGTTGTTGCTTGATGCGGCACATGTCGCTCATGGCGGGTGGCCGGTCGCGAGTACCTTGGAAGTTGGCAATGAAGCGGGTGCGCATCTGGTCCCAGTGGGAAATCGTGCCTGGAGCCAGATTCAGGAGCCAGGTGCGGGCCCCGTCCTTGAGCGCCATGGGAAACCAGTTCGCCATGACCTTCTCGTCTCCGTTGGCAGCTTCGATGCCCAGCTCATAGAGCTAGAGGAACTCCACGGGGTTGGCCGTGCCGTCGTAGCGAGGAGGCAGGTCTGACTTGAACTTGCCGGGCCACGCGACGCTATGCAGTTCGGTGGTGTAGGCACGGCAGCCCGTCGTGGCCACGGGAGGCCTTGGGTGACGGAGAGCTTGGTCTTGCGGGTCCCCATGCGCTGCAGCTGGGAGCAGCGTGGGGTCTTGACGTGCGGGAGCAGGAGCATGGTCGCAACGTGCTAGAGCAGGGAGCGCCCTGGCAGCTTCTTGCGGGCGAGGGACTTCTTGGCAGCTCTGCTCTTGCCGCGCTGGCACCTGACGGAGCGGGTTCCGCCCAGGGGCCATGCGCCTTGGAGCCATGGCGTCTTCTCAATGAGGAGGCGGCTGGGGCGCCCCCGGAGCTTCGTTTCCCGTGCGGGGTGGGGTGCGGCGCAGCGGAACGGACGGCGCGGGAGAACCCTGCGGGCCAGCAGACGAAGCTCGGCGACGCGGCCGAGCCACTCTTCGAGACGCTGCCGACAGGGCGATAGCGCAGGAGCTCGCTTGTCCGCGATGGCGCAGCTCAGCCTCAAGGGTGTGCGGAGCGCGGCGAAGAACCAGCCGGGTGGCGAGGAGTAGCGGTGCGGCCGCCATGCCGCGCACGGACGGATGCCGAGACGACGCTTGTTGCTCGTTTCGCCGGCCGGTGGCGGCGTTGACGGGCGGGTGACGGGAACGGCGAGGACGCCCACGACGGAGGCGCTCGGGCGACAGCTGAAGCGAGGGCAGCGGGCAGCGCTTTGGCGGAGCCCGGCGTCGCCGGACATGGACGCGATGGTCGGAGGAGAACGGAGCGGTGGAAGACGAATTCCGGTGCACCCCTACCCGGCGTGCCAAATGTCGGATTTCGGGTTCCGGCAGACCCTTGAGGTTCGAACTCTAGGGTGCGCGCGGAGATCACGCCCTCTACCTCTCCGCCTCGCAAGGATCTAAGCTATCGAAAGAACAACACAAGAGACACAAGGTTTATACTGGTTCGGGCCACCGATGTGGTGTAATACCCTACTCCAGTGTGTGGTGTGGTGGATTGCCTCTTGGGCTGATGATGGTGAACAATACAAGGAAGAACAACCTCGCGAGGGTATGTTCTTGGCTGGGGGATGAATTGCTAGGTGGAGCTCAATCACCCTTCTCTCTCTCTGTGTGTGATGCTCCTCGATCCGATCTCTAGGTTCTAGTCGATTTCTAGATCGATCGATCGATGCCTCTACCACAGGGTGGCTAGTCCTATTTATAGGCAAAGGCCACAGGCCTCTTCCCAAATATTGAGTAGGGAAGGGCGCCAACAATTAGCCATTTTGAAGGGAACATCCGTACACTTATCCTGACTAAAGTTGGTCCTCGCTTTGCCAAAGGCTCTGGTGGTGGCCTTGACTTGGGCTCCACAATGACTTCTTCCCTGCTTTTGACTGGTCTTGGTCTCGTTGCACCAAATGGGTGCCTTTGCTTGATGCTCTGCTGGCTTGCTCCCTTTGCACCAAAGAGGAAAGAGAGGACACTGCGCTGGCTGGCGCCCGCCTCGGCGCCCTTGGTCATCATGGCTTGAGTCATGGACACCTCGTGAGGTGCCCCGCCTTGATCTCTCCGCCTCCTCGCGAGCCAGCCTGATTAGGCCGCGCCTGAGGAAGCTCTGTGTCGTCCGCCCCGTGAGGCTTGGCCCTCGCGAGGGTCTTGGGTCTGTGTTGATGAAGATGGGCCACATGGGCCCCCTTTGAGCCACGCCAGAGCTGCAGGCGAGCAAGTCTGGGACCCCTGCTCCTGAACGCCGACAAGACTCCCACAGAGCGAGGTTCATGAAGCGTACTACATATGATGGTCCCCTTCCCCCCTCTTCGACACATACTATATGCTCCTACCGTAATATGTACAACCCAAAGGAATCATCATCGATTGTGAAATTAATTAACCTCTTCCGATGTAGGTCAAAGTGATGCATGAATGCATCGATGATGGCCTCGTGGGCCCATAGATGGAAGCATCACACATGAGTGTCCTAGCTAGGATAACCACCGCGTGCATGCATGTGGCCCAATGAGGTGTTGTGTGATGTTTGAATAGCCAATTTCACAATTTTGATGTGGCACGTGCCTCGGAAACCGAAATGTCCTGACACTGAGTGAGGTGTACTTGTTCACGGACGCGTACATATAGTATATATGCTAGTCCCTTCCCACCTCTTCGATGCGTAATATATGCCACCATAAAACAAACAAAAAAGATTCTACCTTGCTGGTCAAATTAACCTCACTGTCGGCTGCTCGTCAAAGTGATGGACGATGACCTTGCGGGCCCACAGAAAGCATCACACGCGAGTATCGAGTGTCGTGTAGGACAACCATCGACTACATGTGGCCAAAACATGTATGTATGAAAGGGTTGTGTAAAGTTTTAAATAACGAATTCACGACTTTGATGTGGCACCGGCCTGCCTAACAAAACGGCCAACCCACAGGGTGGCTCATAACTCGTAGTGTACTACGGGCCACCCGCCACCCCCAGACGCACACACCCACACACACACACCGTGAATCCACTGCAAATACGATGCATGTTAAATTAATTATCCCGCGGTGAACATATGTTACCAAAGGAGGGACGTTTTAATTTCGGAAAAAACAGAGATCATTAAGACGTTTTAGTACATTGATTGATTGATTTTATATGGGTATAATGTGCAAAATCAAATTTGAGCTACATGCACACGTGATAAAGGCACCTAAATGGATTGCAAAACACATGTGTCTCCTTTGGGTGCATGTTTACTCCCCTGCAACAAATTTCAAACATTCGAATCTTGATTTTAAATTCTAGTACATCCAAAACTTATTTGAAGTTCATGAAACTTATCGTTGTCATATGGACACCAATACAAAGTGGCATTGTACTTTTTTTGTCAAATTTGAGACCAATTTTGATGTAATCTTTATCTAATTACAAACGGGAGATGAACCAATATCCCAAACGGATTATTTATTCAAACCGTGAGTGTTAGACCAACAATGGATATGTGCCATGCTTCGCTTAAGTAATAAAGCGGCATCATTAATCGTCCAAATAGAAAAACAATATATGTCTTTGCCATGACCTGTAGCCGTGCAAGGCGTGAGTTGACGAGACGCATGTGAGCAGTCCACCGCAGCAGCAGACGGGCGCGCGTGCGGGTGTGTGAATTGACAGATGCATGCTCAGCAAGCGTCATCATGGGAGGCGGCGAGTAGCTATGTGAAACTTTGAAGGCATGCCAGAGTCCGGTGCGTGGAAGCTCACCGGGAGGCGAACCATCGGCTTGACTGTCGCCCGCCTCTCTCCCACAACTCCCACTACTACATATTAAAGTGCGCCCGAGTGGCCGCACCCCCATCCTCGCCACACACACAATCCTCTCTCTCAACTTGCATCCTCGACACCGCCTCGGTCCTCAAAGCCGCCAGTATGAGGATGCCGCCATGCGCGCCCATTGGAGGGAGTGGTGATGACGGGCTGCTAAAGCACCGAGCACGACATGGAGATGGAGAGAGAGGTTGCTTGCCACCGCCGGGCGAAGTTATCGCTGCACCCACGACATCGCCGATGGTGTCGAAGCCCACAATCAGAGGTGGAGTTCCACACCGACTCTGGTGATGACCCCAGCGACAACTCTAACGACCACTCGTGTGATGACTCTGGACGATGACAGACAACTAGTTAGTCATCTATACCCATTTATGTGTCAAATAGATCGTAGGGTTTCTCTAGTTACTCCTGCCTCCCCCATTTTGGAATACAAATCCTATGGTTATGTTCTCCCAATCCATGAAATTTGAGTAAGTTTCGTTAGATCCGTGTGGTGTATTGATTGTTTGAATGGTACAAGTGATAAGTGATTAGTTGTTTCATCTGTGCATATGATTTCTCGCTAGTAATCCCACTAGGGTTAGTGTTCGCTAATAATTCCTTGCCAGACTTGACAATTGATTTTGAATGACCTACATATGTTTGTGCCATTATATTCTGCAAGATTGGTCTCTACATAGACGGCCGTGTTAAAAATCGAACCATAATCTCGGATATGTATAAATAAATAGACAAAATTCCTAATCCTACTTCACGGCATGTAATCATTGATTTGATGCCAAATTTGTTTTACTATTTGTATAGGTGTCGCCCGATGATGTGGACAGCGAGGATGAAGATGGCCGAGGAGGTACAAGAGGCAAATCTCGAGGTAGCTTTATTCGGGAATGCATAACAGCGATAGGACCTGAATGGCGGCTATCGATACCCATTTTGCAACCATAAGCTTCATGATGCGATCTAAGTGTTCGTGCATGCAAGAGGATGGGACGTTGGCTCCTTCAAGCGTAAGTATTCTCGCAGAGGGTGGCGCACGACGCCATAATCGAAAGTACCGAGAAGCTTCAGGATCGTGCCGCATGTGATATGAGATGTCGATCAAACTATGTACGCTTGAGTATGCTTAATGACTGGATGAACTATGTACTTATGGTTGAACTATGCTTGTGTGCGGTACGCTTATTATCTATGTCCGAGTATGTTTAATCTATGTATACTTATGTCTAACCATGGGATATGGATGCAATCAGTTCGGTTGATGGAATCTACTTCGTCTTGGTTTATTGGTCCCTTTGTAATTTGTGTTAAATTTGATTTAAAGGTTTAACTGACAAAATGTTAGTGCAGGTCAGCAAAAATTATATCGTTGGATGGGTATTTGAGCATAGTGTTCAATCATATAATTTTTTGTGACATTCATAAACATTTCTTAGTTAAATATTTGGTCAAAATTTGGTAAAAAATTACAAAGGGGACCAATAAACCAGGACGTAGGTAGTACGTCAGTCACACACGGTTCCCAAAATTGGTACCATGTGCAATGACTTTCACTTTGGTTGTTGCGTCAATCACACACGGTTGGCTCTAGCATACCGTCGCCACCAAAATTCTTTATGGGAGAGAAAACCCTCACCACCCAATTCAAAAAATAAAAAAGAAAACCCTCACCATCCCCACGTCACAAAAACCCTCATCCCACCCGCCACCCCCTCCGGTCCCGATTCACACCTGCACAAGCTCCTGCCTATGCATGGCACCGCCTATCGCGCGGTAACCACTTAGCTCGACGCATGCTGCCACCGCCGCCGCCAAAGCCCACCGTGATTCGCCTCTTCCGCTTGCCGCCTATCGCCATCGACTTTCTAGACGCTTTTCGTGGTCGCACCCAGCTCGCTCGGTTGGGGAATCTGGCCGATCGAGGGTTCTTCTCATGGACAACAAGGTAACTAATTTAATGAGATATTATCTCATCTCTTATCCCAGCTTCATCTGCCTCCTTTAATCAACCGCCAAATCGCCGTGAATTCTTTTTTACTCGAGCTGATTTGAGGGTTTTCTGCTCATAGAGTGTATAGTGCGCGGACACATCAGACCTTGCAGCCTCCATGCGACATTCCATCTCACGTGCATGTTTACTCCCTGCAACAAATTTCAAACATTCGAATCTTGATTTTTAAATTCTAGTACATCCAAAACTTATTTGAAGTTCATGAAACTTATCGTGTTGTCATATGGACACCAATACAAAGTGGCATTGTACTTTTTTTGTCAAATTTGAGACCAATTTTGATGTAATCTTTATCTAATTACAAACGGGAGATGAACCAATATCCCAAACGGATTATTTATTCAAACCGTGAGTGTTAGACCAACAATGGATATGTGCCATGCTTCAGTTAAGTAATAAAGCGGCATCATTAATCGTCCAAATAGAAAAACAATATATGTGCTGCCGCGCGACCCGTGTGCCGTGCAAGCAGGCGTGAGTTGACGAGACGCATGTGAGCAGTCCACCGCGCAGGCAGACCGGGCGGCGTGCGTGCAGGTGTGTGAATTGACAGATGCATGCTCGCTGCGCAGTGTCATCAGGAGGCGTGCGAGTAGCTATGTGAAACTTTGGAAGGCATGCCAGCAGTCCGGTGCGTAGGCTCACCGGGAGGCGAACCATCGGTTTGACCGTCGCCCGCCTCTCTCCCACAACTCCCACTACTACATATTAATGGTGCGCCCGAGTGGCCGCACCCCCCATCCTCGCCACACACACAATCCTCTCTCTCAACTTGCATCCTCGACACCGCTCTCAGTCCTCAAAGCCGTCAGTGTATGAGGATGCCGCTGAAGCGCCCCATTGGAGGGAGTGGTGATGACGGGGCTGCTAAAGCACCGGAGCACGACATGGAGATGGAGAGAGAGGTTGCCGTCACCGCCGGCGAGTTATCGCTGCACCCTGACATCGTCGATGGTGTCGAGCTTCCACAATCAGAGGTGGAGTTCCACACCGACTCTGGTGATGACCCCAGCGACAACTCTAACGACCACTCAGGTGATGACTCCGACGATGACAGACAACTAGTTAGTCATCTATACCCATTTATGTGTCAAATAGATCGTAGGGTTTCTCTAGTTACTCCTGCCTCCCCCATTTTGGAATACAAATCCTATGGTTATGTTCTCCCAATCCATGAAATTTGAGTAAGTTTCGTTAGATCCGTGTGGTGTATTGATTGTTTGAATGGTACAAGTGATAAGTGATTAGTTGTTTCATCTGTGCATATGATTTCTGCTAGTAATCCGACTAGGGTTAGTGTTCGTGCTAATAATTCCTTGCCAGGACTTGACAATTGATTTTGAATGACCTACATATGTTTGTGCCATTATATTCTGCAAGATTGGTCTGTACATAGACGGCCGTGCTTAAAAATCGAACCATAATCTCTGGATATGTATAAATAAATAGACAAAAATTCCTAATCCTACTTCACGGCATGTAATCATTGATTTGATGCCAAATTTGTTTTACTATTTGTATAGGTGTCGTCTGATGATGTGGACAGCGAGGATGAAGATGGCCAGAGGAGGTACAAGAGGCAAATCCTGAGGTAGCTTTATTCGGGAATGCATAACAGGCGTATTAGGACCTGGAATGGCGGCTATCGATACCCATTTTGCAACCATAAGCTTCATGATGCGTATCTAAGTGTTCTGGTGCATGCAAGAGGATGGGACGTTGGCTCCTTCAAGCAGAAGTATTCTCGCAGGGTGGCGCACGACGCTTACACCGAGTACCTGGAGAAGCTTCAGGATCGTGCCGGCATGTGATATGAGATGTCAGATCAAACTATGTACGCTTGAGTATGCTTAATGACGGATGAACTATGTACTTATGGTTGAACTATGCTTGTGTACGTGTACGCTTATTATCTATGTCTGAGTATGTTTAATCTATGTATACTTATGTCTAACCATGGGATATGGATGCAATCAGTTCGGTTGATGGAATCTACCTCCGTCTTGGTTTATTGGTCCCCTTTGTAATTTGTGTTAAATTTTGACGAAAGGTTTAACTGACAAAATGTTAGTGCAGGTCAGCAAAAATTATATCGTTGGATGGGTATTTGAGCATAGTGTTCAATCATATAATTTTTTGTGACATTCATAAACATTTCTTAGTTAAATATTTGGTCAAAATTTGGTAAAAAATTACAAAGGGGACCAATAAACCAGGACGTAGGTAGTACGTCAGTCACACACGGTTCCCAAAATTGGTACCATGTGCAATGACTTTCACTTTGGTTGTTGCGTCAATCACACACGGTTGGCTCTAGCATACCGTCGCCACCAAAATTCTTTATGGGAGAGAAAACCCTCACCACCCAATTCAAAAAATAAAAAAGAAAACCCTCACCATCCCCACGTCACAAAAACCCTCATCCCACCCGCCACCCCCTCCGGTCCCGATTCACACCTGCACAAGCTCCTCCGCGTCTATGCATGGCACCGCCTATCGCGTCGGTAACCACTTAGCTCGACGCATGCTGCCACCGCCAGGCTGCCGTCAAAGCCCACCGCATTTCGCCTCTTCCGCTTGCCGCCGCCTATCGCCATCGACTTTCTAGACGCTGCTCGTGGTCGACCCAGCTCTGCTCGGTTGGGGAATCTGCCGTACTGAGGGTTCTTTCTCATGGACAACAAGGTAACTAATTTAATGAGATATTATCTCATCTCTTATCCCAGTTCATCTGCCTCCTTTAATCAACCGGCCGAAATCGCCGTGAATTCTTTTTTACTCGAGCTGATTTGAGGGTTTTCTTCTGTTCATAGAGTGTATAGTGCGCGGACACATCAGGACCTTGCAGCCTCCGCCAGACATTCCATCTCACCGTACCAGATGACTTGAGGATGCATGCGGTATGTTCAATCTCACCCTAAATCGGCTGGCATGGCCTACTTTCCTGAACATATTCTACATATTACTACATTTGGATAAAAGGTGCCACATGCACCATATACGTCAAAGGGGGGTTTTTCCCCTCTTCTTTCTATATTAGGCAAATTAATGATGTATTATTCTTTCAATTACTCTCATATTTCCATGAAATCATGTTTACCCTATCTGTTTAATTATAGATTTTTGTCCTTCAATTTCGACTGATGTACAGTTATTTCAATTTGGGCCCATATTTGCATGTTACCATATTTTCTTGAACAATCCTACCATTTTCTGCAACGCGTCCCTTGCTATGCAACAGATTCTGTAGTGCACAATGTTTCCATTTACCTAAATCAAGACTGCAGGGATGTCATACTGCACACAAACCATGGATTTACAATCGTTGCTACTGTAAGACTTGATGAACGTGGTGACTCCTATTTTGGCACTGGATTTTGGAAAGAAATTTCTAAGTTTTATGAACTGAAAGTTGGCACTAGAATTGCACTGCACATAAAAGGGCTTGGTCATGAGATATATGATAACTTCCCCGACGATATCATCCTTCCAGACTTTGTTCGAAGTAAGTTTTCTTTTCAACTATCTGCATGTTGACTTACCCAGCAATATCAAATGAATTGTGTAGTATTTAAGCAACCAACTGCTATTCCCTTTTCTTAGTATATTCCTACCTAATAACTTCTAGTTACCAATACACTTTTCTATTGCCCTGTTTTAACTAAATATTCCCCATACTCCCATTTCTATCAGAAAGCGCCGCTGACAAGGAGACTCCGGAGGTGAAGAACGGGGCTGCCAACAAGCGGAGGCGGGGCAAGGTAGAACCGCAAGCGACTCCAGCAGGCCTAGACTTCATCAGCGGCCTCCCTGATGATATGTTGTCAGACATCATCTCCCTCCTCCCAATCAAATATGGGGCACGGACAACCGTCCTTTCCCGGGGGTGGCGCCCCCTATGGAACTCCAGCCCTCTCGACCTCATCGACACCCACGAGCTCTGCCTGTTGGGGAACGTAGTAATTTCAAAAAATTTCCTACGATCACGCAAGACCATGGTGATGGCATAGCAACGAGAGGGAGAGTGTCCGCCCACGCACCCTCGAGACCGAAAGCGAAGCGTTATAACAACGCGGTTGATGTAGTCGACGTCTTCACGATCCGACCGATCCAAGCACCGAACGACGGCACCTCCGAAGTTCGCACACGCTCAGCTCGATGACGATCCCCGGCCCGATCCAGCAAAGCGTCGGGGATGAGTTCCGTCTGCACGACGGCGTGGCAGGACGATGATGATGCTCCACCGACGCAGGGCTTCGCTTAAGCTCCGCGACGATATGACTTCTCGGCGCAGGCTTCGCTTAAGCTCCATGACGATATGACCGAAGTGGAATATGGTGGAAGGGGCACCGACACGGCTAAGGAAAGATCCGTAGATCAACTTGTGTGTTATGGGGTGCCCCCCGCCTCAGATATAAAGGAGACAAGGGGAGGTGGCCGCCCAAGGGGAGGCGATTAAGGAGGAGTCCTACTCCCACCGGGAGTAGGACTCCCCTCTCCTAGTTGGATTAGGTTTGAGGAGGGGAAGAGGGAGGGGCGCCGCCTCTCCTTGTCCTATTCGGACCAGAGGGGGAGGGGCGCAGCCCACCTGGCCGGCCCTTCCTCTTCTCCCTTGTGGCCCATGAAGGCCCATATACCCCCGGGGTTCAGTAACCCCGGTGTTCCAATAATATCCTGTTTTCACTCGGAACCTTCCAAGTCCAAACATAGGCTTCCAATATATCAATCTTTATGTCTCGACCATTTCGAGACTCCTCGTCATGTCCGTGATCACATCCGGGACTCGAACAACCTTCGTCCATCAATACTTATAAACTCATAATGAATCGCCATCAAACGTTAAGCGTGCGGACCCTACGGGTTCGAGAACTATGTAGACATGACCTAGAACTATTCTCGGTCAATAACCAATAGCGGAACCTGGATGCCCATATTGGTTCCTACATATTCTACGAAGATCTTTATCGGTCAAACCGCATAACGACATACGTTGTTCCTTTGTCATCGGTATGTTACTTACCCGAGATTCGATCGTCGGTATCCAATACCTAGTTCAATCTCGTTCGTAAGTCTCTTTACTCGTTCCGTAATACATCATCTCACAACTAACTCATTAGTTGTAATGCTTGCAAGGCTTAAGTGATGTGTATTACCGAGAAGGCCTAGAGATACCTCTCCAACAATCGGAGTGACAAAACCTAATCTCGAAATACGCCAACCCAACAAGTACCTTTGGAGACACCTGTAGTACTCCTTTATAATCACCCAGTTACGTTGTGACGTTTGGTAGTACCCAAAGTGTTCCTCCGGTAAACGGGAGTTGCATAATCTCATAGTTATAGGAACATGTATGGGTCATGAAGAAAGCATTAACATACTAAACGATCAAGTGTTAAGCTAACGGAATGGGTCATGTCAATCAGATCATTCAACTAATGATGTGACCTTGTTAATCAAATAACAACTCCTTGTTCATGGTTAGGAAACATAACCATCTTTGATTAACAAGCTAGTCAAGTAGAGGCATACTAGTGACATACTGTTTGTCTATATATTCACACATGTATTATGTTTCCGGTTAATACAATTCTAGCATGAATAATAAACATTTATCATGATATAAGGAAATAAATAATAACTTTATTATTGCCTCTAGGGCATATTTCCTTCACTGCCATGGCTATCGCAAAATCTTAGATGCATTCTCCAAGATCCTCGGCAGTCACCTTGGCCCAACCAGAGGCCTTAGAATGGGCAAGTTCCATTCCAACGGCAAGGACCGAGCCAAGCTTGACGACTGGTTCCGATCCTCCACCCTAGATCAGCTCGAGGATCTCAATTTTGATGATGGGCATATGCGGTCGCTGCCAGCGTCCGCACTCCACCTCGCGCCCACGCTACGTGTCGCCAAGTTCGGGAACTGCCATTCCCTCCCCCCCCCCACTTAATGACGCGCCCGTTCTTATTCTACCACGACTGAAGCACCTCGAGCTCGTCGTTGTCTGCCTCTCAAACAGTGCCATGGAGCGCCTGCTCCGTGGCTGTACTACACTTGAGTACCTTCGTCTTCAGGCGATCAATGGGTTGAGTACCTTCCACATCACCTCCATGACTCTCCGGACTATTTATGTGTGTTGCTGGTTCGGCAGGAAGACATCACAAGATGTGTACCACGCAATGGTCACTGAGGACAGACCTGCACTTGAGAGATTACTTGTAGTTGATCAAGAAGGTCCAACAAGAATTAATGTCATTTCTGCGCCGAAATTGACAGTGGTGGGCTACTCGTCTGACAAATACTCCGAACTTGTTATTGGATCCACACCCGTTCAGGTACAACAGCCGCCTTCTACCTTTCCTTCTACAAATTAACATTATTTCTAATTTTGAAGATGTTTGTTCGTCTGTCATTCAGAAAATGATTCCGACAAGCTTGACCCCAAAACTGCGCACAGTGAAGGTCTTGGCACTAGAATCTATCGGCCCCAACCTGTAGCAAGTTGTCAATTTCCGGAGATGTTTTCCATGACTGGAGAAGCTATATATCGAGGTGATGTTCCTTTTCTATTAAAGGTTAACCATAAGGGATTTCAATTTGTGACACCTTTTTCCAAGTTTACAATGACAATGTACTACAATTTCTGAAGGACTCTTTTGGAGGATTTCAGTACATACATGCACCCCCGGGCCCATATTGGTTGCTTGATCCATATGGTTACAATCAATAAGCATTTCTCCTTTGGATTCATTTGTACTAGTTTTCTTAGGGGAATTTTAATCCACTCCAACCTGTTGTGAAGAAGGCTACATTTTTCTAGAATGTAATCAATTGCCCATGTTAATCATGTCAGATTGAATATGGCATCTTAGTGCATTTTACAAATCCTGCAAACCAAATAGGCCTGTAGTAATGTTCGAAACTGCATGTAGGCACTAACACGTTTTCTTCTTTTGCAAACAAGATTAGGACCAGTGGAGGATAACGTGATACAATATAACAATCACGTCGAATGCCTAGATCCGCATCTCTCAAAAATTACTTTGAACTCCTACCGAGGGACCTTACCGGAGATTATATTTACTAGGTTCTTTGTTCTCAGAGCAAGGGCGCTGAAGGAAATGAGGTTTTCCCTACATTTATTTCGCAAAGATGAATGGTTTGTTGATCAGCGCCGGCGCCTGCGGCAGAATGGAATAGGCTCCAAAAATGCTGAATTTCATTTTGGAACTTCGATGATGAGTAATCGAAGTCATCGTGTCAACCCCATACATGACTTCTCGCTGGCTGACCCTTTGCAAAAATTGTGAGGTTTCAAACCAGACTTAGAAGTGGTAATATTAGTTTGAACCTCTCGATATCCATGTTCAGCGGATCAGTATGGCGTTCACGGTGATGAGCTGAATTTCATTTCTAATATCAGTTTGGACCTTGTAATCTTCGAATTTGAGCCATATAACTCTGGAATTTGAACCTTGTAATATTTCAAGTTTTTGTGGTACAATCGCTGAAACGGCATCGTATGAGATTTTATTAACCATTCTCGAATCTGTTTACCTTGTCGATCTCACAGCACACGATCTGTATAGCTAACTCGACTGCGATCTTCGACATTATTGCACATAGTTGGTTTCTTCCACCATGTTCCCTGTAGAGCGCAGAATTAATTATCGCACTCGAGTGTCCATCATCACGCTTCTGTGTAACTTTGACCTCATCACCCACGGGTAAGTTATGACCGAAGTCATTCCACATACTTCATTTTTACAAAGCTATTTGCCAATATACGCCCATGATTTGTCCCTCTTCTAGCTGACGCGTGGCCAAACTAGATGGGCGGGAATCTTGCACGGTAAACTGCGCGGTAGCGCGGGAACAGGCTCACCGACGATACATTTGGTGCCTCTTCGAGCCCACGCATGCGGTGCGGTGTTATCAAGCGTGAACTAGAATCCTCCGCTATGAATGTCGTGACAAGACGTGATGATTACAGGCCGACCGGCCCCCATTTATTACAGTGGCCATCTAACCCTTGTGTTTCTTCAACCTTTCGATCATGCCCCACCATTGCAAGAAGCACACCCACCACGAGAAATTCTTAGAGGGTATCCTGCGCGGCTCCAATTGCGCTCCAAGCAGTTGCCGGCGACAAGGATCAGTTCACCATGCATACCATGGTGGACACCCACAGAGGGTTCATGGACCTCTCGGTGGTTTACACCAATGACCCAGTCTGGGTGGAGCACTCCATCCACATCATGGAGCTAATGCTTGCTGAGGAGAAGTACAAGGTGGTCGGGTTCGACCTCGAGTACACCCTCACTCATGTCAGGTCTCGTCCCAAGGTCGCCGTCACCCAGATGTGTGTGCGCCACCACATCCTCGTCTACCAGTACTGCCTGGCCACAAGGCCTTCGAGCGTTTCGCCAGGTTTGTCAACAACCCCCACTACATGTTCGCTACGGTGGACATCACCAACGATGTAAGTGCGCTCGAGAATTCGGGCATCGCCTGCCAGAATCTTGTTGACATCCAGGGCCAATACAAGATATGGGGTAGCGAGGAGCATGAGAAGGACTCATTGGTTCACCTCGCCGAGGCCATCATTGACCCCTACTACAGAGACATGAAGGATTCATGCAACAAGGGCAAGCGTGCCTGGCACTCGGCCTGGATGGAGAAACTCGACAAAGCTCACGTCGTGTACGCGGCCAAGGAGGCGTACACAAGCTACGGCATGTACAGGCGGATCGTTGACATGAGGAAGTGCCTCCTTCCCCAAAACGGCCAGGGATCCAGCCGGAAGCAGAGCAATGGCAAGCGTGGTCGCAACAATAAGTAGATGATTAGATCCTCATTTCTCCTAGTTCAGTATGCATGTAATTTCTTACTTTGGTATGTGGAAATGTTATGTGTGTAGTCACTTGTGTAATTGTATGCTTAATTTGGTTATGCAACGATGTCTTATAAGTATATATGTTGATGCTCTGTAGACAGAGCCTAGATGTTGTGCGGACAAAGAAAATCACATCGCACACCGACTAAACAATGGAACCCGTCGGTGATTTTTTCATCAATCACTCAGAATTGTATACCAGCAATCGTTTGCTCACAACACACACGGGTTGTTAGCAGCAATCGTCTGTGTTGTTATCGGTCTTCACACACCTTTCCGATTACATACCTGTTTGTCGCGTATCACACGCATCTTGTTAAGTTGAGTCGTTTCTGTTCTCTTGTCTCAACGCAAACAGTTCATCCGAGTGAACCACATGCCGTACATCGCACACACCTTGATCTGGCTGACCGTTTCTTCTGTGTTGCCTAATCACAAACAGTTCATCCGAGTGAACCGTATGCTGTATATCGCACACACCTTCATCTGGCTGCCCGTTTCTTTTCTTCCTCCTCATCGCAGACAGTTAATTGAACTGAACTGTAGGCCCTGCATCGCACATGCAACTAAAATCTAAACCGTGTTTTATGCATCCTCCATCGCAGACGATTTGCACCTTTTTTGATGGTTTTTTACACCACCGTTTGCGATTATTGCATCGCACACGGTTTCGTCGAAGGGTCTCTGATCGTAGTGTCGCGTTAGCTGCATCCTGCAGTAGTGAGATGATAAGAGTGAAATAACATGCATGCATCACCAAGTACATAAGTGAATGATCATACCAAATAATCATAGAGATAGGCATATATCACACATTAAGCATAGTATGACCAATCACACAACCACACAAAGTATCTCATGAGCATAAAATAAATAAGTAGCACAAACCAAATGGACAAAGTAGCAAATGGCAATAAAAAACTAACAAGCAAAAGAATGAGAGATTCTCTCTCTGTCTTGAAGCCTATGATCTATACATGTTCTCCCCCTTCAGCAACAAGTTAACAAAAAGCTTGAAAAAGTATAGTGCTATACGACACTCTAGGCATGATCTCCGGGAGCTCGTGAAGGGGTCTGCTATTTTCGAGGTCAGCGATGGAACCAGATCGGCGTCACCGATTTCAACACCGAGAAACATTTTGTCATTTGATATTGCCTATTTTTATTCAGCTCCACTCAATGATTCTTTTCCTCTATCAGCATCTTAAGCTGCATGCTTCTTTGTAGTGACTCTCAAGGATCACACCTACTTGACTCATATTCCTGAAGTTGCCCTTCTTGGAAATTGATGCCAAAGGGGGAGAGAGAGAGCACATCAAAGCTTATTAGATCACATGTATCAGGAGAAAGAAAGGACATCTAAGCTCTTCTACAGATGCTTGTTAACAAGAGGAGAGAATTCACATGTCTTTAAGAGCGGAAGACATGTTAGTATGATTGATTATAGATTTAGTCTATCTTAATTGACCTATCTTTGCTCTGACTTTATTGCTCTGATACCAATTGAGAGAAATCAAGAAGAGGGGTCTAGAGGGGGTGATTAGACCCTTAACAAGCAAAAGTGGCAGTTTTTAATTTCGTCAAGTTAAGGTTGAGTTTAACAGAAGTTAAAGCATTCACAATACATTTCAAACAATCATGACAAGAGTATATGCAGCGAAAAGATTAAAGCATTCAAGTTTCAAGAAAGTAAAGGGATGGGATTGGAGTTTGCAAATGCAATGGAGACACGGAGATTTTTGGTGTAGTTCCGATAGGTGCTGCTATCGTGCGTCCACGTTGATGGAGACTTCAACCCACGAAGGTTAACGGTTGCGTGAGTCCACAGAGGGCTCCTTCCACGAAGGGTCCACGAAGAAGCAACCTTGTCTATCCCACCATGGAAATCTCCAATGAAGGACTTGCCTCACTAGGGTAAATCTTCACGAAGTAGGCGATCTCCTTGCCCTTACAAATTTCTTGGTTCAACTCCACATCTTGACGGAGGCTCCCAAGCGACACCTAACCAATCTAGGAGACACCACTCTCCAAAAGGTAATAGATGGTGTGTTGATGATGAACTCCTTGCTCTTGTGCTTAAAATGATAGTCTCCCCAACACTCAACTCTCTCTCTCTCTCTCTCAGACTTGGCTATGGTGGAAAGATGATTTGAGTGGAAAGCAACTTGGGGAAGGCTATAAATCAACATTTTTGTGGTAGGATTGGAATGTCTTGATATCAACACATGAGTAGGTGGTTCTCCCTCAGAAAATGTATGGTGGAAGTGTAGGCACGTTCTGATGGACCACTCAGGAATGGAGCAGGGGGTGGAGGGGTATATACAGCCTCCACACAAAATCCAACTGTTACACATATTTAACTCATCTTGGTCGGATCAAATGGTTAATCTCAGTGGCACCGATCAGTTCAAAAATGTGAATGTTAGGAATCTCGATGGGACCTACTGGAACAACTCTGTGGGACCGATGTGCTAGGGCTTAGGGCAAACCACATCTCGGTGGCACCGATTGCATCAACTCAACGAGACTGAAGTGAAGCAATAAGGCAACAGAGAGTTGGTCAAGCCATGAGACCGATTGCATAACTCGGTGAGACCGAAATAAATGCAACAGTTAAGAGAGAGTTGGCAAGGCCATCTCGGTGAGACCGAGACCCGTATCGGTGAGACCGAACTGTTATGGTTTCTGGCTATGGCTATGTCATATGAACTCGGTGGCTCTGGGTAGGAAATATCGATGGGGCCGAGTTGGAGTTTAGGGTTTGGACATATTTGGATGGATAAAGTGGTTAAGGGTTTTGGAGCAATATTACTAAGCATTTGAGCAAGCAAGCCATTAAGAAACACCTCATCCCCTTTTAATAGTATTGGCTTCCTATGGACTCAACGTGATCTTGGATCACTAAAATGAAAATGAAGAGTCTTGAGCTTTTGCCAATATTTGTCCTTAGCATTTTGAGGGGTCCACATCTCTAGTCCATGCCATGCCATTCATTGAACTTCGTGAAATATTTATCGTGAATGGATATTAGTTCAATGAGCTATATGTTGTTATGAATTATCAAAAGCACCCGGAGATTAGTTGCACTTTCAATCTCCCCCTTTTTTATAATTGATGTCAACATATAGATAAAAGGCCGACAAATGATAAAATGATTTGATTACATCGTCGCTTTGAGAATTATGTGATAAGGAAGAGCTCCCCATAAATTTGTGCATTATTTGAAATTTACGTTTGAATACAAATGCACAATAAATTAGGATCACGGGTCACTCTTCCATGTCATATACATCTTGGTGGAGCGCACAAAATGATAAGAGTGAAATAACATGCATGCATCACCAAGTACATACGTGAATGATCATACACAAATAATCATAGAGATAGACACATATCACACATTAAGCATAGTATGACAAATCACACAACCACACAAAGTATCTCACGAGCATAAAACAAATAAGTAGCACAAACCAAATGGACGAAGTAGCAACTGGCAATAAAAAACCAACAAGCAAAAGAATGTGACTCTCTCTCTCTGTGTGTGTGTGTGTGTGTGTGTGTGTGTAGCGACCCGACCTCTGGCGATCAAGTCTCTGTGCTTTAGTGTCATCCCTGGATCGGTAATGCTGACACACACAGTACTCGAAGGATTTATAACAGAGTAGCAATCACATACTTATTACATCAATAGTCTCCAAAGAGAACTTATTACAATAAATATGGCTTAAGGCCATCTAAATAAGATAACAGCGGAAGGCTTGGGAGATAAAGCGAGTCCATCAAATCCAACGGCATAGCTGAGTGCACGACAACGGCCTAGCGAACCTTACTCCTCGTCTGAAAAGTCTGCAACATGATACGTTGCAGCCCGAAAACGGGTCAGCACATGGAATATGCTGGCAATGTAATAGATTAGAGTAATGAACAGATAAATGCTATCACTATATGCATATATAGTTGGTGGAGGCTCTATGGGTAAAATGTTTTTGCGAAAAGCCAATTTTCCCCTACAACAAAGGAATGTATTTTATTTAACTATCATGGTAGTTGAAACATCATTGAGAAGGTTCCTCCAACTCAATCCCAATTAAAAGTAATTATCAACCCAACAAGTTAACTTAGAGTGATGAGATCCATATGATAATCCAAGAACCAGATACTCAAGATGCCCATAACCGGGGACACGGCTAACCATGATTAGTTTGTACACTCTGTAGAGGTTTGCGCACTTTTCCCCACAAGACTCGATCTCCTCCGTTGGATTTCTCGCACTACATGGTGTTTAAGAAATGGATGACCGAGACACAGTCTTTCAGAAACATTAACTCTAACCCCGGGTGGACAGTTACACCTACTTTCCCTCTACATCTGCTAGCCCACCACTGGAAGAGGTCATGCAACATACTCAACTATGCTAGAGCACATAATAGCTTGTGGCTGCACACGGAAGTTTCTAGCATGAATAATCTTATGATCCATTTGAGCCTGGATGGCGGATCGTAGGATGATCACATGGGTACTCCGGGATATCCTAGGACAACACTAGATTCTCCAGGTGCCCACAAGCAAGTGTATTAAAGTTTCCACCTTAAGTTGAACCATTAATGAACAACTCACATTTGTCATGGATCTTCAAACCAAACCACGTCTACAAGCATAGCATAGCAATATAAGCATACGTAGAAGTAACTCCCAAGGGATTGATAATAAACAGGGCAATAGGTTCTACCTCATCTACTACTTCCCAATACCCACAAGTTAAATACACCCTAATCATGCAATGTTTGAGGATTGGAACTAATGCATAAAAATTGGGTATGAAAGAAGTATGATCAATGTGTTACTTGCCTTGCTGACGATCCACAAAACCTAGTGACTCGTAGTAGCACGCTTCGCACTCCGGGAATTCTATGCAAACAAACAATAGCATACATAAGCAATGATGCAAGGGTAAAACTCAAATAAGAAGATCTAACAAGAAAGTTCAACTGAAGAACCCCTGTTTGCAAAAAGAATCAAATCAAACGGAGCAACGAAACTCAAACTACGAAAGAAACAAGATCCTATTACTAATCTAGACTTAAGTCAAATTTTACTGTATCAAAATCTTGTTCAAGTTGGTTAAACAGAAAGAGGGCTTCGAGACGAAGATCTAGACGCTTGTTTCACCCGATTTGGATAAACGAGCGAAAAGATAAACTAAAAGGAAGATCAGGGCAGAAATCACGATCGAAAAATAATCGCGGAAAAACCCTGGAAAAAGAAAAACTGACGAACAGGCTAACGAATGAATGTTCGCTGTCTGCGGCTAACGGATGAACGGGTTCGTTAAAATGAACGTACGGACAAACATCCGCTATTTAGCTAAACCGCGGAAATCTGAACAAAAACTGATCTAAAAAACGAATCTTAGGGTTTCGAAAAAAACGAGCGACTTTCTAACGAAAACAGGCGGCGGCGGGCGGCTACCTCGGCGAGGTCCGGCGGGGTCGGCGGCGACGAGGCGGATCCGTGGTGGGCGGCGGAATGGAAATGGCCTTGGCAGCCAGCATGGCGGTATGCCGCTAGGGTTAGGGTTTGGGCAGCAGGCTACTGGGCTCGGGGTGGGCTGCGTGGTCAACGGGTGCGACTTATAAAGGGGCCGGCCTGGGGAGTCTTGGCCGGTTACGGCCCGGAGTTGGTTAGAACTTTTTTTAAAAAAATATTCCGACGCGCAGAAAAACGATTAAAAGAAATACTAAACGGACTCCAAAAATCCTGAAATAAATTTTCCTGTCCTCTAAAAATATAGCGGACAAAGTGAACATTTATTTGGGCCTCTAATGCAATTTTGAAAAATGCATATTTTTCCTAATTCAAATAAAATAGCGATAAAGTCCAAATAAAATGTATTAATTGATTTTAATACTTTTCCTCCAATATTTGATTTATTTTGGAGAAGTCATATTATCTCCTCTCATATATTTTTAGTATGAAATATTTTCGGAGAGAAAATTTATTAAAACCAAAATGATCCTTGTTTTGATATCTGAGAAAAATTCAAATATGAAAACTAGGAAATCCCCAACTCTCTCCGAGGGTCCTTGAGTTGCTTAGGATTTCGAGGATCACAAAACGAAATGCAATAAAGTATGATATGCATGAATGACCTATGTATAACATCCAAACTGAAAATTTGGGATGTTACACTCTCTCTTGAAGCCTATGATCTATACATGTTCTACCCCTTCGGCAACAAGTTAACTAAAAGCTTGAAAAAGTATAGTGCTGTACGACACTCTAGGCATGATCTCCGGGAGCTCATGAAGGGGTCTGCTATTTTTGAGGTCACCGATGGAAACAGATCGGCGTCACCGATTTCAACACCGAGAAAACATTTTGTCATTTGATATTGCCTATTTTTATTCAGCTCCACTCAATGATTATTTTCCTCTATCAGCATCTTAAGCTACATGCTGCTTTGTAGTGACTCTCAAGGATCTCACCTACTTGACTCATATTCCTAATGTTGCCCTTTCTGGAAATTGATGTCAAAGGGGGACAAAGAGAGCACATCAAAGCTTACCAGATCACACGTATCAGGAGAAAGAAAGGACATCTAAGCTCTTCTACAGATGCTTGTTAACAAGAGGAGAGAAGTCACATGTCTTTAAGAGGGGAAGACATGTTAGTATGATTGATTCTAGGTTTGCTCTATCTTAATTGACCTACCTTTGCTCTGACTTTATTGCTCTGATACCAATTGAGAGGATCAAGAAGAGGGGTCTAGAGGGGGGTGATTAGACCCTTAGCAAGTAAAAGTGGCCATTTTTAATTTCTTCAAGTTAAGGTTGAGTTTAACACAAGTTAAAGCATTCTCAATACATTTCAAATAAGCATGACAAGAGTATATGCAGCGGAAAGAGTAAAGCATGCAAGTTGCAAGAAAGTAAAGGGATGGGATTGGAGTTTGCAAACGCAATGGAGACACGGAGATTTTTGGCGTGGTTCCGATAGGTGGTGCTATCATACGTCCGTGTTGATGGAAACTTCAACCCACGAAGGGTAAAGGCTGTGGGAGTCCACGGAGGGCTCCACCCACGAAGGGTCCACGAAGAAGCAATCTTGTCTATCCCACCATGGCCATCGCCCACGAAGGACTTGCCTCACTAGGATAGATCTTCACGAAGTAGGCGATCTCCTTGCCCTTAGAAACCTCTTGGTTCAACTCCACATCTTGACGGAGGCTCCCAAGCGACACCGAACCAATCTAGGAGACACCACTCTCCAAAAGGTAATAGATGGTGTGTTCATGATGAACTCCTTGCTCTTGTGCTTCAAATGATAGTCTCCCCAACACTCAACTCTCTCCCTCTCTCTCTCTCAGATTTGGCTATGGTGGAAAGATGATTTGAGTGGAAAGCAACTTGGGGAAGGCTAGAAATCAAGATTCTTGTGGTAGGATTGGAATGTCTTGATCTCAACACATGAGTAGGTGGTTCTCTCTCAGAAAATGCATGGTGGAAGTGTAGGCACGTTCTGATGGCTCTCTCACGAATCGAGAAGTGGGTGGAGGGGTATATATAGCCTCCACACAAAATCCAACCGTTACAAAAATTTGACTCTTCTCGGTGGGACCGAATGGTTAAACTCGGTGGCTCCGATCAATTCGAAAATCTGATCGTTAGGAATCTCGGTGGGACCAATGAGCTAGGGCTTAGGGAAAACACATCTCGGTGGCACCGATTGCATCAACTCTGCGAGACCAAAGTGAAGCAATAAGGCAACATTGAGTTGGTCAAGCCATCTCGATGAGACCAAAATAAATGCAACAGATAACAGAGAGTTGGCAAGGCCATCTCGGTGAGACCGAACTGTTAGGGTTTCTGGCTGTGGCTATGTCATATGAACTCGGTGGCTCCGGGTAGGAAATATCGGTGCGACCGAGTCGGAGTTTAGGGTTTGGACATATTTGGATGGAGAAAGTGGTTGATGGTTTTGGAGCAATATCACTAACCATTTGAGCAAGCAAGCCATTAAGCAACACCTCATCCCCTTTTAATAGTATTGACTTTCCTATGGACTCAATGTGATCTTGGATCACTAAAATGAAAATGAAGAGTCTTGAGCTTTTGCCAATATTTGTCCTTAGAATTTTGAGGGGTCCACATCTCTAGTCCATGTCATGCCATTCATTGAACTTCCTGAAATATTTATCTTGAATGGATATTAGTTCAATGAGTTATATGTTGTTATGAATTACCAAAACCACCCAGGTATTAGTCGCGCTTTCAGTACGGGTCCATAGTTAGTAGCTAGATGGCTTCTTCTCTCTTTTTGATCTTCAGTACAATGTTCTCCTCGATGGTCTTGGAGATCTATTTGATGTAACTCTTTTTGTGGTGTGTTTGTTGGGATCCGATGAATTGTGAGTCTATGATCAGATCTATCCATGAATATAATTTGAGTCTTCTCTGAACTCTTTTATGCATGATTGTTATAGCTTTATATTTCTTCTCCGATTTATTGGTTTGGTTTGGCCAACTAGATTGATTTATCTTGCCATGGGAAGAGGTGCTTTGTGATGGGTTCGATCTTGCGGTGCTCAATCTCAGTGATAGAAAGAGAGATGACACGCATGTATCATTGCTATTAAGGGTAACAAGATGGGGTTTATTCATACGTGAGTTTATCTTGTCTACATCATGTAATCTTGCATAATGCATTACTCTGTTTTATGAACTTAATACACTAGACGCATGCTGGATAGCGGTCGATGTGTGGAGTAATAGCAGTAGATGTCAAATCTTTTTAGTCTACTAATCTTGGACGTGATGCCTATATACATGATCATTGCCTTGGATATCGTCATAATTATTTGCTTTTCTATCAATTGCCCAACAGTAATTTGTTTACCCACCGTATGCTATTATTTTCTTGAGAGAAGCCTCTAGCGAAAACTATGGCCCCTGGGTCTATTTCCTATCATATATTAAAACCAAAAAGACCTTGATGCAATTTTATTTTATTTTGTGTTCTAGTTAGATCTATTTATGAAATCTCATACTATTTAATCTATCTCAATACCATTGCGGGATTGACAACCCCTTTACGCGCTGGGTTGCAAATATTTGTTGTTTGTGTGCAGGTGTTGTTTACATAGTGTTGCTTGGTTCTCCTACTGGATTCATAACCTTGGTTTCATAACTGAGGGAAATACTTACCTCTACTATGCTGCATCATCCCCTCCTCTTTGTGGAAATACCAACAGAGATTACAAGCATCAGCATGCCACAACGCACGTGCTCCGTCGCGCCGACCTACTGGCCACGCGGCCACCCCACCGCGGTGGATCCTCAGCGCCCAAAGCCACGCACAACACCTCTAGGACGCGTCCCTACCCTCCCTATCCTCCAGCCCACGCCACCCGGGCCGGCCCCCTCGTTCGAGCGTGCCCGTGGCTCCGGCCACTATTCGGCCATGACCTGCGCGGCATCGTGCTACCTCTTGAGCATGTGTTGGTTTTACCTTGAAGAGGAAAGGGTGGTGCAGCAAAGTAGCGTAAGTATTTCCCTCAGTTTTTGAGAACCAAGGTATCAATCCAGTAGGAGATAACACGCAAGTCACCTAGTACCTGCACAAACAATAAAGAACCTTGCAACCAACACGATAAAGGGGTTGTCAATCCCTTCACGGTCACTCGCAAAAGTAAGATCTAATAAAGATAGTAAGATAAATACTTTTGGTATTTTTGTTGTATAGATTGGAAAGTAAAGACTTCAAAATAATATAAATAGGAAACTAGAATTGTAGATCGGAAACTTATATGATGTAAAATAGAAGATTATATGATGGAAAATAGACCCGGGGGCCATAGGTTTCACTAGTGGCTTCTCTCAAGATAGCATATATTACGGTGGGTGAACAAATTACTGCCGAGCAATTGATAGAATAGTGCATAGTTATGAGAATATCTAGGCAATGATCATGAATATAGGCATGACATCCGTGTCAAGGAGACCAAAACGATTCTGCATCTACTACTATTATCCCACACATCGACCGCTATGCAGCATGCATCTGGAGTATTAAGTTCATAAGAATAAAGTAAAGCATTAAGCAAGATGACATGATATAGAGGGATAAACTCAAGAAATATGATATAAAACCCATCTTTCTATCCTCAATGGCAACAATACAATACGTGCCTTGCTGCCCCTGCTGTCACTGGGAAAGGACACCGCAAGATTGAACCCAAAGCTAAGCACTTCTCCCATTGCAAGAAAGATCAATCTAGGAGGCCAAACTAAACCGATAATTCGAAGAGACTTGCAAAGATATCAAATCATGCATATAAGAATTCAGAGAAGAACCAAATATTATTCATAGATAATCTTGATCATAAATGTAGCGACCCGACCTCAGACGGTCAAGTCTCTGTGCTTCAGTGTCATCCCTGGATCGGTAATGCTGACACACACAGTACTCGAAGGATTTATAACAGAGTAGCAATCACACACTTATTACATCGAATATCTCAAGAGAGAACTTATTACAATAAATATGGCTTAAGGTCATCTTATACGATAACAGCGGAAGGCTTGGAAGATAAAGTGAGTCCATCAACTCCAACGACATAGCTGAGTGCACGACAACGGCCTAGCAAACCTTACTCCTCGTCTGAAAAGTCTGCAACATGATAAGTTGCAGCCCAAAAATGGGTCAGCAGATGGAATATGCTGGCAATATAACACAATAGAGCAATGAACAAATAAATGCTATCACTACATGCATATATGGCTGGTGGAGGCTGTATGGTTAATATGTTTTGCGAAAAGCCAATTTTTCCTACAACAAAGGAATATATTTTATTTAACTATCATGGTAGTTGACACATCATTGAGAAGGTTCCTCCAACTCAATCCCAATTAAAAGTATTTATCAAACCAACAAAATTAATTTAGAGTGATGAGATCCATATGATAATCCAAGAACCAGATATTCAAGATGTCCATAACCAGGGACACGGCTAACCATGATTAGTTGGTACGCTCTGCAGTGGTTTGCGCACTTTTCCCCACAAGCCTCGATCTCCTCCGTTGGATTTCTCGCACTACATGGTGTTTAAGAAACGGATGACCGAGACACAGTCTTTCAGAAACAATTACTCTAACCCCGGGTGGACAGTTACACCTACTTTCCCTCTACATCTGCTAGCCCACCACTGGAAGAGGTCATGCAACATACTCAACTATGGTAGAGCCCATAATAGCTTGTGGCTACACATGGAAGTTTCTAGCATGAATAATCTTATGATCCCTTTGAGCCTGGGTGGTAGACCTTAGGATGATCACACGGGTACTCTGGGATATCCTAGGACAACACTGGATTCTCCAGGTGCCCACAAGAAATCCACCCAGCTGTGTATTAAAGTTGCCACCTTAAGTTAACCATTAATTAACAATCTCACAACTGTCATGGATTCACTGACCCAAACCACGTCTACGAGCATAGCATAGCAATATAAGCATAACGTAGAAGTAACTCCCAAGGGTTTGATAATAAACAGGGAAATAGGTTCTACCTCATCAACTACTTCCAAAAACCCAGAAGTTAAACACTTCCTAATCATGCAACGTTTGAGGATTGGAACTAATGCATAAAAACTAGGTATGGAAGAAGTATGATCAATGTGTTACTTGCCTTGCTGATGATCCGCAAAACCAAGTGACTCGTAGTAGCACGCTTCGCACTCCGAGAATTCAATCGCAAAAAAACAATAGCATACATAAGCAAGCAAGAAAATATGCACGGGTAAATCTCAAATAAGAAGATCTAACCAGAAAGTTCAGATGAAGAACTCCGGTTTGCAAAAAGAATCAAATCAAACGGAGCAACGAAACTCAAACTATGAAAGAAACAAGATCCAATTACTAATCTGGACTAATGTCAAATTTTACTGTATCAAAATCTTTTTCAAGTTGTTTAAACAGAAAGAGGGCTTCCAGATGAAGATATAGGCGCTTGAATCGCCTGATTCCGATAAATGAGCGAAAAGATAAACTAAAACGAAAATCAGGGCAGAAATCACGATCGAAAATAACCGCGGAAACCCCTGCAAAAAGAAAAACTGAAGAACAGGCTAACCAACGAATGTTTGCTGTCTGTGACTATCGGATGTACGCCGTTCGTTAAAATGAACGTACGGACGAACGTCCGTTATATAAATAAACCAGCGGAAAAAAACCGACCTAATAAAAAAACAAGATCTAGGGTTCTGAAAGAAAACCGGCGGCGTCGGCGGCTACCTCCGGCGTCATACGGGGAGGCGGCGGTGGGACGGCGGTGCGGCGGTGGCGCGGCTCCGGCGGGTTGGGCACAGGGCGGCAAGGCGGCGTGGCGGTGAGCTAGGCCGGCGGCGGCGGCGCTAGGGTTTACGGGGCTGGGGCGACTTGGGCCTCGGTCCTCGGGGGCGCGGCTTATAAAGCCCCGGGCTAAGTGTCCTAGCCGGTCACGGCCCGGTAAGTGGGTTCGAACTCTTTTTTTTAATATTCCGACGCGCAGAAAAACGATTAAAAGAAATACTAAACGGACTCCAAAAATCCTGAAATAAACTTTCCCCGTCCTCTAAAAATATAGCGGACAAAGTGAACATTTATTTGGGCCTCTAATGCAATTTTGAAGAACGCATATTTTTCCTAATTCAAATAAAATAGCGATAAAACCAAATAAAATATAATAATTGATTTTAATATTTTTCCTCCAATATTTATTTTATTTTGGAGAAGTCATATTATCTCCTCTCATATTTTTTTTTGTATGAAATATTTTCGGAGAGAAAATTTATTAAAACCAAAGTGATCCTGGTTTCAATATTTGATAAAATTCAAATATGAAAAACTAGGAAATCCCTAACTCTCTACGAGGGTCCTTGAGTTGCTTCGAATTTCGAGGATCACGAAACAAAATGCAATAAAATATGTATGCATGAATGACCTATGTATAACATTCCAAATTGAAAATTTGGGATGTTACAAACTTACCCCCATAAGATGAATCTCACCCTCGAGATTCGGGTTGGCTAGAAAATAGGTGTGGGTGGTCTTTGCGTAGATCATCCTCTCTTTCCCAGGTGGCTTCATCCTCAGTATGGTGGCTCCACTAAACTTTGCAAAACTTGATAACCTTGCTGCGAGTAAGTCGGCTGGCAAATTCGAGAATCCTGACTGGTTTCTCCTCATATGTCAAATCACTGTCTAACTGAATTGCTTCCAGGGGCACTGTATCTCTTAGAGGAATATCGGCCATCTCCACATGGCACTTCTTCAACTGAGAAACGAGAAACACATCATGAACTCCCGACAGTCCTTCGGGTAACTCTAACTTGTAGGCAACCTCTCCCATGCGTTCCAAAACTCGGTATGGTCCTACAAATCTCGGGGCTAACTTTCCTTTAACTCCAAAACGCTTAACTCCTCGCAGAGGCGACACTCGTAGATATGCTCTATCTCCGATTTCATAGGATTCCTCCTTGCATTTTGAATCGGCATAACTCTTCTGCCTGGACTGAGCTACCTTCAGTCTATCTCGAATCAGCTTAACCTTCTCTTCTGATTCTTTAATCAAATCTGGTCCAAACAACTGACAGTCTCCAACTTCATCCCACATCAACGGTGTTCTGCACCTTATTCCATATAGGGCTTCGAACGGTGCCATCTTCAAACTGGCGTGGTAGCTGTTGTTGTATGAGAACTCCGAGTAGGGTAAATTGTCATCCCAGCTAGATCCATAATCCAGCACGCAAGCCCTCAACATGTCCTCCAGAATCTGATTGACTCTCTCAGTTTGTCCATCTGTCTGTGGATGAAAAGTTGTACTGAACTCTAGCCTGGTTCCCAAAGTCTGGTGCAACTGATGACAAAAATTTGAAGTAAATTGTGTTCCTCTATCTGATACGATGGTCCTCGGAACTCCATGCAGACATACGATCCTGGTCATGTATATCTAGGCCAACTTTGCACTTGTATAGGTGGTTTTCACTGGGATAAAGTGAGCTACTTTGGTCAAGCGATCCACTACTACCCAGATAGAATGATATCTCGATCAGATCCTAGGTAATCTGGTAATAAAATCCATGCCAAGCTTATCCCACTTCCATTCGGGTATCGACATAGGCTGCAGTAATCCTGCTGGCTTGTGATGTTCTACTTTCACTCTTTGACATACATCACATACGGCTACATACTCGGCAATATCTTTCTTCATTCCAGTCCACAATAAACGCTCCTTCAAATCCAAATCCTAAGCGAGATGTGTCGCAATACACTTGGAAATCCTTGCATATATCTGGCAGAATCAGCACTGGGGCTGTAGTCAGACGTTTCCTCAACTCCTGGAAACTGGCCTCACATTCTTCTGTCCTTTTGAACTTAGTGTCCTTCTTCAACAACTCCATCACGGGCTTCGCAATTTTAGAGAAATTCTCAATAAATCTCCGATAGTATCCCGCAAGTCCAAGAAAACTGCGGATCTCTACAACTGAAGTGGGTGCCAACCACTCTGTGACAGACTGAACCTTGGTAGGATCCACTGCTATACCCTCTCCTGATATAACATTTCCAAGAAATCCAACTTCCTTCAACCAAAAATCGCATTTGCTGAACTTGGCATACAACTGATGTTCCCTGAGCTTTTCGAGAACTAAACGCAAATGCTCCTTGTGTTCCTCTTCATTCTTTGAGTATACTAGGATATCATCAATGAACACCACAACAAACTTATCCAAGAACTCCATGAACACCTTTTTCATCATACTCATGAAATAGGCAGGGGCATTAGTCAATCCAAATGACATAACCGTATACTCATATAGCCCATACCTTGTGGTGAAAGCTGTCTTGGGTATATCCTTTTCTCGAATCTTCAGCTGGTGATATCCTGATCGTAGATCGATCTTCGAAAACACTTTAGCTCCTCACAGCTGGTCAAACAAATCATTGATCATCAGCAGTGGGTACTTGTTCTTGGTCGTCACTTCATTCAACGCACGATAATCAACAACCATCCTTAATGATCCATCCTTCTTCTCAACCAAGAGCACTGGGGTTCCCCATGGTGATGAACTTCGTCGAATGTAACCTTTCTCCAATAAATCCTTAATCTGTCTCTTGATCTCCTCCAAATCATTCGCGGGCATCCGGGATGGTCTCTTTGATATAGGCCCGGTGCCTGGCAACAACTCTATCAAAAACTCGATGTCTCGATCTGGCGGCATACCTGGCAACTCCATTGGAAATACATCTGGGTAATCCTTCACAACACGCACTTCCTCCTGAACAACTCCCGTGATAGAATTTACTTTGGGTTCTCCTTGGGGCATGCCTTGATACGTACTTGATCATTTTTCCCTCTGTAGCGACCTGACCCAAAATCGGTCAAATCTACGTATCCATACCATCCCAAGATCATGCCGGTACTCACAAGACATCGATAAAGTAATCAAAGTTCAATCACACCTGAATATCATTAATCGATTCTCATATAGAGTCTTTATTACAAGGAATAAATTCGGCTCAAGGCCAACTCATGAGAAATAAACTAAAATGCTGCGGAAGCGCCGAGGTAAAGCGAGTCCATCCGACTCAAAGGGCAATCGCCAAGCGCGGAGCGTAGCCTCACTCCCGATCGAATATATCTACGCAACATAATACGTTGCAGCCATGTAGGTCAGCTTTTGGAATAAGTGGCAAGTCATGAAGAATAACAATAATAAAATTACTAACACTATATGCATATTTGGTGTGGAGCTCTAAGTTTCATCATTTTGCGTAAAGCCAATTTTATCCTACTACATGGACTTATTTGCAAATTACTACAAATTGTTGGTAGTTATTGAGATGGTTCCGCCAACCAATATCTCGCTCCCAAATTATTATTAAGTCATAAACCCTCAAATTAATTCATTAGCTTTAAGTGTTGAGATATCCGAATACTTCCAAGGTCCAGAGGCTCAAATGTCCGTAATCGGGACACGGCTAATCGATTAGGTTATAACACTCTGCAGAGGTTTGCGACTTTCCCGCAAGAATCATTCCTCCTTTAAAGTCTTCGCACTTCATGGTGTTTGAAGACGGACGAATGAAACAGGTCTTCCAAAGAGTTCTTCCGCCACCTTTGGTACCCATCCAATCCTACCGCTCGTCTACTTCTCGTAGTACCGCCCAGCCAGCGCCACATGCTAGGGTCAACCCAGCCAGAGCCCATAATGGCTTGCGGCTGCATGTAAGCTTCGGTCATGGGGCATCCATCCTTCTCTTCGTGGCTGGGTGAAGCTTTCGCAGGATGTCATGGCGCTTCTCCATGCATCCCGCCACCACTGGGTGCTCCAGGTGCCCGTCAACCGCCCTCCACCCAAGAGTGATTTTCCAAGTCCATCTTGATCATTGTAGTCCATGGGTTGTCATCATCATTAACTCTCACATCTTGCTTATGAACTTCACTCATCCCAAATCCCGTCACTGAGCATAGCAAAATAACTACTACGTCCGGGGTCATGGTAACAAGGGGTTGGTTCATCCTACCACATGATACTACTCAAGTTTAAGGACTTCAAGATTTCACTACTGCATGCATGGTGGGTGGTGACAATTACTAATGCACAAAAACATAGGTATAGAAATAACATGATCAAAACTTGCCTTGCCGATGATCCTCGTAAGCTAAAGAGTCAGAGTAGCAAGCTCAGACTCCGGAAACTCTACCGAGACAAACAATAACACAATAAGCATAAAGCAAGAGGATCACACAAGATAATAATGGTAACATAGCACAACAAAACAATCAAAACCAAATCCAAAAGAAAAACTCAAAGAAACCAATTCAAAGTTTTTCCCTACTCCAAACAATAGCAAAAATATTTTTTTTTATATAACAAAAATTCCCTAGTATAACCTAATCATGGTTTTAGGTTAACTTAACAGAAAAGGATTAACTAAGCAATTAGGAGCAAAAAGAATTAATTAAAAGCTATTATAAAACTCATTTTAGGCCTAATCCAATTTCTATTAAGAAAATTAATTTAAAACTTTTATTAATTATAAATAAAAGTTCATCTAATGGAATGACAGAAACTAACCTAGAATAACTAATCATAAGTTAAAATAAATTAATTTACTAATTAATTAATTAGGAAAACAGAATTAGTCAATTAATTAGGATTAATAGGATTCTGCCTAGAATTAATTATTTATTAACCCTAAAATACCAAAGTTAATTTCTAGGGTTTGGCAATATCAAAATAAAGTTATGGCAAAAGAATCATGCAAAATAATTTTTCTAACTAAAACTATAGCAGATTTGCTATTCTGACTAAAACAATATTAAAGCATTTTTAATTATTTTTAACATAGCTAAATATATGTTTTTCAGAAACTACATAAAATTTGCAATCCAACAAAAAATAATCACTCAAAAATATTAAACAGAATAAAAGATATACATTTTGAAAATTGAAACTATTCGCTAAAACAGAAAATCAAAATAAAAGAAAAGGCCTAATGGGCCTAAAGCGTGCTCTGTATGTTAGATAGACTAAATGGGCCTAGGGTTTAAACTAACGAACCGCCTAACAAATAAAACCTAAACTAAAATAAAAACCGTTAAGGCGGCGGTTTTCTAATAAAACATACCCCTTTCTGGGCTTTAATCGAGCCGTCGATCTAAGATCGAACGGGGAGGGTCTTGCCGGGACTCACGGACTCGGGACGGCGGCGGCGGGCGGCGAGTGCGTTGGGGCGTCCCAAGGCCGGGCGAAGCTTGAGTCGTCGTCGGGAAGACGATGCACGAGCACGGGGAGGTTCGTGGTGTTGGGAGGTCGGGGTGGACCAGGTGGCGCTGGTGGCGGTTTTGGCGGTGGCGAGCTCGGGCCCGGTGAGCTCGGGAGGAGAGGAGAGGGGTTCAAGGCGTCGCTAGGGGGAATGGGGTCGGAGCCTCGGCTTTATAGCCAGGGGTGGGCGAGGCGGAAAGGCATCGGGCGTCGGGATCCGGATCCCGGGATCCGGTGGATCTCTGGCGAGTCGGTGGCTTGGGCGAGGGGAAGAAGACGGGCGGGCCCCGGGTCGATGAGAGAGAGAGAGGGCAAGGGGGTCGGGTGGCCGATGCCTGTGAGTTTTGGCGAGGGGCGCGGTGGCTGGCTGGCTCGGCTCACTGGGCTGGCTGGTGGGCCGGGCTTGGCTGGCCAAAAGGGTGTGGAGGGGTCAGTGGCGCTGGCTGGGGCTGGGTGGCTTTGGTTTGGCGCCAAGGGTTTTTTTCTTTATTTTTTAATTAAAACAAAACAAAAATAAAACCTAAACTATAAATATTTTATATAGGGTATATATATACCAAAATGATCGGGGAATATTCCTTTCATTTGAACATTTTTCCAAAGGCAAAATCCAAACTTTATGAAAATCTATTTTTTCAAATTCAACTAAAATTCAGATTTGAATTCCAAAACTTTTGGCATTGTTTCCTCTGATATTTTTGGAGTGTCATGTTTGCTCCTCTCATACTTTTGATCAAGTATTTATCGGGCTTAGTTTTTGAATGGTTTCCACATGCCAAAGTTTGGAAATTCAAATTCAAACTCAAATAGCTCAAACTTCAAAAGACAATCAAATTCAAACAGGATGCATAGGATGCTTAGCTATAATTGTAAAACATTCCAAATAGGAAAATTTGGGATGTTACAAACCTACCACCTTAAGATGAATCTAGCCCTCGAGATTCGGGTTGGCTAGCAATAGGTGCGGATGGTCTCGACGAAGATCTTCTTGGCGCTCCTGTGTGGCTTCTTCCTCGGTGTGGTGACTCAGAGCACCTTGCAAAACTTGATGACTTTGCTGCGGGTGACTCGCTTGCAGTCTCGAGAATTTTGACGGGTTTCTCCTTGTAAGTCAAATCACTATCAAGCTGTATGGCCTCTAGGGGCACTGTGTCTCTCAACGGAACATCGGCCATGTCGGCATGGCACTTCTTCAACTGAGAAACGTGA
This sequence comes from Aegilops longissima, assembly GCA_021605205.1. NCBI lineage: Eukaryota > Viridiplantae > Streptophyta > Magnoliopsida > Poales > Poaceae > Aegilops > Aegilops longissima. Next base: position 234,242,941 of record CM038677.1, read on the forward strand.
AAGACATCATGAACTCCGGACAATCCTTCCGCAATTCCAGCTTGTATGCAACTTCTCCACGACGCTCGAGGATTTTGTAGGGCCAATGAATCGGGTGCTAACTTTCCTTGACTCCAAACCTCTTGATTCCACGAAGTGAGACACACGAAGGTATGCTCGGTCTCCCACTTCGTAAGTCACCTCCTTGCGCTTCTGTCGGCATAACTCTTACGTCGTGGATGTGCTATCTTGAGCGGTCTCGAATCAGCTTGACTTTCTCTTCGAATCCTTGATAAGATCGGAACGAAAAGTGATCGATCTCAACACTATCCCACAACAATGGTGTCTGCACCTCCTTCCGTATAGAGCTTCGAAGGGGCCATCTTCAAACTTGATTGATAACTGTTGTTGTACGAGAACTCTGCGTACGGCAAATTATCATCCCAGCTAGACCCATAGTCTAGCACACAAGCTCTCAACATGTCCTCCGTAATCTGATTGACTCTCTCGGTCCGTCCATCCGTCTGCGGATGAAAAGCTGTCATCAATTCCAGCCTCGTACCCAAAGTTTCATGCAATTGCTTCCAAAACTTTGAGGTAAACCACGTTCCTCTATCGACACGATTTTCCTCGGAACTCCATGCAAACATACGATCCTGGTCATGTATATCTTGGCCAACTTGGCCTCGTTATAGGTAGTCTTCACGGAATGAAGTGAGCTACCTTAGTCAAACGATCAACCACTACCCAGATAGAATCATAACTGAACGGGTCTGGGTAGTCCTGTGATGAAATCCATACCAAGTTTCTCCCATTTCCAATCGGGAATCGGCAAAGGTTGAAGTAACCTGCTGGCTTCGATGTTACGCTTTACACGCTGGCAAACATCGACACGGCCACGTGACTCGGCAATGTCCTTCTTCATACCGCCCACCGTAAACTTTGCTTCAAATCCAGTACATCTTGGTGTTGCCGGGTGAATTGAGTACGGGAATCATGAGCCTCTCAAGAATTAGCTTCTGAGCTCGGGATCATTGGGCACGAATACGATCCTCAAACCATATAGTTCCGTGTTCATCCTTACGGAATCCTTTAGCTTTACCTTCCTCCATCTTTTGCTTAATCTCATCGATTTCCTTGTCCGACTTACGGCTTCACGAATCCTTTCGGTCAAGGTGGACTGAACTTCGAGTTGCGACAAATCCTTTCGAACTATCTCCGATCGGAGATCTCGAGGTCATCGACCAACTCCTGGGGTAATCCTCCTGCGGTAAGAGTGTTCACATAACTCTTACGGCTCAAAGCATCCGCTACAACATTGGCTTTACCGGGGTGATAATGCAATCTCATGTCGTAGTCCTTTATCAACTCTAGCCATCTCCTCTGCCTGAGGTTCAATTCCTTCTGCGTGAAGATATATTTCAAACTCTTGTGATCTGTATAGACATCACAACGGTTTCCGATGAGGAAATGTCTCCAGGTCTTGAGTGCATGCACTACCGCTGCTAACTCCAAATCATGCGTGGCATAATTCATCTCATGAGGCCGTAGCTGTCTGGAGGCATAAGCTACAACCTTGCCTTCCTGCATCAATACTCCTCCGAGTCCTTGACGAGAAGCGTCACAATAAACCTGGTATTCCTTGTGTATGTCTGGCAATATCAACACTGGAGCTGTGACCAACCGTTTCTTCAATTCCTGAAAACTGGCTTCACATTCCTCGGTCCAAACATACTTGGCTTCCTTCTTCAACAGCTCAGTCATGGGCTTGGCAATCTTCGAGAAGTTCTCAATGAACCTCCGATAATATCCTGCGAGTCCGAGAAAACTGCGGATCTCCTTGGTCGAGGTGGGTGATCGCCAATCGGTGACTGATTCAACCTTGGCGGGATCAACTGCTATTCCTTCTCCTGAAATAACATGTCCGAGGAACCCAACTTCCTTTAGCCAAAATTCACATTTGCTGAATTTGGCATACAATGATGTTCTCAAGTTTCTCCGAACTAGACGCAAATGTTCCTTATGCTCTTCCTCGCTCTTGGAGAATATCAATATGTCATCGATGAACACTACGACAAACTTGTCCAAATACTCCATGAACACCTTGTTCATCAAATTCATGAAGTATGCAGGAGCATTAGTCAATCCAAATGACATGACGGTATACTCATATAAACCATACCGTGGTGAATGCTGTTTTGGGTATATCCTTTTCACGAATTTTCAATCGATGATACCCGATCAAGATCGATCTTAGAGAATACCTTGGCTCCAACAAGCTGATCAAACAAGTCATTGATCATCGGCAGAGGGTACTTGTTCTTGATGGTTACTTCGCTCAATGCACGATAATCCACAACCATCCTCAAGCTTCCATCCTTCTTCTCTACCAAAAGAACTGGGCTCCCCAAGGTGATGAGCTTGGGCTAATATATCCTTTCTCCAATAACTCATTTATTTGATCCTTGATCTCTTTCAACTCATTCGGGGCATCCGATAAGGTCTCTTGGATATTGGGGCTGTGCTTGGGCAATAACTCAATCGAAACTCAATGTCTCGTCCGCGGCATTCTGGTAATTCCTCCGGAACACATCGGAAAATATTGCACTCTGGCACTTCCTCTGAACAACTCCGTGAGGGAATGCACTGATTCTTCATCCGGCTGTGCGGGCTACATACTTGATCCTCTTCGCTCCGGGGTGGTGAGCAGAATAGACTTCTCGGCACAGTCAATGTTCCCTCATACTTTGACAACCAATCCATGCCTAGGATTACATCCAAGGTCTGAGTTTCCAACACTATGAGTTCTACGGAAATTTGTGGTTCCCGATGTTGAGGTTTGCAGGACAGCTTAATCCTGCCATCATTTCTCCTCTGCGGGCCCGGCGGAGGGGGCTTCTAAGGGTTCTAGTGCGTAATCCGTACTTATCCACAACTACCCTTGATATGAATGAATGCGTTGCACCGTAATCAAAGAGAACCAAAACAGAATGTGAATTCAATAAAACTTACCAACCACGATTATCCGGTTGATCATAGACGTTCTCCACGCCGATATGGTTCACTTGAGCACGAGGGAAAGGATTGGGCTTCTTGGCTGAGCCTCCATTGCCATTCCGTTCCTCTGCTTGGCCTCCGGGCAGTCGGTGGCGTAGTGCCTGTCTTCCGCACTTGAAGCGGTGATGTGGCTCAGATCCTTTGAGCCGGGCAGAACGGTGCTGATTGCCATTACCATTTCCATTGCCATTGCCATTGCCATGGCCCGACTTGTTGTCTGGCTGCGGTTGTTCCCATTTCCTCCATGGTTATGAACTCCATGGTTATGATGGGTGTGCCCTCCCGAGTACGGTGCATAGCGGGCTTCTGCTGAGCTCTGAGTTGTGCTTCCCTGGCTGTACTTCCGCTATGCTTCTATCTCGCTGCTGCTTGCCTTCCGAATGGTGGCCTTGTCTACCAGCTCCGGTAGTTGTTGAAAGTAGCCACGATAAGCTGCATGCTCAATTCATCATTGAGTCCCTCAAGGAACTTCTCCTGCTTGGCGGCATCTGTGGCCACATCATCAGGGGCATAGCGAGCAAGCTTGCTGAATTCCTCCACGTACTGTGCCACAGTACGATTTCCCTGGCGTAAGTTGCGGAACTCACGCTTCTTCAGACTCATGGCTCCAGATGAGACATGAGCAGTGCGGAAGGCCTGCTGGAATTGATCCCAAGTGATGCCACCCAAGGGAAAAGTGGCGGTGTAATTCTCCCACCAAGAAGCTGCAGGTCCATCCAGTTGATGCGCGGCAAAGCGCACCTTCTCAGCATCAGTGCATCCAACGGTGACTAGCTCTCTTCCAATCTTGCGGAGCCAATCATCAGCCACAATCGGCTCAGTGCTACTAGAGAACACTGGCGGATTCAACCTCAGAAATCGAGTCAAGTTGTCCACAGTGGGTGGGGGTGGTGGCGGTGGATTGTTGGCGGTGTTGTTACGTTACGAATCGAAGCTGCATCGGTGCATTCGCTGCTTTGGAGCAGCTGGGTGAGCTCGGCGGGAAACCAAAGGTCACGTCTCGGAGGCATCTGGTGTTTGGAGTGGGTGAGAAAATTAGAATAGAACAATGGTCTATGAGAAATACACTACCCATATGAATGCACAATCATAACACACCAAACATTTATTCTTTCCACTCAAACATGGTTCAAACTCGATTACAAAAGCTCATGACTAAACGAAGGAAAAACATCGGCCTAACTGATCGACGAAAAGTAAAAGATAACATGGTGGTCGACTAAAAAGTCTTCATCAGTGGCGCCTCCTCTTGGGGTTTCCTTCAGTGGTACTCCCTTCAAAATCCTGATCATTGCTCACGAGGGGTGCTTCATCTCCACTCGGGTAAAGGTCCTCTCCAAGTCCATCTTTTCCTCTATCGCGGCAAGCTTCATCTTGGTCGTCGACTATCTCCATGAAGTCCGTGATTTCTTCCTCATGGCCAAGGAAGTCTGCGCGTGCCTTCTCCTCCATTCCATTCGCGGAACAAAAGCTTCCAGTGTGTCTTGAGTTACTGGCGAGCCTGAATCTCCCGCTCTCGAGAAGACACTCCAAGTCTGGATGTAAGAGAGAGGAGTCGTCCTCGATGGTACGGATGATATCTCCATTCCTTGCCTGCGAGAAACCATGGCGAGGTCCGAGTGATCGAGCTCGGTCTGACTCCTCTCGGAGATGTCCAAGTGCTCGGTAGATCGCCACGTCTCTTCCGATGATCCAGCTTGAACTCGGTGAACTCAAAGTTGATAGGCTCCGTGTGTCCTCCAAAGGTCCTCCCAGGATATGCACCTCAATCTCAGAAGGGTGTCCGTCGGAAGTGCATTAGTGGGTTTCAAAGGATCGAGGGCGAGCAATCTTCAGCAGCTTCACCATCTGGACCAGCTTCCTTCCAAAGGGCATCGCCTCATCGGGTGGCGTAACTCCGTAGCAAACTGGGGTGAACTCGACGCCATCTAGAATGTTGCAAAGGGAGAAGAGTCGAATAGAACAGGAAGAATATAGAATGAAAAGGGTTCAAAGTAATTGGTCTCGCTATGGCTTTCCGATCCTAGGGGTTACGATCCTCACGGTCAGCGTGTGCTCGATACCATCTCTCAGAGCGACCTGACCCAAAATCGGTCAAATCTACGTATCTGTACCATCCCAAGATCATCTTTGGTACTCACAAAGACATCGATAAAGTAATCAAAGTTCAATCACACCTGAATATCATTAATCGATTCTCATATAGAGTCTTTATTACAAGGAATAAATTCGCTCAAGGCCAACTCATGAGAAATAAACTAAAATGCTGCGGAGCGCCGAGGTAAAGCGAGTCCATCCGACTCCAAAGGGCAATCGCCAAGCGAGCGTAGCCTCACTCTGATCGGAATATATCTCGCAACATAATACGTTGCAGCCATGTAGGTCAGCTTTTGGAATAAGCTGGCAAGTCATGAAGAATAACAATAATAAAATTACTAACACTATATGCATATTTGGCTGTGGAGCTCTAAGTTTCATCATTTTGCGTAAAGCCAATTTTATCCTACTACAGTGGACTTATTTGCAAATTACTACAAATTGTTGGTAGTTATTGAGATGGTTCCGCCAACCAATATCTCGTTCCCAAATTATTATTAAGTCATAAACCCTCAAATTAATTCATTAGCTTTAAGTGTTGAGATATCCGAATACTTCCAAGGTCCAGAGGCTCAAATGTCCGTGAATCGGGACACGGCTAATCGATTAGGTTATAACACTCTGCAGAGGTTTGCGACTTTCCCGCAAGAATCATTCCCTCCTTTAAAGTCTTCGCACTTCATGGTGTTTGAAGACGGACGAATGAAACAGGTCTTCCAAAGAGTTCTTCCGCCACCGCGGTACCCATCCAATCCTACCGTTCGTCTACTTCTCGTAGTACCGCCCAGCCAGCGTCACTACTAGGGTCAACCCAGCCAGAGCCCATAATGGCTTGCGGCTGCACAGTAAGCTTCGGTCATGGGGCATCCATCCTTCTCTTCGTGGCTGGGTGAAGCTTTCATGCAGGATGTCATGGCGCTTCTCCATGCATCCCGCCACCACTGGGTGCTCCAGGTGCCCGTCAACCGCCCTCCACCCAGAGTGATTTTCAAGTCCATCTTGATCATTGTAGTCCATGGGTTGTCATCATCATTAACTCTCACATCTTGCTTATGAACTTCACTCATCCCAAATCCCGTCTACGAGCATAGCAAAATAACTACTACGTCCCGGGGTCATGGTAACAAGGGGGTTGGTTCATCCTACCACATGATACTACTCAAGTTTAAGGACTTCAAGATTTCACTACTGCATGCATGGTGGGGTGGTGACAATTACTAATGCACAAAAACATAGGTATAGAAATAACATGATCAAAACTTGCCTTGCTGATGATCCTCGTAAGCTAAAGAGTCGTAGTAGCAAGCTTCGCACTCCGGAAACTCTACCGAGACAAACAATAACACAATAAGCATAAAGCAAGAGGATCACACAAGATAATAATGGTAACATAGCACAACAAAACAATCAAAACCAAATCCAAAAGAAAAACTCAAAGAAACCAATTCAAAGTTTTTCCCTACTCCAAACAATAGCAAAAATAGTTTTTTTATATAACAAAATTCCTAGTATAACCTAATCATGATTTTAGGTTAACTTAATGAAAAGGATTAACTAAGCAATTAGGAGCAAAAAGAATTAATTAAAAAGCTATTATAAAACTCATTTTAGGCCTAATCCAATTTCTATTAAGAAAATTCATTTAAAACTTTTATTAATTATAAATAAAAGTTCATCTAATGGAATGACAGAAACTAACCTAGAATAACTAATCATAAGTTAAAAATAAATTAATTTACTAATTAATTAATTAGGAAAACAGGAATTAGTCAATTAATTAGGATTAATAGGATTCTGCCTAGAATTAATTATTTATTAACCCTAAAATACCAAAGTTAATTTCTAGGGTTTGGCAATATCAAAATAAAGTGATGGCAAAAAGAATCATGCAAAAATAATTTTTCTAACTAAAACTATAGCAGATTTGCTATTCTGACTAAAACAATATTAAAGCATTTTTAATTATTTTTAACATAGCTAAATATATGTTTTTCAGAAACTACATAAAATTTGCAATCCAACAAAAAAAGAATCACTCAAAAATATTAAACAGAATAAAAGATATACATTTTTGAAAATTGAAACTATTCGGCTAAAACAGAAAATCAAAATAAAAAGAAAAAGGCCTAATGGGCCTAAACTATGCCCTGTGCGTTAGATAGACTAAATGGGCCTAGGGTTTAAACTAACGAACCGGCCTAACAAATAAAACCTAAACTAAAATAAAAACCGTTCGGGCCGGCCGGTTTTCTAATAAAAACATACCCCTTCGGGGGCTTCTAATCGGAGCCGTCGATCTAAGATCGAACAGGGAGGGTGTCTTAGGGACTCACCGGACTCGGCGACGGCGGCGGCGGCGAGAGTGCGTTAGGCGTCCAAGGCGTCGTGAAGCCATGAGTCGTCGGGAAGATGCGACGAGCACGGGGAGGGTTCGGTGGTGTTGGGAGGTCGGGGTGGACCAGGTGGCGTCGGCGGCGGTTTTGGCGGTGGCGAGCCTGGGCTCCGTGAGCTCGGGAGGGAGAGGGAGAGGGGGTTCGGCGTCGCTAGGGGGGAATGGGGTCGGAGCCTCGGCTTTATAGCCGGGGTCGGCGAGGGGCGGAAAGGCATCGGGGCGATCGGGATCCGGATCCTTGGGATCGGTGGATCTCCATGAGGTCGGTGGCTTGGGCGAGGGGGGAAGAAGACGGGGCGGGGCCCGCGGGTCAGTGAGAGGGAGAGAGGGGCAAGGGGGTCGGGTGGCCGATGCCAACAGGTTTCGGCGAGGGGGCGCGGGTGCTGGGCTGGCTCGGCTCGGCTGGGCTGGCCTCAGTGGGCCGGCTTATTTGGCCAGGTGGGTCTGGAGGGTCAGTGGCGCTGGCTGGGCCTGGGTGGTTGGGCTGGCGCTTCAAGGGTTTTTTTTCTTTATTTTTAATTAAAACAAAACAAAATAAAACCTAAACTATAAATATTTTATATAGGGTATATATATACCAAAATGATGGGGAATATTCCTTTCATTTGAACATTTTTCCAAAGGCAAAATCCAAACTTTATGAAAATCTATTTTTTTCAAATTCAACTAAAATTCAGATTTGAATTCCAAAACTTTTGGCATTGTTTCCTCTGATATTTTTGGAGTGTCATGTTTGCTCCTCTCATACTTTTGATCAAGTATTTATCAGGCTTAGTTTTTGAATGGTTTCCCACATGCCAAAGTTTGGAAATTCAAATTAAAACTCAAATAGCTCTGAAACTTCAAAAGACAATCAAATTCAAACAGGATGCATAGGATGCTTAGCTATAATTGTAAAACATTCCAAATAGGAAAATTTGGGATGTTACACCCTCTGGGGTGGTAACCAGAATTGACTTACTGGCACAATCGATGTTTCCTCCATACATCGACAGCCAATCCATTCCTATTATCACATCCAATCCTTGCAACTCCAGAATTATCAAGTCAGAGGGGAAAACAAGACTACCTATGGTTAATAGCATCTGAAAACATCCCCTGTTTTCCATATACTCAGCTCCGGGTGAGGTTACTGTCGGTGTTCTGGGAACGGGGGTCCCCAGACTTGCCTGCCTGCGGCCTGCGGCGTGGCTTAAAAGGGGGCCCAGCACGGCCCATCTTCATCAACACAGGACCCAAGACCCTCGCGAGGGGCCAAGCCTCGCGGGGCGGACGACGCAGAGCTTCCTCAGGCGCAGCCTCATCAGGCTGGCTCACGAGGAGGCGGAGAGATCAAGGCGGGGCACCTCACGAGTGCCCATGACGCAAGCCATGATGACCAAGGGTGGCAGGCGGGCGCCAACCTACGCGGTGTCCTCCTTTCCTCTTTGGTGCAAAGGGGGCAAGCGCAGGCGAGAGGATCAAGCAAAGGCATCCATTTCGGTGCAACGAGACCAAGACCAGTCCAACAGTGTGGAGGAGGTCATCGTGGAGCCCAGGAGCGTCACCACAGAGCCTTTGGCAGGCGAGGACCAACTTTAGCCAGGATAAGTGTACCAGATGTTCCCCTTCAAAATGGCCAATTGTTGGCGCCCTTCCCGCTCAATATTAGGGAAGAGGCCCAGGGCCTTTGCCAATAAATAGGACTAGCCACCCCCAGGGTAGAGGGAGGCAGAAGCTAGCAATCGTGCAATCTAGAACCTGGGCAAGCAGAGAATCAGTAAGAGAGAGAGAGAGAGAGAGAGAGAGAGAGAGAGAGAGAGAGAGAGAGAGAGAGAGAGAGAGAGAGAGAAGGGCGGCTGAACTCCTCCTAGAAGTTCATCACCCCAGCCAAGAGCAGACCCTCGCGAGGCTGTTATTCTTTGTATTGTTCATCATCATCAGCCCAAGAGGCAATCCACCACACCCCAAACTAGAGTAGGGTATTACACCACAATGGTGGCCCGAACTAGTATAAACCTTGTGTCTCTTGTGCTGTTCTTTCAGTAGTTTTAGATCTTTGCGAGACGGAGAGGTAGAGGGCGTAATCTCCGCGCGCACCCCAGAGCTCGAACCTCAAGGGTCTGCCGGAACCCGAAATCCAACAGTTACTAGCATAGGTGTCCTAAGAACCTTAGTGGGAAACTTATACTTATCCACAAATTCCCTTGAGATGTATGAATGCGATGCACTAGTATCAAAAAGAACGATTGCAATAAAGGACAACTAAAAACTTACCGATAACTGCATCTGGTTGCTCTTCAACCTCCTCCACGTTCACGTGGTTCACTTGTCCTTTGTTAAATGGATTGGGCTTCTTCCCAGAGCTCCCATTACCATTTTCGGTCTTCGCTTCAGGGCACTCAGTAGCATAGTGTCTAGTCTTCCCGCACTTGAAACAAGTAATGTGACTTAGATCCCTCTTGGCAGGTGTGGCTGGATTGGAGTGGTTTTGATTGCTGCTTGCTCCATTCCCATTCCCATTCTTTGGGCCATTATTATTATGGGAACTTCCTCCATTGTGAGTGTGGCCTCCATGGTCATGGGTAAGCCCTCCCGAGTTCGGGGTAAAGCGAGGCTTCTGCTGAGCTCCTGAATTGTACTTCCCTTGTCCATATTTCCTCTTGCGGCTCTCTATCTGCTGCTGCTTCCCTTCGATCATGAGAGCTTTATCTACCAACTCCTGGTAGTTGTTAAATGTTGCCACCATTAACTGCATACTCATCTCATCATTCAACATTTCCATAAACTTCTCCTGCTTCGCGGCATCAGTGGCCACATCATCTGGGGCATAGCGGGATAACTTGCTAAACTCATCCACGTACTACCCCATAGTACGGTTCCGTTGGCGTAAGTTGTGAAACGCACGCTTCTTCATGCTCATAGCTCCAGTTGAGACATGGGCTGTGCGGAATGCTTGCTGAAACTGATCCCATGTGATATTGGCTATAAAAAGTGGCTGTGTAATTCTCCCACCATGAGGCTGCTGGTCCATCCAATTGGTGTGCGGCAAAACGCACCTTTTCAGCATCTGTGCAACCTGCGATGGTCAACTCCCTTCCAATCCTGCGCAGCCAGTCATCCGCAACTATTGGCTCGGTGCTACTGGAAAACACCGGAGGCTGCAACCTCAGAAAACGGGCTAAGTTGTCAACTGGAGGTGGTGGTGGCGGGTTGTTGTTGTTGTTGTTGCCTTGGTTCTGAACTAACAACTGCATTAAGGCATTCTGCTGCAGGATCAACTGAGTGAGCTCCGGTGGGAAGACAAATCCGGTATCACGTCTCGGAGGCATCTGATGGGTTTAGAGGGAAGAGATTAGAATAGAATGAGGTCTAGTGAGAAAGCACTACCCATATGCACATGATACAAACACAATCATATCATATCACTCAATCAATCAAGCAAGGGCATACAATCGATCTAACTATCGTTACGGTGCTCGGACTATACTATATACATTGGGAAACTACTGGGTCATATGGTAGTCTTCTAGAAATTTTGATTGGTGGAAGACTCCATGATATCTGCTCCAGCTTCATCTTCATAGTCATCATCACTACTGTCGGGGTCGCAATCGGTGTCGTTGATGATGATGTAGTCTTCAGAACGTATCTCCTTGGGTTCATCGTCATCTCTTCCTGGTGCGGGGTCTCCCATGAACACTCCGATCTTCTTTATCAGGTCGTCATTCTTCTCCAATAGTATTGTGATTTCCTCCTCATATCCATCGCGCGTAGACTTGAGTTATTCCTCTAGCTCCATGTTCCTGGTCATCGCCTTCTTCAAATCTATCATGCTTGCTCACATCCGGTTCTCCTCGCGTCGAATGTGTTGGTTTAACTCCTGGATGAAAGCTGCAATAGACTTGTCCTTCCTGGTACTGATCATCTCCCATTGCTCATCTCGGCGCCCACATATCTGGTAGATAGTGTCTTTCAGCTCCTGTTTGTAGACTTCTCCAATACGTCCTATAGCAATGTGGGCTGCCATACTCTTGCCTAGACTCCAGGTTGGTGCATCAAAGGAAAACTCTATGGGCTCAGTGACAGGTGTGAATGTCCTTCCTGGGACTTGAACTCGAATCATCCGGCGCTCCTCTTCTGGTAAAGTGGCGGTGTAGGTCCCGGTGAAGCTTGGTATTCCAATGTTCAGGTACCTAGTAACTTCCTTCAAGTGTCGTCCAAAAGGTGTGTCTTCATCCGGTTGTGCAAACTTGTTCCTCGAGTCCGCCATCCTAAAGAGTAGAAAATAGAGAGGAGTCATAAATGAGTAGAGAAGAGTGGCCTATGGCTTATCTTAGTGGTCGTGTCCTACATTCAGTGTGTGCTCTGATACCATCTTGTACTGACCCGACCTCGGACGGTCAAGCCTCTGCGCTTCAGTGTCATCCCTGGATCGGTAATGCTGACACACACACACACTACAGAAAAAGACACATCCGTGACATTTTGGGCCGAACGAAAATGTTTTTTGTCATAAATATGACACTTCTATGATGACAATTGTGACAAAACCCGGTATCATCATAGATGTGGTGGGCTCCTACTTCTATGACAAAAAATCATGACAGAAAATGGGCTTTTCGTCCTGGGCGGGCCGGAGACGCAACTGCATGACAATCTTTGGGTCGTCCATGACGGAAAAACCCGTGGTAGAAGCGAGGGGGAGGAAAATTTCAGGGAGTTCCCAGTTATGGTGGGAGGTCGGGGGCCGAGCGATGCGCGTTTCTCTAGTACACGTACGCGCGTGTGTGCGGGGCGTTGGCTCTAACTGAACCGGAGCGAGGCGTTGGGCTCTAACTGAACCCGAGCGATTGCACTGCAGGCTACGCGTTACTGAACCCAAGCGAGTAGACGGTGGAGGGGTGGTTGAATAGGACCCCGTGGTGTGGAGGGCTAGATGAACAGTAGACGATGGAGGGGTGCCCGTGGAGGGGTGATTGAACAGGACCCCGTGGTGTGGAGGGCTGGATGAACAGTAGACGGTGGAGGAGTGGTTGAACAGTAGCCGATGGAGTAGCGCGCGGTGGAGGCTGGATGAACAGGAGCCCGTGGAGGCTGGATGAACAGGAGCCCGTGGAGGCTGGAGGAGGTCGACGGTGGAGATGAACAGTATCCCGTGGAGTCCTGTTTTGCGGTAGGCCAAACCCCTCCCGATGAACAGGACCCCCGTTTCAACCGTAGCGCTCCAACAATCCGTTTCCTCCGTTTTGCGGTACGCCACACCCCTCCCGATCAACAAGACCCCCATTTCGAACATGGCCGGTCGAACACAAGGCTGTTTCCTTCGTTCTGCGGTACGTCAGGCCTCGTTTCCATCGCATGTTCCGCCCAAGCCCTCCCGATGAACACGATGTATTCCGTTGCCTCCCCATGAACACGACGCATTCCGTTGCCTCCCCATGAACACGACGACGACGCTGTTTCTCCGTTCCGACCCAACCATGTACAAGAGCCCTGGCCGTACGTATGCGCGAGTAGGTGTTCGAGACCCCGCCAGTATGTACACATACGTGGCCATATTTTCTTTCTTGCACCCTGGCCGCCTCTACTACGACACGTGCGCGCCTCTACATCCACCAAAGATATATGTACGCACGTCGCGACCAGAATGACAACGCCACGCACGCTTCGACCAGGTGGGTCCCGACCGCCGTGCACTTCCTTGCATGCGAAGATGTAGCTGGTGGGTCCCAAAGCGGGGGCGAACACGGTGGCCCGTCCGTGGGTCCCGGCTGTCGTGGAGGAATAATTATTTTCCACGTAATAAGGAGGCACTTCCTTGCTGCGGCCGTCAGGACCCACTGTCACCTCTCCACGTCTGATCCACGTCCGATGGAAGCCGTTCCTTGACCACGTTGACCACGCCACGAGCGCACCAGGCGGTGGACGACGGCGAGGGCTAGGAAGGGACGACGCTGGCCGGGAAGACGTGGCGATGGATGCCCACGCCAGAGGAGTACGAGGGTTCTTTGGTTCGCTGCGGTGTGAGGCTGTCGCCGCCAGAGAATAAAAGGGGTGTGGGTGAGTAGAGGGATGGCCCGGCATGGTGGGAGTAGTAGGGGCGGTGAGGCCTCCGCCGCATCACAGCCCGCCACGGGAGGCGTGGAGCACGAGGCACGGCCAGTGCCGGTTTGGGCAGCTGGAGCAAGAAGACCAGAGGTTGAAGAAGCACTACGGCCGTTGGATGGACATCAGACGGTCACTTTGGAGCTAGAATCGTGCATATTGACTAAGTTGACAAAGCCCTCCGTCCCCGTCAACTTAGTAGGCCCACAAGTCAGCCTCCCACCAAGGTGGGTCCCAGCTAGCAGGGGGTATTCATTTCTTTGTGCGTAATAAGGATGCACTTTCGGTGGGTCCGAGCCGATGTTAGGGGAACGTTTGCGTGAAATACGGTGGCCCGTCGGGTGGGTCCCAGCAGTCGAGGGCAAACATTTTTTTGCGATATCTTGGTGGGCGTCCCGTGGGTCCCTGCTGTCGTGGAGGAATAATTATTTTCAGCGAATAAGGAGGCACTTCCTTGCGGCCGTCAGGACCCAGCTTGTCGCCTCTCCATGTACGATATTCTTCCGATGGAATTCGATCGTTGACCACATTGACCACGGCAAGACCGACAGCACCACGGCGGTGGACGACGGCGAGGCCTAGGAAGGGGACGACGCGGAGCCGGGGAAGACGCGGCAGTGGATGCCCACGCGGAGAGGAGTATGAGGGTTCACTGGTTCGGCTGCGCTGCCGCCGCATGAGAATAACAGGGATGGGGTTGAGTGGAGTGGAGGGATGGCCTCGCCAGTGGTGGGAGTAGTATGGGGGCGGTGAGGCCTCCGCGGCAGCACAGCCAGCCACGAGAGGCAGGAGCAGGCGGCACGACTGGTGCTGGTTTGGGCGGCTGGAGCAAGAAGACCAGAGTTGAAGAAGCACTACGGCCGTTGGATGGACATCGTACGGTCAGTCGAGCTAGAATCGGGCATATTGACTAAGTTGACAAAGCCCTTCATCCCCGTCAACTTAGTAGGCCCACTATACTGGGTCCCAGCTAGCAGGGGGAGTATTCATTTTTTTGTGCGTAATAAGGAGGCACTTCCTTGCGTGCGAAGATATAGCTGGTGGTTCCAAGCTGTCAGCGGCGGTAACGTTTTTTCGCAAAATACAGAGGCCGTTTCGGTGGGTCCCAGATGTCAGGTGGAGGAAATCATTATTTTGCGTGTAATAAGGAGGCATTTCCTTGCGTGCGGCCATGGACCCAGCCGTCAGCCTCTCCACGTCTGATCCACTTCAGATGCATGTCGGTCGTTGACCACGCCGACCACGCCACGCCGACAAAGACTGTATGCTGGACGATGGTGAGGCCTAGGAAGGAACGACACGGAGGGAGGGAAGACTTTGCCGTTGTTTTTATTTCCCACGCGGAGGGGAATACGAACAGACGAGGGTTTATGGTTAAATGCTCGCCGTCACGGAGAATAACAACAGGTGTGGGTGAGTAGAGGATTGCTAGGCCAGCGATGTGAGTACGATGGGGCGGTGATTCACAAGGCAAAGACACCCGCATGGGAGGAGGAGGAGTAAGCAGTCCATGGCGCTTGTTTGAGCGGCTGGAGCAGGAAGAGCAGAGATTGAAGAAGCACGACGGCCATTGGATGGACATCCAACAGTATACATGCCATCTGTGGAAAGCCTCAAATCTGTGGAAAACAGCATACAACCCATCTGCCATTATTTCAAATAATCTACAGCCCATTTGCTAATTCTTACGGGTTTTTTTGGAGCCCATATTCTTTATGTTAGCATTATAGCCCATATTGTGGCCACGGTCACAAAATTATACGAAATTTTGCATATGTCGGTGCGGTCTAAACTGTTTTTAATCCCGAAATTTCGAGTCACATTCAGACTGATTTTAAAAATAAATGTATATCAATATAAAATCCAATAAATTGTCCACACATAAAAATCAATGCAATTTAAAATCTCGAAATGAAAAAAAGATATTTGAAAATAATTTCCGGTTTGATGTGTTTTAAAAATGTACATCCCATTTCTCATTACTGATAGCCCATTTTCTCGGCCAGCCGAATGAAGCTCTCCTCGTCTTGAAAGATTTGTAGCCCAACAGGCATGATAAAGCGACTTACTTGACAAATCACAAAAAAACTGGGCTAGCCATTTCCAGAAAGAAAAAAACTACTAGGCTGGTCTGTGATAAACATAAAAGAAAAGGCTGTCTAGACAGACTAGAGTGTCCCTTACAGCCCAGCTTGACACCCTCGCCTGGCCTCAAAAACAAGTTAGATAAATGCCACCCCAATTATGGCGATTCATAAAATGCCAACGCAATTTCCAAACTTTGAAAATGCCACGCAATTTTTGCAAACTTTGAAAACGACACCGTAGTTTGCAAACTTTGAAAAACGCCACTCGGACTTGAAAAATGCCACTAGAAATGGCATGAAATGGCATTTTCAAGGTTTGGAAATTGCAGTGGCATTTCTGATACACCAGATTTGGAGTGGCATTTATCAAATCAACCCAAAACAAAAATAATGGGCAAGTTGTTGGGTCCCCGTGTCACCGCCACAGTAATTCTCTCATTTATTGACTAAGTTGACAATGGCATGGGACCCGGATGTCGAAATCCACTAGGAGGAGCCATTTTTTATTGGCTTGAAATAAGGAGGCACTTGCTTGCGCATCGCCATGACCTTGGCGGGTCCCTCGCTGTCATCCTCTCCACGTACAATCATCTCCTGATTGTGTACGCATCAACTTGCTAGGCCCACAAGTCAGCCTCTAAACCATGGAGGACAAATACAACCCATTTAAAAAATAACAGCCCATTTCATACGTTCAAACGGAAAGTTCAACATTCAGAGCATTGTAACAGGTCTGATCCACATATGGAGTACTGAACTTCCACATTGACAACCATCATAGCCAAGTGAACTATCTACTCCCACTAACACTCTAGTAGCATACAAGTACTAACTTACTCTTAGCTAACTAGACGATGCCGGCCGCCATCTGTTGTCCATGCTAAACGCCGCACGGCGCCCACCGCCTCGCGCCGGACTTGCGGAGGTGCGATAGAAGTAGCGTTGCTCGCTGCTGTTGCCCTTTCCATGCCGGCGTGGTCCACCGAAGCTTCGGCTTCCAAGCGGGAAACCCACTTGATGAGCTAGCAGTAAAAATCGGCATCGCGAACGCGTGCGTGCCCAACAGCCTCCAGGGCTATTTGCCGGGCGCCGGCCTCCACGTAGTCGGCCCAGTTGTGGGCGCTCTGCTCGCGACTCAGAGCGTCGGTGCGCTGCTGCTCCATGTCCCGCTGGTGGCGCAAATCGGCGATAGGCTGCTCCTCCGCCAGGCGGTCGCGCTCCAACAACTCCTGCTCCTCCGCCATGCGGTCGCGCTCCAACAACTCCTCGATCTCCGCATTGCCATCGAAAGAAAGATAGAATGCATCCTCCCTCCGTCTGCCTTCCGGTGAAAACCCAAACACTAGTTCCGGCGGTGACCGCCTCCGGCGTCACCTACCGTGGACGGGCGGGGGCATGGCAGACGTGGCGAGCGACGTCGGGCCGGTGGGGGATTATGAGGATATGGTGAGTTGGGTCACGGTGGCACCTGAGAAGGCCGGGAAACAGTACTTATAGGCGGAAGGTAGCGCGACGGTCATCGGAATTCAATGCATAATGGCTTAGCGCGCAAGCTTGCCGTGGAGAACAAGAGAAACTGAAATTATGATTGTGCCGTCCCGTCCCGTCTGGGTCGCACACCGGCATGGCGGTCAAACGAGTGCACTCGAATCATCTCCCTCCTTGTCAATAATGATTCCACGGATTTAAAGTGTATCTTTTTTCGCATCAGTTAGTTGCCTTAATTACGGCCAGCTGCATGCAGGCACTCAGAATCGCTTGCAGACAGTACACGAAGC
Organism: Aegilops longissima; assembly: GCA_021605205.1. Taxonomy (NCBI): domain Eukaryota; kingdom Viridiplantae; phylum Streptophyta; class Magnoliopsida; order Poales; family Poaceae; genus Aegilops; species Aegilops longissima. The sequence continues at coordinate 234,260,418 of CM038677.1, forward strand.
AGCATGCAATGAGTCGCAGCCGAGGGCACGCATGCAGCCACTTAAATTGCTGGAATTTATTAGGCTTAAACTTCTACATGCCATTAATTATTTCCATGCCTTGGTCTTGTTGCTTTGCTCACGGGACTAATAAACCCGGACGGAGGGAGTACCTTGGTTGGTGAGAGGTTTGAATTAAGCCCTGCAAACCGGAAAGGAGGTACTAGTACATGTGTGATCCGCTATTTATTCGTGTAGGATCGAGTAGGTTGTTTCTTGAATTGAGCCCTGCAGACCGGAAAGGAGGTAGTACGTGCGTGATCTGCTATTTATCCGTGTAGGATCGATAGTGTAGCTTGTCAGTTTTTTAGAGGTAGGCATTTTTATCCGTAGGATCAATAGTGTAGCTTGTCGGTTTTTTCAGAGGAAGGCATTTTTATTCAAAAACTGCCACTTCGATCTTGCATCGCAAATAAAACTGCCAGAGCGCATTTGTAGGTTAGCTAGTGATCGATCAAGAATTTGTAAACACCGAGCTTAACAGAAATAAGTAAATGTTAATGCATCTCAATGATTCACGATCATATACAAATATGTAACTCCAAAAGCAAAGATCAGCCTCTTCGGATCTTGCGTCGCAACTAAAACTAACTAGTACGAGTCCCATACATAAGATCAACATGTTAATGCATCTCAATGACTCACAGATCATATACAAATATGTAGCTCTAAAAGCAAAGATCTAGAAAAAACATTTGTTCTTCCTACTAACATGGATGCTTCTCTTGGCCAACATTCAGTACAGACTGAAAGACAAATTTGTTTGTGAAGTCATGTAAGTGGTTTCACCAACAGCTGGAACCATGAGAATGAACCACACATGATGGAGGAACATCCACTGCAATATGATTTGGTCTTCCCTCGATCACACGGCGAGATTATTTTCGGAATACAAACTTTAACTTAGGTAAAATGATGCCCATTGTATAATCAAACCAAAGCAATGAAGCACCTAGTGTTGGCCAATAAATAGTACAGTACTACTTTTCTACTGTCCATGAAGTGACTATCCAATCATTATGTGTCTATTTTGAAATGGCACTACATGCAATGACTATACTATTCTCTTGTGCAGTTCAACCAAAATTGTGAGCACTTTGTTTGTTTGCCAAATAGCAACGGGCAGACATCTCTGTCTGCACAAATATCAAGCAGCTAGTAAACATATACCGCACCTTGTATTTTCGGTTTAAACATGTCTCTTCCGCTTAGCATCCGCTATGTTCGTGACCGGAAAATCTCATACTGCTTATGTTTTGCCTCGACAATTTCATACTGAATTGATTTGCTAGTTCACAGCAGAAATATAGCGCCTATTCTTCAACAGACCAAGGATATCCATGTTCGCAGTGATGGAAGAGGTGAAATCGATACAGCCGAAATTGAGCATCCAATCATTGAATCATGTCCTGCACCTCCAATGTAGGTCCACCCTGCCAATAAATTCACATGCAAACCACTAGTATTACTATCTAATGACAGTACAAAAAGAGTAGCAAGATAGTAGCAAACCATGTACCTCGTGATGAACAGCTCATAGTGCCACCAATTGGATTTAAAGGTTTGGAAAAAAACATGCTCCTAATGTTGAACCAGTTGGACTTTTTGTGCAGTTCCACTAAAATCGAGCATCCCTGTTTGCATAGATATTGAAAGTGTGATTACTCTAAAAGTGGCACTAGTTGAAGCATAGACTCACAATTATAAGCATTCCAATTTCTTAATGGGAAAAGGTAGCAAGACTGTTTCTAACCACCTGTTTGAAGGAATAAATAAAGCAACAGCGACTGATGTGAGGAAGGCATACATGGTTTTTTCTGGAAAAGTGAGCCATTCCTGACCTTTCCTCTTCTTTTAAGCAAAATTTGTGCAGTTCTACTAAAATAAAATGCCATCACCGCTTTGACAATTCAAAGGACACTGCATAAAAGGAAATGACTTAACATTACATCATGATGTCGTATGAAGTCGATAGGCATTAGAGACAAACATATGCATTCTCCTCAAGAGAACAGCCGGAGGAGGAGGTGCCCACTTGACCTTTCCTCTTGTCTTCATAATTGTGCATGCAGTTTAACCAAAATAAATGACATCATTGTTTTGGCATTTTGGTGACACTGCATAAAAAAATTAACTTATCTCATGAAAGTTAGGTATGTAATCTATAAGCATTAATAATTGCAAAAATCTAAAGGTAGTAACAAGTTTCATCGTTGGTATATCGTCTGTGCAACAAAGATTAGAATGCCTTAGCTGAAAAATCTTTAATACATCCACAATCAACAGCTAACCCTGAAATAATCTAGTGACATTAAATGACATTGCTTAAATTTATGGGTGGCATTAGACCGAGAGCGGCATTAGTTAAATGTGGCATCACTTTAGCATAGCATTGCTTGACTTGATTTCTTTGGCGTTATACTAACACAAAAAAAAGTGGCAATAAGAGCATGGGAGGCCCATTCGACGGTGGGCGACCAAGACGATGTACCTCCACGCACGCAGAGTGGTGAGGGAGGTATGGTTGCGCAGAGCAACAAATATCCAGCAGCATATGTGGATTACGCCCTTTTTGTTCTCTTTAGCCACCTTTTTCCTATGCGAGGACAACAAACCGATCGACCTAGTCATTCTCTATTGCGTTGTCATGCCTTTCCGCCCTTCTTCAACCAAGAGACACGAGACTCGCTCCTTAGCTACTGATTTTCCCTTTTCAACCTAGATGCGGTTCGATGCCTACTCTCTTGGACAAGATAGCCTCCCTTCCTTCCTTATTCAACCTGCATATGGATTAGTCTCGCATACAGAAGGGTTTCCTTTAATATTGCAAATTATGGTTTTCGTCTGTGTGGCCAGCAGAGTAGAGGATAGCAAATTGGGAAGATGGTGGAGTGGAAAAAGATCCACATGCAACGACGTAGCAGATGGGGCAATAGAACAAGGTTATGGCTCGAAAAGAGGTAGCATACCTGAGGGTCAGCGGGAAGTGGCTTCGTGGTGGTCGCCGCCCTCCGCACACACTACGGCAGCGAAGCTTGGGGACGGAGACCATCCTGCTGGCGCTTAGGTCTCGAGAGGACGGCCTTGTCGTCGGTAAGTGACTCGCCGCCGACGACGAAAAGGCCAACACTGCATGTCCTTTTCTTCCCCGCGGATCTGTGACCACCGTGAGGAGGAGAGAGGGCCGATTTTTAGATCTGGAGAGAGGGTGGTAGTGTGAGAAGCAAGTGGGCAGCCCTTAGCAAGAAAGCGCCAAGCTCCAGCCTATATATCTTTTTTATACTACTAGTACCGGAGGTGGGGTAGTGGTAGAGTAGTTTATATTTTCTCCGTACAGCATCAGCTTAATCGTGCTTCAAAAATGATCGCACGCCATTAAAAAATAAAGGTCGATAACTATGTGGCACCTCTGCAAACGCGCAGATCGCATTTTGCACGAGAAATTACACACCATGTTTCGTTGACATGTGGTGCCGCTCCAACATATCGCTGAGACGACAGCAAGTAGTAGGAGTATTTCGAACTAACGCAGTAGGCTGGGCGCTCTTCGGAACCGTGGCAAACTCGCAACCGCCCACCGACTCTTCGCCTTTCCTCTTGATTTGAACTGCTGTCGACGCTCTTCCTCTCCCTCCTCCATTTTCCTTCAGCCCTTGACCCTTTCTTCTGCCATTGTTCGATTGTGTTCTCCATGGAGGGAACAGGCCAGAAATGACCCCGTTATTCTTGCCCCGATCTGAAAGATGACGTGGTGGAGGAACTCATTGATCGGTGCGACGTCATCACCTCGGCTAGCATGGCAGGTTCGTTCAAGCCCTTTCTCGACTCAACTAATAACATCATTGCAAGGAACCCAAGGGTCTAGGAGCGGTTTGATCTCCCCTATCTTCTTCGCCATGACCCTGCTCGCTGGCGAGCGGACGACGGAGACCTCGCCTTGTGCAAGTTGGTGCCGCTTGATAATGATACGTGTGATGTCAAGATGCCATCGCTTAAGGGTAAGTCCTGGGCTGGCGCAAATGGAGATTGGGTTGTTTATATTGGGTACAATTGCGAGTGGGAACTTGTGAATGTGTACACTCGTCAGCGGATTCCACTTCCAAAAATCACCGAGTGCCCTGCGGTTGAGCACACTGATGATCTACGTACGTTCAAATACGATCATGGTGACTGTCGTGTACTGAAGATAGCAATTTGTCGAGTTCCCAACCGCTTTGGAATTACAAGAACTATCAAGTTGTTGCTATCTTCGACAAGCTAGTTGCTGTCCTTCGTGGTTCGACTAGATGGATATTACTCAAAAATCAGTTTCTATACACGGATGTGTACTGTGATGCAATTGAATACGAGGATCTTGTGTTTGTTGCCACCTCTCGTGGCACTGTTTTTGCATGGGATCCTCGTTCTTTCGGTACGTTTGTCTTCCACCGTAATTATAATTGTTTCATCCACATGCATGCGGGTTAGCAAGTTTCCCTTTACTAATTAACCTTCTTCTTTTGTTTCCAAGGTCCTGTGAACATCCCACCACCTATACTTGAAGATTTTTATAACCAAGGGGGAGATGATGATGGTGATGATCACGGGCATGAGGACGAAAGCAGCGCCGATATACTCTGTGGAGCCCGGCAACTAATTCCGACGGATCACCTCTTCTGTGTGTATACAAAGACACCGATGATGTTATTGCTAAGGAAGCGGTGTAGTCTCCCATGGTCGCACTCTCCGGACCTATCCCAACACCCGCTGTATGGTATTCGGATGGATACTAGTGTGCTAGCGCCAACTCCTTCTCCCCGGTACAAAATTGATAGTCTTGGAGAAAAGTCGCCTTCCTTGGACAAAACTATCCGATGATGGTGAAATGCGATCCAACTGCTGTTGACACATTTATGAGAAGCAAGCGTGTCTCAGAATTCGGACATTTGGGTGGTTCCCTACCCCGTATTGATATAGTAAGCCGCTTCAGCCTCGGATGATCACCCTGCGCTGGTTTCAGATCGACAATGGATGGCCCGTCGAGAGAATCACTTGTGGTTCAAAGCAAGCGTTTCCAACGCCGAGGAATGGTAGAGTTGAAGTTCATTTCATTGCTTGTTATTTGTTGTGTGGTGAAAACTTTAGTATTTATAATGTATCCTCGTTGTCGATGTGGGTTGATGACCTGTCCTATGTAATAAAATGATATTCCTATGATAAACTTACTAAATTTATGAATGGCTTTCGAGTCGCTTCTCTGAGTGAGTGGTGCGACGAGGCAAAAAAATATTTTCTGAATACATAATTGTACGTGCATTGCAACAGGTTATCGGATGAGGCCAATCAACAATAGTAGTACACTATTTGTAAGTCACCTTACGAAAATTAGATTTTCCCAAAATGTTTAGGCGCCGTTCATTAACTTTCCATCTCGATGCCCGCCCTGCCTTGTTCACCAGCGAGCGCTTCCACCTTTGCCTCGTTGTCTCCCGTGGAAACCCCTTTCCTCCCTTTTTTTGCTCAGGCAAGGACCAATGCATGCAGCACGTCCATGCGGTTATTAGGCAAGAAATAAAAGCGCTTTGCATGCTATGAATTACGATGGCCTGCATGGGTAGCTAATAAGGCATCCTCTTAACTGCTGTGATTAAATGTTGTGTTTAGAAGAGAGAAATATTCTTCTTTTCCACCAATCTGCTTGCACCTAGGTCGTGATGCACCTTCTAATACGACTTATTCACCTAGATGGAGTACTAGCTTCACATGCTTTGCGCGTCGGGCGGGTGTTTTTACTGTAGCCATATGTTAATGTGTTCATTGTGACGTAATAAGCACCTCGAATCCTCGATACTAGTACTACTATATAGTAGGAGTAAGTAGTAGGAGTAGTAGGGTGGCATGGACCAGAACAAGCATTCACGTCCAGGAGTACGGCACACGCCACCACCACGACATCCATCCGACACCATATTATTTCTTGGAGTCGTGCTAGAGCAATCTCTTCAACCTCGCTGCTTCTCTAACTTCAGCCATCATACAAGCGGGCGAGGTGGGGTTTGTCGATAGTCGGTTTCCTTAATCTGCGGTCCCACTTGTAAGGCCAACACCAACGACGACCCCAAATGCACCTCCGCTTTTGCATTTAACTCCAATGATAATTTTGACTAGAAAAGCAAGACCAAAGAAAACAAGAACCACAAGAATACATTTTACTACTCATGTAAGTTGGATTAGTGCCTTCTCGATGCATTCATTATTGATCTACGGAGGCTCGATCTTGTGTGCTTCTTTCTTCTTCGAGTGTAAAGAAGTAGACGTTGCTTCCTCGCATCTAGTCTCATGTCTAGCCTCTATTCTATACTAGCTAAAAGTGATAGAACATCTACTAAATTGCGCTCTATCAATATATGGATGTACTCTTCTTCCCAATACAAAAACTTGCATCCATTCTACTCCCTCCATTGCACAATAAATGCCTTCTATTTGTCAAAATATATATGTATCTAGACATGTCTTAGTATATAATTACATCCATTTTTGGACAAATGGAAGTCAAGTGTTTTGGAACGGAGGGAGTACACAATAAATTTTTTAAGTTAACACAACTAGTCTAATCCGAGAGCAGAACCGAAGATTTGATCGGGTTCTTCCTCCTTTTGCCGACATGTGGGACATCCAGCATCCACATCGTGTCATGAAGGAAAATAGAGTGGTAGTTGAATCCACGAGATGTGCATCTTGGGTTAAACTGTAAATAGAATCTTACTACTCTTGAGTGACTCCAAAAGTAGCCACCGAAGATCTTTATTGGATTTGTTTTTCATCACCAAGACGCCGAGGCGAAAGATGTGCAGTTCGGGTCCTCTTATGCTTTCACCGACATGTGGGCCGCATGTGAGCAAACAGACGATGGGCTCATGGGTCCGCTGGTTGGCTGAGAAGAGAGATAGAGGAGGGCTGAGCACGGACTGTAGGAAATTTGTTCTACGTACCTCGATATAGGCTCGATATAGTCGGGTGGCATGGGCCATAACTAGCATTCACGTCTAGCAGTACGGCACATGCCACCCACACGAGTCCCATCCGACACCAATTTTCTTGGAGTCCGTGCTACAGCCATCTCTTCTCCCTCCTGTTTTCTCAGCCATCGCTGTGGGCGGGTGGGGTTTGCCGATAGTCGGTTTGCTCAACTGCGGTCCCACTTGTAAGTGAAAATGTAACACCGCACGCATTCCCGCTTGAGCGCCGTGCCGGACCAACCGTGTGGGGGTGCGACGCGAACTCGGCAGGCTTTTCCTTTTGAACTCGTAACTTGTAAAATTTGGTTCTGCTCCATGGCGCGACCGATAGATAGAAAATAACGATTTTTCCTAGAGTAATGAGAAGTTTGGTTCCGGCGTCGTTCATGCATGGAGTACGTACGAAAATTATGAAGTTGATGCGAAAGGTAAGATAATTACTGTAGTATCATATACTACTACATGGATTTGACGGAAAGATAAAAATACATACAGATCCATCAACGTTCAACGACATCCTCACGCCCTAGTGCGCCGGGTCACCAACCGACGTGTGAGGAGCAGCGGCGTTGGCAGCGAGCTCAACGTGCTTCTGAACAGTGTCGTCCAAGGTTGCCCTGCGCTCCTATCATCCTCTTCTTGCATGTAGTACTCCTTGTGGACAATTTGTGCGTAGACGTGGGTGATTATGTCGATGGTGTCTTGCTGCGCCAGGCGCTGCGCGGCGAGCGCGACCTCAAGGTGGACATTCTCCGGCGCGACGGCGGGCAGTCGCAGGGCCACCAGTGCGTCGAAGAGGTTGTTACCATAGTGGCCGTTGAGGGTGGCGGGCATCACAGAGCCTGGGCGCATCGGATGGAGGCTTACGTCAAAGTTGTCCGCAAGCTTCTTGACGATGGTGAACTTGTCGAGGAAACCGACGAGGACCTCGTTGAACAAGGAGACGAAGCTGTCGTCCAAGCGGCCCCTCGCCCTGGCGGCCTCAAGCAATACTACCTGCCAGGCCGCAGGCCGGCATCGTGGACCATCTGGCACAGCCGGCTGATGCTCGCGCTCATCGCCTCCATGGGTCTAGCATAGCTTCTAGTCAACTGATCTTGCGATTCGAGTGATCACTCAGCCCTTGGTTAGCGTGCGTAGGTGTGTAGGATTTCGTACTACCTCGGCCCTCATCGCACCTGCCTTTGGCTGTATGATAGGTGGGCCAGCCACCCCCGGGGCCACGTGTCATTCACCCAAAGGCGGTTGTCGAAGTCAATGAAGCTGCGTTCCCTCCGTGCGGTGCAAAGATAGTCATCTCACCGACCTCTAGTTGGGGCCAAACGAGAGAAGTTTGATGTTTATTGGTTTATTGGTCCCTTTGCATTTTGCGCCAAGTTTTGACCTTTGATTTAACTAATAAAATGTTAGTGCATGTAAACAAAAATGTTGTGTAAGTCACCTTACGAAAACCAAATAATCCCAAAATACTTAGGCACGGTGCATTAACTCCTCCTTGTTTCTTATTTCGTGACATATCAACCAATGAGAGATGTGGGCCGTGCATGCTTTCAATGACTTGAGACTACCAAACATGACATGCAGTGTTTAGTTCATTGCATGTAATCCTATTAGTACTCTAGTTAGCAAAAAACATTAAGTTCTCTCGACGATAGGAATAAAACACCATGTATTTATTTACAGAGGGAGTAGTACATTTTTGGTGACATGCATTACTAGATATTGCTAGTCAAATACTAAAATCCAGATGGACGTGGTAGTACTCCTAAATCCAGACGGTGGTGCTACTAGTACTAGTGGTAGTACTACCAATGTAGTAGTAGGAGTACTAGCACTGTACTACCCGCTGGTCAAATTATTGTGTGTTGCTCCTCACAGTGAAGTGACATGACCCTGCACCGGAGATGACACCTAAGTATAGGCGCCGTGTTCGGCATACCATAGTCAGCCTCACCGTCTGCAGTCACTATCATCATGGTTGTTAGAGCTAGCCTACTTACAACTAGCCCTGTTCGACATAATTTCCCGTGCGTAGATGCCCGTGCATTGCACAGAACACCAAGATTGGGGGTGGACGGCTCCGGCAGCGGCCATCACACCAGATTTTTCCACGGCCTTCTACTCCTAGATGTGGTGGGGAGGAGATGAGGCTGATTGTGAGAGACAAGGAGTTGTTTGTAAATAGGGAACAAGTGCGGGCATATTTTTGCAAAAATAGAGAAGCTTGGTTTGTATGCGTCGGATCTAGATCCGATGGCTATTGGTGAAAGATGGGAGGCACAACATCATCACCAACTCAGGACCTGTTTGATTCGCAGGATTTTGAAAACGCGAGAATAGAACACGGCAATATTACAAGTTTCAAACTGATATTACAAATGTTAGGAGTAATGCAACACCTACGAAGAGGGAATTACTAGGAAGTTTACTTAAGAACTTTTGTTACTTTAGGTGGATGCAGCATTATCGTACAAACTAAAATCCACCGCCCTGAGAAGTCACTAATGGGCAAATAAGTTTTGGAGTCTCCGCCACTTGATGTTTCAAAACAAATTCAGCCTCATGAGACTTTGTCATTTAGGCTTAGACGCTTGTGGTGATCAGCACACCATTCATTGTTGCGCCAGAGAACGCCAAACCTCATTACCTTGAGCACACTTGCCTCCGTAACAAAGAACTCCGCCAATTTAATCTCAGATGTGCTGCCTCGGTAGTCGATCAAATCAATTTCGTAAGATGGAGATCAAGGCATTCGATGAGATTGTCATAGTGCAGCACATTTTTCACTTTCGGTCTTTTTTATCCGCAAAAGAAGAGAACATATTAGAGCAGCTGGCTGCATAAGATTACCGTGATCATCAAGAGGTACCAATATCATTCGCTCATACGATAGGGTTGGCTGGCTAGTGATATTTTTTTCTCTCTCTCTCTCTCTCTCTCTCTCTCTCTCTCTCTCTTCTTCGCTTCCTCTCATTTAACTAGGAGCACGTGAAGAGCTTGGGCATTTGTTGCCTTCCACTATGTGGCCGATGCCATATTCCGCAAGAGTATGCCACATTACACGATCGATGTCAAATCAAAGATTTTGGCACCGCTCTCGCGATGTGAAAGAGTTGGCACCGTATGCACATTGCACCCACATGTATAAACAAATCAATCAAACCAACTACACCAGCCTCTCACTCTCCCAAACAAGTGTTTATTTATTGCCTCAGTCCTCTCTCTCTCCCACGCAAAGTGTTTTTCATTCGTGAGTTAATTTGGCACCGAGCAAAGTAGGTGATCCAGATTGGGACACCAGTGAGCAATGGAGGGCATCGATGCCAAATGCATCGCAAGTGAATTTGGCACATGTTTTGGCCTACATAGCCCACTTTTGTAATACTACCTCGTATTTAGTATAAAATTTTGACCATAGATTTACCTAAGAAAATGCCAATGCATGTCACTAAAAATTACACCATTTGAAATTATGTTCAAATACTGAATCCAACGATATAGTTCTTAGTGACATGCATTAACATTTTGTCGATTAAATCTATGGTCAAATTTTGATACTACAAAATTGGAAGAGTAAACCAGACGGAGGTAGTACTTGCTCTTAGGGTAACCATAGAGTTACTAGAGTAGTCTAAGTTACTTTCCACTATGACTAGCCTAGGCTACTATAGTAGTACAACATAAAAACGATGCGGTGATCACGTAAGAAAAATACTAAAATATTTCTTTCGTGCAAAGTGCGTAGATGCAGTTTTGAACACTACACTTGTCATCATAATTTGGGAAAATTACGAAAAAATTGAGCTACGCCAGTGATTACCGTTTACTTATAGGAAAGAAGTTTCACCTCGATGAGTAGCTTCTCCGTACGGAAAGCATGTAAGGAATCCAACAACTTGATCCAGTTGGGGCCGATAGATTTTAGTGCTAAGATCTTCACCGTGCGCATGGACTGGTCAAGCTTGTGGGAATCATTTTTCGAAGACGGTCGTAAATACATCAAGAAGAAATTTAAAATATGAATTTCAAGAAGACGAAGAAGAAGATGAGTGATGTACCGAACGATTACGGATCCAATAAAGAGTTCGGAGAATTTGGCGATGAGTACACCAACTTTGTCAATTTGGTAGCGTCAATGACCCTAATTTTGTTGGACCTTCTAGATCCGATACAAGCAATCTCTCAAGGAAAGGCGATTCTCAATGACCATAACGTGGAACAGCTGGAGTGATCTCTTCCCAATTGATGTCTTGTTGCGGGGCTAGCAAGACACATAAATCCATCGGAGATTCGTCGAGGCGATGTGGAGGCTAATGAACCCGTGGATCTGCTCAAGACGAAGGTACTCGAGCGCAGTACAGCTGCGGAGCAGGTGCTCCATAGCCTTCTTCGAGATGACAATGTCGAAGAGGTCGAGCTGCTTGAGTTGAGGGAGAAGAAGAGCGGGCGCGGCATTAATCTGGGGAAGATAGCAGGAGCTGAAGCTGGCGCGACGCAGTGTTGGCGTGAGGCGGAGCGCGGACCGCGGCAGAGAGTGACATCGTCCAGCTTCAAAGCTGAGCTCCTCAAGCTGATCTAGGGCGGGGGTTAAGAACCACTCGTCGAACTTGGGTTGGACCTTGCAGTTGGTACTGAACATGCGGATGTCAAGGCGTTTGGCTGGCCCAGGTGCGGCGAAAGGATCTTGGAGATCGGCCATGCGTTTGCAATCCCCGCCGCAGAGGCAGCTGTCGACGGTGAGGTTGAGGGGGACGCAGCGCCAAAGGGGGCGCCAACGCCGTGAGAGCAGGGCGGTCCGCACGGCAGATTTGGTGGGGAGGAGGCCGATGATGACGAGCAGCGTGTCGTCGGGAGGCTGCTGATGAAGTCGTGCTCGCCGGATGCGGTTTTGGCTCGAGCCGCCCCGCTTTTGGCTGCCTCGCCGTCCATCTCAACCGGCGGCGGCGCCGTGTACACGTGTGCTGGTGTGTGTTGTGTGCTGGGTGTGCGCGAAAAGTCGCCCTTCATGCATGCCGCCGCAGTGGTGAATTAGCGCGAAAGTCGCCCTTCAGGCGCAAGAAGTTTGTCCTCAATGTGCCCTCAATTTACTAGCGTGTGGGGTGCTACCCCGAGTGGTTTCAACTTTGTTTACTTCACCGCGTGTCAGATGGGCCTCTAGTTTACTTATTTTCACCCACTGCCACATGGGCCAGCACACGAAGATACAAAACACAAGCTGACAAGGCAGCATGTGGATTGGTTGACCGATCAACTAAACAATATACGGAGCTATACGCTGACACAGTGAGTGTATAATCCGTCGGTATAGAGAGTTCGAGTGAGAGGGGAGGCCCATGAGAGATAGCAGAGAGAGAGAGAGAAAGAGCTACTCCCTCCGTTCGATAATGTAGTTCCAACATTTTTTTAAGTCAAACTTTTGAAACTTTGACCAAGTTTATAAAGAAATTACTTATATCTACAATACCAAAGATAAATGATAGTATGAAGTAAGTACATGTTGTGATGAATCTAATGATCATTCCAGATGTAAATGTTTTTCTCCACATATACCTGGTCAAACTTTTTTGAGGTTTGACTTTTCAAAACATCCATATGCTTATGGACGTGACAGAGTCCCTAACAAGAGAGAGAGAGAGAGAGAGAGAGAGAGAGAGAGAGATAGAGAGAGAGATAGAGAGAGAGTGAGTGAAAAAAGTGTGTGTGCGTGATTGAAAGAGACATGGACAACACACGATAGAAGTAGAGAAAAAGCGTGCGTGTCTTATGCAAACATATCACACATGCATCTTCGACAACGGAGGCAAGGTGAGGAGATAGTGTCTGGTTGTTTGGAACCGAGAGGGCAAGACCCCTAGCACGTGGCCAAGAGGGGTCTGAAAAACAAGGGAGAGAGGTCGAGAGAGACGTACGGAGAAAATGCAGACATGGTGAGGATAGAGTGTATGTTTCTCATAGAGAGATCCCCTGGAGATCGTGATGGGACTACATGGGTGGGAGATCGAGTGACAAGGTGTCTGCGCGATAGAAGATGCCCCGAGAGATATCGAGATAGACGTATGGATGGAAGGAGACAATACGTGTGTTCCTGATGGCTAGTAAGAGATAATCATACTTAGGAGGGGGGAGTGCTTGCGCCTATGATGGATTGAGGGATTATGGTACTTAAGGGGGTGCATGTCACATGGAGAGAGAACAAGGGCGGAGAGTGTTGGATGGGTCTATATGTATAGCGCGAGCGAGACATGTGTATGTGTGAACCAGGGAGATATAAGGCCAGTTTGGCTTGTGTCCTGAGCATCTTTTGTCTGTCCCCGGGTTGTGGCTGGATTTCATGCACGCTTGTTTGGTTGCTACCTGTGAAAAAGAAAGCCCGCTCGCCTGGGTTCCTTGCACTTTAATTAGCCTGGTTGAACTCCGGACACTCGCAAGTAGCCCGCCCAAGCGATCGATTTCAATGCTGGCCGTGCTCGGTCGTGGGCCACGAGGCTAAAAAGAACATGGATGGATATTAGCATTAAATAATTGATGCATGGATTGATTGATGGGACGTTGATGCTTTGCTCGCCCTGCATGAACCAAACGCTCAAGACTACATAAGCTGGCCAGCAGAAATATTTTACATCTCACGCCCACACCATGCAGCACCGCCATCAAGGCATGAGGGTCAGTCACGAACCAAACTGACCAATAAAGTTTGAGAGAGATTTAGGGGCCCGATAAGGCTGAGTGGTGCGCCGAGAGCTGAGAGGGGAAAGAGATATTCCATTGCTCGATAATGCAAAGGCATGTAAATTTTTTAGAAGTCAAACTTTGGAAACTTTGATCAGGTTTACGCAAATGTTATTTATATCTACAATACCAAATATACATCATACAAAACTACATCTCATGGTGAATCTAATGGTATATGTTTGCCGTACTAGATGTAATTCTTTTTCTCCACGTACATGGTCAAACTTTGTGATGTTTGACATTTCAATAAATCTATATGCTATGGACCAAGGAGAGTGCCTCAGTCGAGACAAATCAAGTGCGTGTGAAGTAGAATGAGTAAGTGTGCAAAAAGAGTATGTGTCTGAAAGATAAAGTGACAACAAACGATAAATTAGAGAGAGAGAGTGTGTTTTTTCGTTTCTTATGCGAACATATCACACATGCATCTCCGAGATGGAAAAGAGAGGCGAGGAGATACACGAAGATAGCTAGTGTGTGATTGTTTGCAACGGAGAGAGACACCCCTATAGCACATGTCCAATAGAGGTGTGGCCAACAAGGAACAAAGCTCGAGAGGGACACATGGATGGCATGGGCGCATGGGGAGGGAGAGAGGGTGTGTTTGTGATAGAGAGATCCCGTCGAGATCGTGAGGGGACTATATGGGTGGGAGATCGAGGGAGTGTGTGCGCGATAGAAAGATGCCCCGAGAGAAATCGAGATAGAGCATGCACATGTTTGTGATGGAGACTAAGATTAGCTAGTCATATACATATAGGGGGGACTGCGTGTGCCTACAATTGAGTGAGAGATCATCATACTTGGCTAGCTGGGCATGAGATTGTGTGTGTGCGCGTGTGAGATGGAGAGAGAACGAGGGGGAGAGATAGAGTTTTAGATGGGCCTATCGAGTGCAGTGAGATATGCATGTGTATGTGTGACCTGTGGATGGAGAGTTTGAGAGAGGGGGAAGAGCTCCGAGGGGCGACATAGTGGTGCGTGAGAGAGTTATCGGCAAAGAGCCAAGGAATTTGTGTGCAGACGATGAGTGCACCCAAGATATCTAGCTTGGACTAGCTAGAGTATCATACATAGTGTCTGAGAGAGACCTATAGATGGTGTATATATGCATGCGAACTAGAAAGACCCCCCCACACACACACACAAAAGAGAGAGAGAGAGATGGAGAGAAAGGGAGAGGGACCAACAAGGTTTTTGTGTCGGATGCGTGCGATAGAATTGAAGATTGTCAGCGAGAGAGAGAGAGAGAGAGAGAGAGAGAGAGAGAGAGAGAGAGAGAGAGAGAGAGAGAACATGAGTCCGGGAGAGGGGGAGGTCGCGTTTTATGCATCAAAGACTGATATGAACCATGTTTCGATATAAACTTGCATTCAAATATTTAAATTGGAGAACATGTTGTGTGCAATCCACACATGAACGGATATATGCGTATATCAAACAAGTTCATTAATTGACTTTCAACATGTTCATGGAGTACTATAATATCGTACAACATGCTACTCGATCGAGGTGTTCAATTTTGGATTTAGTTCGCTATTTTGACCTACTGAACGAGCTATTTCATTGAATCGAGATATTTCATCTTGGGTTTGATTCGCTTTTGAGTGGGTCAACTATTTGTCATATAGTAAATCGCTAGCAACGAGCATGTAAAAACACATTACTCCCGAGCATCATCTCTCCATTAAAAAGGAGTGGCAAGCTAATATTTCAAAATTTGATCCGAATCGACTTGGTAAGGTAGACGTGGATACTCGTTCTCCCAAAATTTGAACAAACCGTTAAACATCCTCTCTTCGGTGGAATTCGCCGAGCAAATAAATGGGAGACGAAAATTACCGCCCCTATGTGGGACACGATCAATTGGCCCGTTGTACATCTAGGGTAGGTTCAGAATTTCATCCAAGCGCCTTCTCCTCGGCGAAATGGCATGTGCGAATAATTCATAAACCATGGTCAACAAAACACGCCTCCTTGCTCAAATAGCTCGCGCCCACTATTTAAAAACACGCTCTCCTCTTGAAATTGCTCGCGCCCACTATAGTTCAAAACACGCCTCCGCCTCAAATCGCTCCCCGCCCACTATTTGGGGAGAAGCAAAGTTACTCTACTATCCCCGACCCTCAAGACACGACCCAAGCCGAGAAGCCTATAGGCAAGGGTAGAACTGAACTCCCCGACATTTCGCATAAATGCGTCGATTCCACTCCTCCCAATTCCCCCCGCCCGCCCCCATTCATACCTCGTGGGCGCCAAATCACCTTCTCCCAGGAAGCTCCCTTCTCCCGAGCAGCCAAACCTCAGCCCCACCTCCATGGTGCCCCCACCGCACCAATTTCACAGCCGCCTCCTCCCTAATGCCGAGACGCTGTCCATTTGCCGTCGTGCATCGGGCGTGTGCCTCTTACTCCGTGCATCTGGTGCTGCCTCAAGACGGCGCGTGAACCATGCCGAACCGATTCACCGCGCCGTTGTTCACGGCGCCGAGCTGCTCAAATTCGGATCTGTCCGAGTCCTGGTGCGCTTCGGCGTAGCCGCCGACCGTCGCACATCGCTTTTTCCTGCCGCGGTCGCCACCGCAACCGCGCGGCCTCACCGACTTCGGCAGCTAGACCTGCCTACTTCACCATGCCGCCAGCTAGGTCGCACCTCATCTCAAATTACTTTATTTAGGCGCCGGTTGTCTGAATTTTTATTCGGGCCAATCAATTTGTAATGGGAAGCAGCACCCTCGAGGCGGCGGAGCTCCTAGGATGCCGGTTGGCTAGTGTCTAACATAAGGGTGCGCGGGCCGCAAGTTCACCGCGAAGCAGCGCTTAGATGGCTATCTTTGAGAATTGCGTGGGTTGAAGGTACCGCCGCCGAATCTGGATGACGGGAGTCTTTGTGGATTGGCCCGGCGGCGCAACCACGGCAAAGGGGGGCGGGAGCGGGTTTTGGCCAGGCCACGGACGGCGGAGGCAGTGCTGCTCGCCGCTGGTCGCTAGCTCTTCCGGAAGATTCGAGCAGTGTCACCGGGAGGCATAAGACGGCCAGCCATCCCGCATAGATCGGACGATACCAAAATAAAATAAAATCATGTGACCCCAATTTATTATTCAATCAACGGACGTGTGACCACTCTCGCACCTTGTTGTTGATCTCTTAGTGTATTTCTTCATATCAAAGAGATATGTCGTTCTTAACATTATCGCTATCTGCATCTTCGAGACACACCGCCTTCCGACTCACCGCAGCTGCTCCAACAAGGTAAGCATACACCGTAAGGGAGCTATAGTCCCCACTCAACAGTTCCCTACATCGAATGCGCGTTCGACATGCATAGCCACAACAACTACGAGGGCCATCGACAAGTCAAGACATGATGCTCACTCCTATGGATGGCAACCAGATAGGTTGTACCCTCATCTTACTTGTGTGCAACATTTAGATAGATGGAAAAAGCTAGTTTAGATAGTAAGAAGTTGGTAATTGAGGGTTGGCCAAAGCAGGATCTATGGTTCGCTTGCTTTTCTCTCTCGATTTTCCGATCCAAATCCTATTTCATTGATTTGTCAATCGGAATTCCGTAGGAAAACTAGGAGAAATTGACCTGAAATGATTATCCCATTTCTTGCTTTCCCAACGGAACTTATGGCTTTGTTATTCATCTAAGCATGGAAAACAGATCATCACATTTCACTGTATATTCGTGCTGATCTCTTACGGGTCTTGTTCAGGAGTTAACGTTGTTCCATAGTTCAGCTAAGATACTTGTTCTTTAGGTAACACTGTTCCATAGTTATCATCCCTCAGCCAATGCTATCCCACAGGCTGGTGATTATAGTATTATACCACTTCTAGTATTTCCTATTTTGTTCTTTAATACTTTTGTGTACCATCTAGTTAATCTCGAGTACAAACGATACATATTCTGTAGCTTTCATCTGTGTTCTCCCTTTAGTTTATGAGACCTGTTGCTGCTAGTTAACCCCAGTCCTACTATTTATGTCGTCTCCTACATGCACTCATTACATAAATCTAACTACTAGTTGTCTTCCATGCATGTCAGATATAATTGCACATGCTAATATATCCACAAGAACCTCACGGAGCAATGTAAAGGCCAATAAACTTGATGTCAATGATACCCAATATGATGGAACATGTAAAGGCAGTTCTTCAGAAGACTTGCAGAAAGATGATGAATCCTCTTCACCCCACAAGGTCCTTGCTCTAACTTGGCCTGTGATATGGTTAAAACATGCATATAATGTCCTGGAGTGTATCTACTCTGTTGCAATGCCATGTGCTTAGCATGCTGATCATGCATGTAAATATGTCGTGCCTTCCTGTTTTTCAGTACCTATTCCATTCATGATAACATGTTTTCAAATTCAAGTACTGTCATTCTACTCTATCGCAATGTCATCTGCTTAATTTGGACATCATGCTTCTGAATATCTTATGCATTGTTATTCATTAGTATGTACTTCATCTGTCTACCATACCATGTTTTTTTATATTGAAGTGTTGTTCTAGTGCTCTCTTGCAATGCCATCTTATTTTCCCAATCATACACGTGCATGTTGCCTTAGTTATTTCTGTACGTATTCCGCTAGCATACAGTTTTACATTCAACTAGTGTTTTTTTTTGTGTTGTCTGTCGTATCCCTAGCTCTTACACCATACTCCCTCCGTCCGGATTACATGTTGCGAAATGGATAAAAAGGATGTATCTAGAACTGAATACGCCTAGACCCATCCATTTTTTCCGGATGGAGGAATACATGTCAATATGTCATGCCTTTCTATTCTTCAAGACTATTCCATCTCTCTCATTGTCGCATGTTTTATAATTAAAGCACCATCCTTCTATACAAGGCATGCAAGGGAAGACGACTATATTAGAATCTAAAGGGTTACAAACAAGGCCTTTGCAAAAGATCCAAACGCCGGAGATAATAAACCAACTCCAGCTTTTATAGATCTCGCCCAAAGACAGAGAAACCCAACTCCTATCGATAATAAGCAGATTCGGTGGCCAAAGAACTAGTCCGCCCCAATCCAGCAAAAATATGTCAACTCAATTCTAAGAAGTGTGTGCGTATCCTTGCATCATGAAATTTTATAGCATGCTGATCATATTTTCTACAAGTTTCTTACCCATCTCTCTTTTAGAAAATAAGCTTAACAGATAGAAGATTTTCTGCAATGGTATCGTTTATGAGGAAAGATTCTTGCAGGAATTCTCTGTGCTCCAATGTAGATGTAAGTACCTGTTGTATATCACTATATTTTTACATCAACATGTATTTTGTTAATCGGCGTGAATCCAACCTTTATCTGATCTAAATTTAGTTGTAGCAAAATGTATGATTAAAGGCCACAATGTTGATTTTTGCAAGGAAAACTGCCTCGTAGTTTTGCATCCTGAGCTGCATGAGTGTACTATCTCATATCAGTGGGTTTGAATACTTTGGTTCTACAGTGGATTTTTCAGTGTTTTTTTACTGTGTTGTCTTGTTGTATCCCTAGCTCTTACATCATACTCCCTCCGTCCGGATTAAATGTCGCAGAAATGGATAAAACTTGATGTATCTAGAACTGAAATACGCCTAGACCCATCCATTTATTGCAAAGAGCCAAGGAATCTGTGTGCGTACGATGAGTGCACCCAAGATATCTAGCTTGGACTAGCTAGAGTATCATACATAGTGTGCGAGAGAGACCTATAGATAGTGTATATATGCATGCGAACTAGAAAGACCCCCCCCACACACACACACAAGAGAGAGAGAGAGAGATGGAGAGAAAGGAGAGGGACCAACAAGGTTTTTGTGTCGGATGCGTGCGATAGAATTGAAGATTGTCAGAGAGCGAGAGAGAGAGAGAGAGAGAGAGAGAGAGAGAGAGAGAGAGAGAGAACATGAGTCCGGAGAGGGGGAGGTCGCGTTTTATGCATCAAAGACTGATATGAACCATGTTTGATATAAACTTGCATTCAAATATTTAAATTGGAGAACATGTTGTGTGCAATCCACACATGAACGGATATATGCGTATATCAAACAAGTTCATTAATTGACTTTCAACATGTTCATGGAGTACTATAATATCGTACAACATGCTACTCGATCGAGGTGTTCAATTTTGGATTTAGTTCGCTATTTTGACCTACTGAACGAGCTATTTCATTGAATCGAGATATTTCATCTTGGGTTTGATTCGCGTTTTTGAGTGGGTCAACTATTTGTCATATAGTAAATCGCTAGCAACGAGCATGTAAAAACACATTACTCCCGAGCATCATCTCTCCATTAAAAAAGGAGTGGCAAGCTAATATTTCAAAATTTGATCCGAATCGACTTGGTAAGGTAGACGTGGATACTCGTTCTCCCAAAATTTGAACAAACCGTTAAACATCCTCTCTGCTCGGTGGAATTCGCCCGAGCAAATAAATGGGAGACGCAAAATTACCGTCCTATGTGGGACACGCATCAATTGGCCCGTTGTACATCTAGGGTAGGTTCGTAACTTCATCCAAGCGTGCCTTCTCCTCGGGCGAAATGGCATGTGCCGAATAATTCATAAACCATGGTCAACAAAACACGCTCTCCTTGCCCGAAATAGCTCGCGCCCACTATTTAAAAACACGCTCTCCTCGCCCGAAATTGCTCGCGCCCACTATAGTTCAAAACACGCCCTCCTCGCCCGAAATCGCTCCCGCCCACTATTTGGGGAGAAGCAAAGTTACTCTACTATCCCCGACCCTCAGTACACAGACCCAAGCCGAGAAGCCTATAGGCAAGGGTAGAACTGTAACTCCCCGACATTTCGCACAAATCGCCGATTCCACTCCTCCCAATTCCCCCCCCGCCCCATTCATACCTCGTGGGCGCCAAATCACCTTCTCCCCGGGAAGCTCCCTTCTCCCGAGCCGCGAAACCTCAGCCCCACCTCCATGGTGCCCCCACCGCACCAATTTCACAGCCGCCCTCCTCCCTAATGCCGGAGACGCTGTCCATTTGCCGTCGTGCACTGGGCCGTGTGCCTCTTACTCCGTGCTACTGGTGCTGCCTCGAAGACGGCCGCGTGAACCATGCCGGAACCGATTCACCCTCGCCGTTGTTCACGGCGCCGGAGCGGCTCCAAATTCGGATCTGTCCAGAGTCCTGGTGCTGCTTCGGCGTAGCCGTCGACCGTCGCGTCATCGCTCTTTCCCTGCCGCCGGTCGCCACCGCAACCGTGCCGGCCTCACTGACTCGGCAGCTAGACCTGCCTACTTCACCATGCCGCCAGCTAGGTCGCACCCTCATCTCAAATTACTTTATTTAGGCGTCAGTTGTCTGAATTTTTATTCTGGGCCAATCAATTTGCAATGGGAAGCAGCACCCCTCGAGGCGGCGGAGCTCCTAGGATGCCGGTTGGCTAGTGTCTAACATAAGGGTGCGGGGCCGCAAGTTCACCGCGGAAGCAGCGCTTAGATGGCTATCTTTGAGAATTGCGTGGGTTGAAGGTACTGCCGCCGCCGAATCTGGATGACGGGGAGTCTTTGTGGATTGGCCCGGGGGCGGCGCAACCACGGCAGTGCGGTGGGGCGGGGAGCGGGGTTTTGGCCAGGGCCACGGACGGCGGAGGCAGGCTGCTCTGCCGTTGGTCGCTAGCTCTTCCGGGAAGATTCCGAACAGTGTCAGCCGGGAGGCACAAGACGGCCAGCCATCCGGCATAGATCGGACAGTACCAAAATAAAATAAAATCATGTGACCCCAATTTATTATTCAATCAACGGACGTGTGACCACTCTCGTACCTTGTTGTTGATCTCTTAGTGTATTTCTTCATATCAAAGAGATATGTCGTTCTTAACATTATGCGTTATCTGCATCTTCAGACACACCGTCTTCCGACTCACCGCAGCTGCTCCAACAAGGTAAGCATACACCAGAAGGGAGCTATAGTCCCCACTCAACAGTTCCCTACATCGAATGCGCGTGCCCGACATGCATAGCCACAACAACTACAGGGCCATCGACAAGTCAGCACATGATGCTCACTCCTATGGATGGCAACCAGATAGGTTGTACCCTCATCTTACTTGTGTGCAACATTTAGATAGATGGAAAAAAGCTAGTTTAGATAGTAAGAAGTTGGTAATTGAGGGTTGGCCAAAGCAGGATCTATGGTTCGTTTGCTTTTCTTCTCCTGATTTTCTGATCCAAATCCTATTTCATTGATTTGCTGACTGGAATTCCAGAAGGAAAACTAGGAGAAATTGACTGGAAATGATTATCCCATTTCTTGCTTTCCCAACCGGAACTTATGGCTTTGTTATTCATCTAAGCATGGAAAACAGATCATCACATTTCACTGTATATTCGTGCTGATCTCTTACGGGTCTTGTTAGGGAGTTAACGTTGTTCCATAGTTCAGCTAAGATACTTGTTCTTTAGGTAACACTGTTCCATAGTTATCATCCTCACCAATGCTATCCCACAGGCTGGTGATTATAGTATTATACCACTTCTAGTATTTCCTATTTTGTTCTTTAATACTTTTGTGTACCATCTAGTTAATCTAGAGTACAAAGCGATACATATTCGTAGCTTTCATCCGTGTTCTCCCTTTAGTTTATGAGACTGTTGCTGCTAGTTAACCCCAGTCCTACTATTTATGTCGTCTCCTACATGCACTCATTACATAAATCTAACTACTAGTTGTCTTCCATGCATGTCGATATAATTGCACATGCTAATATATCCACAAGAACCTCACGAGCAATGTAAAGGCCAATAAACTTGATGTCAATGATACCCAATATGATGGAACATGTAAAGGCAGTTCTTGAAGACTTGCGTAAAGATGATGAATCCTCTTCACCCCACAAGGTCCTTGCTCTAACTTGGCCTGTGATATGGTTAAAACATGCATATAATGTCCGGAGTGTATCTACTCTTTGCAATGCCATGTGCTTAGCATGCTGATCATGCATGTAAATATGTCGTGCCTTCCTGTTTTTCATTACCTATTCCATTCATGATAACATGTTTTCAAATTCAAATCTTGTCATTCTACTCTATCGCAATGTCATCTCGCTTAATTTGGACATCATGCTTCGAATATCTTATGCATTGTTATTCATTAGTATGTACTTCATCATCTACCATACCATGTTTTTTATATTGAAGTGTTGTTCTAGTGCTCTCTTGCAATGCCATCTTATTTTCCCAATCATACACGTGCATGTTGCCTTAGTTATTTACATACGTATTCCGCTAGCATACAGTTTTACATTCAACTAGTGTTTTTTCTTTGTGTTGTCTGTCGTATCCCTAGCTCTTACACCATACTCCCTCCGTCCGGATTACATGTTGCGAAATGGATAAAAAGGATGTATCTAGAACTGAATACGCCTAGACCCATCCATTTTTCCGGATGGAGGAATACATGTCAATATGTCATGCCTTTCTATTCTTGATACCTATTCCATCTCTCTCTGTCGCATGTTTTATAATTAAAGCACCATCCTTCTATACAAGGCATGCAAGGGGAAGACGACTATATTAGAATCTAAAGGGTTACAAACAAGGCCTTTGCAAAAGATCCAAACGCCGGAGATAATAAACCAACTCCGGTTTTATAGATCTTGCTCCAAAGACGGAGAAACCCAACTCCCTCGATAATAAGCAGATTCCGGTGGCCAAAGAACTAGTCCGCTCCAGTCCAGCAAAAATATGTCAACTCAATTCTAAGAAGTGTGTGCGTATCCTTGCATCATGAAATTTTATAGCATGCTGATCATATTTTCTACAAGTTTCTTACCCATCTCTCTTTTAGAAAATAAGCTTAACAGATAGAAGATTTTCGCAATGGTATCGTTTATGAGGAAAGATTCTTGCAGAATTCTCGTGCTCCAATGTAGATGTAAGTACCTGTTGTATATCACTATATTTTTACATCAACATGTATTTTGTTAATCGGCGTGAATCCAACCTTTATCGATCTAAATTTAGTTGTAGCAAAATGTATGATTAAAGGCCACAATGTTGATTTTTGCAAGGAAAACTGCCTCGTAGTTTTGCATCCCGAGCTGCATGAGTGTACTATCTCATATCGGTGGGTTTGAATACTTTGGTTCTCAAAGTGGATTTTTCAGTGTTTTTTCTTGTGTTGTCTTGTTGTATCCCTAGCTCTTACATCATACTCCTCCGTCCGGATTAAATGTCGCAGAAATGGATAAAACTTGATGTATCTAGAACTGAAATACGCCTAGACCCATCCATTTATTTCCGGATGGAGTGAATACATGTCAATATTTCATGCCTTTCTATTCTTCAGTACCTATTCCATCTCTGTTGTAGCATGTTTTATAACTGAATCACCATTCTTCTATATAGGCATGCAAGGGGAAGACGGCTATGTTAGAATCTGAAGGGTTACAAACCAGGTCTTTGCAAAAGATCCAAATGCCGGAGATAATAAACCAACTCCATTTTTCATAGATCTTGCTCCAAAGACAGAGAAACCCAACTCCCACCGATAATAAGAAGATTCCAGTGGCCAAAGAACTAGTCCGCTCCAGTCCAGCAAAAGAATGTCAACTCCATT
This sequence comes from Aegilops longissima, assembly GCA_021605205.1. Taxonomy (NCBI): domain Eukaryota; kingdom Viridiplantae; phylum Streptophyta; class Magnoliopsida; order Poales; family Poaceae; genus Aegilops; species Aegilops longissima. Next base: position 234,284,776 of record CM038677.1, read on the forward strand.
CTAAGAAGCGTGTGCATATCCTCGCATCATTAAATTTTATAGCATTCTGATCATATTTTCTACATGTTTCTTACTCGTCTCTCTTTTAGAAAATAAGGTTAAACGATACAAGACTTCCTTCATTGGGATCATATTTGAGGAAAATATCTTGCGGGAATTCTTTGTGATCCAGTGCTGATGTAAGTACCTGTTGTATATCACTATATTTTTACATCAGCATGTATTTTGTTAATCGGCGTGAATCTAACCTTTATCTGATCTAAAATTAGTTGTAGCAAAATGTTAAAGGCGCCAATGTTGATTTTTGTAAGGAAAACTGCCTGGTAGTTTTGCGTACTGAGCTGCATGAATGTGCTATCTCATATCACACACATTACTAAATTGTAGTGCTTCTCTGGTTGCCCATTCATTCATTGTGTCAATGTTGCTTTCGTATTACCTTACCTGGCTGATGATAGTTGTGCCATATTGTGTTAATTTGGTGTAGGCTAGTTGCCCAAACGTTCGTTGTGTCAATGTTGCTTTCCTATTATCTAACTTGTCCAATGATAGCAATGCTAGTGTGATAATTTTGTGCAGGCTGCTGAAGATAAGAAGACAAACTCTGAAAACAACAAGGCAACCCCATTGTTTCTTTCCAGTAAATCTAGGCCAGGTAATAGGGCAATAACTCATGATTAATTTGTTTGGTTCCCGTCCTAATTTATGTTATGATGTAGTAGTCAAGACACTCTCCACTATCAATAATACAAGCCTGCCAAAATCGCCATCTGAATCTGTTCAGTATCCTATGTCTCGAATGCAACGGAATAAATGTATTTTGTGAACCAATTAATGGCTGAAGTAATGATGGAAATGGTGGCTGAATCAGAGGTGCAGAGTCGTGCGACACAACAACTGATCAATGTTTTTAGAGACAGTGTGGCAAAGCAGCAAGAACTTGCCCACATGCTTATGGGCGTCATCTGTGCTGAGGTTGCAGATTGTGACGTTGTAGATGGTTAGGTTCTGCTCATTTATTTGCACTGGCATCAATCTTTGATTGCCCAGTGGATGTAATTTCCTGTAATATATTCTGTATGTGCAACGTTATTCCCTGTATGTCGTACCTTTGCTCGTCGTAATGGGCTCAAATTATCTATTTTGGCCTAAAGAAATGAACGAACTTTAGTGCGCCCATTGAGTTAATGGGCCGTTACTAGGCCGAAAGTTAATGGTCGGCCCTCTTACCTCCCGTGTCGTTAACAGGCCGACATCGAAGCGGGCAACAGGTGGCCCCAATTTATTTCATGGGCCGTTAACAGGCCGTTACTAAGTTTGGGCTACATATGGCCCAACTATACTGTAGGCCTTTAGCTTGCCGAAAGAGGCAGTGGGCTTGTATTGGACCATGAAGAGCATGTGCCGCTAAGAGGCCGAAAGTCGGGTGTAACATCCCAAATTTTCAATTTGGAATGTTATACATTAGGTCATCATGCATATCATATTTCTCGCATTTTTCCGATCCTAGAAAATTTCACGCAACTCAAGGACCCTCGGAGAGAGTAGGAGATTTCATTATTTTGATATTTGGGATTTCTCAAATTTTGAAAATAGGATCATTTGGATTTATTTATTTATCTTCAAAAGTTTTTCCGATAAAAAAATGAAGAGGGGGAATAATATGACTTTCCCAACATTTAGGAAAAATGAAGATTTAATAAATAAATCAAATTTTGGTTTTTCAAAGTTTATTTGCTTTAGGGAAAAATGAGTATTTTAAAATATGCATTTTGCCCGTTTTAAAGTTCATTTTGTTAGACTCATTTTAGGAGTCGAGGAAAATTAATTTTATTTAATTTGGAGTTCATTTGGTTTTATTTTAAATTCGTTTATCCAAGGGCCCACTGCCCAACCGAGCCGCCTGCCCACCCCCCCTCCCTGGCGCTCATGGAGGAGACCCCGCCGCCGCCTGCGCCGTGCCCCCTCCCCAAGGCACCGGAGACCCCCCCTCCTTTATAAGCCGACCCCCCCTCTCTCCTCATCCCGCCCGCCGCCTCGACCGAGCCAGCCGCCGCCTGCGCCCTTGAAGGCCGCCCGCCTGCTTGCTGTCCGCCGACGCCGCCCATCGCCACCCCCGCCGACCCCCGCCACCCATCGCCTGTCGCCCGACCCACGGGAGTTCGAGCCCCGCCGGCGACTCGCCGAGGTAGCCACCTCGCCGCGCCCGGTCCGTTTTTGTTTCAAAAACTGATCCGGTTTTCTCGCGTTGTTCGGTTTTTTTAAAAACCCTAGATTGGTTTTTTTTGGTTTTATAAATTAGTGAGCGTTCACCGACCCGTTCGTTTCAATGAACATGTTCGTCGGTTAGTTTCTGTTAACGAACGTCCGTCGTTTTAACTGTTCGTCGTTTTTCTTTTAATCGGATTTAATCCGTTATTTTCCGATTTCTATTTCCGATTCAATTTTCAAATCTGTTTATTTTCTCGCTCGTTTATCGGAATCAGGTGATTCAAGCGCTGGAGTTTATATTCTGAAACCGCCGTTCGACTAACCTACTTAAACAAAGTTTTGCTACTGTAAAATTTTGACCTAGTTTCAAATTGCTAAAACCGAATCGTTCTCTCTTGACTTTCGACTTTCGATGTTTTATTTGATTTGATTCTTTTGCAACCAGGGTTCTTAAGTTGAACTCTCTGGTTAGATCTTTTATTCGAGATTTCCCTGTGCATTAGATGAGTACTTATTGTATGCTTGTTGTTTGTCTGCGATAGATCACCCGAGTGCGCCGCTTGTTACTTGAATCTCTAGGTTTCATGGATCATCGACAAGGCAAGTAACACTTGATCATACCTTTTCTACTACCCAGTTTTATGCATTAGATCAATCCTCAAACACTTGCATGATTAGGATCTAATTAAATTGTGGGATGGGAAGTAGATTGAGGTAGTACCTATTACTGTTTTCTTATGAAACCTTGGGAGTTACTTCTCGTTTGCTTATTATGCCATGCTATGCTAGTAGGCGTGGATTGGGTGAGTGAATATCCATGACAGATGTGAGATTGTTAATTAATGGTTTATCTAAGGTGGCAACCTAAACACACATCTGGGTGGATTGAGGCACTGGTTTCTATCAGACTTGCTGTATTTCTTGGACCGCCACCGGGCTCTAAGGGATCATAATATTATTCAAACTGGAAACTTTCGTGTGCAGCCACAAGCCAATATGGGCTCTGGAATAGTTGAGTAAGTTGTGCGAACTCTTACGGGTAGGCTAGCTGATGTAGGGGATGTAGGTTGGTACGGTCTACCCACATGTAAGGTGCTAGTGCTTCGAAAGGCGTGTCTCGGTCATCCGTTTCTCAAACACCATGTAGTCACGAGAACCAAGCGGAGGCGATCGAGTCTTGTGGGGAAAAGTGCAAACCTCTACAGAGTGTACAAACTAATCATGATTAGCCGTGTCCCCGGTTATGGACGTTTTGAGTATCTAGTACTTGAATATCATGTGAATCTCAACATGTTACTTCTAATAAATGTTATTGGGATTTGATGAGTATTTTTTAATTGGGATTGAGGATGCTGTCAACCATTCTCAATGTTTAACAACCACCATGATAGTTAAATAAAATTATTCCTTTGTTGTAGGGAAAAACTAGCTTTATGCAAAAATGTAACCATAGAGCTTTACCACCATTACTCTCTATGTGTTGCTTTGCCAGCATATTCCATGTGCTGACCCGTTTTGGGCTGCAACTTTCATGTTGCAGACTTTTCGAGTGAGGTGTTAGGTCGTGGTTCTATACTCAGTGATGCCGATGGAGTTGATGGACTCACTTATCTTCCAAGCCTTCCGCTGTTATTATTAGATGGCCTTAAGCCATATTATTGTAATAAGTTCCCTTGTGGACAACGTTGTAATAAGTGTGTGATTGCTACTCTGCTATAAATCCTTCAAAGTTGTGTGGTGTCAGCATTCTCGATCCAGGATGACACCGAGAACAGAGACTTGATCCATTCGGTCTGGTCGCTCTGAGAGATGGTATCAGAGCACACGCTGACCGTAGGACACGACCACTAAGTTAAAGCCATAGATCACTACTCTCTTCCCATTTTCTAACTCCTCATCTTTTCTACTCTTTAGGATGACGGACGCGAAGATCAAGTACACCCAACCAGATGAAGGCACACCTTTTGGATTTCACTTGAAGGAAGTCACCAAGCACGAACATTGGACTACCAAGTTTCACCGAACTTTCAACGCCACTCTGCTCAAGAGGAGGGCTGGAAGATTCAAACTCATGTTCGGGAAGGACATTCGCCCCAATCTCCAAGCCTATAGATAGTGTTTTCAGTGCACCAACTTGGAGTCTGGGAAAGAGCATGGCAGCTCACATCACCATGGGACGCATTGGAGAAGTTTATCAAGAAGACCTCAAGGACACTATCTACCAGATTTGCGGACGCCGAAATGAACAATGGGACATAGTCAGCACCAAGAAGGATAGATCCATTGCAGCTTTCATCCAGGAGTTAAACCAGCACATTCGACGCCAGGAGAACCAGATGTGCAATGATATGTTGGAGTTGCAGAATACAAAGGGAAGGATCATCGAACTTGAAGAAGAACTAAAGACTACACGCAAGGACTATATGGACGAGATCGTAGCTCTAGCAAGACACAATAACGATCTTAAGTACGAGATCGAAGAACTCAAGAAGAAGTTGGCGCTCAGGAATGAAGACCAGTATGTCGGTTGTCCAAAGCGACTACATCAACATCGACGACACCGATTCGGATCCAAGTGAACCCGACTTTGAAGACGAAGCTGGAGCAGACATCATGGAGTCTTCCACCGGTTCAAATTAGTAGAAGTCCCCCACATATTAGTAGTATTCCCTCCATGTAAACATTATAGTACACGCACTTTTGCGATAGTTAGATCGTTGTAAGCCCTTTGTTTGATTGAATGAAGTGATTTTGTGTGTTTTTGCTCATGAGCATTGGGTAGTGTTTCTCCTTAGACCCCATTCTACTCTTAATTTCTCGTCTCTTCTAAACCCATCGATGCCTCCGAGACGCGACCCGGGTTCGCTTTTCCGCCAGAGATCACCCAATTGATTCAGAGCGAGAATACCACGATTCAAACATTGGTGCGTAACCGTGGCAACAACAACAACAACAACAACCCACCACCACCACCACCGTGGATCATTTGACTCGTTTCCTTAGACTGAATCCGCGGTGTATTCCAAAGAGCACCGAGCCGATTGTAGCAGATGATTGGCTCCGCAAGATAGGAAGGAGTTGACCACTGCGGGATGCACAGATGGAGAAAGAGTGAAGTTTGCTGCACACCAGCTTGAAGGACCCGCAAAGAGCATGGTGGGAGAATTTTACAGCCACTTACCCGTGAGACACTGTCACATGGGATCAGTTTGACAAGCTTTCAGACCGCCCATGTTTGCAGGAGCCATGGCCATGAAGAAGCGTGAGTTTCGCAACTTACGCCAAGGAGGAAGGACTGTTGGCAAGATGTGGATGATTTTAGCAAGTTAGCACGTTATGCCCTAGATGACATTGCTAGAGATGCGGCTAAGGAGGAGAAGTTTCTAGAAGGACTGAATGATGAGTTCAACATGCCGTTGATGGTAGCAAGTTTCAATAACTACCAGGAGTTGGTAGACCGAGCCCTCATGATTGAAGGAAAGCAACAAGAATTGAGAACTGCAAGCGGAAGTATGGACAGGGAAGTATAACCTCGGAGCTCAGTGAAGCCTCGTTATACCCCTAAATCAGGAATTTAGTTTCACATACCCATGGAGGAGGTAATTCGCATAACCATAATGGCACTAAGAATGGGAGCACGGAATGGAGGAAGCAATGGACAGAATCGCACCAACCCGTCAACACCATCCAAGGTAGACCTGAGTCACATCACTTGTTTTAAGTGCCGCAAGATGGGCATTATGCAAATGACTGCCCGAAGGCGAATGGAAATGGCAATGGAAGCTCGAAAGAAGCCCAACCCTTTCAACAGGGGACGGGTGAACCACATTGATGTGGAGGAGGTTGAAGATCAGCCCGATGCAAGATGTCGGTAAGTTTTGGTTAAGTCATTTACCGCATTTGTTCTTTTCGATCTTGGTGCATCGCATTCATACATATCAAGGGATTTGTGGATAAGTACAAATTACCGACCCAAGCCCTTAGGTCACCCATGCTAGTAACCTCACCCGAGCAGAATACATGGCTAGTAAATGGTGTGATCGATCGCCATTAAGGATTGGACACTATGTTTTCCCCTCGGACCTAATAGTTCGGAATCCCAAGGATTGGATGTGATATTAGGAATGGATTGGTTATCAAAGTATGGAGGAACATAGATTGCACCACAAAGTCAATTTTGCTCACCACACCGGAAGGAAGAAGGATCAAGTATGTATCACGGCACGAGCGAGGAGAGCGCAAGTAAATTGCTTATCAGAGTGGTGCAGGAAGAAGTACCATGGTGAAGGATTTTCTGATGTATTTCGGAAGAGTTGCCGTGAATGCCACGGATAGAGACATTGAGTTTTTGATCGAGCTGTTGCCGTGAACAGGCCCGATATCGAAGCGACCGTGACATGGGATGCCCGCACGGATTTGGCGGAAATCAAGAAGCGATTAAGGAACTATTGGATAAAGGTTTTATTCGCCCAAGTTCTTCACCTTGGGGATCACCCGTATTGTTAGTGGAGAAGAAGGATGGATCGTTAAGAATGGTTGTTGATTATCGTGGATTGAATGAAGTAACAATCAAGAACAAGTACCCACTACCTATGATAAATGATCTGTTTGATCGTTTGCAAGGAGCTAAAGTGTTTTCCAAGATCGATTTACGATCAGGGTACCATCAGTTGAAGATTCAGGAGCAGGACATACCCAAGACATCGTTTACCACGAGATATGGACTGTATGAGTATACTGTTATGTCATTTGGATGACTAACGCACCAGCCTATTTCATGAACACGATGAACAAAGTGTTTATGGAGTTTTTGGATAAGTTAAATCGTGGTGTTCATTGATGATATTTTGATTTTCTTGAAGAATGAAGAAGAACATAAGGAACATTTGAGATTGGTTTTGAGAAACCGAGGAACACCAGTTGTATGCCTAGTTCAGCAAGTGTGAGTTTTGGCTAAAGGAAGTTGGATTTCTCGGACATGTTATATCCGGAGAAGGAATAGCAGATTGACCCCACAAAGGTTGAAACCGTAACCAAATGGGAAGCACCAACGACAGTTGGAGAGATTCGAGTTTCCTTGGACTCGCAGGATACTACCGAAGATTCATTGAGAATTTCTCAAGGATTGCAAAGCTTATGACAGAATTGTTGAAGAAGGATAACAAATTCATATGGACTAAAGACTGTGAGGCAAGTTTTCAGGAGTTGAAGAAAAGATTGGTTACCTCACCAGTTTTAATATTGCCAGATCAGACTAAGGATTATGAGGTGTATTACACGCTTCACGCCGAGGACTTGGAGCAGTGCTTATGCAGGAAGGAAGAGTTGTTTCAGTATGCTTCACGACAACTTAAGCCCCATGAGTTAAATTATGCCACACATGATTTGGAGTTAGCCGCCGTTGTGCATGCCTTGAAGACATGGAGACATTTTCTCATTGGAAATCATTGTGAAGTATATACGGATCATAAGAGTTTGAAATACATTTTCACACGAATGAATTAAATCTCGAGACGGAGGAGATGGTTAGAGCTTATCAAGGATTATGATATGAGATTACATTATCACCCCGAAAGGCTAATGTAAGTAGCAGGCGCATTGAGCCGTAAGAGCCACGTCAATACCCTAATGATGGGAGGGATACCCAATGAGTTAGACGAGGACCTTCGAGAGCTATGTTTGGAAATAGTTCCAAGAGGCTATGTAGCAGCATTGGAGATTCAGTCAACACTGATGGACAAAGTCAGAGAAGCACAAAAGGCAGATAAGGAAGTTGCCTCTATAAAGGAGAAAATTAGCAAAGGAAAGGCTAAAGGATTTCGTGAGGATGAGCACGACACCCTATGGTTTGAGGACCGTGTTTATGTGCCCAATAACCCAGAGATCAGGAAGTTGATTTTGCAAGAAGCTCATGATTCACCCTATTCGATTCACCCAGGAAATACCAAGATGTATTTGGATTTGAAGAATACTTTACGGTGAACGGAATGAAGAAGGATATTGCGAGTATGTAGCAGTTTGTGATGTATGTCAGAAAGTAAAGGCGAGCATCGAAGCCAGCAGGATTGTTACAACCATTGCCGATACCCGAATGGAAGTGGGATAAACTAGGCATGGATTTCATCACAGGTTTGCCAAAGACCCGTTCAGGATATGACTCGATTTGGGTTATAGTCGACCGCTTGATGAAGGTAGCTCATTTTATTCGAGTCAAGACTACCTATAGCAGTGCTAAGTTGGCAAAGATATACATGACCAGAATTGTGTGTTTACACGGAGTTCCGAGGAGTATTGTATCAGATAGAGGAACCCAATTTACCTCAAAATTTTGGAACCAGTTGCACGAAACATTGTGAACCGGATGGAATTGAAGACAGCTTTCCACCCACGAGACCGATGGATGACCGAGAGAGTCAATCAAATTTTGGAGGATATCTTTGAGAGCTTGTGCACTAGATTATGGATCCAGTTGGGATGATAATTTGTCGTATGCAGAATTTTCTTATAACAACATTACCAAACCAGCTTGAAGATGGCACCTTCGAGGCTCAGATGGAAGAAGATGCAGGACACCGTTGTCATGGGACGAATCTGGAGATCGCCAGTTGTTTGGACCAGATTTGATTAAAGAGTCCGAGCGAAGGTTAAACTGATTCGAGATAGGCTCAAGGTAGCCCAAGATGCATGTAAGAGCTATGCAGATTCAAAGCGCAGCGATTGAGTATGAAGTTGGAGCAGAGTATATCTTAGAGTATCCCGCCGAGGAGTTAAGTGTTTTGGAGTTAAAGGAAAGTTAGCACCACGCTTCGTTGGACCATATAAAGATTTTGCAACGCATGGGAGAAGTTGCTTATAAGCTGGAATTGCGGAAGGACTGTCGGGAGTTCATGATGTATTCCATGTTTCTCGGTGAAGAAATGTCACCCGAGATAGCAGAGATACCGTTAAGAGACACGGTGCCTTTGGAAGCAATCCAGTTGAAGGATGACTTAAACATATGAGGAAAAACCAGTTAAGATTCTCGACTATGCCAGCAGAGTTACTCATGACAAGGTTATCAAGTTTTGCAAGGTTCGGTGGAGCCACCACATCAAGATGAAGCCACCGGGAAAGAGAGGAAGTTTTGCTCAAGGACCACCTCACCTATTTTCTAGCCAACCCGAATCTCGAGGGCTAGATTCATCTTAAGAGGTAGGTTTGTAACATCCCAAATTTTCAATTTGGAATGTTATACATTAGGTCATCATGCATATCATATTTCTCGCATTTTTCCGATCCTAGAAAATTTCACGCAACTCAAGGACCCTCGGAGAGAGTTGGAGATTTCATTATTTTCATATTTGGGATTTCTCAAATTTTGAAAATAGGATCATTTGATTTATTTATTTATCTTCAAAAGTTTTTCCGATAAAAAAATGAAGAGGGGAATAATATGACTTTCCCAACATTTAGGAAAATGAAGATTTAATAAATAAATCAAATTTTGGTTTTTCGAAAGTTTATTTGCTTTAGGGAAAATGAGTATTTTAAAATATGCATTTTGCCCGTTTTAAAGTTCATTTTGTTCGACTCATTTTAGGAGTCGGGAAAATTAATTTTATTTAATTTGGAGTTCGTTTGGTTTTATTTTAAATTCGTTTAGTTTTGTTTTAAAACGCGCACGCGCCTTGGGCCAAGGGCCCACTGCCCAGCTGAGCCGCCTGCCCAGCCGCCCCCCCCAAGGCGCTCCCGCTGGGAGGAGACCTCGCCGCCCGCCGCCGAGTCCGGCTCGGGCACGCCGGACCGCCGCCCGTGCCCCCTCCCCAAGGCACCGGAGACCCCCCCTCCTTTATAAGCCCGACCCCCCTCTCTCCTCATCCCGCCTCGCGCCCGCCGCCCGACCGAGCTGAAGCCGCCCCCTTCAAGGCCGCCGACGCCCCATCGCCACCTCTGACCCCGCCGCCACCACCGCCCGTCGCCTGACCCCGGAGTTCGAGTCCCGCCGGCGACTCACTGAGGTAGCCACCTCGCGCGCCCGGTCCGGTTTTTGTTTCAAAAACCCGATCCGGTTTTTCTCGCGTTGTTCGGTTTTTTTTATAAAAACCCTAGATTGATTTTTTTTATTTTTTTTTTGGTTTTATAAATTAGTGAACGTTCACCGACCCGTTCGTTTCAATGACCATGTTCGTCGGTTAGTTTCTGTTAATGAAAGTTTGTCGTTTTAACTATTCGTCGTTTTTCTTTTAATCGGATTTAATCCGTTATTTTCCGATTTCGATTTCCGATTCAATTTTCAAATCTGTTTATTTTCTCGCTCGTTTATTGGAATCAGGTGATTCAAGCGCCTGGAGTTTCGTTACGAAACCGCCGTTCCGACTAACCTACTTAAACAAAGTTTTGCTACTTTAAAATTTTGACCTAGTTTCAAATTGCTAAAACTGAGTCGTTCTCTCTTGACTTTCGACTTTCGATGTTTTATTTGATTTGATTCTTTTGCAACCAGGGTTCTTAAGTTGAACTCTCTGGTTAGATCTTTTATTCGAGATTTCCCTGTGCATTAGATGAGTACTTATTGTATGCTTGTTGTTTGTCTGCGATAGATCACCCGGAGTGCGCCGCTTGTTACTTCGAATCTCTAGGTTTCGCGGATCATCAGCAAGGCAAGTAACACTTGATCATACCTTTTCTACTACCCAGTTTTATGCATTAGATGAATCCTCAAACACTTGCATGATTAGGATCTAATTAAATTGTGGGATGGGAAGTAGATTGAGGTAGTACCTATTATCTGTTTTCTTATGAAACCTTGGGAGTTACTTCTACGTTTGCTTATTATGCCATGCTATGTGTAGCGACCTGACCCAAAATCGGTCAAATCTACGTATGCATACCATCCCAAGATCATCTTTGGTACTCACGGTACATCGATAAAGTAATCAAAGTTCAATCACACCTGAATATCATTAAACGATTCTCATATAGAGTCTTTATTACAAGGAATAAATTTGGCTCAAGGCCAACTCATGAGAAATAAAACTAATAACACTGCGAGCGTCGAAGATAAGCGAGTCCATCCGACTCAAAGGGCAATCGCCAAGCGGAGCGTAGCCTCACCCTGATCGAATATATCTACGCAACATAATACGTTGCAGCCATGTAGGTCAGCTTTTGGAATAAGTGGCAAGTCATGAAGAATAACAATAATAAAGTTACTAACTCTATATGCATTTTGGCTGTGGAGCTCTAAGTTTCATCATTTTGCTAAAAGCAAATTTTATCCTACTACAGTGGACTTGCTTGCAAATTACTACAATTGTTAGTAGTTATTGAGATGGTTCCGCCAACCAATATCTCGCTCCCAATTATTTAGTCATAAAACCCTCAAATTAAATTCATTAGTTTTAGTGTTGAGATATCCGAATACTTCCAAGTTCCAGAGGCTCAAATGTCCGTGAATCGGGACACGGCTAATCGATTAGGTTATAATCCTCTGCAGAGGGTTGCGCACTTTCCCCGCAAGAATCATTCCCTCCTTTAAAGTCTTCGCACTTCATGGTGTTTGAAGACGGGACGAATGAAACAGGGTCTTCCAAAGAGTTCTTCCGCCGGCGCTTGCGGTACCCATCCAATCCTACCGTTCTTCTACTTCTCGTAGTACCGCCCAGCCAGCGTCACTACTAGGGTCAACCCAGCCGAGCCCATAATGGCTTGCGGTGCACAGTAAGATTCGGTCATGGGGCATCCATCCTTCTCTTTGTGGCTGGGTGAAGCTTTCCGCAAGATGTCATAGCGCTTCTCCATGCATCCCGGCCACCACTGGTTTCTCCAGGGTGCCCGTCAACCGTCCTCCACCCAGTAGTGATTTTTCGAAGTCCATCTTGATCATTGTAGTCCATGGGGCTGTCATCATCATTGACTCTCACATCTTGCTTATGAATTTCACTCATCCCAAAACCCGTCTACGAGCATAGCAAAGTAACTCCTACGTCCCGGGGTCATGGTAACAAGGGGGTTGGTTCATCCTACCACATGATACTACTCAAGTTTAATGACTTCAAGAATTCACTACTGCATGCATGGTGGGGTGGTGACTATTACTAATGCACAAAAACATAGGTATAGAAATAACATGATCAAAACTTGCCTTGCTGATGATCCTCGTAAGCTAAAGAGTCGTAGTAGCAAGCTTCGCACTCCGGAAACTCTACCGAGACAAACAATAACACAATAAGCACCAAGCAATAGGATTACACAACATAACAAAAGTAACATAACACAACAAAACAACCAAAACCAAATCAAAAAGGAAAACTCAAGGAAAACCAATTCAAAGTTTTTCCCTACCTCAAACAATAGCTAGAAATAGTTTTATATATCAAAAAATTTCTAACATAACCTAATCATGGTTTTAGGTTAACTTAACAGAAAATGATTCACTAAGCAACTAGGAGCAAAAGGAATTAATTAAAAAGCTATTATAAAACTCATTTTAGGCCTAATCCAATTTCTATTAAGAAAATAAATTAAAACTTTTATTAATTATAAATAAAAGTTCATCTACTAGAATGATGAAACTAACCTAGAATAACTAATCACAAGTTAAAAATAAATTCACTTACTAATTAAAATATTAGGAAAACAGAACTAGTTAATTAATTAGGATTAATAGGTTTCTGCTTAAAAATAATTATTTATTAATCCTAAAATACCCAAGTTAATTTCTATGATTTGGCAATATTAAAATAAAGTTGGGACAAAAAGAATCATGGAAAAATAATTTTTCTAACTCAAGTTATAGCAGATTTACTATTCTGACTAAAACTAATTTAAGGCAATTTTAATTACTTTTAACATAGCTAAATATATATTCTACAGAAACTACATAAAATTTGCAATCCAACAAAAAAAGAATCATCTAAAAATAATAAACAGAATAAAAGATATCAATTTTTCAAAACAGAAACTATTCGGCTAAAACAGAAAATCAAAAAAAAAAAGGAAAAGGCCTAATGGACCTATACTGTGCCCTGTGCGTTAAATAGCCTAATGGGCCTAGTGGTTTAAACTAAAAACGGGCCGGCTAATTTACTAAAAACCCTAACTAATAAACCGAATGAACCGGCCGGTTTTCTAAATAAAACTTACCCCTTGGGGTCCTAATCATAACCGTTCGTTTGAGATCGGACGAAGTGTTTTCGACGACGCATCGGAGTCCGGCGACGGCGGCGGGTGGCGAGAGTGCTTGGGGCTTGAGCGTCGGGAGGTCGGGAGTCGCCGTCATGGGTGCAGACGAGGTCGGGAGTGGTTCGGTAGGGTCGGGGTGGTCGGGAGGGTAGGGCATCGACGGCGGCGACTTTGGCGGCGGTGCGAGCTTGGGCTCTCAGCGAGCACGAACGGGAGGGAGAGGGGTCTGGCGAGGTCTCGGGAGGAATGGGGTGCGGGGCTCCGGCTTTTATAGCCTGGGTGCCGTCCTCGCTTGGGGATCGGGCGATCGGGATCCGGATCGCCGGGATCCGCGATCCTCCAGCGTCTTGGCGTTCGTGGGCGGGGAAGAAGATGGGCGGGCCCACGGGTCGAGAGAGAGAGAGGAGGTGGGGGTCGAGCGGGTGGCCGAGGCCTAGGGGAATCAAGGCGGGTGAGGGTGAGGGGAGCTGGGCGGTCGGTGGCTCATTGGGCTAGCCACTGGTGGGCATTGGCCGGGCAGGCTTGCTGGGTGCGGCACTGGCTGGGCTTGGGGTGGCCTAATTTGGCGCCGAGGGGTTTTCCTTTTAAATTTTTTAAATAAAACAAAAAAGAAATAAAACAATATCTGTAAATATTTTATATAGGGTATATATATACCAAAATGATCAGGGGAATATTCCCTTTCATTTGAACATTTTTCCAAAGGCAAAATCCAAACTTTATAAAATTCCATTTTTTCCAAATTCAAATAAAATTCAGATTTGAATCCAAATCTTTTGGCATTGTTTCCTCTGATATTTTTGGAGTGTCATGTTTGCTCCTCTCATACTTTTGATCAAGTATTTATCAGGCTTAGTTTTTTGAAATGATTCCCACATGCCAAAGTTTGAAATTCAAATTCAAAACTCAAAATTCTCTGAAACTTCAAATGGCATTCAAATTCAAACAGGATGCATAGGATGCTTAGCTATAATTGTAAAACATTCCAAATAGGAAAATTTGGGATGTTACAAACCTACCACCTTAAGATGAATCTAGCCCTCGAGATTCGGGTTAACTAGCAAATAGGTGCGGGTGGTCTCAAGAAGATCTTCTTCGCGTTCCCAGGTGGCTTCTTCCTCGGTGTGGTGACTCCACAGCACCTTGCAAAATTTGATGACCTTGCTGCGGGTGACTCTGCTTGCAGTTTCGAGAATTCGGACGGGTTTCTCCTTGTAAGTCAGATCACTGTCAAGCTGTATGGCCTCTAGGGGCACTGTGTCTCTCAACTGAACCTCGGCCATGTCGGCATGGCACTTCTTCAGCTGAGAAACGTGGAAGACATCATGAACTCCGGACAATCCTTCCGGCAATTCCAACTTGTATGCAACTTCTCCACGATGTTCGAGGATTTTGTAAGGGCCAATGAATCGGGGTGCTAACTTTCCCTTGACACCAAACCTCTTGATTCCACGAAGTGGAGACACACGAAGATATGCTCGGTCTCCCACTTCGTAAGTCACTTCCTTGCGCTTACTGTCGGCATAACTCTTCTGTCTTGACTGTGCTATCTTGAGCCTGTCTCGAATCAGCTTGACTTTCTCTTCGGAATCCTTGATAAGATCGGAACCGAAAAGTGATCGATCTCCAACACTATCCCACAGCAATGGTGTTCTGCACCTCCTTCCGTATAAAGCTTGAAGGGGCCATCTTTAAACTGGATTGATAACTGTTGTTGTATGAGAACTCTGCGACGACAAATTATCATCCCAGCTAGACCCATAGTCTAGCACACAAGCTCTCAACATGTCCTCCGAATCTGGTTGACTCTCTCGGTCCGTCCATCCATCTGCGGATGAAAAGTGTCTTGAATTCCAGCCTCGTACCCAAAGTTTCATGCAACTGCTTCCAAAACTTTGAGGTAAACTCGTTCCTCTATCGACACGATTTTCCTCGGAACTCCATGCAGACATCGATCCTGGTCATGTATATCTTGGCCAACTTGGCACTGGTATAGGTAGTCTTCACGGGAATGAAGTGAGCTACCTTGGTCAAACGATCAACCACTACCCAGATAGAATCATAACCTAAGCGGGTCTGGGTAATCCTGTGATGAAATCCATACCAAGTTTCTCCCATTTCCAATCGGGAATCGGCAAAGGTTGAAGTAACCTGCTGGCTTCGATGTTCGCCTTTACGTTGGCAAACATCGCATATCGCTACGTACTCGGCAATATCCTTCTTCATACCGTCCACGAAACTTTGCTTCAAATCCGGTACATTTTGGTGTTGCGGGGTGAATCGAGTACGGTGAATCATGAGCTTCTGAAGAATTAGCTTCTGAGCTCGGGATCATTGGGCACATAAATCGATCCTCAAACCATATAGTTCCATGTTCATCCTTACGGAATCCTTTAGCTTTTCCTTCATCCATCTTTTGCTTTATCTCATCGATTTCCTTGTCCGACTTCGGGCTTCACGAATCCTTTCGGTCAAGGTGGACTGAACTTCGAGTTGCAACAAATCCTTTTGGAACTATCTCGATCGGAGATCTACGAGGTCATCGACTAACTCTGGGGTAATCCTCCTGCTGTAAGAGTATTCACATAACTCTTACGGCTCAAAGCATCTGCTACAACATTAGCTTTACCGGGGTGGTAATGCAATCTCATGTCATAGTCCTTTATCAACTCTAGCCATCTCCTCCGCCGAGGTTTAATTCCTTCTGCGTGAAAATATATTTCAAGCTCTTGTGATCTGTGTAAACATCACAGCGGTTTCCGATGAGGAAATGTCTCAGTCTTGAGTGCATGCACTACATTGCTAACTCCAAATCATGTGTGGCATAATTCATCTCATGAGGGCGTAGCTGTGCGGATGCATAAGCTACAACCTTACCTTCCTGCATCAATACTCCTCCGAGTCCTTGATGAGAAGCGTCTAATAAACCTGGTATTCCTTGTGTATGTCCGCAAAATCAACACCGGGCTGTGACCAACCGTTTCTTCAATTCCTGAAAATGGCTTCACATTCCTCGGTCCAAACATACTTGGCTTCCTTCTTCAACAGCTCGGTCATGGGCTTGGCAATCTTCGAGAAGTTCTCAATGAACCTCCGATAATATCCTGCGAGTCCGAGAAAACTGCGGATCTCCTTGACTAAGGTGGGTGGCGCCAATCGGTGGTGATTCAACCTTGGCGGGATCAACTGCTATTCCTTCCCTGAAATAACATGTCCGAGGAATCCAACTTCCTTCAACCAAAATTCACATTTGCTGAACTTGGCATACAACTGATGTTCTCGAAGTTTCTCGAACTAGGCGCAAATGTTCCTTATGCTCTTCCTCGCTCTTGAGAAAATCAATATATCATCGATGAACACCACGACAAACTTGTCCAAATATTCCATGAACACCTTGTTCATCAAATTCATGAAGTATGCAGGAGCATTAGTCAATCCAAATGACATGACGGTATACTCATATAAACCATACCTGGTAGTGAATGCTGTTTTGGGTATATCTTTTTCACGAATCTTCAACTGATGATACCCTGATCGAAGATCGATCTTAGAGAATACCTTGGCTCCAACAAGCTGATCAAACAAGTCATTGATCATTGGCAGAGGGTACTTGTTCTTGATGGTTACTTCGTTCAATGCACGATAATCCACAACCATCCTCAAGCTTCCATCCTTCTTCTCTACCAAAAGAACTGGGGCTCCCCAAGGTGACAAGCTTGGACGAATATATCCTTTCTCCAATAACTCATTTATTTGATCCTTGATCTCTTTCAACTCATTCGGTGGCATCCGATAGGGTCTCTTGGATATTGGGGCTGTGCCGGGCAATAGCTCAATCAGAAATTCAATGTCCCTGTCCGGTGGCATTCTGTTAATTCCTCCGGAACACATCGGAAAGTCTTGCACTCTGGCACTTCCTCTGAACAACTCCCGTGAGGGAATGCACTGATTCTTCATCCGGCTGTGCTGGCTACATACTTGATCCTCTTACGCTCCGGGGTGGTGAGCAGAATAGACTTCTTGGCACAGTCAATGTTCCTTCAAACTTTGACAACCAATCCATGCCTAGGATTACATCCAAGGTCCGGGTTTCCAACACTATGAGGTCCACGGAAATTTGTGGTTCCCGATGTTGAGGTTGCGGGACAGCCCACACCGCCATCGTTTCTCCTCCTGCTGGCCCGACGCGAAGGGGGCTTCTAAGGGTTCTAGTCGCAACCCGTACTTTTCCACAACTACCCTTGATATGAATGAATCGTTGCACGAATCAAAGAGAACCAAAACTGAACGTGAATTCAATAAAACTTACCAACCACGATTGTGCGGATGATCATAGGCGTCCTCCACGTCGATGTGGTTCACCCGAGCACGAGGGAGCGGATTTGGCTTCTTATTTGAGCCTCCATTGCCATTTCCATTCCTCTGCTTGGCCTCCGGGCGTCGGTGGCGTAGTGCCTGTCTTCGGCACTTGAAGCGGTGATGTGGCTCAGATCCTTGAGCCGGGCAGAACGGTGCTGATTGCCATTACCATTGCCATTGCCATGGCACGACTTGTTGTCCTGGCTGCGGTTGTTCCCATTTCCTCCATGGTTGTGACCTCCATGGTTATGATGGGTGTGCCCTCCCGAGTATGGGGCATAGCGGGGCTTCTGCTGAGCTCTGAGTTGTGCTTCCCTGGCTGTACTTCCGCTGCGGCTTCTATCTGCTGCTGCTTGCCTTCCGAATGGTGGCCTTGTCTACCAGCTCCGGTAGTTGTTGAAAGTAGCCACAATAAGCTGCATGCTCAGTTCATCATTGAGTCCCTCAAGGAACTTCTCACCTTGGCGGCATCTGTGGCCACATCATCGGGGCATAGCGGCGAGCTTGCTGAATTCATCCATGTCTTGTGCCACAAGACGGTTCCCCTGGCGCAAGTTGCGGAACTCACGCTTCTTGAGACTCATGGCTCCGGTGAGACATGAGCGGTCTGGAAGGCTGCTGGAATTGATCCCAAGTGATGGCACCAATGGGATAGGTGGCGGTGTAATTCTCCCACCAAGAAGCTGCAGGTCCATCCAGTTGATCTTGTGCAAAGCGCACCTTCTCAACATTAGTGCATCCAACGGTGACTAGCTCTCTTCCGATTTTGGAGCCAATCATCAGCCACAATCGGCTCGGTGCTACTAGAGAACACTGGCGGATTCAACCTCGTAAATCGAGTCAAGTTGTCCACGGTGGGTGGTGGCGGTGGCGGTGGATTGTTGGCGTTGTTGTTACGATTCGAATAAGGAGCTGCATCGGTGCATTCTGCTGCTTTGGAGCAGCTGGGTGAGCTCGGCGGGAAACCAGTGTCACGTCTCGGAGGCATCTGGTGTTTTGGAGTGGATGAGAAGATTAGAATAGAACAATGGTCTATGAGAATAACACTACCCATATGAATGCACAATCATAACACACCAATCATTTATTCATTCCACTCAAACATGGTTCAAACTCGATTACAAAAGCTCATGACTAATCGAAGGAAAACATCGGCCTAACTGATCGACGAAAAAGTAAAAGATAACATGGTGGTCGACTAAAAAGTCTTCATCGATGGCGCCTCCTCTTGGGGTTTCCTTGATGGTACTCCTTCAAAATCCTGATCATTGCTCACGAGGGTCCTTCATCTCCACTCGGGTAAAGGTCCTCTCCCAAGTCCATCTTTTCCTCTATCGCGACAAGCTTCATCTTGGTCGTCGACTATCTCCATGAAGTCCGTGATTTCTTCCTCATGGCCAAGGAAGTCTGCGCGTGCCTTCTCCTCCAGTTCAGATTCGCGGAACAAAAGCTTCCGGTGTGTCTTGAGTTGCGGCGAGTGCGAATCTCCCGCTCGAGAAGACACTCCAAGTCTGGATGTAGAGAGAGTGGAATCATCCTCCACAGTACGGATGATATCTCCATTCCTAGCCTGCGAGAAACCATGGCGAGGTCCGAGTGATCGAGCTCGCCCTGTACTCCTCTCGGAGATGTCCAAGTGCTCGATAGATCGCCACGTCCCTTCCGATGATCCAGTTGAACTCGGTGAACTCAAAGTTGATAGGCTCCGTGTGTCCTCCAAAGGTTCTCCCAGGATATGCACTTCAATCCTCAGCGGGTGTCCGTCGGAAGTGCATTAGTTGGCTTCCGGTGATCGAGGGCGAGCAATCTTCAGCTGCTTCACCATCTGGACCAGCTTTCTTCGAAGGGCATCGTCTCATCGGGTGGCGTAACTCCGTAGCAAAGCTGGGTGAACTCGCGCCATCTAGAATGTTGCAAATGGGAGAAGAGTCGAATTGAGCAGGGAAGAATTATGGAATGAAAAGGAGTAAAAGCAAATGGTCTCTGCTTATGGCTTTCCGATCCTAGGGGTTACGATCCTACGGTCAGCGTGTGCTCGATACCATCTCTCAGAGCGACGACCCAAAATCGGTCAAATCTACGTGGTGCATACCATCCCAAGATCATCTTTGGTACTCACAAAGTACATCGATAAAGTAATCAAAGTTCAATCACACCTGAATATCATTAAACGATTCTCATATAGAGTCTTTATTACAAGGGAATAAATTTGGCTCAAGGCCAACTCATGAGAAATAAAACTAATAACAACTGCGGAAGCGTCGAAGATAAGCGAGTCCATCCGACTCAAAGGGCAATCGCCAAGCACGGAGCGTAGCCTCACCCTGATCGAATATATCTACGCAACATAATACGTTGCAGCCATGTAGGTCAGCTTTTGGAATAAGCGGCAAGTCATGAAGAATAACAATAATAAAGTTACTAACTCTATATGCATTTTGGCTGTGGAGCTCTAAGTTTCATCATTTTGCGAAAAGCAAATTTTATCCTACTACAGTGGACTTGCTTGCAAATTACTACAATTGTTAGTAGTTATTGAGATGGTTCCGCCAACCAATATCTCGTTCCCAATTATTTAGTCATAAAACCCCTCAAATTAAATTCATTAGTTTTAGTGTTGAGATATCCGAATACTTCCAAGTTCCAGAGGCTCAAATGTCCGTAACCGGGGACACGGCTAATCGATTAGGTTATAATCCTCTGCAGAGGGTTGCGCACTTTCCCCGCAAGAATCATTCCCTCCTTTAAAGTCTTCGCACTTCATGGTGTTTGAAGGCGGACGAATGAAACAGGTCTTCAAAGAGTTCTTCCGCCACCGCCGTACCCATCCAATCCTACCGTTCTTCTACTTCTCGTAGTACCGCCCAGCCAGCGTCACTACTAGGGTCAACCCACCGAGCCCATAATGGCTTGCGGCTGCATGTAAGCTTCGGTCATGGGGCATCCATCCTTCTCTTTGTGGCTGGGTGAAGCTTTCCGCAAGATGTCATAGCGCTTCTCCATGCATCCCGCCACCTTTGGTTTCTCCAGGTGCCCGTCAACAAATCCTCCACCCAGTAGTGATTTTCCAAGTCCATCTTGATCATTGTAGTCCATGGGGTTGTCATCATCATTGACTCTCACATCTTGCTTATGAATTTCACTCATCCCAAAACCCGTCTCTGAGCATAGCAAAGTAACTCCTACGCCCGGGGTCATGGTAACAAGGGGTTGGTTCATCCTACCACATGATACTACTCAAGTTTAATGACTTCAAGAATTCACTCTGCATGCATGGTGGGGTGGTGACTATTACTAATGCACAAAAACATAGGTATAGAAATAACATGATCAAAACTTGCCTTGCTGATGATCCTCGTAAGCTAAAGAGTCGTAGTAGCAAGCTTCGCACTCCGGAAACTCTACCGAGACAAACAATAACACAATAAGCACCAAGCAATAGGATTACACAACATAACAAAAGTAACATAACACAACAAAACAACCAAAACCAAATCAAAAAGGAAAACTCAAGGAAAACCAATTCAAAGTTTTTCCCTACCTCAAACAATAGCTAGAAATAGTTTTATATATCAAAAAATTTCTAACATAACCTAATCATGGTTTTAGGTTAACTTAACAGAAAAGGATTCACTAAGCAACTAGGAGCAAAAGGAATTAATTAAAAAGCTATTATAAAACTCATTTTAGGCCTAATCCAATTTCTATTAAGAAAATAAATTAAAACTTTTATTAATTATAAATAAAAGTTCATCTACTAGAATGACAGAAACTAACCTAGAATAACTAATCACAAGTTAAAAATAAATTCACTTACTAATTAAAATATTAGGAAAACAGAACTAGTTAATTAATTAGGATTAATAGGTTTCTGCTTAAAACTAATTATTTATTAATCCTAAAATACCCAAGTTAATTTCTATGATTTGGCAATATTAAAATAAAGTTGGGACAAAAGAATCATGCAAAAATAATTTTTCTAACTCAAGTTATAGCAGATTTACTATTCTGACTAAAACTAATTTAAGGCAATTTTAATTATTTTAACATATCTAAATATATATTCTACAGAAACTACATAAAATTTGCAATCCAACAAAAAAGAATCATCTAAAAATAATAAACAGAATAAAAGATATCAATTTTTCAAAACAGAAACTATTCGCTAAAACAGAAAATCAAAAAAAAAGGAAAAGGCCTAATGGGCCTATATCTTGTGCCTACAATGCGTTAAATAGCCTAACGGGCCTAGTGGTTTAAACTAAAAACGGGCCGGCTAATTTACTAAAAACCCTAACTAATAAACCGAATGAACCGGCCGGTTTTCTAAATAAAACTTACCCCTTCGGGGGTCCTAATCATAGCCGTTCGTTTGAGATCGGACGGGGTGTCTTCGACGACGTACCGGAGTCCGGCGACGGCGGCGGCGGCGGCGAGAGTGCGTCGGGGCTGGCGTCGGGGAGGTCGGGAGGTCGGAGTCTTGAGTGAAAGACGAGGTCGGGAGTGGTTGGTAGGGTCGGGGTGGTCGGGGAGGGTAGGCGTCGACGGCGGCGACTTTGGCGGCAGGCGAGCTTGGGCTCCAGCGAGCACGAACAGGACGGAGAGGGGTCTGGCGAGGTCTCGGGGAATGGGGTGCGGGGCTCCGGCTTTTATAGCACGGGGTCCGTCCTCGCTTGGGATCGGGCGATCGGGATCCGGATCCGGGATCCGCGATCCTCGGCGTCTTGGCGTTGCGTGGGCGAGGGGGAAGATGATGGGCGGGGCCACGGGTCGAGAGAGAGGAGGTGGGGTCGGCGGGTGGCCGAGGCCTAGGGAATCGGGCGGCGGGTGAGGGTGAGGGGAGCTGGGCGGTCGGTGGCTGGCTGGGCTGGTACAGTGGGCATTGGCCAGGCTGGCCAGCGAAGGGTGGGCGCTGGCTGGGCTGGGTGGCCTAGCAGGCGCAGAGGGGTTTTCCTTTTAATTTTTTAATAAAACAAAAACAGAAATAAAACAATATCTGTAAATATTTTATATAGGGTATATATATACCAAAATGATCAGGGAATATTCCTTTCATTTGAACATTTTCCAAAGGCAAAATCAAACTTTATAAAATTCCATTTTTTCCAAATTCAAATAAAATTCAGATTTGAATCCAAATCTTTTGGCATTGTTTCCTCTGATATTTTTGGAGTGTCATGTTTGCTCCTCTCATACTTTTGATCAAGTATTTATCAGGCTTAGTTTTTTTGAAATGATTCCCACATGCCAAAGTTTGAAATTCAAATTCAAAACTCAAAATTCTCTGAAACTTCAAATGGCATTCAAATTCAAACAGGATGCGTAGGATGCTTAGCTATAATTGTAAAACATTCCAAATAGGAAAATTTGGGATGTTACACTATGCTAGTAGACGTGGATTGGGTGAGTTAATATCCATGACAGATGTGAGATTGTTAATTAATGGTTTATCTAAGGTGGCAACCTAAACACACATCCTGGGTGGATTGAGGCACTGGTTTCTATCAGACTTACTGTATTTCTTTGGACCGCCACCCAGGCTCTAAGGGATCGTAAGATTATTCAAACTGGAAACTTCCGTGTGCAGCCACAAGCCAATATGGGCTCTGGCATAGTTGAGTAAGTTGTGCGTACTCTTACGGGTAGGCTAGCTGATGTAGGGGATGTAGGTTGGTACGGTCTACCCACATGTAAGGTGCTAGTGCTTACGAAGAGCGTGTCTCGGTCATCCGTTTCTCAAACACCATATAGTCACGAGAACCAAGCGGAGGCGATCGAGTCTTGTGGGGAAAAGTCATAAACCTCTGCGAGTGTACAAACTAATCATGATTAGCCGTGTCCCGGTTATGGACGTTTGAGTATCTAGTACTTGAATATCATGTGAATCTCAACATGTTACTTCTAATAAATGTTATTGGGACTTGATGAGTATTTTTAATTGGGATTGAGGATCTGTCAACCATTCTCAATGTTTAACAACCACCATGATAGTTAAATAAAATTATTCCTTTGTTGTAGGGAAAAACTAGCTTTATGCAAAATGTAACCATAGAGCTTTACCACCAGCCATATATGCATGTAGTATAGGCTTATTCCTTCATTACTCTCGTGTGTTGCTTTGCGGCATATTCCATGTCTTGACCCGTTTGGGCTGCAACTTTCATGTTGCAGACTTTTAGAACGACAGTGAGGTGTTAGGTCGTGGTTCTATACTCGGTGATGCCGATGGAGTTGATGGACTCACTTATCTTCCAAGCCTTCATTGTTATTATTAGATGGCCTTAAGCCATATTATTGTAATAAGTTCCCTTGTGGACAACGTTGTAATAAGTGTGTGATTGCTACTCTGCTATAAATCCTTCGAAGTACTGTGTGGTGTCAGCATTACTGATCTAGGGATGACACCTGAGCAGAGAGACTTGATCCATTCGGGTCTGGTCGCTACATCGGGTCCTATTGTAAACGGCTCAACTGTGTTGTGGGCCTTTAGCAGGCCAAAAGAGAAACCGGGCTGGTATTGGACCATGAAGGGCATGGGCCGTTAAGAGGCCAAAACTATGGTCCGACTACAAATGGCCCAATTCATTTATGGTCCGTTAACAGGCCGAAAGGCACACAGGGCCGGGAATTGGCCCAACACTTAAATGGGTCGCTAAAAGGCCAAAACTCAGGTCCGACTACAATTGGCCCAACTGATTTATGGGCCGTCAACAGGCTGAAAGTGACACCGGGCTAGAAATTGGCCCAACACTTAAATGGGCCGCTAAAAGGCCGAAACTCAGGTCCGACGACAAATGGCCCATCGATTTATGGGCGTCAACAGTGAAAGACACACCGGCCGGAAATTAGCCCAACATTTAAATGGGTCGCTAAAAGGCGAAAGATGTACATCCTGAAAATTGGCCCATCCATTAAATGGGCCGTTAATAGGCCGAAATCTCATCGGGCCGATATTGAGCCCAAGTATATAGCGGGCTGTTAACGGGCTCGAACTGACGATGGGCTGCAATGGTGTCAAATCTTTGACGGGCCGAATTGGCACATCTCGTATGGGTCGTGGGCTTAAATCGACCTGACACAAGTAGGCCTTATATGGGCCGGCCTGCTAATTTTTACTGGGCCGGCCTTTTTCACCGGAATGGGCCACTGTTGTGCCGTGCCACGTGTCGACCTATCATAGGCGCCTCCTGTCCAATGAGTGGATGACATCTGTCCCATCAATGAGCTGACACGTGTTTCCTCTAGCCAATGATGATTTTACACGTGGAAAATCCCCATTGTTCGGGGCTGTTAACGGGTTATCGGATCCAAAACCCGACCCGATAGCTTAACGGCGTTCCGTTACGGTGGATGCCACGTGTCGGTCACCCTTGATTTAAAGCACTTCGGACGCGTGATTTATCGTCATGGAAGTGGACACTTTCGTGATGATAATTTTGGTAATGTCATGGAACACTTCTACGACAAAGACGGTATGACTATCTTGATTCATCATAAATTTGTCATGGATGTACATGCATGACAAAAAAAGCGACCTACTGTGACAAACACGTATCATCACGGAAGTGTATTTTTTTTTGTAGTGACAGTACTCGAAGGATTTATAATAGAGTAGCAATCACACACTTATTACATCGAATGTCTCAAGAGAGAACTTATTACAATAAATATGGCTTAAGGCCATCTAATACGATAACAGCGGAAGGCTTCGAAGATAAAGTGAGTCCATCAACTCCCACGACATAGCTGAGTGCACGACAATGGCCTAGCGAACCTTACTACTCATCTGAAAAGTCTGCAACATGATACGTTGCAGCCCGAAAACGGGTCAGCACATGGAACATGCTGGCAATATAACACAATAGAGCAATGAACAGATAAATGCTATCACTACATGCATATATGGCTGGTGGAGGTTGTATGGTTAACATGTTTTGCGAAAAGCCAATTTTTTAATACAACAAAGGAATATATTTTATTTAACTATCATGGTAGTTGAAACATCATTGAGAAGGTTCCTCCAACTCAATCCCAATTAAAAGTATTTATCAACCCAACCAAATTAATTTAGAGTGATGAGATCCATATGATAATCCAAGAACTAGATACTCAAGATGTCCATAACCGGGGACACGGCTAACCATGATTAGTTTGTACACTCTGCAGAGGTTTGCGCACTTTTCCCCACAAGACTCGATCTCCTCCATTGGATTTCTCGCACTACATGGTGTTTGAGAAACGGATGACCGAGACACAGTCTTTCAGAAACAATTACTCTAACCCCGGGTGGACAGTTACACCTACTTTCCCTCTACATCTGCTAGCCCACCAGTGGAAGAGGTCATGAAACATACTCAACTATGCTAGAGCCCATAATAGCTTGTGGCTGCACACGGAAGTTTCTAGCATGAATAATCTTATGATCCCTTTGAGCCTGGGTGGCGGACCTTAGGATGATCACACGGGTACTCTGGATATCCTAGGACAACACTGGATTCTCCAGGTGCCCACAAGCAATCCACCCAGATGTGTATTAAAGTTGCCACCTTAAGTTAACAACTAATTAACAATCTCACAACTGTCATGGATTCACTCACCCAAACCACGTCTACGAGCATAGCATAGCAATATAAGCATAACGTAGAAGTAACTCCCAAGGGTTTGATAATAAACAGGGAAATAGGTTCTACCTCATCAACTACTTCCAAAAACCCACAAGTTAAACACTTCCTAATCATGCAATGTTTGAGGATTGGAACTAATGCATAAAAACTGGGTATGAAAGAAGTATGATCAATGTGTTACTTGCCTTGCTGACGATCCACAAAACCCAGTGACTCGTAGTAGCACGCTGCGCACTCCGGGAATTCTATCACAAACAAACAATAGCATACATAAGCAATCAACCAAAGATGCACGGGTAAATCTCAAATAAGAAGAACTAACCAGAAAGTTCAGATGAAGAACTCCGGTTTGCAAAAGAATCAAATCAAACGGAGCAACGAAACTCAAACTACGAAAGAAACAAGATCCTATTACGAATCTGGACTAAAGTCAAATTTTACTGTATCAAAATCTTGTTCAAGTTGTTTAAGCAGAAAGAGGGCTTCGAGACGAAGATCTAGGCGCTTGAATCGCCTGATTCCAATAAACGAGCGAAAAGATAAACTAAAACGAAAATCAGGGCAGAAACCGTGATCGAAAATAACCGCGGAAAACCCTGGAAAAAGAAAAACTGACGAACAGGCTAACGAATGAACGTTCGCTGACTGTGACTGACGGATGAACGGTGTTCGTTAAAATGAACGTACGGACGAACGTCCGCTATATAAATAAACCGGCGGAAAAAAAACTGATCTAATAAAAAAACGAGATCTAGGGTTTCAAAAGAAAACCGAACAGTTTTCTCGCGAAAACCGACGGCGGCGGCAGACGGGCGCGGTGTGGTGGTGTGACTCGGCTGGTTGGGCGGCGGGCGGCAAGGCGGCATGGGCGAAGCTAGCCGTGGCGACGGCGCTAGGTTTTCGTGGTGGGCGGCTTGGGCCTCGGGCCTCGGGGCGCGGCTTATGAAGCCCCGGGCTAAGTGTCCTAGCCGGACAGGGCCCGGTAAGTCGGTTCGAACTCTTTTTTTTATATTCTGATGCGTAGAAAAAAAATTAAAATAAATACTAAACGGACTCCAAAAATCCTGAAATAAATTTTCCCCGTCCTCGAAAAATATAGCGGACAAAGTGAACATTTATTTGGGCCTCTAATGCAATTTTGAAAACTGCATATTTTTCCTAATTCAAATAAAATAGCGATAAAAACCAAATAAAATATAATAATTGATTTTAATATTTTCCTCCAATATTTCCTTTATTTTGGAGAAGTGATATCATCTCCTCTCATTTTTTTTGTATGAAATATTTTCGGAGAGAAAAATTATTAAAACCAAAGTGATCCTGGTTTCAATATTTGATAAAATTCAAATATGAAAAAACTAGGAAATCCCCAACTCTCTCCGAGGGTCCTTGAGTTGCTTAGAATTTCGAGGATCACGAAACGAAATGCAATAAAATATGATATGCATGAATGACCTATGTATAACATTCCAAATTGAAAATTTGGGATGTTACAATAAATCCACAATTCGTCGGATCTCGGCAAACACACCGCAAAAGATTATTACATCGAATAGATCTCCAAGAACATCCAGGAGAACTTTGTATTGAGAACCAAAGAGAGAGAAGAAGCCATCTAGCTAATAACTATGGACCCGAAGGTCTATGGTAAACTACTCACACATCATCGGAGAGGCTATGGTGTGGATGTAGAAGCCCTCCGTGATCGATTCCGGCTCCGGCAGATCGCCGGAAAAGGCCCCAAGATGGGATCTCACGGGTACAGAAGGTTGCGGCGGTGGAAAAGTGGTTTCGTGGCTCCCCATGATGTTTTTAGGGTATAAGAGTATATATAGGCGAAAGAAGTACATCGGTGCAGCTCCGTGGGGCCCACGAGGGTGGGGGCGCGCCCTCCTGCCTCGTGGCCACCTCACGGAGTTCCAGACTTCAACTCCAAGTCTTCTGGATTGCTTTCGTTCCAAGAAAGATCATCGTGAAGGTTTCATTCCATTTGGATTCCGTTTGGTATTCCTTTTTTACAAAACACTGAAATAGGCAAAAGAACATAAACTGGCACTGGGCCTTCGGTTAATAAGTTAGTCCCAAAAATAATATAAAAGAGCATATTAAAGCCCATTAAACATCCAAAAAAGATGATATACTAGCATGGAACAATCAAAATTATAGATACGTTGGAGACGTATCAAGCATCCCCAAGCTTAATTCCTGCTCGTCCTCGAGTAGGTAAATGATAAAAACATAATTTTTTATGTGGAATGCTACCTAACATATTTTTCAATGTAATTTTCTTTATTGTGGCATGAATGTTCAGATCTGAAAGATTCAAGACAAAAGTTTAATATTGACATAAAAATAATAATACTTCAAGCATACTAACCAAGCAACTATGTCTTCTCAAAATAACATAGCCAAAGAAAGTTCATCCCTACAAAATCATATAGTTTGGCTATGCTTCATTTTCGTCACACAAAATGCTCTAATCATGCACAACCCCGATGACATGCCAAGCAATTGTTTCATACTTTAGTATTCTCAAACTTTTTCAACTTTCACGCAATATATGAGCGCGAGCCATCGACATAGCACTATAGGTGGAATAGAATGGTGGTTTTGGAGAAGACAAAAAAGAGAGGAAGATAGTCTCACATCAACTAGGCGTATCAATGGGCTATGGAAATGCCCATCAATAGATATCAATGTGAGTGAGTAGGGATTGGCATGCAACGGATGCACTAGAGCTATAAGTGTATGAAAGCTCAACAAAAGAAACTAATTGGGTGTGCATCCAACTTGCTTCGTCATGAAGACCTAGGGCAATTTGAGGAAGCCCATCATTGTAATATACAAGCCAAGTTCTATAATGAAAAATTCCCACTAGTATATGAAAGTGACAACATAAGAGACTCTCTATCATGAAGATCATGGTGCTACTTTGAAGCACAAGTGTGGAAAAAGTATAGTAAAATTGCCCCTTCTCTCTTTTTATCTCATTTTTTGTTTGGGCCTTCTCCTTTCTTTCTTGGCCTCTTTTTTTCTCTCTCTTTTTTTTATTTTTTGTCCGGAGTCTCATCCTGACTTGTGGGGGAATCATAGTCTCCATCATCCTTTCCTCACATGGGACAATGCTCTAATAATGAAGATCATCACACTTTTATTTACTTACAACTCAAGAATTACAACTCGATACTTAGAACAAAATATGACTCTATGTGAATGCCTACGGCGGTGTACCAGGATGTGCAATGAGTCAAGAGTGACATGTATGAAAAATTATGAATGGTGGCCATGCCAAAAATACGATGTCAACTACATGATCATACAAAGCAATATGACTATGATGAAGCGTATCATAATAAACGGAATGGTGGAAAGTTGCATGGCAATATATCTCGAAATGGCTATGGAAATGCCATAATAGGTAGGTATTGTGGCTGTTTTGAGGAAGGTAAATGATGGGTTTACGGCACCGGCAAAAGTTGCGCGGCACAAGAGAGGCTAGCAATGGTGGAAGGGTGAGAGTGCGTATAATCCATGGACTCAACATTAGTCATAAAGAACTCACATACTTATTGCAAAAGTCTACAAGTCATCAAAACCAAGCACTACGCGCATGCTCCTAGGGGGATATATTGGTAGGAAAATACCATCGCTCGTCCCCGACCACCACTCATAAGGAAGGCAATCAAAGAAACACCTCATGCTTCAAATTTGTCACATAATGGTTACCATACGTGCATGCTACGGGACTTGAAAACCTCAACACAAGTATTTCTCAATTTCACAATTACTCAACTAGCATGACTCTAATATCACCATCTTCATATCTCAAAACAATAATCAAGTATCAAACTTCTCATAGTATTCAATGCACTCTATATGAAAGTTTTTATTATACCCATCTTGAATGCCCATCATATTAGGACTAATTTTATAACCAAAGCAAATTACCATGCGGTTCTAAAAGACTCTCAAAATAATATAAGTGAAGCATGCGAGATCAATAATTTCTATAAAATAAAACCACCACCGTGCTCTAAAATGATATAAGTGAAGCACTAAAGCAAAATTATCTAGCTCAAAAGATATAAGTGAAGCACATAGAGTATTCTAATAAATTCTGATGCACGTGTGTCTCTCCCAAAAGGTGTGTACAGCAAGGATGATTGTGGTAAACTAAAAAGCAAAGACTCAAATCATACAAGACGCTCCAAGCAAAACACATATCATGTGGTGAATAAAAATATAGCCTCAAGTAAAGTTACCGATAAACGAAGACGAAAGAGGGGATGCCTTCCGGGGCATCCCCAAGCTTAGGCTTTTGGTTGTCCTTGAATTTTACCTTCGGGTGCCTTGGGCATCCCCAAGCTTAGGCTCTTGCCACTCCTTATTCCAAAATCCATCAAATCTTTACCCAAAAACTTGAAAACTTCACAACACAAAACTTAGCAGAAAATCTCATGAGCTCCGTTAGTATAAGAAAACAAACCACCACTTTAAGGTACTGTAATGAACTCATACTTTATTTATGTTGGTGTTAAACCTACTGTATTCAACCTTCTCTATGGTTCATACCCCCCGATACTACCCATAGATTCATTAAAATAAGCAAACAACACATGAAAAACAGAATCTGTCAAAACAGAACAGTTTGTAGAAATCTGACTAAATCGAATACTTATGGAACTCCAAAAATTCTTAAATAAATTTATGGACGTGAGGAATTTTTATATTAATCATCTGCAAAAAGAATCAACCTAAAATCACTCTCCAGTAAAAAAAATGGCAGCTAATCTCGTCAGCGCTAAAGTTTCTGTTTTTTACAGCAAGATCGCAAAGACCTTCACCCAAGTCTTCCCAAAGGTTCTACTTGGCACAAACACTAATTAAAACATAAAAACACATCTAATCAGAGGCTAGATTAATTATTTATTACTAAACAGGAACAAAAAGCAAAAAACAAAAATAAAATCGGGTTGCCTCCCAACAAGCGCTATCGTTTAACACCCCTAGCTAGGCAGTGATAATTTCAATGATGCTCACATTAAAGATAGTAATTGAAACACAAAGAGAGCATCATAAAACATGTGATAATCACATCTAAGTCTAACATACTTCCTATGCATAGGCATTTTATAGGAAAACAAATTAGCAAGACAAGCAAGATCTAGCATATGCAAGGAAGAAGAAAGAAACAATAGCAATCTCAACATAACGAGAGGAAATTTAGTGACATGAAAACTTCTACAACCATATTTACCTCTCTCATAATAATTACATGTAGGATCATAAGCAAATTCAACAATATAACTATCACAAAACATATTCTTAACACGATCCACATGTATGCAAAGTTGACACTCTTCCAAAATAGTGGGATTAACATTAACTAAAGTCATGACCTCTCCAAACCCACTTTTATCAAAAACTTCATAAGATTGAACATTCTCCAAATATGTGGGATCTAAAGTTTACACTTTTCCAAACCCACTTTCAATATTATTTCAAACATTATTATCAATCTCATATTCATCATGGGGCTTAAATAAATTTTCAAGATCATAAGAAGAAGCACCCCAATCATGATCATTGCAACAAATAGTAGTCATAACAAAACTAGCATCCCCAAGCTTGAGGTTTTGCATATCATTTACACAATTGACATTAAGAGAATTTATAATAACATCATTGCAATCATGCTTTTCATCGAAGGAACTATCAAGTATGGGTGCAATAGCAACAATCTCATGTTTAACATAAGGAACTATAGCAAATTCATCTTCATAAATATTGGCATCATGGCCACAAGAATAGCAAGCATCATGTTCATCAAGGGATATTTCAATCAAATCATCAGAATCATAATTATCTATAGATTCATGCATATCATTATTTTCTTCAGAAGCAACGGTCACTCTTTCAATAAATTCTTTGACATAGACATTATGAGCATAGTTTGCATAGCAATATTTAAGTATGTCAAAATTTTCATATTCGTAGAGAGTAATATCATACTTTCCAATCAAAGAAGCAACTTCATAAGCACCCTTAAAAGCAACAAATTCTTCAATTTGTTCGATATCGTAGTAACTATAAACACCCTTTGCATAAGAAGATAAGATTTCATTATCATTAAACTTACATAGGTAGGGGAGGTGTTTTTAGGGTTCTTAGAGCAACAAGTAAAATCATAAATTTCACAAAGACTCCAAGCATAACACAGCAATCTGTTTATTTGATCCCATAAGAGTCTCACTTTTTCAGACAAACGATGACACACAAAATGAGCATGCTCATCTAAAGATTTCCCATCAACTAGGCTAGTAGGGGTTTTAGCACGAGCGCATAAGGATCGAAGATGATCCAAGTAGAACACTTTAAGTGGATCCATATCAATAGATTTTTAGCAAGCAAAGATGCAAGAAAATAGAAGGCACATGGAAACACAAACAAAGATACATACAGGAAGAAGGCGAAGAAAAGGCAAAGATTTTTGAAAATCGTTTTAGAATTGGGGGAGAGGAAAACGAGAGGCGAATGGAAAATAATGTAATGCGAGGGAGAAGAGTTTATGATGGGTACTTGGTATGTCTTGAATTGAGTGTAGATCTCCCCGGCAACAGCGCCATAAATCCTTCTTGCTACCTCTTGAGCATGCGTTGGTTTTCCCTTGAAGAGGAAACGGTGATGCAGCAAAGTAGCGTAAGTATTTCCCTCAGTTTTTGAGAACCAATGTATCAATCCAGTAGGAGATAGCAGGCAAGTCACCTAGTACCTGCATAGACAATCAAGAACCTTGCAACCAACGCGATAAAGGGGTTGTCAATCCCTTCACGTTCACTCGCAAAAGTGAGATCTAATAAAGATAGTAAGATAAATATTTTTTGGTAATTTTGTTGTATAGATTGGAAATTAAAGATTGCAAAATAAAATAAATAGGAAACTAGAATTGTAGATCGGAAACTTATATGATGTAAAATATAGGATTATATGATGGAAAATAGACCCGGGGGCCATAGGTTTCACTAGTGGCTTCTCTCAAGATAGCATATATTACGGTGGGTGAACAAATTATTGTCGAGCAATTAATAGAAGAGCGCATAGTTATGAGAATATCTAGGCAATGATCATGAATATAGGCATCACGTCTGTGTCAAGTAGACCGAAACGATTCTGCATCTACTACTATTATTCCACACATTGACCGCTATCCAGCATGCATCTAGAGTATTAAGTTCATAAGAACAGAGTAATGCATTAAGCAAGATGACATGATGTAGAGGGATAAACTAAAGGAATATGATATAAACCCCATCTTTTTATCCTCGATGGCAACAATACAATACGTGCCTTGCTGCACCTACTGTCACTGGGAAAGGACACCGCAAGATTGAACCCAAAGCTAAGAACTTCTCCCATTGCAAGAAAGATCAATCTAGTAGGCCAAACTAAACCGATAATTCGAAGAGACTTGCAAAGATATCAAATCATGCATATAAGAATTTTGAGAAGAACCAAATATTATTCATAGATAATCTTGATCATAAATCCACAATTCATCGGATCTCGGCAAACACACCGCAAAAGAGTATTACATCAAATAGATCACCAAAATCATCGAGGAGAACTTTGTATTGAGAACCAAAGAGAGAGAAGAAGCCATCTAGCTAATAAATATGGACCCGAAGGTCTGTAGTAAACTAATCACACATCATCGGAGAGGCTATGGTGTTGATTGCCGAAAAAAGCCCCAAGATGGGATCTCACGGGTACAGAAGGTTGCGGCGGTGGAAAAGTGGTTTTGTGGCTCCCCTAATGTTTTTAGGGTATAAGAGTATATATATAGGCGAAAGAAGTACGTCGGTGGAGCTCTGTGGGGCCCACGAGGGTGGGGGCACGCCTACCCCCGGGCGCGCCCTCCTGCCTCGTGGCCGCCTTGCGGAGTTCCAGACTTCAACTCCAAGTCTTCTGGATTGCTTTCGTTCCAAGAAAGATCATCGCGAAGGTTTCATTCCATTTGGATTCCGTTTGGTATTCCTTTTCTGCAAAACACTGAAATAGGCAAAAAACAGAAACTGGCACTGGGCCTTCGGTTAATAGGTTAGTCCCAAAAATAATATAAAAGAGCATATTAAAGCCCATTAAACATCCAAAATAGATAATATAATAGCATGGAACAATCAAAAGTCCTGGGTTTTTCTATTTTTAGTTTAAATCAATTGATTTCGACGTGCCAAGCCCTGGGTTTTTCTATTTTTAGTTTAAATCAATTTTGAATGCTTCTGTTCACTTAACTCTGACCATGAATAACTCCTAAACCATAAGTCCAAATAATTGATTTTTTTGCATTATTTTTGTTATCCAATTTCTTTTCTGTTGGCAAAGTTTGAGATTTATTTAAGCTGTCTAGAATTTCCAGACAAAGTTTTAGTAATTTGCTCTTTATTAAAAATGCTTTGAAATTATTTCCAAAGAGAAATACTTTAGGAGGTGAAGACCAGGAGTTTTGTGACCCTCCACTATTTCAAGGCAAACCATTTCATCCATTTTCTTGATGGCATTTGCAAGGCCATGGGTTCAAACTTGCTCGATATCAGTTATCTTGCTTTACTTTTATGCTCTAATTTATTTGTTTTAGTAGAGCTTACTAATAGTATGGTAGAATACTAGTAGAGTAATAGAGAGATCCACCTCGTTACTATTGAATCTAGTAGTCACTTTGTAACCGGAAATTTCATTCGATCACATAAACCCTAACAACTAAACGGAAATGACGAGGAGACCTTTGGGGGAAAGACTTTACTTAAGACAGTAGTCTCCTTCGGGCATTTTAAGTTGAGATTAGTATGATTTGAGATGAGTAGATTAGAGTTGGAGTATTGTAGAACCCCACTATACTCCAACCTTAATAACCAGTCAATCCCGCTGCCACGAAACCGAACTTCCTCAGTACAACCACATTTGTCCGAATGGGAGGGCCCTATTTCAGTTGTAGTTATGTCTCTTCCGCGTATCTCCAAAGAGCAAAACTGAGATGTGTAGACTTCCTTTGGCCGGGAAGTTGCCATCTAGTCAAGAGAGCTTGGGTCAGGAGATGTGCACTGGAAAGTTTATTGATCCCTGAGGGGAGACAAGTGGTGCCATGAGGTGGCAAGGACCCAGATCCTCTCTCCTAGGGCTAGCCTGCGGGTGGTTGGAGATATGGTTAGAGGGCCATGCTACAGTGAGGTTTGTTGGACTAATAGTCCATGGTGTGGGTAAACTGTACGACCTCTGTAGAGTGTGTGTTGAAACTATGTGAATAGCCGAGTCCCTGGCAATGGGACACTGTTTGTGTTAAGTCACACTATTTTGACCAGGAACCCATCTACATTTAATTCAAGTTTAATGATTAGATAGTGTAATAGTCACCCCCGTATGTCAGATGACCGAGGATCATGCCGGAGAGAGAGGTCCATCGGATGTTAAACCCTAAACGAGTAGTTTATTTTCATACAGTTGTTATGCTAGTTGCACTTATGCTTGTCTTTATTTTTGTGGCTTTACTTCTGTACCTTGTTTCTTGCTTGCTTGCCTTTGGATTGTTTGTGAGCTTGCGAGTACATTCAAAGTACTCACCTGGCTTATCATGCCAGATGCAGGAGAAGCCTCATAGAAGGACGTCGAGAGCGAGAGCTAGATTCTGTCCCAGTAGTGTCCCTTTGGTGTGGAATCCCGCTAGAGTCCTGCCTTTCGCTGCGTCATAACCCTTTCCCCGCTAATGCTTCATTAGCCACTAGGCCCTAGGTTTAGTAATCGAGCACTACCGCTCAGATTGTACTACCTTGCTGAGCAAGAGTATTGTAATATAACTCAGTGTACTATGTGACTACTCTATTAGAATGTGGTGGTTCTATACAAAGCTATATTCGTGTTCCAGAAGACATGGATCTCTGGGCTGAAACTTGAGGGCCTTCGGTTCTCTGAATCGGGGTGTCGCAATACCGGCCGCAATGACGGCTTCTTTGATGGCTCGTACTATGTTGATATGTCTCCAACGTATCCATAATTTATGAAGTATTCATGCTGTTATTTTATCATTCTTAGATGTTCTATAAAAAAATTATATCATTTTTTGGGACTAACCTATTGACATAGTGCCAAGTGCCAGTTGTTATTTTTTGCTTGTTATTTACATCGCAGAAAATCAATATTAAACGGAGACCAAACACCGTGAAACTTTTTGTAGATTTTTTATGGGCCAGAACACTCCCGATGGGCCAGAGCTGCACCTGGGGGGTGCCCCGAGGGGGCACAACCCACCAGGGCACGCCAGGGGGCCACCTCGGTGGCCTCCCGCACCCCCTCTTTGCACTATAAATTCCCAAATATTCGAAACCCTTCGGGTTAACCTAGATCAAGTTCCGCCGCAGGGCTCAGAGCCACCAAAACCAATCTAGACCCGTTCGGCACCACGAGGGGGGAATCATCTTCGGTGGCCATCTTCATCATCCCAGCGGCCACCATGATGAGGAGGGAGTAGTCCACCCTCGGGGCTGATGATTTGTACCAGTAGCTATGTGTTTAATCTCTCTCGCGCGATCTATATCATGGCCTTTGTTAATATAGTCGGATCATATGATGTTTCTCCCCTCTATACTCTTGTTGTGATGAATTAAATCTTTACGCTTTGAAGTTTTGTCATGTCGGATTGAATATTCAGATATGAGAACACATGAGATATGTCTTGAGGTGTGAATACTTGAGGTGACAATGAGGTAACATATTGATTCACTTGATATATGTTATGGCATTCAAATCGCGGATTCCCGCGGTGATTTGGGGTAATCTATGCATAGGGGTTGATGCACGTTTTTATTATCTTTTCTCCGACGGAAAATTTGGGGTCTCTTTGTAGTTCATTGTGTGGATTGAGTATTATGAATATGAATTTGCTTTGGTGTTATTCTAGTACAAACTCTAGGATAGATCAAAGGGAAACAATAGCTTTGTGTTATTTTAGTAAGAACTCTTGAATAGATCGAACGGAAAGAATAGCTTTGAGGTGGCTTCATACCCTACAAACAATTCCTATCTTTTGTTCTTCACTAATAGGAACTCGGGAGTGATTCTTTATTGTACTTTGAGGGATAATCATATGATCCAACTATGTTAGCACTGTTGAGATATTGCACTAGTGAAAGTACGTAGCCTAGGCCTCATTTTTAATCATTGCAACACCGTTTTTGTGCCCGTTTACTATTTGCTACCTTGCTGTTTTTATTTATTCAGATTATAAAAATATATTTCTACCATCCATATTACACTTTATCACCATCTCTTCGCCGAACTAGTGCACCTATACAATTTGCCATTGTATTGGGTGTGTTGGGGACACAAGAGATTTCTTGTATTTGGTTGCAGGGTCGTTTGAGAGAGACCACCTTCATCCTACACCTCTCGCGGATTGATAAACCTTAGGTCATCCACTTGAGGGAAAATTGCTACTGTCCTACAAAACTCTGCACTTGGAGGCCCAACACGTGTCTACAAGAATAAAGTTGCATAGTAGACATCAAGCTCTTTTCTTGCGCCGTTGCCGGGGAGGTGAGTGCATGAAGGTATATCTTTAGATCTTGCAACTGAATCTTTTAGTTTCTTGTTTGGTTTATAAAAGAAAACTATAAAAATGGAATTGAGGTTGCATCATATTATTGATCATCTTTATAATATCTTTCTTGAAAATGATGGTTCGGAAAATTGTGCTCAATTGTTAGAAGAAGAAGTCAATAAAATGTTTGGCACAAAGTATTTGAATGACGAGCATGATTGCAATGTTATTAGTATGAATTCTTTGAATATCCATGATGCTAATGATATGCAAAGCCATAAGCTTGGGGTGCGATATTTGACGAATATGATATTTTTTAGTCCCCCAAGTTTTGATGAGAAAATTTATTATGATGATTGCATGACTCCTATTTATGATGATTATATTGATGAAAGTGGATTCGGAGAGGTCATGACTTTATTTAATGATGAATCCATCATTTTGGATGAGAACAAGATTGCTATCTATGATGACTATGGTGATGACATGTATGCTATAAAGAATAATGATAACCATGAAACTTGTCATCATGATTTTAATTTTCAATCCCATGATAGTTATTTTGTTGAGTTTGCTCCCACTACTATTGATGAGAAGAAATTTGATTATGTAGAGAGTAATAAGTTTTCTATGCTTTTGTGTCATGAAAAGGATGCTTTATGTGATGGTTATATTGTTGAATTTCTTCATGATGCTACTGAAAATTATTATGAGGGAGGAACTTATGCTTGTAGGAATTGCAATAATAAAAGTTTTGAAGTTATACTTGTTTTGCCTTCCTATGCTAGATGATTCTTGTTCCCATAAATTATTTTCTCACAAAATCCCTATGCATAGGAAGTGGGTTAGAATTAAATGTGCCAGTCATATGATTCATGATGCTCTCTTTGTGTTTCAATTCTTATCTTTTATGTGAGCATCTTTGAAATCGTCATGCCTAGCTTAAAAGGCACTAAAGAAAAGCGCTTGTTGGGAGACAACCCAACACTTTTACCTACTGTTTTTGTGTGTTCACATGATTATGCTACTGTAGTAATCATGTTTTATAGCTTTTGTTTCAATAAAGCACCAAGTAAAGCCTTTGGGACCATGTTGGGTGATAGTTGATTTGATCTAGCTGAAAAGCAGAAACATTTGCACTCATGAAAATAATTCTCATTTTTAACAGAAGGGTGATTTTGAGTTGATTCTTTTTGCAGAAGATTAATATACAAATTTCTCGCGTGGTCCTAAATTTTCAGAATTTTTTGAGTAGCAGAAGTATGGTTTGAGTACAGATTACTACAGACCGTTCTGTTTTTGACAGATTCTGTTCTCAATGCATAGTTTGCTTGTCTTCTAGTTTCTATGGCTTATATTGCTCAATATAAATTACAGAAATGATATGATATAGTAGGCATTATGTGAGAACAATTATGAATCTTGTCTTTGACAGTACCAAAAGTGGAATGGTTTGCTCTTTATCATACTAACCTCTCTCGCGAAGTTCCGTTAAGTTTTGCGTGATTGAAGTTTTCAAGTTTTGGGTGAGATATAGATATGTGGAAAATAAGGAGTGACAAGACCCTAAGCCTGGGGATGCCCAAGGCAACCCAAGTTAATATACAAGGAATATCCAAGCAACTAAGCTTGGGGATGCCCGGGAAGGCATCCCCTCTTTCGTCTCCAACATTATCGGTAACCTCACTTGGAGCTATGTTTTCATTCATCACATGATATGTGTTTTGCTTGGAGCGTCAATTTATTTTGTTAGGAATTGCTTGTTGTTATTTAGAATAATGTTTTGCATCTTTTATTTCAATAAATATGTCAAGGATAGCCTTTACTATGCTTATTTTACAAGTCTACATGTTGCTGTTTGAAAACAGAAAGTTTACCATTGTTGCAAAAAAATTCCCTAGAAAAGTTAGAGTGCGATAAAATGTTGAAACTTTTTGCATAATAAGATCTGATAAATTATCTACAATGTGGTAAATTTTCATAATGCTTGGAGTTGAATAAGTATTGATACTCTTGCATTCTTTACAGACTGTACTGTTTTGGCAGATTGCTGTTATGATTGCATTGCTTGCCTATGCTCGCTTGTTTAATGAATCTATTTGAGGATAGGAGTATTAAATATGCAGAGGCATTTAGTATGCAATGTTGAATAATAATTTCAGTAATTTGCTACAGTAGACAATGATAAGGTTTTTGCATTGGTTTATACTAACTTATCTCACAGGTTCTTGTTGAGTTTTGTGTGGATGAAGCTTTTGAGATTTCGGAAAACCGTGATATGAGAGGAATTAAGGAGACACAAAAGCTCAAGATTGGGGATTCCCAAGGCATCCCAAAATAATATTTCAAGAAGTCTCAAGCATCTAAGCTTGGGGATGCCCAGGTAGGCATCCCACCTTTCTTGTTCAACAATTATCGGTTAGTATCGGTTGAGCCTAGGTTATTGCTTCTTCACATGATGTGTGCTATCCTTGGAATGTCATTTTATTTTTCTTTGCATGCTGTTTTAATAAAGTACTTAGATCTGAAAGTTCTTAAATAAAATAGAGTCCTCAAATAATTGCCAGGGAGGCCAAGTAAGCGGCATTCACATCCCGTCAACGAAGCTCTTTTCTATGCCATTTACTCTCGTGCTTCACTTATATCCTATGAGTAAATTGTTGTATAAATTGAATGTCATGAAGTTGAAATCATATCATGCCTAGTGGTAACTTCACATTGGGTTTAGAAAGTGAAATCATTTGAGGCTTGACAATCACAATATTGGTCATACACGCAATTTGTGAATAATTAGTATAAGGAAGAGAACTTTCACATATAAATACACTATCATGGAAATCTTTTGTGATTGTGAGCCCCCATCAAAATATTATATGCCAAAATTGTTGACATTGGACAAGGAAGACAACGTAATGGTTTATGTTTGTTCATATTCACATAGAATTTATATTGTCATAGATCCTTCAACATGTGGTGCTTGCCCCCCATCTTTGCTAGCCAAAAATTCCGCACCAAGTAGAGATCCTTCAAGTAAGTTGTCAACGGTGCAATAAGGCAATAAAAATTGCTTCTAAAAGTGTTAGATCATTTAGTGTAAGAGAAAATTGAGCGTTGTACGAACTTGTGATTGCAAAGCAATAAAAGCGATGGACTGCATAATAAAGGTTGCTATCATAAGGGGCAATATAACATGAAGTTCTCTTGCACTAAGGGGTTGAGCATACAAACAAATAAGCGCATGGCAACCTCTACTTCCCTCTGCGAAGGGCCTATCTTTTACTTTTCAGTATTTAATTTTATGCAAAGAGTCAAAGTTTTTCTCTGTATTCCTTTTTGTTTTTCTCTTTTGGCAAGCATCATGTGGTGAGGAAAGATCTAGGCACATATGTCCAGTTGAATATGGGTAGCATGAGTTATTATTGTTGACATCACCGTTGTGGTGAATACGTTGGGAGGCAAAACAATAAGCCCCAATCTTTCTATGTGTCCAGTTGAAACGTTTTGCTCATGTCTACAAGGTGAGTGTTAGCAATCATAGAAGACTATATGATGGTTGAGTATGTGGAGCTCTTACTTAAACTCTGTTGAATAAGTTGAATTGCAATTGCTTGGTGACTGAGAACATAGGTTGTTGGGTTTCAAGAGAATTCATTGATTGAACCTTAACATGTGAATTGGTTGCTACTATAACATGAGAAGTTTTATGAGAAATAAATGCTATTATGATGCTAGGAAAAGTGACTGAAATTATTATTGATCAAACTTCTACACTTTGCTAGCATTCACACTTCATAAATTATTTCTTTTATCATTTATCTACTCGAGGACGAGTAGGAATTAAGCTTGGGGATGTTGATACGTCTCCAACGTATCTATAATTTATGAAACATTCATGCTATTATTTTATCATTCTTAGATATTTTATAATCATTTTATAGTCATTTTATATCATTTTTTGGTACTAACCTATTGACATAGTGCCAAGTGCCAGTTGATGTTTTTGCTTGTTTTTTACATCGCAGAAAATCAATATTAAACCGAGTCCAAACACCGTGAAACTTTTTGTGGATTTTTTATGGGCCAGAAGACTCCTGATGGGCCAGAGCTGCACCTGGGGGTGCCCCGAGGGGGGCACAACCCACAAGGGCACGCCAGGGCACCCTGGCGCGCCCAGGTGGGTTGTGCCCACCTTGGTGGCCTCCCGCACCCCCTCTTTGCACTATAAATTCCCAAATACTCTGAAACTCGTCGGGGTTAACCTAGATCAGAAGTTCCGCCGCCACAGGGCTCCGTAGCCACTGAAAACCAATCTAGACCCGTTCTGGCACCCTGCAGGAGGGGAAATCATCTCTGGTGGCCATCTTCATCATCCCGGCGGCCACCACGATGAGGAGGGAGTAGTCCACCTTCGGGGCTGAGGGTTTGTGCCAGTAGCTATGTCTTTCATCTCTCTCTCTCGTGATCTATATCATGGGCTTTGTTAATATAGTCGGATCATATGATGTTTCTCCCCTCTATACTCTTGTTGTGATGAATTCAATCTTTACCCTTTGAAGTTTTGTCATGTCGGATTGAATATTCAGATATGAGAACACATGATATATGTATTGCGGTGTGAATACTTGAGGTGACAATGAGGTATCATATTGATTCACTTGATATATGTTATGGCATTCAACTCACAGATTCCCGCGGTGATATTGGGGTAATATATGCATAGGGGTTGATGCACGTTTTTATTATCTTTTCTTCGACAGAAACTTTGGGGTCTCTTTATAGTTCTTTGTGTGGATTGAGTATTATGAATATGAATTTGCTTTGGTGTTATTCTAGTACGAAATCTAGGATAGATCAAACGGAAACAATAGCTTTGTGTTATTTTAGTACGAACTCTTGAATAAATCCAACGAAAAGAATAGCTTTGAGGTGGCTTCGTACCCTACAAACAATTCCTATATTTTGTTCTCCGCTAATAGGAACTCGGGAGTGATTCTTTATTGTACTTTGAGGGATAATCATATGATCCAACTATGTTAGAACTGTTGAGAGTTTGCACTAGTGAAATTACGGACCCTAGGCCTCATTTTTAAGCATTGCAACACTGTTTTTTGTGCCCATTTACTATTTGCTACCTTGCTGTTTTTATTTATTAAGATTATAAAAATATATTTCTACCATCCATATTACACTTTTATCACCATTTCTTCGCCGAACTAGTGCACCTATACAATTTTCCATTGTATTGGGTGTGTTGGGGACACAAGAGATTTCTTGTATTTGGTTGCAGGGTCATTTGAGAGACACCATCTTCATCCTACACCTCTCACGGATTGATAAACCTTAGGTCATCCACTTGAGGGAAAATTGCTAGTGTCCTACAAAACTCTGCGCTTGGAGGCCCAACACGTGTCTACAAGAATAAAGTTGCGTAGTAGACATCATACGTCGCGGATGGTTTCTTCGACGCCCGTCGTCATGTTGGATTTCTTGTACGCCACCTCAATCTCCGCTTGGGCGATGGCGCGATGGAGCTCCTGCAATCTCAGGCCGAGTTCGTCGATCTCGCGGTGCATGTCTACCACTTGTGGCGGGCTGCCTCCCAGAGCTCGGTGACTCACTCCAAGAGGCGGTCGCACTCACGGCCTACCTCACTTACTTGACAGAGGACCTCGACGGCGTGATCCTCCTCTTTGTCCACAAGGCATCATTGCTATGGGGCCCGTTCACGGGCGCTATCGCCCATCTCCTCGGCCATGGGTTTTCTCTTCCCCAAGGATGAGCCGAGTGCCTAACTCGATGCCGTCACTGAGGAGGGTGGATCGAACATAGCACAGACTGGTGCCACGTCGGAGACGGGAGGAGGATGTGTTTGGTCAGGTTCACCATTGGGGCTTGAGGTGACCTATGAGGCATGTTACTAGTCATGGAGATGTATGGGTGGGAGGGGGGCATGCACACCAGCATCGATGTAAAGGGGGTTGTGGGGTTTTCTATAGTATTCACTGGTACTGTAGATGGAACCCCTCCTTATATTGTGCGGTTGCCTAGTGTGAGCTAGTACAAACTTGAACTAGTGGGAATGTAGTGGAGGTGGTTGACAAGGGATGCAAGGAGGCACACGTAGGTGAGGCATCCATCATCCATCTGATGATCGAAAGGGTACTGAATTAGCTACTTCTTTAATATACATTACAATCCTAGAAAATCAACACTTCGAATGTATAGCGTGGATAGCAGTGGAAGTAATGCTACAACCGTAATGATCATGGGTTTGATATCCTAGTGCCTCATTTTTTTAACTTTTGGATTTTGATCAGTTTTATTTAATCTCTCTG
This sequence comes from Aegilops longissima, assembly GCA_021605205.1. Taxonomy (NCBI): domain Eukaryota; kingdom Viridiplantae; phylum Streptophyta; class Magnoliopsida; order Poales; family Poaceae; genus Aegilops; species Aegilops longissima. The sequence goes on from CM038677.1 coordinate 234,329,055, forward strand.
TCTATTAGTAAGAATTCTGTAACATGAAAAATCAGTGGCACAATGCTTGATCAATAGCATTATTCAAAATGAAATGCGAATTGAGGTTTTTTCACCAAATGCATGTACCCGTAACATGTCATAATGTCAAAGTTTACATTATTTTTTACCATGCAGAGGTTCGTTTATTTTTCCTTCAAAGATGATTTGCATGCACCCATAACATGACACTGATAACCCACAACTATAGGGTATCAATTGTAGCCTCTTTCGATAAGTAAGAGTGTCGAACCCAACGAGGAGCTAAAGGTAGAACAAATATTCCCTCAAGTTCTATCGACCACCGATACAACTCTACGCACGCTTGACGTTCGCTTTACCTAGAACAAGTATGAAACAAGAAGTACTTTGTAGGTGTTTTTGGATAGGTTTGCAAGAATATAAAAAGCACATAAATATAAACTAGGGGCTATTTAGATAAGGCGTCGTATCTTGTGAATCCACTTATGTTTGTGAATCCCTGCATCCTCTCATCGTCTGCCGTTTGATTGAAATCTTGTGCCTAGCATGCGTCGGGGCTCCTTTTGCACAATAACGCTCGCCTCCAACCCAAGCTCCTTGTGAATTTTTTGAAAAAGTCCCCAGCCCAGTACACCCAATCTTTTCTCTGTCAATCCTAATCACGTTGCAACCTGCACCTCGCCGGCGGCCACGGCGGCCTCCAATCCCAGTGGCAGCCGCAACGGAATGTGTATCTGCATGCGTGCTTGCTACGAGTAGTGAACTTCGTGTGGGTGGCCGTCGCAACGGCGACCTCGGACGGTGATCCATGTTGATTTCTGTCGCACCGGGCACCCCCGGACGGAGATCCATGTCGGTGGCCGTCGCATCGGCAGCCTGCGCTGGAGAACCGAGTAGGCAGCGGGCTGCATCCCGGCGGTGACGGCCTGTCATGGAGACAACAGCAGGCGACCACCACACTCGGCTACGGTCGCGACCAACACATTCCGAGGAAGACGGCGGCCACCACATCCTCACAACGACGACCACTACAACAACACAACCCCGTAGATGACCACTACTGCGACCACATAGCTACTTTTATTTAGATGAGCTCCTCTTGCTGATTGCAGTAGCAGTTCATGTCGTTTGGAGTGCAAAATTCAGAAATATTGAATGTCATTTCTCTAGATTTGTTTTTCAGAAAATTGGGAGAGAGAGCAACTCGGCAGAACATGTGTTGGCTGCCTGGGCTAGAATTGACAGTATATCTTCTACTGAAAATGACAATGTAAACATGTTTGCTAGATTGAATGAAAGCTCTCGTTTACTCTCAGGAAAATAGTATTTTTACTTTCTTTTGGTGAATTGATACTGTAATTTGGTTAACAACTCTCGTATAGTCGTATGCCGCCAACACACTTCTGCACCTAATAGATGCTACTTCTATATTAAGCAGCCAGTGGTTGAATTGAACACTGTTTGTACAACAGAATAAATGGATGACCTCTTGGTTTGCCAAAGTTTCTTGTACATGAATTTCTCCCATGTTATAGCAGCTGCTCCTTAGTATAATAAAATTAGAGCATGTTCAGGTTTATGTGCTCCCTGGTATATATAACAAAATCAGAGCATGTTCAGGTTTATGAGAACATAATATATCTTGGTGCTCCTGCTACTTGTCACACTCCATTCAACTCAACACTCGTCAAAGAAGCAGCTGCTATCACATATAACTCAACACTGGCCATAAGAGAAAGACAGCTTGACAAGAGATCCATCTCAATGGCCGTCGCATCGGCAGCCTGCGACGGAGGTCCATGTAGGCGGCCGCCGCATCCCTGTCCTTGAATAGATGACCACAACTGCGACCACATAGCTACTTCTATTTAGATGAACCCCTCTTGCAGATTGCAATAACAATTGATGTTCTTTTGAATGAAAAATTCAGAAAAAGTGAATGTCATTTTTCTGTTTGGAATACAAAAGCAGATGTTGTTCAGTGCTTTGTGCTTCTTCGTATACATCTACATCACACACAAATATTACTTGTTTTCGATGTGTTGCCTGAAGCTCCATTTCTTGTACAGAAGCACAGTTCATGTTCTGTAGTTGTAGGGCTTTGGACGGCCACATCAGAGCGTGTGAGATGGCTTTGCTGACAGCTAGATGCGCAGGCAAATGCAGAATAGCCTTTTGGTTCATGGAAGGAGGGTGAGCAGGTTCCCTCCATTGTTCTCGAAGCAGCTTCATCATCCATAGCAGCAGTAGCCAGCGTGCTGATCAGTTGCGGCGTATCGCGCGAGGAGACTTCGTCCGCTGTGCTGATCGGGACTTGGCAGATGCTTTCCATCGTGTCCATCGCGACGATGTTCACTGTGCTGATAGGCACTTGGTAGATGCTTTTCATCGTGTCCGTCGCGGCGACGTCCGCCATGCTGATCGGGAGTTGGGACATGCTTTCTGTCGTGTCCTTCGTGGCGCCGTCCGCCGTGCTGATTGGGAGTTGGAACGCGGACACGCGGTGTCTGTCGTGTTGACGTCCGCAATGTTGATCGGGGTTTGGAAGGTGCTTTCAGTTGTATCCGTTGCGGCGGTCGTTGGTAGATGGTCGTGGCCGCCGTGGCCGCCGGCGAGGTGTAGGTTGCAACGTGATTAGGGATTGACAGAGAAACGCTTGGGTGTACTGGGCTGGGGACTTTTTTAAAAAATTCACAAGGAGCTTGGGCTGGAGGCGGGCGTCATTGTGCAAAAGGAGCCCCGACGCACGCTAGGCACAAGATTTCCATCAAACGGCTGATGACGAGAGGATGCAGGGATTCACAAACATAAGTGGATTCACAGGATACGACGCCTTTAGATAAAGACACAACTAAATTAGTTTTAGTAGAGAGCTTTTTGTCACGAGAAAGTTATTTATCCCTAGGCAATCGATAACTAGACTGGTAATCATTATTGCAATTTTATTTGAGGGAGAGGCATAAGCTAACATACTTTCTCTACTTGGATCATATGCACTAATGATTGGAACTCTAGCAAGCATCCGCAACTACTAAAGATCATTAAGGTAAAACCCAACCATAGCATTAAAGCATCAAGTCCTCTTTATCCCATACGCAAACAACCTACTTACTCGGGTCTGTGCTTCTGTCACTCACGCCACCCACCATAAGCAAATCATGAATATATTGCAAACCCTACAGCGGGAATCCCTCACGCTTGCGCGACACGGATAGCACCATAGGACAGCACCAATAATAAAACATGCAACTCAAACCAATCTTGATCATCAAATAGCCCATAGGACAAAACAGATCTACTCAAACATCATAGGATAGCCATACATCATTGGGAAATAATATATAGCATTGAGCACCATGTTTAAGTAGAGATTACAGCGGGTAAGAGAGAGGTTACACCGCTGCATAGAGGGGGGAAGAGTTGGTGATGATGGCGGTGAAGTTGTTGGTGAAGATTGAGGTGATGATGATGGCCACGGCAGAGTTCGGCGCCACGGAAGAGAAGGGAGAGGGGCCCTTCGTCTTCTTCTTCCTTGACCTCCTCCCTAGATGGGAGAAGGGTTTCCCCTCTGGTCCTTGGCCTCTATGGCGTGGGAGGGGCGAGAGCCCCTCCGAGATTGGATATGTTTCTCTGTCTCTCTCTGTTTCTGCGTTCTCGAATTCTGCCCTGGCACCGTTTCTTTTATATCTGGAGATCCGTAACTCCAATTGGATTGAAACCTTCGCCCAGATCTTTTTCCAAAAATTAGCTTTCTTGCGGCCAAAGTAGAGCATCAACCGCCTTACGAGGGGCCCACGAGGTGGGGCGCCCACCGAGTGGGCATGGGCCCCACCTCGTAGCCACCTCGGCACCGTCTCGCTGATTTTACTTCCCAAAATCACAAATATTCCAAAATAATTCTCTGTCGTTTTATCCCGTTTGGACTCTATTTGATATGAGGTTTCTGTGAAACATAAAACATGCAACAAACAGGAACTAGCACTGGGCACTGGATCAATATGTTAGTCCCAAAAAATAGTACAAAAAGTTGCCAAAAGTATATGAAAGTTGAATAATATTGGCATGGAACAATAAAAAATTATAGATACGACGGAGACGTATCAGACACCATGGCACTACATGTACATTTCAGTAAATAAAAAATAAAGAAAAACATGTTTACTCCCCTTCTTCACTCTAGCAAAATACTCTCATCGATCAAACAATAGATTTCATTCAATCATGGTGTGACTTTATATTCATACGATCAAATTATAATGTATAAACGAACAACCTAATTGCAGTGCGGTGGTGTCTTACATCGGCGTTGGCGTAGTCCAGGATGTCGGGCCAGCCGTCAAGTAAGACAAGAATTTTCTGGACTTCTGCCTCTAGTAGCCGGTCCTATGCCACCTGCTGCAGCCAATCCCATGTCGTAGAGGATGATGTAGTGGCGACTGGCGGCACTGGAAGGAAGTGAACAAGAGCGACGTCACATGCCGCTAAGGCAGGCACTAGCAATGCCATGGGACAGGCGCACGCATGGGCACATGCGATGCAAGGTAGCATTCGAGGGCGGCGTCCCATGCAGATGAGGCGGGCACTGGCACCGACACGGGCGTAGGCGTGTGCATTTGTGCACGCGCTCGTGATGGCACATCCCAAAGATTGTTCTATTCCTGCTCCTCCCGCTTGGGGTATTCCTGTTGAAACTAGAAGACCGGGGATAGACCATAGTGATGCACCATTGCGTACGGTGAGGTCTGGCTGATTGGAGGTAGACGAGAGGGGAATTGTAGGTGGGAGAGCGAACTTTAGCGAGAGCGGTGAGTACACGGCCTATTATTCAACGGCTCAAGTGACATTAAGTGGACAATTGGGAGGAAGGCAGCCGGGCAGTGGAGGGTGGTTGAAGGGCTTGCCTTCCGGTGAGCATGCGCAACAGCATGCACACACGCATCCCGTCAACTCCCACGACACCTCTTGGCCTATGCAAAGTGGGACCCATGACATCTCCATTTGAATCATGCATGACACACACAAGGTAGATGGACTAGCCATTCATTTACATCACTCGAATATTGCATCAAAAACTTCAAGTTATATCATCCATCTATAAACGCTAATGACAATGACATGCAAGTTAATTATTTAAAAGTATTACATCTCAAACTTCTTAGATTCAACTTGAACATGTGGTGAAACCCCTAAGATTCACCTTAAACATGAGGTCAAGCATGTAAGAATCATCTTGAACATTTGAAGCTTCAGTTAACACATATAAACCCCATTAACTTAATAGGTATGTACCACAAATGTTCAGAACAATCAAATGCACAACTCCAAAATATCTTAAAATACGTAATATAAGTATTGATCTATCCAAAAAAAATTGACGCTGCGCCTTCTTGAGTTCGAGTTTGTTCTTCTTTGTCTTCTTGATGCTTGCATGTATAGCCCTCATAACTTGTCTATCTTTTGCTTCTACCAGACCCTGCTTGATGAGATCGATTTGGCTCCATATGGCATAACATTCATATGTGTCCCTCGCTGTGTACTCGATCTACTTGTCGCATAGTTTCTCAGCCCAACTTTCGTGATAGGCCTTATCGAAAATATTATTCTTGACGAGGTAGTAGTTATCAACAAGCAATATGGCGATGTTGGACAGCGAATCAAAATCCTTAGATCCCTCCAGGTCAGCCCATTCGACTTGGATGTCCTCGTAGTTTTCGAACCTGGTGTCCTAGGGCCGCAACATCTTTATGTCGCCCTTGATGAAAAAAACCAACGAAAGTGTATCTATCATTGAATAGAAACTAGTGAAGAGACGTGCTCACACCTTGAGACCTACATACCTGGTAAAGGAGACAATTCATCGCGTACGAGATCTGGATGAGGGCTGCCTTCTATTCTTCGACATGAAATTGACCCTTCGTCTGGCAGCGTGTGTACTCGATGTCTATGCCGATAAACGACACTCGAATGATACCCAGAAACTCCTCAGCTTGTGGTATCCAGTGTTGGATGACACCGTTCTCATTTGTGTACACGGTGTGGATGCTATCGTCGCCATGGATTGGGACACAGTGTTCCTCCATGAGCGAGGCTATCAAGCCTGGCAGCACCATCATGTCGCCGTCGAGGTGGCCGAAAGATCTACCGCGAGACATGGATGCCACTGATATGAAGCGAGAGAGGTTGACACACAGAGAGAGAGAGAGAGAGAGAGAGAGTTGAATGAGGATGATGGTGGGTTGGTTATATTAGAGAGGGATTTTGGCAACTGCTTATATCATGGTTTGAGATGAGGGGGGTGTCAAAACAGTTTGAAGGACGAGCCATACCGAGCGTGCGTCGTGTTCTCTAGATTTGACGGCAACACGAAGATGTGACTGTACATTGCTTCCATTTGCTTTTTGGTATACTTTCCAAAAATAACTACAACATGCTTGTTTTCACCACTAGTTTGGTGTCACAACAATACTAAAAAATACAGGACATTTTACATACCAAAAGTTTACATTCACAAATTAAATGATTCTCCATACCAAACTTGTACACCATGCGGTTGTTACATGCAAAGAGTCTTCATTTATAATTCTGATGACTAACAATGATCGGCCTACTTTACCTATTTCAAACAGTGCTCACACTATATCCGAAATGAGTACTCAAAGTTCTTTAATCGCTAAAACTGTTTGGAAAAGTCGGGCATGAATTTTCTGAAAGCCACCAGACTGTTTTTAAGAGTCCTTACAAATATTTCTGAAAGTGTTCAAACCATTCATGAAAAGCATTTTCATGAAGTTAACTAGGATACAAGCACATATTTTTACATAAAGTAACATGCATTTGTACATCACCACACCACTATGTTCAACGTAAATAAGTAATACAATACACACAACATCTTTGACCCACTAGGATCATAGTTAGAACATATGTTCGCTCAGTCTAAATTAACATACTACTAGTTGAATGTACACATCCAAGTTCTAACAATTCACCACCTGTAGTTTCCCTTCCGACGGTTGCAGCCGCTCGAAGATCCCTCATTTTTGTTCTTACGGGAGCAGATCCATTCCCTCGATGGTGGTTGGAGAAGGTGAGATAGCCCACCCTTAATTATTGGGGTCCTATGGTACAACTCATGCTAACATACTTGTCTTTTGCTGCATACTTGAGGTGTAGCAGGGAAAGCGGCTTCCACTCCCATTACTGGTGCTTGTCCTTTGGGAATGATTTCTTCATGTTCTTGTACGAGGGGTCGATGATGGCTGCTGCAAGGTCATCGATGGAGTCCCTTTCTCCGCCACCTTTGATACATAACTTCTTTTGGATGTCGACATGGTGCTCATCTGGAATTCTGATCCATGCACAGGCAAGCATGATCTTGTTGCCCCTGGTGTCCATGCTAGTGAAAGTTATCGCTTTGCGTTGCAGGAGTTCAGTCAACGCCTGGCACCACTCGGACCTACAGTAGTGGAACACGGGGACATGCTCGCGCATGGTGAGTTGCATGATGGCAGCCCTTTGTTGTCTGTAACTTCTCCTATGGGTGTACTCGAGGTCGAGGCCGACGAACTTGTTCTTCTCCTCCTGGAGCCATTGGTCCTACATGGCGATGACTCGCTCCACAATATCTAGCTCATTGGTGTACACCGCCTCTAACACGATTGTACCATGGGTAGTGATGTGGTGGGTCTCTGTTGGTAGTTTCTTGTTGTACATGGCTGCAAGGAGGCGGTGGGGGTTTGTGGCGGACGACAAGGAATAACTAAGGAAGAAGATGCAAATGGATGCAGTGAAAGGAATGCGATCATTAATTTGTCATGCAAAAAAGGTAACTGGCCAGAGCAGTTGGAACGTCGTCCGGTGGTTCCACGAGTCATGGGAATTAGATGTCTGTTAGAGCAAAAAATTGATGGGGTTGGAACAGTATATTTTGTATCATGGCAACATTGCACGCAGAACGTGGCGGCTTGTGCATGGTCCTGGTATGGCACATTGCACTATTTTTTTGAACGGATATCTCAAATTATGACGTGACAACTGGCATAGTAAACTCTATTTTGTAACCAATCATTACACTTCACATGATCAATGTGCTTTCATCAAGATACTTGCAGGAACAAAATGTATATGCATTGAAAACCTGTTGGGCTCACCTGACATATGCGATGAATATCCTGACACATGAACAATCACCTATGCCGAAACCTTCCCCCATGCAAAGTAGGATATCAAAGTATGAAGTGACCCTATGGCATAAACTTGAATTTGTAACCACTTGTTACACTTCACACGATCAACTTTGTTTCTTCAAGATATACTTGCAAGAACAAAATGTTTGGGCATTAAAAACCTATTTGGCTCACCTTACATATGCGATGAACATCCTAACACATGAGCAATCAACTATGCCGGCACCTCCCCGCATGCAAAGTAGGATCTCAAAGTATGAAATGATACCCGACACAGTAAACTTGAGTTTGTAACCAGTCATTACACTTCACGTGATCAGCTTGCTTTCTCCAAGATACTTGCACGAACAAAAAGTTTGTGCATTGCAAACCTATTGTATTCACCTTAAATATGTGATGAAATTCCTGACACATGAACAATCACCAATGCCTGTACCTTCCCGCATGCAAAGTAGGATCTCAAAGTATGACACAATGCATAACCTCAGCTTGCTTGCAGGCTGAAATTACCTAGTGTGATGTACACAATGAATTCTTTTTTGAAATCATCTCCACTATGTGGTATGCATCATGAATACAAAGTATGGAGAGTGTTCAGATTCATACTTTCTCAAATCCTTTGGATGGTAGCACCTTGCCGCATGTAAAGTAGGATCTCAAAGTATGATGTGACAACCGGCACCGGGAACTTGAATTTGTAAACAACCATGACACTTCACATGATGAACATGCTTTCTTCAAGTTACATGCACAAACAAAACGATTGTGCATAGCTAACTTGTTGGTTTCACATTAAATAAGCAAGGAACATAGTAATACTCTACATGAACGCATTATGTTAGGAACATGCTATCACACAAACCATGTTTTTTCATATCATAGTGGTCACGACTATGTTGAGAAAGTGCTCGAAGTTTATTTGGAAGAGTTTACAGTAAAGTTGTTTTTCATAATATAAAGGAAAACAAAACTGAACATAGCTCAAATTTATCCTTGCCTCCCCACTAAATATTCCCTCAAATTTTGCCTTCCCTCCACTCGTTTTTGAATGGCTCGTGCACCCACATAACCCCAACCCTCCTCAAATTAATACCGCCTCTTTTTTCCACAGTAATCACACCCCCTTCCGATAAAACGAGCCTCGTCCTCCTATACCTCTAGCTTCCTCTCTCTCTCTCTCTCTCTCTCTTTGTCTCTCTCTGTATCTATCTATCTATCTATCTATCTATCTATCTATCTATCTCTCTTCGGCTCCAGATCCTCCCGGTGGATCTCGCTAGCTATGGCCACAAATCATTCGGTGTGGGAGGCGCTCACGACGGACAGTGTATGGCTTGGCCCCATCCGCTCTGCTGGTAAAACTACCCCAAGATCTCATCATAATCGACGAGTTCTATTTGCGGTGTTGTTTTTTATTACAATAATAAAAAGTTATGATTCTTATTTGGGTTAACACTACATGTTATTCTAGCTATGATTCTTTGAGTATATCTTCCTCTGATTCAATCTGTATGTGAAAGTGCAACTATCCCTAGGTGGTTTTGGTAATTCATAACAACATATAGCTCATTGAGCTAATGCTATTCCATGATGATTATTTCAGGAAAGCTCAATGATTGGCATGGCATGGATGGTGAAAGTGGAACCCTCAAAATGCTAAGGACAAAGGATTGGCTCAAGCTCAAAAGCTCAAGACTCTTCATTTTACATTTTAGTGATCCAAGATCACATTGAGTCCATAGGAAAAGCCAATACTATCAAGGAGGGATGAGGTGTTGCTTAATGAGCCTTTTGCTTCGTGTGCTTAATGATATGCTCCAAAATCCTCAGCTACTTTCCCGTATCCACATATGACCTAAACCCAAAGCCAAACTCGGACCTACCGATTCTTTCTATCTGGCACCACTGAGTTTCATTTGTCATAGCCACTGCCAAACCCTAAGCAAATCGGTTCTACCGATAGGGATCTCGGTCTCACCGAGATGAGATTGCAATTTCTCTGTTTCCGTTTCGTAACTTTTCGGTCTCACCGAAAGAGCGGATCGGTCCCACCGAGATTGCAATGTAAACTCTCTGTTTCCTTTTTGTAACTTTTCGGTCTCACCGAAAGAGCAAATTGGTCCCACCGAGTTTACCTGACCAACCCTCTGGTTAGCTTATTACCAAATCGGTCTCACCGAGTTTGTGTAATCGGTCTCACCGAGATTACGTTATGCCCTAACCCTAACCATATCGGTCCTACCGAGTTGCATGTCAGTCCCACCGGAAATCTCTAACGGTCACTAGGTTTACTATTTCGGTCAGACCGAGTTTGTTGATTCGGTCCCACCGAGATTGGTAAATTGTGTGTAACGGTTGGATTTTGTGTGGAGGCTATATATACCCCTCCACCTCCTCTTCACTCGTGGAGAGACCATCAGAACACATCTACACTTCCAACTCATATGTTCTGAGAGAGAACCACCTACTCATGTGTTGAGACCAAGATATTCCATTCCTACCATATGAATCTTGATCTCTAGCCTTCCCCAAGTTGCTTTCCACCCAAATCTTCTTTCCACCAAATCCAAATCCTGTGAGAGAGAGTTGAGTGTTGGGGAGACTATCATTTGAAGCACAAGAGAATGGACTTCATCATCAACACACCATTTGTTACTTCTTGGAAAGTGGTGTCTCCTAGATTGGCTAGGTGTCACTTGGGAGCCTCCGACAAGATTGTGGAGTTGAACCAAGGAGTTTGTAAGGGCAAGGAGATCGCCTACTTCGTGAAGATCTAACGCTAGTGAGGCAAGTCCTTCGTGGGCGATGGCCATGGTGGGATAGACAAGGTTGCTTCTTCGTGGACCCTTCATGGGTGGAGCCCTCCGTGGACTCGCGCAACCGTTACCCTTCGTGGGTTGAAGTCTCCATCAACGTGGATGTAGGATAGCACCACCTATCTGAACCACGGGAAAAACATCCGTGCCTCCAATTGCGTTTGAATTCTCCAAACCCTTCCTTTACATTCTTGCAAGTTGCATGCTTTACTTTCCGCTGCCTATATACTCTTTGCATGCTTGCTTGAATTGTGTGATGATTGCTTGACTTGTCCTAAAGTAGCTAAAATCTGCCAAGAACTAAAATTGGGAAAAGGTTAAGTTTTTATTTGGTCAAGTAGTCTAATCACCCCCCCTCTAGACATACTTTCGATCCTACAATATGCTCTCTCAAGATGCTTTTGTTACCAACTAATCCATGTTAACAATAAACCGATTGCTAGTTCATTTCCTGGATCTTAGAACATGTACGTGCATGTTTCATCATTTTGGAACGCCCCGCAAAACTAACCCCAAGCCTCACCAATCATGCCTCTTATTTCAACACCAGCCTCATCCCCTTCGAAGAAATAAGATGTTGCCTCCTATCTCTCCCTCTTCGCCTATAGATCCAATCCAGTGAGTCGTCATCCAGTGAGACCGGTTCAATGTATCAACTGCAAGACGACCAACTTGGGGGTTGTTCCAATGGTGACAGTATTCCGGACCCCTATGAGCCGCCGAACAGGGTTGCAATCTTCATGGCCGGTACACAACCAGTGCTCGATTCGATGACCGCCGCAACTATGACCTCTAGCTCAACGGCTGCAGCGACAGCTGGGGCAAGCGGTTCTGCGCGTCCACAGGCTCAGGTTCTAACCGAGCTGTTGGATGCTTTGGCAACATTGATGGGGGCGGAGGTAACCCCGGAGACCCAGGAGCAACATAAGGTGGATGTTGCAAGACTACGAGATGAGATAGCTCAAGCCAGGGAAGAACTCACAGCTGAGAATGCTAGGATGGCCACGGAACGAGCTGCTTTGGACGCTCAGGCACGATGGATTCAGGCAGAGTCATTCCGACTCACCTTGGATCAGAACGCTTCAAACGCTATCATGAGGAGAAGGCACCAGAGTTGCCTACCTCCGGAGTACGATGCGGGAAACCTTTTCAACACACCTGGGGCAGGGACCAGTGACCCGCCTGTGATGAACCAGGTTGGTGAGACACCGGTGACAGGAGCGCCGGTTCAGCCACGAGCTGCTGACCCACCCCGCTTGATTCCGCCTCAGCATGCTCTGACACCGCCGGTTCATTATTCCAATCCTCTGGATAACATGATTGTTGCAGCAACAAGATTGGCGGCTCTCCCGGTGGAGGGCGAGTCTCCAGCCGTGATGGAGATGCGGTGTCACATCCTAGCTAGACCATGCATTAGAGTGTTGCATCATGTCTGCTTTCAACAGAAACTTGAAATGGGGAAGGCAAAACCCCAGCACCCCCCCCCCCCGCCCTGAAATCAACTAGGGTTTACTAAAAATAATTTCAATGAACCTGAAATGCCCTTCTAAAATGTTCACCCTCTTTGTCTTGGGTTATAACCTCTGGCAAAATTGCTGCACAATTTTCTAGGTCAACAAAAGGTCACTAAATTAAATCATAAGTAATTTTCTTTTGGACATTTAAATGCTAGTAAATATTTTAAATGTTCAAATAATTCTGGAAATAAGTGTAGGCTGTTGGTAATATTCTAAACATAGCCCATGGTTAAATCCAGGATTTTTGGAAGTACCTAGCTATTTTTAATAAATGCCACAAACCTATAGAAAAAATAGAAAACAGAAAATAAAAAGAGAGAGAGGGAAACTAACCTTTGCAGCAGCCCATCAGTGCCCACTGGCGCCCAGTGGCCATTGTCTTGGCCCATGCCACCATTTGCTTCGTCCCCGCCAGCAGCAGAGAGTCGACGCTGGTGAGCCTTGAGTCGCCACGGCGCCAAAGAGCTTGCCGCCAGCGCGCCGACGCTGGCGACCTCCACGTCGTCGTCCCGACCCCGTGGACACCTCATTTGCCCCCTGCCTCTCTCCCTCGCTCCCCCTCCGCCATGGTCGACGTTGCTGCGCCCGCGCCACCGTGAAACCACGCCTGCCGTTGCTCCCGTGCTGCTCCACCCTGTCTTGCAGCTCCGCCACTTCCTCCTCAATCGCCCCACCAAGCCACGCCCCGCCGGAGGCCCGCAAATGTCTCCACCGAGCTCGTCTTCAAGCTCCGGCCGACCAGATCGCCTCCGCCGCCCCGCTTGCCCCGGCTCGTCCCTGACCTCGCCGTCAACTCCGTCGCAATCGTCGTGAGCTTAGCCGCCTCCCCATCCTCTCTGCTCTTCTTCTCGCGCACCACAGCGAGCACACGTAGCTCACCCGCACGCGCCGCCGCCTGGCCACATCGCCGACGTTACTCTGGTGACCATTTGGTCACGGGCTTGTGCCCGTCACACTCCTCGCGCTGCGTAGAGGCGGTAGGTGTTAGCGCCACGCCATCTAGGCCACCGCAGCCACGCGCACGAGCTGGCCGAGCTTCGGCCTCCGCCTGACCTCGTCGCCGGCGATGCTCCGGCCACTCCCCGGCCAAGCCATCACCATGGCTGGATGCGGGCGAGCACCAGCTGCCCGTAGCTGCTCTCCGTGAAGCAAACGGAGCCATGTGGGCGAATCCCGCAGCACGCCGCCGCGTCTGGCCTCGCCGGCGGCTAAACGCCGGCAGGCTTTGACCCGTTTACCGGCGGGTTTGACCCCTGACGTGGACTGGGTGGGCCCAGGTTGACTCCTCTGAGTCGATGACAAGTGGGCCCCCTCTGCTAACTAATTAGATTACTTTTTAACTAAAATTAGTTAGTTTAATTAACTACTGACACACGGGACCCACTGGTCAGTTTGACCTGGACGACCCCGTTGACCTCTGACGTCATCATGACGTAATGCTGACGCAGTAATTGATTTACTGGAATTATTCTTATACAGGAAATTCCAGAAAATAGTTCAAACTTCAAAAATTCATAGAAATTAATATGTAAATCCAAATGCAAAGATTTATATATGAAATTTGATCAAAAAAATTCAATCTATCCACTGGTACTGGTTTCATGCATGTCAGAACAAGTTAACTTTGCTGTTTAAGCAATACAAGATGATGCACTAATATGGCTATGCTAAATGAACTAACATTTGAATCTTTGGTTCAAATAAGCACATTCCTTTCTGTTCTAGCTTGCATTATGCCAGGACACTTTCATATTGCCATGTCATAGCATGCATCATATTGTTGCATATCGTCATGTGTTGATTGTGTTCGATGTGTTCTTCGTGGTAGGTTCTGCCTCCGAGGATATTCACGAGTATCCAACTGAAGGGCAGTATCCCACTACCACTCCATCAGGCAAGCAACCCATTGATCATTCCGATACAAACCCATGTTCTCGCTCCTGCTCTCGTTTACTGCATTAAGACAGCGCGATTCAAACTATTGTGTGTTTGCAGTAGTTGAACCCACTTCCTTTGCATGACCTGTCATTGCCACAGTAACTAGATGAAACCCACTAGCATGTGTAGGAGTTGATTGAGCCATATGTGTGTTTCCTACCATGCTATGCTTGCTATGCCTAGAGTTGTGTCAGGTCTGGCTCATCGGGATGATGAACTAGAGTGAAAGGTTGTGTCGGTGTCGAGAGTGTGAAAGTGTTGAATATGATTTGGTAAAGGAATCGATGAGAGGCCATGTAGGAGTACATGGTGGGTTGTTTCATTGAGGCCGTCCTTAAGAACTGAGATCTGTGTGTGTGATTTAAGATTCAGCTACTACCACGCATTGGGCCCGAAACCAATGGACCCTCTCGGCTTATTAACCACACTTGTCCTCTGTCCGGGAGTTGCAAAGTAGTTTCTGGTGTTTGTAGCATGCTGGGGGCCGCACGCAGCGCTGACCATAGGGGTGGGCTGTGTTGCGGTAGGCACGGCACGGTGTCTTGATTCACTGTTTGGTGTCTCGAACCCTGCACACATCATTCGGGGCCGTTAGTGGAAACCTCGGCGGACTCCATGGATGGAACCCGAATAGCCGATAAACCTGGACTAGGGACTCGTGTGTTTAGTCGGTCGTGGCCGACACCCTCACCGGGCTTCCGCTTGAAGGTTGCCGAGTACACGTCATGTAACGGCGATAAGTGGTGAGAGCGTGTGTGAAGAAGTACACCCCTGCAGGGTATAAAACTATTCGAATAGCCGCGTCCGCGGTAAAGGACTACTTGGTCACCTATACAGTTCATAGACAATTAAATGGATACTACTAAAAGCCTCAAGATAAGTGTGAGTACCGCGGATGGCCCTCTCGTAGGTTGGCGAGAGAGGATCCACGGTGGAGTATTGTGTTGGTGATAGTGGACTCGTGTGCGACAAATGATTTACAAGTCGTGTCTGTCGTAGGATAGCTTAGCCAAGAGTCAAAGCTGGCTTGCTGCAATAACTCCACTACCTTCTTGAGAATGTGCATGTATAATAGGATTCTGTTGTAAGACTTGCTGAGTACCTCCATACTCATGTTGCTTTAATTAATGTTTTCAGACGACAACACCGCCCCCTCTGATGGGTTCTATGTAGACCTCGATGTCGATGAGTGACTTATCACCCAGGTGGTGATCGAAGACTTGTGAAGGGTCGATATAGATAGACAGGCTTCGTCAAGCCTTCTTTATTTCTAGTGTCTGTACTCAGACTTCTTTGCTTCCGCATGTGCTTGTATGTTTGTATGACTTGAGTGTTGGGTCATGTGACCCCTACCTGTATGGATGTTATGTATGGCTCCTCGGAGCCTTTTAAATAAAGTACTTGAGTTGTAGAGTTTTGTTGTGATGCCATGTCGTATTTACTCATATCGGGCATATTGTGTGTATGATTGAAATGCTTGGTATAGGTGGGATCCGACTATCTAGTTGTTTATCCTTGGCAGCCTATCATATGGGGAAATGTAGTCTAGTGCTTACGGCGATAGTAGTCCGCTACAGCCCGGTTCACCGGAGTCCCGCTAGCCCAGCACTCTTGCTCGGAACACTTGATGGCCCGGCTTGTGATTCACTTCGTTCTGTATACGTCCCTTCGGGAAATGTCACGCGGTGACTTCCGAGTCTGCCTAGCCTGCTACAGCCGGGTTACGGAGTCTGTTAGCCCAGTGCTACAGCCCGGATTCACATGTTGATGACCGACATGCTCGATGTGATTCATGTATGCCTATCCTCATGGGTTAGCGCCGCTTTGGGTTCACGACGAGCCATGTCGGCCCGGGTTCTCTGTCATATGGATGCTAGCGACACTATCATATACGTGAGCCAAAAGGCGCAAACGGTCCCGGGCCAGGTAAGGTGGCACCCGTGGGAGTACCGTGCGTGAGGCCGTAAAGTGATATGATGTGTTACATGCTAGATCGATGTGGCTTAGGATCGGGGTCCTGACAGCGTTGGCATCAGAGCCGGACTTCCTGTAGGTTCGCTAAGCCAAACTGGTCGATGTCGAGTCTAGAAATGCTTTAGTTATATGTAGGGGAATTGATTGTGGGAGGGAACGTAAGGCTCTTTTTACTCCTTTACCTTATGCCCTCTGTTCTGAGTCATTCTCTTCTCATTCTACATGGGTTAAGGACTAGGCTCTCTTCTCTCTATCAGGTTCACGTGTTACTAATTCGTAGTAACTTATAGGATTGTTGGATACAACCCAGTTCAGTTTCTACTAAATTTTAGTATGTTGCCAGTTGAACCAGAACCTTGATATGATGTTGTTGAATGGTTTTGCAAACTGTTGTGGATGTCTCAAATCTTTTTCTGAGCATTTACAGCCGTTATGCTGTCCAATTTCTCCTAGAAAATTCTAATGCCTTTGCCCGTCCCCAGAACCAAGTGGTTCGTCTGACCCGTTGCATTGATGTGTGTGGTCACACGGCCATGTTGGTTCGGGTGATGGTCGAGACCGGTTACCGATGGTATCCCGAATATACCGTCGAGGAGCAGTTTAGAGACTTTAATCAAAGCCAATATCTGTGCACGGTCAGGATATATCCATCTTATCCGGATCTCTTGAACCGCTCCACCGTTCTTATGGACTTGGGATCACTATTGGGATGTCCGTGCAGGATGTAGCCTACTCGATGATGACTATTATTCGAGCAGAACTGCCTTCTTTGTGCAACACCGATTTCCGCTACATGCCAAGCATCCTCCACAGGGCACATGGTTACCTTCAGGTATGTACAATGACGCATCCCATGAGGACTCACTCCTCCGCACCACTCTTGAGATCTTTGGAAGACAAGGACCGTGAAAATCGGGCCTTGCGTATGGAGCTCTTTAATGCCCGCTCGATCATCAGGCCACTCGACTCGGTTTGCACTGCCGTGCAAGCCGGATAAATGGACATGAGGGACTTGTACCTGTGCGGGCTGGTCTGCCAGATTTTATGGAGTGGCGTGAGGTAGGAGGCATCACCCCTCCTCGTGGACCTCGTCTGCCGCCGTTTGTTGGACCACGGCCACATCCGAGTCCCTATGGTCCGCAAGCTCCATAGGACCGTCTGTTCCCGGATGATCATGTTCCGCTTCCAGGCTTGGGTGGTGACTTTTATTAGGACTACTACGGAGCTGTCTGAGCTAGTAGTAGTTTCGCTAGTATTGTAACAGCTGTATGGCCACCTTCCTGCGTGACTTGTGGAATATGGCTTAGTGTGTATCCATTCCGGAGGTATAGAAAAATAATGTATAGGAGCTTGGAATGCCTCCGATGAGATGTAACGTCTTTCATCATAGTTGTACTCTAGCTTGGGCTTGTACTAAACTATGTATGGTGTGTATGACTGTTGGTATATATATGGCAGTTTCTATATTACCATGTCATACGGATGAACATCTTTGCATTCCATGTTATCCATTACATTCCGCACTTCTTTGCCCAGTTTTTGCCATCCTTGTCTAAACCTTTGTCTTGTTTTCCTAGGATGGTCAACACCCGCAACAACCCTGCTGCTCCGGAGCAGGGTGAAGCCAGTGCAGCCAGGAATGAAAATCTGCCTCAACCGCCTTCTCTGGCCGAAGTTATGCTGGAGGCTGAACGAAACAAGCGTGAGACTAACCGCTTGCTGGAGCGGATTGAGCAGAATACTGCACGCCAGCCAAGGAATGACCTGGTGTCAATCAATGACTTTGTCAAGCTGTATCCACCGAAGTTCAACCATTCCGTCGAGCCTCTCGATGCGGATGACAGGCTTCGCAGCATCGCCCACCAGCTACGTTCTGCCAACGTAGCCAAAGCTGATAAGGTTACCTTTGCCGCCTATCACCTCGAAGGCCCTGCTAGCCTTTGGTGGGAGAATTATGAGGCTATGCGCCCGGTCGGCCAAATCACTACTTGGGCTGAATTCAGTGCCGCTTTCCGTGAGCATCACATCCCGGAAGGTCTCATGGATCGCAAGAGGGAGGAGTTCTGTAACTTCACCCAGGGTAGACTGACTGTGGATGCATACAGTCGCGAGTTTGGAAATCTTGCACGTTATGCTCCCGAAGAGGTATCCACCGACGCCAAGAAGCAGGCAAGGTTCCGCAAGGGACTTAGCCCCGAGCTTCGCCGTGACCTTCGTCTGCACGATTGCACCTCTTTCCCGAAGTTAGTCAACAAGGCCATCAGTGCCGAGACAGGGCAGACTGACTTTCAAGCTTCACGTAAGCACTCCCGGGACTTTGGATCTTCATCCGGCTCTGGATCTCAGAAGCGCCGGGTCTGGATTCCAAACACTGCTCTGCCACCCAGGTTCACTCCGAGGCCATCCTTTGAGGCGCCTCGCCACAATCAGCAGTATGTACCGCCCAAGACTTATGGTGGCCCCACTGCTAATGCTGCTCCACGCCCCAATATGATAACTTGTTTCAAGTGTGGGGAGATGGGTCACTATATCCGTGAGTTGTTGGGGAACGTAGCAGAAATTCAAAATTTTCCTACGTGTCACCAAGATCTATCTATGGAGAAACCAGCAACGAGGGGAAGGAGAGTGCATCTACATACCCTTGTAGATCGCTAAGCGGAAGCGTTCATGAGAACGGGGTTGAAGGAGTCGTACTCGTCGTGATCCAAATCACCGGAGATCCTAGTGCCGAACGGACGGCACCTCCGCGTTCAACACACGTACAGCCCGGTGGCGTCTCCCATGCCTTGATCCAGCAAGGAGAGAGGGAGAGATTGAGGAAGACTCCATCCAACAGCAACACAACGGCGTGGTGGTGGTGGAGGGCGTGGCAATCCTGCGAGGCCGCCAAGCACCTACGGGAGAGGAGGAGGTGTCACGGGAGGGAGGGAGGCGCCCGAGGCTCAGGTCCTTGCTGCCTCCCTCCCCCACTATATATAGGAGCAAGGAGAGGGGAGGCGCAGCCTGCCCCTCCTCCAAGGGAGGGTGCGGCCAAGAGGGGAGGAGTCCATCCTCCCAAGGCACCTCGGAGGTGCCTTCCCTCTATGGACTCTTCCTCTCCAAGTGTTTCATGCATGGGTCTCTTGGGGCTGGTTCCCTTGGCCCATGCAGGCCTAGGCGCACCACCTAGGGCCCATGTGGCCCCGGGCAGGTGGCCCCACCGGTGGGCCCGGGACCCTCCGGTGGTCCCGTTACAATACCGATAACCCGAAACTTGTCCCGATGGTCAAACAGCACTTCCCATATATAAATCTTTACCTCCGGACCATTCCGAACTCCTCGTGACGTCCGGGATCTCATCCGGACTCGAACAACATTCGTAACCACATACAAGCTTCCTATATAACCCTAGCGCCACCGAACCTTAAGTGTGTAGACCCTACGGGTTCGGGAACCATGCGACATGACCGAGGCGTTCTCCGGTCAATAACCAACAGCGGATCTGGATACCCATGTTGGCTCCTACATGTTCCACGATGATCTCATCGGATGAACCACGATGTCAAGGACTTTAATCAATCCCGTATACAATTCCCTTTGTCTATCGGTGCGATACTTGCCCGAGATTCGATCGTCGGTATCCCGATACCTTGTTCAATCTCGTTACGGCAAGTCTCTTTACTCGTTCCGTAACACATCATCCGTGATCAACCCCTTGGTCACATTGTGCACATTATGATGATGTCCTACCGAGTGGCCCAGAGATACCTCTCCGTCAACCGGAGTGACAAATCCGATCTCGATTCGTGCCAACCCAGCAGACACTTTCGGAGATACCGTAATGCACCTTTATAGTCACCCGATTACGTTGTGACGTTTGGTACACCCAAAGCATTCCTACGGTATCCGGAGTTGCACAATCTCATGGTCTAAGGAAATGATACTTGACATTAGAAAAGCTTTAGCATACGAACTACGATCTTTGTGCTAGGCTTAGGATTGGGTCTTGTCCATCACATCATTCTCCCAATGATGTGATCCCGTTATCAATGACATCCAATGTCCATGGTTAGGAAACCGTAACCATCTATTGATCAACGAGCTAGCCAATAGAGGCTTGCTAGGGACATGGTGTTGTCTATGTATCCACACATGTATTTGAGTTTCCTATCAATACAATTATAGCATGGATAATAAACGATTATCATGAACAAGGAAATATAATAATAACTAATTTATTATTGCCTCTAGGCATATTTCCAACAGTCTCCCACTTGCACTAGAGTCAATAATCTAGTTCACATCGCCATGTGATTAACATCGATAAGTCACATCGCCATGTGACCAACATCCAAAGAGTTTACTAGTGTCTTAAACTAGTTCACATCACCATGTGATTAAGTCTCAATGAGTTCGGGGTTTGATCATGTTTTGCTTGTGAGAGAGGTTTTAGTCAACGGTGCGATCCTTTCAGATCCGTGTGTACTCGCAATTCTCTATGTCATATTGTAAATGCTGCTTTCACGCTCCACTTGGAGCTATTCCAAATGGTTGCTCCACTATACGTATCCGGTTTGCTACTCAGAGTCACTCGGATAGGTGTTAAAGCTTGCATCGACGTAACCCTTTACGCCGAACTCTTTATTACCTCCATAATCGAGAAACATGTCCTTATTTACTCAAAGGACAATTTTGACCGCTGTCCAATGATCCATTCTGGATCATTCTTGTACCCCTGAGTGACTCATGGCAAGGCACACTTCGGTGCGGTACAGCATAGCATACTATAGAGCCTACGTCGAAGCATAGGGGACGACCTTCGTCCTTTCTCTCTCTTCTGCCGTGGTCGAGCTTTTAACTCTTAACTTCATACCTTACAACTCAGGCAAGAACTCCTTCTTTGGTGATCCATCTTGAACACTTTCAAGATTATGTTAAGGTATGTGCTCATTTGAAAGTACTATTGAGCGTTTTGATCTATCCTCATTGATCTTGATGCTCAATGTTCAAGTAGCTTAATCCAGGTTTTCACTTGAAAACACTTTAACCCTATATGCTTTACGAGAAAATTCTACATCATTTCGATCATCAATATGTCAACAACATATACTCATCGAAATTCTATAGTGCTCCCACTCACTTCTTTGGAAATACAAGTTTCTCATAAACTTTGTATACACCCAAAATCTTTGATCATCTCATCAAAGCACACATTCCAACTCCGAGATGCTTACTCCGGTCCTTAGAAGGATCATTGGAGCTAGCATGCCTTTAGCATCCTTAGGATCGACAAAACTTTTCGATTGTATCACATACAACCTTTCCTTACGTAAAGGTAAGGAAACTCGTTTTGACATCCATCTGCCAGATTTCATAAATGCAGCTTGTGCTAACATGATTCCGACGGACTTAAGCATCGCTACGGATGAGAAAATCTCATCGTAGACAACTCCTTGAACTTGTGAAAAACTCTTCTCCACAAGTCGAGCTTCATAGACGGTGACATTACCATCCACGTCCGTCTTCTTCTTAAAGATCCATTCATCTCAATGGCTTGCCGATCATCGGGCAAGTCCACCAAAGTCCATGCTTTGTTATGATACATGGATCCTACCTCGGATTTCATGGTTTCTAACCATTTGTCGGAATTTGGGCCCACCATTGCTTCTCCATAGCTCGTAGGTTCATGGTTGTCTAGCAACATGACCTTCAAGACATGATTCTTGTACCACTCAAGTAGTAACGCATCCTTGTCACCCCACGAGGTACGTCGGTGACTTGATCCAAACTTCATGATCACTATCATAAGCTTCTACTTCAATTGGTGTAGGTGCCACGGGAACAACTTCCTGTGCCCTGCTACACACTTGTTGAAGTGACGGTTTAATGACCTCATCAAGTCTCCACCATCCTCCCACTCAACTTTTCGAGACGAACTTTTCCTCGAGAAAGGACCCGATTCAAGAAACAATCCCTATTGCTTTCGGATCTGAATTAGGAGGTATACCCAACTGTTTTGGGTGTCCTATGAAGATGCATTTTATCCGCTTTGGGTTCGAGCTTATCAACCTGAAACTTTTCCACATAAGCGTCGCAGCCCCAAACCTTTAAGAAATGACAGCTTAGGTTTCTATAAACCATAGTTCATACGGTGTCATCTCAACGGAATTACGTGGTGCCCTATTAAAGTGAGTGTGGTTGTCTCTAATGCCTAACCCATGAACGATAGTGGTGATTCGATAAGAGACATCATGGTACGCACCATATCCAATAGGTTGCAACTATGATGTTCGGACACACCATTACACTATGGTGTTCCAGGCGGTATTAATTGTGAAACAATTTGCACAATGTCTTAATTGTGTGCCAAAACTCGTAACTCAGATATTCATCTCTATGATCATATCATAGACATTCTATCCTCTTGTCACGATGATCTTCAATCTTCACTCTGAAATTACTTGAACCATTCAATAATTCAGACTCGTGCTTCATCAAGTCAATATACTCAATATCTACTCGAATCATCTGTGAAGTAAGAACATAACGATATTCACTGCATGCCTCAGCACTCATTGGACTGCACATATCAAAATGTGTTACATCCAACAACTTGCTATCTTGTTCCATCTTACTGAAACCGAGGCTTTTCGGTCATCTTGCCCATGTGGTATGTTTTGCATATCTCAAGTGATTCTAAATCAAGTGAGTCCAAACGGTCCATCTGCATGGAGTTTCTTCATGCGTATATACCAACAGACATGGTTCGCATGTCTCAAACTTTTCAAAAACGAGTGAGTCCAAAGATCCATCAACATGGAGCTTCTTCATGCGTTTTATGACTTACATGGCAGTGCCACAGGTAAGTGGTACTATCATTACTATCTTATCTTTTGGCATGAAAATGTGTATCACTACGATCGAGATTCAATAAACCATTTATTTAGGTGCAAGACCATGAAGGTATTATTCAAATAAGCAGAGTAACCATTATTCTCCTTAGATGAATAACCGTATTGCGATAGACATAATCCAATCATGTCTATGCTCAACGCAAACACCAAATGACAATTATTCAGGTTTAATACTAATCTTGATGGTAGAGGGAGCGTGCGATGTTTGATCACATCAAACTTGGAAACACTTCAACACATATCATCAGCTCACCTTTAGCTAGTCTCCGTTTATTCCGTAGCCTTTTATTTGAGTTACTAACACTTAGCAACCGAACGGTATCTAATACCCTGGTGCTACTAGGAGTACTAGTAAAGTACACATTAACATAATGTATATCAATATACTTTCTATCGACCTTTCCAGCCTTCTCATCTACCAAGTATCTAGGGTAATTCTGCTCCGATGGTTGTTCCCTTATTACGAAGCACTTAGTCTCGGGTTTGGGTTCAACCTTGGGTTTGTTCTTTGAGCAACAATCTGATTTGCCGTTTCATGAAGTGTCCTTCTTGCCCTTGCCCTTCTTGAAACTAGTGGTTTCACCAACCATCAACAATTGATGCTCCTTCTTGATTTCTACTTTCGCGATGTCAAACAACGCGAATACCTCAAGGATCATCATCTCTATCCTTGATATGTTATAGTTCATCACGAAGCTCTAGCAGCTTGGTGGCAATGACTTTTGAAGAAACATCACTATCTCCACTGGAAGATCAACTCCCTCGATTCAAGTGATTGTTGTACTCGAGACAATCGAGCACAAGCTCAACGATTGAGCTTTTCTCCCTTAGTTTGCAGGCCAAGAAAATCGTCGGAGGTCTTATACCTCTTGACGTGGGCACGAGCCTGAAATCCCAATTTCAGCCCTCGAAACATCTCATATGTTCCGCGACGTTTCGAAAACGTCTTTGGTGCCTCAACTCTAAACCGTTTAATTGAACTATCACGTAGTTATCAAAACGTGTATGTCCGATGTTCGCAACATCTACAAACAATGTTTGGGGTTCAGCACCGAGCGAGTGCATTAAGGACATAAGCTTTCTCTGTCCGCATAATCGCCATGTCAACTTTCAACTATATTTTCTCTAGGAACATATCTAAACAGTGGAACTAAAGCGCGAGCTATGACATAATTTGCAAAGGTCTTTTGACTATGTTCAGGATAATTAAGTTCATCTTATGAACTCCCACTCGAATAGACATCCCTCGGTCATCTAAGTGATTACATGATCCGAGTCAACTAGGCCGTGTCCGATCATCACGTGAGACGGACTAGTCATCATCGGTGAACATCTTCATGTTGATCGTATCTACTATACGACTCATGCTCGACCTTTCGGTCTCTATGTTCCGAGGCCATGTCGCACATGCTAGGCTCGTCAAGTTAACCCCAAGTGTTTTTGCTGTGTAAATCTGTCTTACACCGTTGTATGTGAACGTAAGAATCCATCACACCCGATCATCACGTGGTGCTTAGAAGACTTACTTGTGTAGCAACGGTGCCGCATCGGGGAGAACACTTCTTGAAATTTGTGTAAGGGATCATCTTATTTACTACCGTCGTTTCTAAGCAAATAAGATGCATAAACATGATAAACATCACATGCAATCAAATAGTGACATGATATGGCCAATATCATTTTGCTCCTTTTGATCTCCATCTTCGGGGCTCCATGATCATCATCGTCACCGGCATGACACCATGATCTCCATCATCATGATCTCCATCATCGTGTCCTCATGAAGTTGTCTCGCCAACTATTACTTCTACTACTATGGCTACCGGTTAGCAATAAAGTAAAGTAATTACATGGCGTTGTTTAATGACACGCAGGTCATACAATAAATAAAGACAACTCCTATGGCTCCTGCCGGTTGTCATACTCATCGACATGCAAGTCGTGAATCCTATTACAAGAACATGATCAATCTCATACATCACATATCATTCATCACATTCTTCTTGGCCATATCACATCACATAGCATACCTGCAAAAACAAGTTAGACGTCCTCTAATTGTTGTTTGCATGTTTTACGTGGCTGCTATGGGTTTCTAGCAAGAATGTTTCTTACCTACATAAAACCACAACGTGATATGCCAATTGCTATTTACCCTTCATAAGGACCCTTTTCATCGAATCCGATCCGACTAAAGTAGGAGAGCAGACACCCGCCAGCCACCTTATGCATCTAGTGCATGTTAGTCGGTGGAACCGGTCTCACGTGAAATGCGTGTAAGGTTGGTCCGGCCGCTTCATCCCACGATGCCGCGAATCAAGATAAGACTAGTAACGGCAAGCATATTGAACAAAATCAACGCCCACAACTACTTTGTGTTCTACTCGTGCATAGAATCTACGCAATAGACCTAGCTCATGATGCCTTTGTTGGGGAACGAGCAGAAATTCAAAATTTTCCCACGTGTCACCAAGATCTATCTATGGAGAAACCAGCAACGAGGGAAGGAGAGTGCATCTACATACCCTTGTAGATCGCTAAGCGGAAGCGTTCATGAGAACGGGGTTGAAGGAGTCGACTGTCGTGATCCAAATCACCGGAGATCCTAGTGCGAGCAGACGGCACCTCCGCGTTCAACACACGTACAGCCCGGTGGACGTCTCCCATGCCTTGATCCAGCAAGGAGAGAGGAGAGATTGAGGAAGACTCCATCCAACAGCAACACAACGGCGTGGTGGTGGTGGAGGCGTGGCAATCCTGCAGGCTTCGCCAAGCACCCACGGGAGAGGAGGAGGTGTCACGGGAGGGAGGGAGGCGCCAGGCTCAGGTCCTGCTGCCCTCCCTCCCCCACTATATATAGGAGCAAGGAGAGGGGGGCGCAGCCTTGCCCCTCCTCCAAGGGAGGGTGCGGCCAGAGGGGGAGGAGTCCATCTCCCCAAGGCACCTCCGAGGTGCCTTCCCTCTATGGACTCTTCCTCTCCAAGTGTTTCATCTTGCATGGGCCTCTTGGGGCTGGTTCCCTTGGCCCATGCAGGCCTAGGCGCACCACCTAGGGCCCATGTGGCCCCGGGCAGGTGGCCCCACCGGTGGGCCCAGGACCCCTCCGGTGGTCCCAGACAATACCGATAACCCCAAACTTGTCCCGATGGCGAAACAGCACTTCCCATATATAAATCTTTACCTCCGGACCATTCCGAACTCCTCGTGACGTCCGGGATCTCATCCGGGACTCGAACAACATTCGGTAACCACATACAAGCTTCCTATATAACCCTAGCGCCACCAGAACCTTAAGTGTGTAGACCCTACGGGTTCGGGAACCATGCAGACATGACCGAGACGTTCTCCGGTCAATAACCAACAGCGGGATCTGGATACCCATGTTGGCTCCCACATGTTCCACGATGATCTCATCGGATGAACCACGATGTCAAGGACTTTAATCAATCCCGTATACAATTCCCTTTGTCTATCGGTACGATACTTGCCCGAGATTCGATCGTCGGTATCCCGATACCTTGTTCAATCTCATTACCGGCAAGTCTCTTTACTCGTTCCGTAACACATCATCCCGTGATCAACCCCTTGGTCACATTGTGCACATTATGATGATGTCCTACCGAGTGGGCCCAGAGATACCTCTCCGTCAACCGGAGTGACAAATCCCAGTCTCGATTCGTGCCAACCCAACAGACACTTTCGGAGATACCTGTAATGCACCTTTATAGTCACCCGGTTACGTTGTGACGTTTGGTACACCCAAAGCATTCCTACGGTATCCGGAGTTGCACAATCTCATGGTCTAAGGAAATGATACTTGACATTAGAAAAGCTTTAGCATACGAACTACGATCTTTGTGCTAGGCTTAGGATTGGGTCTTGTCCATCACATCATTCTCCCAATGATGTGATCCGTTATCAATGACATCCAATGTCCATGGTTAGGAAACCGTAACCATCTATTGATCAACGAGCTAGCCAATAGAGGCTTGCTAGGGACATGGTGTTGTCTATGTATCCACACATGTATTTGAGTTTCCTATCAATACAATTATAGCATGGATAATAAACGATTATCATGAACAAGGAAATATAATAATAACTAATTTATTATTGCCTCTAGGGCATATTTCCAACATGAGTGTCCCCAGAACAACCCCAACAAGTTCGGAAAGTCAGTTGGTCGTGGCAAGCCAGCAGGAAAGGTGCTCTACGCCAAGCCAGCCACCACTGCTCGTGGCCATGTCAACTACGTTTCAGCTGAGGAGACTCATGAGGACCCCAACATTGTTCTCGGTACGCTCCTTGTTAATTTCCATCCGGCAACTATTCTCTTTGATACTGGAGCATCTCATTCATTTATTTCTGAGTGCTATGCTCGATTGCACAACACCACATTTTGTGACATGCCCACCTCCATGGTAATTCAAACCCCTGGTTCTAAGTGGCAAACCTCTAGAATCAGCCATGGAAATGAAATTCTTGTCGACAGATTGGTTTTTCTTGCATGTCTAATAGCTCTCAAGTCCTCGGACATAAACATCATGTTGGGTATGGACTGGATGTCAGCCCATTACGCTAAGATTGATTGCTCTACTAGAACTATTCAACTTACCCATCCATCGGGCAAGACAGTCAATGTTTTGACCCGAGTGTCTGAACGACAGCTTTACTCCTTAAATGCCAACCCCCTCCCAGACCTTGAAGATATTCCGGTAGTCCGTGACTTCCCGGATGTCTTTCCAGAGGAACTGCCAGGTGTTCCACCTGACAGAGATGTCGAGTTCGTGATAGACCTTGTTCCAGGAACCGTCCCAATCTCTAGAAGACCTTATAAGGTGGCACCCCTAGAACTAGCCGAGCTTAAGAAACAACTCGACGAGTCCTTGAAAAAGGGTTTCATCCGTCCTAGTTCTTCCCCATGGGCTTGCCCCGTCCTCTTCGTCAAGAATAAGGATGGAACGGATCGGATGGTTGTAGATTACCGACCTGTCAATTTGGTCACTATCAAGAACAAGTATCCGCTCCCCAGGATCAACGATCTGTATGATCAGCTCGCTGGATCCTCAGTCTTTTCCAAGATGGATTTGAGGTTGGGCTACCATCAAATCAAAATCAAGAACGGGGACATTCCCAAAACGGCCTTTGTTACTCGTTATGGCCAATACGAGTACACCGTCATGTCCTTCGGTTTAACCAATGCTCCAGCCACCTTCTCTCGGTTAATGAACTCGATCTTCATGGAGTATTTGGATAAATTCGTCGTGGTATACCTCGATGATATACTCATCTACTCCAAGAATGAGGAAGATCATGCCGAACATCTAAGGCTAGTATTGATGAAACTTCGAGAGCATCGCCTTTATGCCAAATTCTCCAAGTGTGAATTTTGGTTGCCAGAAGTGACCTATCTGGGCCATGTAATCTCTGGTAAGGGCATTGCTGTCAATCCCGAGCGAGTTCAAGCCGTCCTTGACTGGACTCCACCTAAAACGGTCAAGCAAGTTCGGAGTTTTCTTGGTTTAGCGAGCTATTGCCGCCGCTTCGTCGAGAATTTCTCCAAAGTTGCTAAGCCTCTAACTGAACTCCTCAAGAAAGATAAAAAGTTCGAGTGGACCCCACAGTGCGAGTTCAGCTTTCAAGAACTGAAAAGACGCCTGACATCTGCTCCCGTACTGGTACCACCAGATTTTTCTAAGGACTTTGTTATCTATTGCGACGCCTCGCGACAAGGACTAGGTTGCATACTCATGCAAGATCGTCATGTGATTGCCTACTCTTCTCGAAAGTTGCATCCACATGAGGATAACTATCCCACACATGATCTAGAGCTTGCAGCTGTAGTCCATGCACTCAAAACCTGGCGACATTACCTTCTTGGTAATCGTTGCGAAATCTACACTGATCACCAAAGTCTGAAATACATCTTCACCCAACCGGATTTGAATCTCAGGAAAAGACGTTGGGTCGAGTTGATCACGGATTACGACTTAGGAATAACTTACACCCAGGCAAAGCCAATGTCATGGCTGATGCACTAAGTCGTAAATCCTATTGTAACAACCTGATGTTACAACAAAGTCAACCACTTCTCCACGAGGAATTTCGTAAGCTTAACCTTCACATTGTTCCTCGAGGATTCCTTTCCACCCTGGTGGCGAAACCTACCCTTACGGATTAGATCATCAAGGCATAGAAGGTGGATCCGGGAATCTCCCGCATCAAGAGAAACATCAAGAAGGGAGTTGCAGATTGTTTCTCCATTGATGATCAAGGTGTCGTGTTCTTTGGAGTCCGCCTAGTGGTTCCCAAGGTACGCAACCTGAGACGGTTGATCCTTAAGGAAGCTCATGAATCCCCTCTCACCATTCATCCCGGTAGTACTAAAATGTATCAAGACCTATGCCAGAGGTTTTGGTGGACTAGGATGAAGAGAGAAATCGCTCAATACATTGCTAATTGCGACGTCTGTCATCGCGTTAAGGCAGAGCATCAACGGCCTGCTGGCACCCTTCAACCTTTGGAAATTCCAGAATGGAAATGGGATAAAATCGGTATGGATTTCATTACCGGGTATCCCAGGACCAAGAAAGGGAATAATGCTATCTTCGTTGTTGTCGATCGACTTTCCAAAGTAGCCCACTTCCTACCCGTTCGTGAGAGTATAACCGCTAGCCAGCTAGCTGAATTGTACATCTCTCGAATAGTATCTCTTCATGGTGTTCCATTGGAGATTAACTCAGATCGTGGAAGTCTTTTCACCTCTCGATTTTGGGGAAGTTTCCAAAATGCTATGGGAACTCGTCTCTCCTTTAGCACCGCCTTCCATCCTCAGTCAAGTGGTCAAGTAGAACGGGTTAATCAAATTCTGGAAGATATGCTTCGAGCTTCTGTCATTTCTTTCGGTATGAATTGGGAGAAGTGCCTTCCATTCGCCGAGTTCGCTTATAACAACAGCTATCAAGCTAGCTTGGGCAAAGCTCCTTTCGAAGTTCTCTATGGACAGAAATGTCGAACGCCTCTTAACTGGTCAGAAACCGGAGAAAGACAACTCTTTGGCCCGGATATGATCCAGGATGCAGACGAGCAGGTTCGCATTATTCGTGAGAAGTTGAAAACAGCCCAATCTGGACAAAAGAGTCAGTATGACCACAAGCATAAGCCTATGGCTTATGAAGTTGGCGAGATGGCTTACCTTCGGGTTACACCTCTAAAGGGAACCCACCGATTCGGTATCAAAGGAAAATTGGCTACTCGTTACATTGGACCCTTTCGCATTCTTGCCAAACGAGGGGAAGTTGCCTACCAGTTGGAACTACCTCCGCATCTCTCCAGAGTTCATGATGTCTTCCACGTTTCTCAAATCAGGCGTTGCTTCTCGGATCCTATCCGTGGAGTGGACCACGAAACGCTTGATCTCCAGGATAACCTCACATATCGAGAATATCCCGTTCGGATCCTTGATCAGGCCGAGCGTACCACTTGACGCCAGCATATCAAGTTTCTCAAAGTTCAATGGTCACACCATTCCGAGCAAGAAGCTACATGGGAAAGGGAGGATCGTCTTCGACTTGAGTACCCCACCTTCTTCTCGATGGATCCTAAATCTCGGGACGAGATTCTTTTGAGTGGGGGTGAGTTGTCACATCCTAGCTAGACCATGCATTAGAGTGTTGCATCATGTCTTATTTCAATAGAAACTTGAAATGGGGAAGGCAAAACCCCAACACCCCCCCCTGAAATCAACTAGGGTTTACTAAAAATAATTTCAATGAACCTGAAATGCCCTTCTAAAATGTTCACCCTCTTTGTCTTGGGTTATAACCTCTGGAAAAATTGGTGCACAATTTTCTAGGTCAACAAAAGGTTACTGAATTAAATCATAAGTAATTTGCTTTTGGACATTTAAATGCTAGTAAATATTTTAAATGTTCAAATAATTCTGGAAATAAGTGTAGGCTGTTGGTAATATTCTAAACATAGCCCACGGTTAAATCCAGGATTTTTGGAAGTACCTAGCTATTTTTAATAAATGCCACAAACCTACAGAAAAAAATAGAAAAACAGAAAATAAAAGAGAGAGAGGGAAACTAACCTGGCCGCAGCCCATCGGTAAGCCCACTGGCTGCCCAATGTGTTGGCCCATGCCACCAGCTGCTTCTCCCCGCCAGTGAGCAGAGAGCGACTTGGTGGCCTTGAGCTTCGCCACAGCGCCAACAACTTGCCGCCCAGCGCTGACGCTAAGGCGACCTCCACGTCGTCGTCCCGACCCCGTGGACACCTCATTCGCCCCCCTGCCTCTCTCCCTCGCTCCCCCTCCGCCATGGCCGACGATGCTGCACCCGCGCCACCGTGAAACCACGCCCGCCGTCGCTCCCGTGCTGCTCCACCCTGTCTTGCAGCTCCGCCACTTACTCCTCGATCGCCCCACCAAGCCACGCCCCGCCGGAGGCCCGCAAACGTCTCCACCGAGCTCGTCTTCAAGCTCCGGCCAACCAGATCGCCTCCGCCGCCCCGCTTGCCCCAGCTCGTCCCCGACCTCGCCGTCAACTCCGTCGCAATCGCCGTGAGCTTAGCCGCCTCCCCATCCTCTCTGCTCTTCTTCTCGCGCACCACAGCGAGCACACGTAGCTCACCCGCACGCGCCGCCGCCTGGCCACGTCGCCGGCGTTACTCCGGTGACCATTTGGTGACGGGCTTGTGCCCGTCACACTCCTCGTGCTGTGTAGAGGCGGTAGGTGCTAGCACCACGCCATCTAGGCCACCGCAGCCACGCGCACGAGCTGGCCGAGCTTCGGCCTCCGCCTGACCTCGTCGCCGGCGATGCTCCGGCCACTTCTCAGCCAAGCCATCACCATGGCTGGATGCGGGCGAGCACCAGCTGCCCGTAGCTGCTCTCAGCGAAGCAAACGGAGCCCTGTGGGCGAATCCCGCAGCACGCCGCCGCATCTGGCCTCGCCGGCGGCAAAACACCGGCAGGCTTTGACCCGTTGACCGGCGGGTTTGACCCCTCACGTGGACTGGGTGGGCCCAGGTTGACTCCTCTGAGTCGATGACAAGTGGGCCCCCTCTGCTAACTAATTAGATTAGTTTTTAACTAAAATTAGTTAGTTTAATTAACTACTGACACACGGGACCCACTGGTCAGTTTGACCTGGACGACCCCGTTGACCTCTGACGTCATCCTGACATAATGCTGATGCATTAATTGATTTACTGGAATTATTCTTATACAGGAAATTCCAGAAAATAGTTCAAACTTCAAAAATTCATAGAAACTAATCTGTAACTCCAAATGCTAAGATTTATATATGAAATTTGATCAGAAAAATTCAATCTATCCAATGGTACTGGTTTCATGCATGTCAGAACAAGTTAACCTTGCTGTTTAAGCAATACAAGATGATGCACTAATATGGCTATGCTAAATGAACTAACAGTTGAATCTTTGGTTCAAATAAGCACATTCCTTTCTGTTCTAGCTTGCATTAGGCCAGGACACTTTCATATTGCCATGTCATAGCATGCATCATGTTGTTGCATATCGTCATGTGTTGATTGTGTTCGATGTGTTCTTCGTGGTAGGTTCTGCCTCCGAGGATATTCACGAGTATGCAACTGAAGGGCAGTATCCCACTACCACTCCATCAGGCAAGCAACCCATTGATCATTCCGATACAAACCCATGTTCTCGCTCCTGCTCTCGTTTAGTGCATTAAGACAACGCGATTCAAACTGTTGTGTGTTTGCGGTAGTTGAACCCAGTTCCTTTGCATGACCTGTCATTGCCACAGTAACTAGATGAAACCCACTAGCATGTGTAGGAGTTGATTGAGCCATATGTGTGTTTCCTACCATGCTATGCTTGCTATGCCTAGAGTTGTGTCAGGTCTGGCTCATCGGGATGATGAACTAGAGTGAAAGGTTGTGTCGGTGTCGAGAGTGTGAAAGTGTTGAATATGATTTTGTAAAGGAATCGATGAGAGGCCATGTAGGAGTACATGGTGGGTTGTTTCATTGAGGCCGTCCTTAAGAACTGAGATCTGTGTGTGTGATTTAAGATTCAGCTACTACCACGCATTGGGCCCGAAACCAATGGACCCTCTCAGCTTATTAACCACACTTGTCCTCTGTCCGGGAGTTGCAAAGTAGTTTCTGGTGTTTGTAGCATGCTGGGGGCCGCACGCAGCGCTGACCATAGGGGTGGGCTATGTTGCGGTAGGCACGTGGCACGGTGTACCGATTCGCCCGTTTGGTGTCTCGGGAACCCTGCACACATCGTTCGGGGCCGTTAGTGGAAACCTTGGCCGTAGGTTGGCGAGAGAGGATCCACGGTGGAGTATTGTGTTGGTGATAGTGGACTCGTGTGCGAAAAATGATTTACAAGTTGTGTCTATCGTAGGATAGCTTAGCCAAGTTTCAAAGCTGGCTTGCTGCAATAACTCCACTGCCTTCTTGAGAATGTGCATGTATAATAGGATTCTGTTGTAAGACTTGCTGAGTACCTCTGTACTCATGTTGCTTTAATTAATGTTTTCAGACGACAACACCGCCCCCTCTGAT
Organism: Aegilops longissima; assembly: GCA_021605205.1. NCBI lineage: Eukaryota > Viridiplantae > Streptophyta > Magnoliopsida > Poales > Poaceae > Aegilops > Aegilops longissima. The sequence continues at coordinate 234,362,942 of CM038677.1, forward strand.
GGGTTCTATGTAGACCTCGACGTTGACGAGTGACTTATCACCCAGGTGGTGATCCAAGACTTGTGAAGGGTCGATATAGATAGACAGGCTTCGTCAAGCCTTCTTTCTTTCTAGTGTCTGTACTCAGACTACTTTGCTTCCGCATGTGCTTGTATGTTTGTATGACTTGAGTGTCGGATCATGTGACCCCTACCTGTATGGATGTTATGTATGGCTCCTCGGAGCCTTTTAAATAAAGTACTTGAGTTGTAGAGTTTTGTTGTGATACCATGTTGTATTTACTCATATCGAGCATATTGTGTGTATGATTGAAATGCTTGGTATGGGTGGGATCCGACTATCTAGTTGTTTATCCTTGGCAGCCTATCATATGGGGAAATGTAGTCTAGTGCTTCTGAGCAATAGTAGTCCGCTACAGCCCGGTTCACCGAGTCCGCTAGCCCAAAGACTACCGCCGGAACACTTGACTGGCCGGCATGTGATTCACTTTGTTCCTGTGTCTGTCCCTTCGGGGAAATGTCACGCGGTGACTTCCGGAGTCCTACCTAGCCTGCTACAGCCCGGGTTATCGGAGTCCTGTTAGCCCAGTGCTACAGCCCGGATTCACACGTTGATGACCGACATGATTGATGTGATTCATGTATGCCTGTCCTCATGGGTTAGCGCCGTTTTGGGTTCACGACTAGCCATGTCGGCCCGGGTTCTCTGTCATATGGATGCTAGCGACACTATCATATACGTGAGCCAAAAGGCGCAAACGGTCCCGGGCCAGGTAAGGTGGCACCCGTGGGAGTACCGTGCGTGAGGCCGCAAAGTGATATGATGTGTTACATGCTAGATCGATGTGGCTTAGGATCGGGGTCCTGACATGCGGAGGGCCATAGAACTTCTTCAGAGAGCAGTGGCTCAACAGGCGGCTTATTCGTATAGTCGTGACTGGATTCATTCAACCCCGCATCCAAGCCCGAGTTATAGCCGGCATATTGACTCGCCGGCGGTATCGAGCAGTGGGCGGCACCGCAACCGGCTTCGTAGGCCTGACCCGCCGCGCGCTAATAATGATGTACAGGCTTTGGTGGACTAGGGCAGGGTGTGGCGCGAGGCTGAACTGGCGGCTCAGCTAGCGGATCAACAGCAATCTCCGGTTTATCCGTCAACGTCTGTGGGAGCAGGAGTGACCTCTAGGACCTTGGGTGTGCCATGTTTAGTGCCGGCTCTACGCAACGAGCGCTTTCCTAAGGATTTCAAAGGCCCCCGTAAGGTGCCTAACTATGCAGCAGATCAACCGCCAGAGGCTTGAATTGAGAGCTATGAGATGGCTATGGAGATCTTGGATGTTGGTGATGCTACATGTGCTAAGTATTTCACCATGATGTTGGATGGGCCGGCTCGTAACTGGTTGAAGGGATTGCCCTCTACCTCCATTGGTTCATGGGCTGAATTGAAGTCCCATTTCATTCAGAATTTCAAGGATACATGCAAGCAGCCCATGTCGATTCTTGACTTAGACACTTGTGTCCAGGGCGAAGGCGAGTCAACGACCCATTGGGTGCACCAAATCTCGGCCATTATTCATTCCTCGGACAGTATTAACGTTGGCTCAGTTGTCCTCATGTTGGAGAAGAACTGTTGTTTTCTTCCCCTCAAACAGAAACTGGGGCGGCTCAAGCGCCACTGTAATGATATGGGGGAGCTCATGGCAGCTCTAGTCAAATACGCCGACTCTGATAGTACCAAAGATCCAGAGTCTGATGAGGAGAAGGCTGGAAAGGGGAAGAAAAATAGCAATGGAAAGGGGCAGCAACACCATACAGCGGATCAGGGTAATAATGGCAAGCGCAAGACTGACAACGGTTCAGACTTTGTGGCTAATACCAATACTCAGAACAGTAATCAGTGTCGTAAAGGGAAGACGTTCGCACCCCGGCTTGGCGGGCCAAAGTTTAATATTGATGCGATGATGAATCAGCCTTGCCCGAAGCATAGCACCCAGGATAAGCTGGCTACCCATATGTGGAAAGATTGTTTCATCATGAAGGAGTACCAGAATTCTGGTTTTTATCAGGACCATCATGGCCCGCATGGTGTATCATGATCCGGCTCACAAGGGCACGACTTTGGCGGCGGCGGATCAAACTCCGGTTTTCAGGGCCAAGGTAATCAAAGTGGCTTCAATCAGCAACCCAGTCAAGGAAATCAGCAGCGGCAATCTGGTTATCTAAGTAATCTGAAGCAGTTGAATAGTGGACAGTATCATGTGTTCACCATGTGTTTATGCAAACAAGACCAGAAGATTCATAAAAGGGCAGTGAACGTAGTTGAGCCGGCGGTCCCTCGTTATTTGCGATGGTCTGAACATCCTATTCTTTGGAGCCGTGAGGATCACCCGCCCCGGGTTGACAATCCGGGTCTGTTGGCTTTGGTGGTTGCGCCTCAGGTTGGGGGGTACAAGTTTACTAAGGTTCTCATGGATGGAGGCAGCAACATCAATATCCTCTACTATGACACATTCCGTTGTATGAATTTAACTGATAAAGATCTTAAGCCATCTAATATTGTTTTCCATGGGGTGGTGCCTGGTAAGTCGGCATATCCAGTGGGTAAGATAGCTTTGGAAGTGGCTTTTGGTGATAATCATGATTACAGAGCGGAAACATTGACTTTTGAGCTGGTCAAGATGAAGAGCCCTTATCACGCTTTGTTTGGCCGACCGGCTTATGCTAAGTTTATGGCAAGACCTTGTTATGTTTATCTGCAGCTTAAAATGCCGAGCCATAAGGGTACCATCACAGTGCATGGGAACAGGAAGATAGCCTTGGAATGTGAAGAAGGTGATGCTGCTTATGCTGAGTCTGTTTGTGCAAAAGGGGAGTTGAAGTTTTTCAAAGATAACGTTGACCCGGCAGACATGACACCTTTGAAGAAACCAACCACAGAGCATGACCCTCTATTGAAGTTTAAGTCGGCAAATGACACTAAGCTGGTTGACTTTGTTCCTGGAAACTCATTGATACGTCTCCAACGTATCTATAATTTTTGATTACTCCATGCTATATTATCTACTGTTTTGGACATTATTGGGCTTTATTATTCACTTTTATATTATTTTTTGGACTAACCTATTAACTGGAGGCCCAGCCCAGAATTGCTGTTTTTTGCCTATTTAAGAGTTTCGCAAAAAAGAAATATCAAACGGAGTCCAAACGGAATGAAACCTTCGGGAACGTGATTTTTAGGAAGATTATGATGCGGGAGACTTGGACCCTACGTAAAGAAAGAAAAGAGGAGGCCACGAGGTAGGGGCGCCCACCACCCCCTGTATGCGCCCTCCACCCTCGTGGGCCCCTTGTTGCTCCACCGACGTACTCCTTCCTTCTATATATACCTCGCACCCCAAACAATCGAGAGACGGAGCCAAAACCTAATTCCACCGCCGCAACCTTCTGCACTCCACGAGATCCCATCTTGGGGCCTGTTAGGAGCTCACTGGGAGGGGGCATCCATCACGGAGGGCTTCTACATCAACACCATAGCCTCTCCGATGAAGTGTGAGTAGTTTACCTCAGACCTTCGGTCCATAGTTAGTAGCTAGATGGCTTCTTCTCTCTTTTGGATCTCAATACAATGTTCTCCCCTCTCTCGTGGAGATCTATTCGATGTAATCTTCTTTTTGTGTGTTTTTCTTTGAGACCGATGAATTGTGGGTTTATGATCAAGATTATCTATGAACAATATTTGAATATTCTCTGAATTCTTTTATGTATGATTGGTTATCTTTTCAAGTCTCTTCGAATTATCAGTTTGGTTTGGCCTACTAGATTGATATTTCTTGCAATGGGAGAAGTGCTTAGCTTTGGGTTCAATCTTACAGTGTCCTTTCCTAGTGACAGTAGGGGCAGCAAGGCACGTATTGTATTGTTTCCATCGAGGATAACAAGATGGGTTTTTTAATATATTGCATGAATTTATCCCTCTACATCATGTCATCTTGCTTAAGGCGTTACTCTGTTTTCATGAACTTGATACTCTAGATGCATGCTGGATAGCGGTTGATGAGTGGAGTAAGAGTAGTAGATGCAGGCAGGAGTCGGTCTACTTGTCTCGGACATGATGCCTATATACATGATCATACCTAGATATTCTCATAACTATGCTCAATTTTTTCAATTGCTTAACAGTAATTTTTTCACCCATCGTAAAATACTTATGCTCTTGAGAGAAGCCACTAGTGAAACCTATGGCCCCCGGGTCTATCTTCATCATATTAATCTTCCAACACTTAGTTATTTCTTTTGCTTTTATTTTACTTTGCATCTTTATCACAAAAATACCAAAATATTATCCTATCATATCTATCGATCTCACTCGTAAGTGACCGTGAAGGGATTGACAACCCCTTATCGCGTTGGTTGCGAGGATTTATTGTATTATGCAAAAGCGAGGGACTCATGCGTAGCCTCCTCTTGGATTGATACCTTGGTTCTCAAAAACTGAGGGAAATACTTACGCTACTTTGCTGCATCACCCTTTCCTCTTCAAGGGAAAACCAACGCAGTGCTCAAGAGGTAGCACTCATCCAAGCAGTTCAGTATTAGTGCTAATATGGATCCAAAATAGGAAAGCGCGCTCATCGAGTTCATCTGTGAGAACCAGGACATCTTTGCATGGAAACCTTCTGACATGCCAGGTGTACCGAGGGAACTCGCTGAGCACACTCTCAATATTAATCCAAAGTTTAAACCGGTCAAGCAATTCCTTCGTTGTTTCAATGAAGAGAGGTGCGAGGCCATTGGTGAAGAAGTGGTCCGACTCTTGGCAGCTGGGTTTATTGTGGAAGTTTTTCATCCTGAGTGGCTAGCTAACCCGGTGCTGGTACTTAAGAAGAATGACACTTGGCATATGTGTGTGGATTACACGGACCTTAACAAGGCCTGTCTAGCGGATCCTTTTGCTCCCCCCCCCCCCGTATTGATCAGATCATTGATGCTATGGCGGGTTGTGAGCGTTTGAGCTTTTTGGATGCTTACTCCGGGTATCATCAGATCAAGATGGCAGTTAAGGACAAGGAGAAGACAGCTTTCAGCACTCTTTTTGGAGCCTTCTGCTATGTGTCTATGCCTTTTGGGCTCAAGAGTGCCCAGGCGAGTTATCAGCGGTGTGTTCAAAATTGCCTTCATGACCAGTTTGGATGCAATGTTCATGCTTATGTGGATGATATTGCTGTGAAATCCAGGAAGAAGGAGACCTTGATAGATGATTTGAAGGAGACTTTTGACAATCTCCGGGTCTACAAGATGATGCTTAACCCGGCCAAGTGTGTCTTTGGTGTGCCAGTAGGCAAGCTCTTGGGTTTTCTGGTTTCTGAAAGAGGCATTGAAGCTAACCCGGAGAAAATCAAGGCTATCACTTCCTTGGCTAAGCCGGCGTGTATTAATGATGTCCAGCGTCTGGTGGGTCGTTTTGCGGCCTTAAGCTGGTTCATAAGCCGGTTGGGGGAGAAGGCTATCCCTCTGTACCAGATTATGAAGAAAACAGATCACTTTGTCTGGAGTGACGCTGCTGATCAGGCGTTTGAGGCATTGAAATAATAGTTAGCTGAGCCGCCAATCCTTGCTACTCCTATTGATAAGGAGCCCCTACTATTATATGTGGCTGCTAATAGTCGAGCTGTCAGTGTGGCGATTGTGGTGGAACGGAAGTAAGCAGGCAAGGAACATCCGGTTCAATGGCCGGTTTATTATATCAGTGAGGTGCTTATGAATCCAAGCAGAGGTATTCGCATTGGCAGAAGCTGGTATATGGGGTGTACATGGCTAGTCGTAAGCTGAAGCAGTATTTCTTCGGTCATCCCATCATTGTGGTGAGTTCCGCTCCTTTAGGAGATATTATTCAAAACAGAGAAGCCACAGGTCGGGTGGCCAAGTGGGCCATTTAGCTTGGCCCCATGGACTGAAATACATGCCTCGGACAGCCATCAAGTCTCAAGCACTTGCGGGTTTCATCAATGACTGGACAGAGATACAAATGCCTAAGGAGAAGCCGGATAGCACATCTTGGACTATTCACTTTGACGGATCCAGGCAATTGGAAGGCTCGGGGGCTGGAGTTATCTTGACTTCCCCACGAGGTGATAAATTTTGTTATGTCTTAAGGTTGATGTTCCCTTGTACTAACAATGCAGCTGAGTATGAAGCCCTGCTCCATGGTCTTCGGATGGCTATAGAAATGAACCTAAGCTGGGTAAGGTGCTTTGGCGATTTAGATTTGGTGGCTTAGCAAGTTTCAGGCACTTGGGATTCCAAAGATCCACTCATGGCGGCTTATCGCTGAGAGGTTGATGCTATTGCTGGTCATTTCAAAGGTTATCAAGTGGAACATGTTGATCGCAGGAAGAATGAGGCGGCTGATGCTTTAAGCCGGCTTGGATCTTAGCGTAAGCCGGTACTGCGTAATGTTTTCCTTGATATTTTGCATAATCCTTCGGTAAAACTGCCTACGGAGGAAGATCTTGCTATTCCTGACCCAGAGGCACAACTGGTGGCGGCTCTTCATGCTATTCTTGATTGGACAGTTCCATATTTGTCTTATATGACTCGGGGTGAGTTACCTGACAATGAAGTTTTGTCCAGCCAGATAACCCGGCAGTCTAAGTCCATGACTGTTGTCAATGGAGAGTTACACCGATGCAGTGTCACAGGGGCGTTTCAACGTTGTGTTTCTCCTGAAGCGGGCCGTGAGATTCTACGAGAAATTCGTGAAGGAGATTGTGGCCATCATGCCAGCTCTAAGTCTCTCGTGGCTAAGGCTTTTCGTCATGGGTTTATTGGCTGACGGCTCATGCTGATGCAGAGGATTTGGTCCGTAAATGTGATGGTTGTCAAAAATTCTCAAGACGAGCTCATGTGCCGGCTCAAGAATTGAGGATGATTCCAACTACTTGGACGTTTGCGGTCTGGGGGCTGGATATGGTGGGACCTTTCAAAAGATCCAAGGACAAAAAGGCTCACCTCTTGGTGGCGGTTGACAAATTTACAAAGTGGGTTCAAGCAGAGCCGGTCAGCAAGTGTGACACGGCAACAGCGGTTCAATTCATCAAAAAGGTGATTTTCCGTTTTGGCTACCCTCATAGTATCATCACAGATAATGGAACCAATTTATCTAAAGGTGCTATGAAATAATTTTGTCAACGTGAACATATTTGTCTTGATGTGTCATCTGTGGCTCACCCCCAGTCCAATGGTCAAGCTGAAAGAGCCAATCAAGGAATCTTGAGAGGTATAAAACCCCGGCTTATGGTCCCTTTGCAGAGGACACCGGTTGTTGGGTGGAGGAATTGCCCTCCGTGCTATGGAGTATCAATACTACCCCCAACAGATCTACGGGTTACACGCCTTTCTTCATGGTTTATGGAGCAGAGGTGTTTCTTCCTAGTGACATCCGTCACGACTCGCCCTGTGTGGCGGCTTATGTTGAAGCTAATAATGAAAAATCATGTCAGGATGCTCTTGACCTATTGGATGAGGAGCATGACCTTGTGGTGGCTCGTTCGGCGATTTACCAGCGAGATCTGCGTCGTTATCATAGCCACCGGGTTAAAACCAGAACCTTTCAAGAAGGATATTTGGTGCTCCGGCTCATCCAAGATCAAACTGACATGCACAAGCTATCCCCCACCTTGGGAAGGACCCTTTGTGGTCAGCAAAATTTGAACAACGGGTCATATTACCTTATCGATGTTCGAGACCACAAGGACTCACGCACGTCGGAGGAGGAGACCCGCCGGCCGTGGAATAATGCTCATCTTCGGCCTTATTACACCTGAGCCACCGACTCTTGTGATGTACATACTTCTATCAATGTATATATTATGATTTGTATAATAAAGCCGGCATCCCTGATAATTCAGGGCCTCTGTCGTTTCATTTTTTAGAATATGAGTCTTTATTGTCACTTCATAAGATCACTTGGGGGCTTCCTGCTCATTGAGCATAGGTATGACTACCCTCTTGATCCGGCTTGTATGCCTTGATTACAAAATACTTGGGGGCTTCCTGCTCGTTGAGCATAGTTGTGACTACCCTATTGATCCGGCTTGAACGCCGTTGCTACAACCCACTTGGGGGCTTGCTGCCCGGGTTAAAGGAGCCAAAGAGAGTCTGGTGTAGAGCACAGCTCAAACATGGGCACCCTGCTTTAATAGCTATATATATATATATATATATATATATATATATATATATATATATATATATATATATATATATATATATATATATATCACTTAGGGCTCCTGTTCATTGAACATAGCTTTGATAACCCTTTTGATTGGCTTGAAACGCCAGATTTATAAACCATAAATTTCAGTTGATCCTGCCTTGTACGTCTGCCACTCCGCCCAGGTAATCCTGGAATGACCCCCCGAACTCTTGACAGTAAATCTTATTAGACCCTGAACTTGTCAAAGTTAAAACAACGATTGGTCATGTGAGGCCCGGCTTATAGGTTTGAATGAAGGATTAACTTCGTGGCTGTGCAGCCCATGAAAAGCACTTGATATTGAGGCTTGGCCGTCTATGAAAGCCTTGATTTTTTATTATTTGTTTTTTGCACTTTGTTTGAGTTTATATCTTTACATACCATATAGATATATGGTCTGGCAAATTGGTTCGGGCCATGTTGCCTTGATCCTTATGATTCATATTTGAATTTATCTGGAGTTTTGACGACTCGACCTAGCTTTGGACGATAAGTCGCCCGTGGGTCTTGATTATAAGCTTCGAGTTCTGCGCTCTAAGTCTTTGGGGTGTTACCCTTATTGCATGTGGCATGGTAATCCGGCATTATGAACAAATATCACAGGTATGGTATTTACTTTGTTATGATTATATGAGGTTTTGATTAACCCGCCCTGGTTATGGACGATACAGTCACGAGTGGATTTTATATGGCATATTGTGACCCGCCTTGGGGTAAACCACTAGGGCATTTGTTCTCTGTGTATATGCAGGGTTTATGACAATATGATCAGCAAGATTGACAATGATTATAAGAATAAACAGTGGATCTTCAAATCAGATCGACCGGCTCAGGAGTGTTATGCAAATAAACACGCACGATGGCGTGGCAGATCATGGTTTTTTCTACTAGCCTATTACAAGGCATCATGTGGCCACAAAAGAATAAAGTGTTTTGAGGCACGCGGCATCCAAACGCTGTGGTTGGTAAACCGGCTTACGGATCAAGACTCCTGGTCTTGGCGGGTCTAGGCTTCCGGGTCATCTTGCACCGGTTCATCTTCTTCTTCTTCACCCGTTGACTGGAAGTCAGATGTGGCCCAATTGATCCCAGTCAAAGCTTTGAACATAACTTCGTCATCAATAAGTGTTGACGGGTCAATATCACGGGCAAAGGTGTGCTTACGAATTGGCGGAATAAGGACATGGGCTTCATGAACCGACGCCTTTACCTTCTTGTTTTCAGCCTCATAAACCGCCTGATACTGGGATAGATCTGTGTCTTCAGCCAGCTTGCTTGCTAATGGACACATCTCCCTTACTATTTTTGCAAAGTCACCAGCGTTGAAGGGAGACCCGTCTTCTTTTACACTGGGTCAGCCATTGGCCAAGTCTTCTGGATCAAGATCTGCTTGCCATGCCTTTGCCCGGCTTAATGTTGTGATGGCGCCGGCTCTGGCGGCTGATCGCTTCAACTTTTCGATTCTTTGCGGTGGCACAGAAAGCCTCTCCAACACTTCCTTGATGAGAGAAGGTGGTGAATTTTTGTGTAAGGCGGCAGAGATGGCTCATTGAGCGCCAATGTACAATTGTTCAACAAGAGTGTATGTGGCTTTGAGTTTGACACACATATCTTGACCAAGGTTGGAGCTTCTCAGGCCTGCGTCAACGAACAAGTATTGGTAAACTGGGTAATGATTGATATAAATTACTACAGAAAGATTGAAGTACATTGTTACTTACCAAAGATGGCGGCTGTCATGATGTTAATTTGATGCTTTAAGCCGAAAAGTTCATCTGTCACCGGCTTAAGGGCAGCTTCCGCTTTCTTAGCTCTTTTTAATAGAGTTGTTTTCTCAGTTTCCCAGTTTGTCCTATCAGCCTTGAAGTCCTTCTTCAACTTCTCCATCTCTTCCAAGGCGGTCGTCTATTCTGATTTGGCCTTGGAAGTTTCAGATTGTTGAGACTTGATATTTTTCTGAAGATCGGAGACTTGGGATTCCTTCATATTTAGCTGTGCCTGTAATATGCAAATGGCAGGCAGCATTACAATCATTATCTTTGAAGTCCCAAGCATAATACAAGTATTTTACTTGGCACTTGGGGGCTAATGCACATTGCTCTTTTTGAAGGTAATTATGTAATGACCCGACTACACTGTTATGATTATAGCCGGTGTTGGAAATATGCCCTAGAGGCAATAATAAATTAGTTATTATTATATTTGCTTGTTCATGATAATCGTTTATTATCCATGCTAGAATTGTATTGATAGGAAACTCAGATACATGTGTGCATACATAGACAACACCATGTCCCTAGTAAGCCTCTAGTTGACTAGCTCGTTGATCAATAGATGGTTACGGTTTCCTGACCATGGACATTGGATGTCCTTGATAACGGGATCACATCATTAGGAGAATGATGTGATGGACAAGACCCAATCCTAAGCCTAGCACAAAGATCGTGTAGTTCGTATGCTAAAGCTTTTCTAATGTCAAGTATCATTTCCTTAGACCATGAGATTGTGCAACTCCCGGGTACCGTAGGAATGCTTTGGGTGTACCAAAGCGTCACAACGTAATCGGGTGGCTATAAAAGTGCACTACGGTATCTCTGAAAGTGTCATTGGGTTGGCACGAATCGAGATGGGATTTGTCGCTCCGTGTGGAGAGGTATCTGGGCCCACTCGGTAGGACATCATCATAATGTGCACAATGTGACCAAGGAGTTGATCACGGGATGATGTGTTACGGGAACGAGTAAAGAGACTTGCCGGTAACAAGATTGAACAAGGTATCGGATACCGACGATCGAATCTCGGGCAAGTACAATACCGCTGGACAAAGGGAATTGTATACGGGATTGATTGAATCCTCGACATCATGGTTCATCCGATGAGATCATCGTGGAACATGTGGGAGCCAACATGGGTATCCAGATCCCGCTGTTGGTTATTGGCCGGAGAGTTGTCTCGGTCATGTCTGCATGGTTCCCGAACCCGTAGGGTCTACACACTTAAGGTTCGGTGGCGCTAGAGTTGTTATGGGAAATAGTATGTGGTTACGAAGGTTGTTGAAGTCCGGATGAGATCCCGGACATGACGAGGAGCTCCGGAATGGTCCGGAGGTGAAGATTGGTATATTGACTGAAGGTATTGGAGTCGGAATTATTCGGGGTACGGTGATGACCAGCGTGTCCGAAAGGGGTTTGGAGGCCCGGCAAGCGTTGGGGGCCTTATGGGCCAAGGGAAGGCACATCAGCCCACTAAGGGGCTGAGCGCCCTCCCACCCCATCTCACGTAACCAGGAGAGGTGGGGCACCACCCCTAGGGCAGCCGCCTCCCGGCTTGGGGGGCAAGTTTCCTAGGGGTGGGGCGCCCAAACCCATCTAGGGTTTCCCCTGGCGCCGCCCCTCCCTAGGGAACCCTAGGCGCCTCCACCTCCTCCTTTCCCCTATATATAGTGAGGGAGAGAGGGCAGCCGCACCCTTCCTCGGGCGCAACCTCTCCTCCTCCAACACCTCGTCCTCCTCCGTAGTGCTTGGCGAAGCCTGCTGGGAGAACCACGAGCTCCATCACCACCATGCCGTCGTGCTGTCGGAGTTTTCCCTCAACTTCTCCTCTCCCCTTGCTGGATCAAGAAGGAGGAGACGTCTCCGTTCCGTACGTGTGTTGAACGCGGAGGTGTCGTCCGTTCGGCACTAGGATCATCGGTGATTTGGATCACGACGAGTACGACTCCATCAACCCCGTTCACTTGAACGCTTCTGCTTAGCGATCTACAAGGGTATGTAGATGCACTCCCCTCTCCCTCGTTTCTAGATGACTCCATAGATTGATCTTGGTGATGCGTAGAAAATTTTAAAATTCTGCTACGTTCCCCAACAGTGGCATCATGAGCTAGGTCTATGCGTAGTTTCTATGCATGAGTAGAACACAAAGCAGTTGTGGGCGTCGATATTGTCAATTTACTTGCCGTTACTAGTCTTATCTTGATTCGGCGGCATCGTGGGATGAAGCGGCCCGGACCGACCTTACACGTACTCTTACGTGAGACAGGTTCCACCGACAGACATGCACTAGTTGCATAAGGTGGCTAGCGGGTGTCTGTCTCTCCCACTTTAGTCGGATCGGATTCAATGAAAAGGGTCCTTATGAAGGGTAAATAGAAATTGGCATATCACGTTGTGGTTTTGGCGTAGGTAAGAAACGTTCTTGCTAAGAAACCTATAGCAGCCACGTAAAAATTTGCAACAACAATTAGAGGACGTCTAACTTGTTTTTGCAGCATATGCCGTGTGATGTGATATGGCCAAAAGGATGTGATGAATGATATATGTGATGTATGAGACTGATCATGTTCTTGTAATAGGAATCACGACTTGCATGTCGATGAGTATGACAACCGGCAGGAGCCATAAGACTTGTCTTAATTTATTTATGACCTGTGTGTCAACATAAACTTCATGTAATTACTTTACTTTATTGCTAACTGTTAGCTGTAGTAGTAGAAGTAATAGTTGGCGAGACAGCTTCATGAAGACACGATGATGGAGATCATGGTGTCATGCCGGTGACGATGATGATCATGGCGCCCCGAAGATGGAGATCAAAAGGAGCAAAATGATATTGGCCATATCATGTCACTATTTGATTGCATGTGATGTTTATCATGTTTTACATCTTATTTGCTTAGAACGACGGCAGATTAAATAAGATGATCCCTCGCAATAATTTCAAGAAAGTGTTCCCCCCTAACTGTGCACCGTTGCGAAGGTTCGTCGTTTAGAAGCACCACATGATGATCGGGTGTGATAGATTCTAACGTTCGAATACAACGGGTGTAAGCCAGATTTACACACGCAATACACTTAGGTTGACTTGACGATCCTAGCATGTACAGACATGGCCTCGGAATACGGAAGACCGAAAGGTCGAACATGAGTCGTATAGAAGATACGATCAACATGAAGATGTTCACCGATGATGACTAGTCCGTCTCACGTGATGATCGGACACGGCCCAGTCGATTCGGATAATGTATCACTTAGATGACTAGAGTGATGTCTATCTAAGTGGGAGTTCATTAAATAATCAGATGAACTTAATTATCATGAACATAGTCAAAAGGACTTTGCAAATTATGTCGTAGCTTACGCTTTAGTTCTACTGGTTTAGATATGTTCCTAGAGAAAATTTAGTTGAAAGTTGATAGTAGCAATCATGCGGACTGGGTCCGTATACTGAGGATTGTCCTCATTGTTGCGCAGAGGATTATGTCCTTAATGCACCGCTCAGTGATCTGAACCTCGAGCGTCGGTTATGGATGTTGTGAACATCTGACATACACGTTTTGATGACTACATGATAGTTCAGTGTGTAATGCTAAATGGTTTAGAATTGAGGCACCAAAGACGTTTTTGAAACATCGCTGAACATATGAGATGTTCCAAGGACTGAAATTGGGATTTCAGGCTAGTGCCCGCGTCAAGAGGTATGAGACCTCTGACAAGTTTCCTAAGCCTGCAAACTAAGGAGAAAAGCTCAATCGTTGAGCATGTGCTCAGATTGTATGAGTACTACAATCGCTTGAATCGAGTGGGAGTAAATCTTCTAGATAAGATAGTGATGGTTCTCCAAAGTCACTGTCACCAAGCTAATAGAGCTTCGTGATGAACTATAACATATCAGGGATAGATATGATCCTTGAGCTATTCGCGACACCGTGAAAGTAGAAATCAATAGGAGCATCAATTGTTGATGGTTAGTAAAACCACTAGTTTCAAGAAGGGCAAGGGCAAGAAAGGGATACTTCATGAAACGACAAACCGATTCTTTGCTCTAGTGAAGAAACCCAAAGTTGAACCCAAGCCCGAGACTAAGTGCTTCGTAATAAGGGAGCAGTCTTTGAAGCGGAACCACCCTAGATACTTGGTAGATGAGAAGGCTGACAAGGTTGACAGAAGTATGTATTGGACATACATTATATGTGTACTTTACTAGTACTCCTAGTAGCACCAGGAGATACTGGTTCGGTTGCTAAGTGTTAGTAACTCGAAATAAAAGGCTACAGAATAAACGGAGACTAGCCAAAGGTGAGATGACGATATGTGTTGGAAGTGTTTCCAAGGTTGATGTGATCAAACATCGCATGCTCCCTCTACCATCGGGATTGGTGTTAAACCTAAATAATTGTTATTTGGTGTTTGCGTTGAGCATAGACATGATTGGATTATGTTTATCACAATACGGTTATTCATTTAAGGAGAATAAGAGTTACTATGTTTATTTGAATAATACCTTCAATGGTCTTGCACCTAAAATGAATGGTTTATTGAATCCCGGTCGTAGTGATACACATGTTCATGCCAAAAGATATAAGATAGTAATGATATTACCACATACTTGTGGCACTGCAATTTGAGTCATATTGGTATAAAACGCATGAAAAAGCTCCATGTTGATGGATCTTTGGACTCACTTGATTTTGAATCACTTGAGACATGCGAACCATGCCTATTGGTATATATGCATGAAGAAACTCCATACAGATGGATCGCTTGGGATCACTTGATTTTGAATCACTTGAGACATGCAAATTATCTTTGCATGGGCAAGATGGTGAAAGGCCTCGTTTCAGTGAGATGGAACAAGAAAGAAACTTGTTGGAAGTAATACATCTTGATGTGTGCAGTCCAATGAGTGCTGAGGCATGTAGTGGATATCGTTATCTTCCTACTTCACAGATGATTTGAGTAGATGCTAAGTATATTTACTTGATGAATCATGAGTCTGAATTATTGAAAGGTTCAAGTAATTTCAGGGTGAAGTTGAAAGATCGTCGTGACAAGAGGATAAAATATCTATGATATGATCATAGAGATGAATATCTGAATTACGAGTTTGGCACACAGTTAAGACATTGTGGAAATTGTTTCACAACTAATACCGCCTGGAACACCATAGTGTGATGGTGTGTCCGAACATCACAACTGCACCCTATTGGATATGGTGCATACCATGATGTCTCTTATCGAATTACCACTATCGTCTATGGGTTAGGCATTAGAGACAACCACATTCACTTTAAATAGAGCACCACGCAATTCCATTTGAGTCGACACCGTATGAACTATGGTTCAGAGAAACCTAAGTTGTCGTTTCTTAAAAGGTTTGGGGCTGCGATGCTTATGTGAAAATGTTTTAGGCTGATAAGCTCGAACCCAAAGCGGATAAATGCATCTTCATAGGACACCCAAAACAGTTGGGTATACCTCCTATCTCAGATCCAAAAGCAATAGGGATTGTTTCTAGAATCAGGTCCTTTCTCGAGAAAGAGTTTATCTCGAAAGAACTGAGTGGAAGGATGGTGGAGACTTGATGAGGTTATTGAACCGTCACTTCAACTAGTGTGTAACACGACACAGGGAGTTGTTCCTGTGGCACCTACACCAATTGAAGTGGAAGCTTATGATAGTGATCATGAAACTTCGGATCAAGTCACTATCAAACCTCGTAGGACGACAAGGATGCGTACTACTTCAGAGTGGTACATAATCCTATCTTGGAAGTCATGTTGCTAGACAACAATGAACCTACAAGCTATGGAGAAGCGATGGTGGCCCCGGATTCCAAGAATGGCTCGAGGCCATAAAATCCGAGAGAGGATTCATATATGAAAACAAAGTGTAGACTTTGGAAGAACTACTTGATGGTCGTAAGGCTGTTAGGTACATGTTGATTTTAAGAAGAAGACGGACGTGGACGGTAATGTCACCGTCTATGAATCTTGACTTGTGGCCAAGAGTTTTTCACAAGTTCAAGCAGTTGACTACGATGAAATTTTCTCACCCGTAGCGATGCTTAAGTCCATCGGAATCATGTTAGCATAAGCTGCATTTATGAAATCTGGCAGATGGATGTCAAAACAAGTTTCCTTGCCAGTTTTCGTAAGGAAAGGTTGTATGTGATACAATCAGAAAGGTTTTGTCGATCCTAAGGATGCTAAAAGGTATGCTAGCTCCAGCGATCCTTCCATGGACTAGAGCAAGCATCTCAGAGTCGGAATATACACTTTGATGGAGTAATCAAAGTTTATGGGTTTATACAAATTTTGTTAGAAACTTGTATTTACAATAAAGTGAGTGGGAGCACTACAACATTTCTGATAAGTATATGTGGATGACATATTGTTGATCCGAAATGATGTAGAATTTCTGGAAAGCATATAGGGTTATTTGAAAGGTGTTTTTCAATGGAAAACCTGGATTAAGCTACTTGAACATTGAGCATCAAGATCTATAAGGATAGATCAAAAAACGCTTAATGGTACTTTCAAATGAGCACATACCTTGACATGATCTTGAAGGTGTTCAAGATGGATCAGTCAAAGAAGGAGTTCTTGCCTGAGTTGTAAGGTATGAAGTTAAGATTTAAAGCTCGACCACGGCAGAAGAAAGAGGAAGGACGAAGGTTGTCCCCTATGCTTTTGTCATAGGCTCTATGCGGTATGCCATGCTGAGTACCGCACCTGATATGCGCCTTGCCACGTGTCTGGCAAGAGGGTACAAAGGTGATCTAGGAGTGGATCACCAGATAGCGGTCAAAATTATCCTTAGAGGAATAAGGATATGTTTCTCGGTTATGGAGGTGATAAAGAGTTCGACGTAAAGAGTTACGTCGATGCAACTTGTGACGCCCTCGATTCAATCGTACACTAATCATGCACGCAAATGTGTACGATCAAGATCAAGGACTCACGGGAAGATATCACAACACAACTCTACAAATAAAATAAGTCATACAAGCATCATAATACAAGCCAGGGGCCTCGAGGGCTCGAATACAAGTGCTCGATCATAGACGAGTCAGCGGAAGCAACAATATCTGAGTACGGACATAAGTTAAACAAGGTGCCATAAGATGGCTAGCACAAACCGGGATCAGATCGAAGAGGACAGGCCTCCTGCTGCAGGATCCTCCTAGGTCACTCTGGTCGTCGTCGCCGGGCTGCTGCGTAGTAGTAGGCGCCTCCGGAGTAGTAGTCGCCGTGGCGGTGGCGTCTGAATCTGGGCTCCATCGCCCGATTGCAGCAATCGAGTAGAGATAGGGGAAAAGGGGAACAAGGCAACCGTGAGTACTCATCCAAAGTACTGCAAGCAAGGAGCTACACTACATATGCATGGATATATGTGTAAAGGCCATATCGGTGGACTGAAGCTGCAGAATGCCGAATAAGAGGGGATAGCTAGTCTTAACGAAGACTACGCTACGGACACCTCTTCTTGCGCAGATGAAGAGGACAACGGAAGTCCTCCAAGTAACATCATATAGCAATAATCCTACCCGGCAATCCCCTGCTCATAACCCTGAGCGAGAGCGACCACCGGTTGTATCTGGCACTTGGAAGGGTGTGTTTTATCAAGTATCCGGTTCTAGTTGTCATAAGCTCAAGGTACAACTCCAAGTCGTCCTGTTACCGAAGATCACGGCTATCCGAATAGATTAACTTCCCTGCAGGGGTGCACCAACTTACCCAACACGCTTGATCCCATTTGGCCGGAAGCTTTAACACCTATCCGGATAGCTCTGAGTAGAGTAAACCGGATTCGTATAGTAGAACAGTTATTTGAAATGGCTCCAAATATAGCGTAGTAGCTGCATCTACAAGATGACATACATACGGATCTGAATGTTACAGATCCGTTGACTAAAACCTCTCTCGCAAGCATAACATGATCAAACCCAGAACTCATTGAGTGTTAATCACATGGTGATGTGAACTAGATTATTGACTCTAGTAAACTCTTGGGATGTTGGTCACATGGCGATGTGACCTGTGAGTGTTAATCACATGGCGATGTGAACTAGATTATTGACTCTAGTGCAAGTGGGAGACTGTTGGAAATATGCCCTAGAGGCAATAATAAATTAGTTATTATTATATTTCCTTGTTCATGATAATCGTTTATTATCCATGCTAGAATTGTATTGATAGGAAACTCAGATACATGTGTGGATACATAGACAACACCATGTCCCTAGTAAGCCTCTAGTTGACTAGCTCGTTGATCAATAGATGGTTACGGTTTCGACCATGGACATTGGATGTCCTTGATAACGGATCACATCATTAGGAGAATGATGTGATGGACAAGACCCAATCCTAAGCCTAGCACAAAGATCGTGTAGTTCAGTATGCTAAAGCTTTTCTAATGTCAAGTATCATTTCCTTAGACCATGAGATTGTGCAACTCCGGATACCGTAGGAATGCTTTGGGTCTACCAAAGTCACAACGTAATCGGGTGGCTATAAAAGTGCACTACGGGTATATCCGAAAGTGTCATTGGGTTGGCACGAATCGAGGCTGGATTTGTCACTCCGTGTGACGGAGAGGTATCTCTGGGCCCACTCGGTAGGACATCATCATAATGTGCACAATGTGACCAAGGAGTTGATCACGGGATGATGTGTTACGGGAACGAGTAAAGAGACTTGCCGGTAACAAGATTGAACAAGGTATCGGATACCGACGATCGAATCTCGGGCAAGTACAATACAGCTGGACAAAGGGAATTGTATACGGGATTGATTGAATCCTCGACATCGTGGTTCATCCGATGAGATCATTGTGGAACATGTGGGGGGCAACATGGGTATCCAGATCCCGCTGTTGGTTATTGGCGGAGAGTTGTCTCGATCATGTGCAGATAGTTCCCGAACCCGTAGGGTCTACACATAAGGTTGATGGCGCTAGAGTTGTTATGGGAAATAGTATGTGGTTACCGAAGGTTGTTCGGAGTCCCGGATGAGATCTCGGACATGACGAGGAGCTCCGGAATGGTCCAAAGGTGAAGATTGGTATATTGGACGAAGGGTATTGGAGTCCGGAATTATTCCGGGGGTACCAGGTGATGACCAGCGTGTCCGAAAGGGGTTTCGGAGGCCCCGGCAAGCGTTGGGGGCCTTATGGGCCAAGGGGAGAGGGCACATCAGCCCACTAAGTGGCTGAGCGCCCCTCCCACCCCATATCACGTAATCAGGAGAGGTGGGGGCGCCACCCCTAGGGCAGCCGCCCCTCCCGGCTTGGGGGGCAAGTTTCCTAGGGGGTGGGGGCGCCCAAACCCATCTAGGGTTTCCCCTATGGCCGCCGCCTCCCTAGGGAACCCTAGGCGCCCCCTCCTCCCTTCCCCCTATATATAGTGAGGGAGAGAGAGGGCAGCCGCACCCTTCCCCTGGCGCAGCCCTCTCCCTCCTCCAACACCGCGTCCTCCTCCGTAGTGCTTGGCGAAGCACTGCCGGAGAACCACGAGCTCCATCACCACCATGTCGTCGTGTTGTCGGAGTTTTCCCTCAACTTATCCTCTCCCCTTGCTGGATCAAGAAGGAGGAGACGTCTCCGTTCCGTACGTGTGTTGAACGTGGAGGTGTCGTCCATTCGGCACTAGGATCATCGGTGATTTGGATCACGACGAGTACGACTCCATCAACCCCGTTCACTTGAACGCTTTCGCTTAGCGATCTACAAGGGTATGTAGATGCACTCCCCTCTCCCTCGTTGCTAGATGAATCCATAGATTGATCTTGGTGATGCGTAGAAAATTTTAAAATTCTGCTACGTTCCCCAACAGCCGGCTCATGAGGGCTACATACTTGGATTTTATTCACAGCTATGGTGTTAAGTCCCGACATATTCATGTTGATTAAACCGGCCCTTGGGGGCTAGAGGTGCAAAATTGATCACTACTATTTGAAGTCCCGGCTTAACTTGATAGTTTAAGCCGGCCCTGGGGGGCTACTGGTTTTGACCCTGATGTATACAAGTCTATCTAAAAGTCTACATCATATTCAATTCTATCATGTTCAGTAGACTTGGCTGCTGATAGAGGTATATTTATATGAAGAGGATTGTGATGGATTACCTCAAAGCATTCCTTCATAAAATTGACCAGGCCGGCTTCGAAGTCACGGCTGGTGTGAATGCGGTTCAAATAGCCAGAGTGAATCTCTTGAGCACTGAACTGAGCATAGCTTTCCAATTCCACTTTGCATTTGCCCTTGTCAACAACAGAGAACTCCCCTTTGGTGTTGTGTTTGGATAGGGCAATGGGGTTGCCCGGGGCTATATAAGCTGTGTTGGTAATCATTATGTCTTCGGTTTCTTGAGCCGGTTGAGCAGGACTGGTCGGCTTGGCTGGTTCCGGGTCAAAATTCATGGGATCCGCGGTGATTGGGTGTTATGGTGGCCGGTCATCAATGGCTGTTTCTGAAGTTTGATTCAAAGACTCAGATATGGTCTTCTCTGGGTCAGCTTCTTTGGTCAGTTTGTCAACCTTCAGTTTTTTGCTGGGCTTGGCCATAGCGCTGAAAATAAGACATAAGACAGGGTTGATATGACAATGGAGTACATAATTAAAGGCCAATAAGCTTGAAAGTGTTTCTTACCCAGGAACGGTCTTGAAAAGA
Source organism: Aegilops longissima (assembly GCA_021605205.1). Lineage (NCBI taxonomy): Eukaryota > Viridiplantae > Streptophyta > Magnoliopsida > Poales > Poaceae > Aegilops > Aegilops longissima. The sequence continues at coordinate 234,383,643 of CM038677.1, forward strand.
GGGATTTGAGTCCCAGTTGAGTCGCCAGAGGAAGAATGAGAAGTCCCCTTATAGTTTGAATCAAACGGGTTAAGAGGTTGTCGAAAAGGACCTGCCGTGGGGTAAGCTAAGCCGGAAATGATTGAAACCTCTGGTCGGCGCTTGCGAGGAGCCGGTGTGTTTGGTAAGCCGGAGGAGATAATCCCACTTCCACTATTCCGGGTCGTATGGCAAGCTTCATGTTGCTGCTTCTTCAAAATAAAGTTGGGATCCAAATAAGCTAAAGGAATAGAAAACCTTATTTTTCGGCTTTCTTGACGAATTTTCTGTCTTGGCAGAGCTTCTAAGTCGGAGGAAAGGATAGTTACCCCTTTGCCATCAACGTGGCTACCTTCCGCGCATCATCCTGATAGTGATCATTGTCAATAAGATGTATAAAAAAATGAGCCAAGGGAGTCAAGTTCTACCTCCGAGTCAACATCCCCCAAATCAAATAGCTTGGAGGTGTTGGTCTTCTTCTTGGTAGGTTTTTTCTGTGCCTTGTTCTTTGCCCGGGTCGTCTTGGTCGGCTTGTCCTGCAGCTTCTTATTTCAAAAAGGAGAATCGTCCTGTGCAAGTCAAATGGTTATATGAAGACAGTTTAAGTGAAAATATGATTCAACCGAAAAATGTTTACAAGCTTACATCTGGTGGCTTGTTGAGAGTGCAGAAACGATTCAGTCCAGCTTTGCTGCAATCTGCCAAGCTCTCGTTCAATAGAGTCTTGGTCATATTATTGATATCCTCATCAGTCAATTGGATCTGGCAATGGCGTTTTGGATCTTTTAAGTCATCGGTGTACTCGCACATTAAGCCGGGGCGACGGCTTAAGGGCAGAACTCTCCAGGCGACCTAGCATCGAACTAGATCGATTCCGGTCAAGTCGTTGGCCATTAAGGCTCGGATCTTTGAAAAGACGAGCATATATTTTTCAGTTCCGCTGTACTAATGCGGTTTGGAAGAGGGTGCCGGTTGCTAAGCCGGCTGACACGGTAACCCAGCAGAGGATTCTCACCCTCCGGAGATGTGTCTTGGCAGTAAAACCAAGTTTGGTTCCAGTCCTTAGGATGACTGGGCGGCTTGGCAGCTGGAAAGGTGGCTTCTTTGTGTCTCTGAATTGTAATACCGCCCAATTCTAAACTGGGCCCGTCAGTAAATTTAGTCTGACGGTTCAGATAGTAGAACTCTCTGAATAGTTCTATGGTGGGCTCTTGCTGAAGGTAAACTTCATAGAAGACTTGGAAATTGCAGATGTTTGAAACAGAGTTGGGTCCTATGTCTTGTGGACGAAGTTGGAAAAAGCTCAGTACGTCACGGAAAAACTTTGAGTCGGGTGGGCTAAACCCCCGGAGCAAATGATCAGCGAAAACTATAACCTCGACTTCCTTGGGTGGAGGAGGGGTTTCTATGCCCGGGACCCTCCAATGGATGACCTCTTTCTTGGCTAAAACACATGTTTGAACAAATTTGTTCAGTGTTTCCGCGATGACCCAGGAGATGACCCAATTGCATGAGGTGACGGATTTCGCTTTTGACATTGTGAACTACAGGAGAAAATATTGTCGGGTTAAGAATTATGTTGTTAAAGCCGGTTAGAGTTTAAGAGAAACATTACCAGATTATATAAATTATGAAGAGCATACTAGCGACTTAATGGGGCCTAATGATTATATGGCGGGTCACGGTTTATGGTATAAGCCGCCACGATAGTTATGGTACTTCAGATCTATTAGTGAAAATTTTGCTAAGTGATGGACAAACAAATTTTGCAGATTGGTTCTGTAGTTTTGGATATGCCGCAATTTGAAAAAGAAAAGTAAAATCTAAACCTAAAGTTGCGATAGTGGAGGAACTGGTGTGCTTGAGGGATTTTTGCGTAAGAAAGACATTGTCTATGATTGAAAAGGAGCGTTAAACTACTTCCGCGCGGTTTCCATGGTGTTTTCAGATGAAACTGGGGATGCTATGAAGGAACAGTGAAGAATGGCGAAGAACACCGACGAACAAAACGAACCCTAATGCAGATCTGAGGTATAAGGAGATGAGTACTTACAGACGTTGATGGATAGAGGTGGTGCGCCAGTGTTCTCTGCTCTAGTCAGGCTGATGCAGCGGCCTGAGATGATGCAGCGGATGGAGGTCGGCGGCGGCGGAGCTCGGGTCTGCAGAGGAGTTGCGAGGAGGAAGACGAAGACGAGGAGGCGAGGGGGAAAAAGTGAAGACAAGGATCCCCCCCCCTATTTATAAGGCAATGATCAGATGGCATGCGCGGGAATCGAGGAGGCCAAAAAATGGTTATGAGGCTATACGAACACCTTGTTTTTCGGGATATCCATTAAAACAAAGATGCGTTGAGATATACTTAGGGATGGCAATGGGTAGGGTATGGATGGGTACAACCTCCTTCTACCCAAACCCATACCCATAGAAACTTTCTATACCCACCCACTTCAATGCCCATGGGCATAAATTGATACCCATGCCCATATCCATCGGGCATCCTGTACCCAATGGGTATCCATTGGGTACCATATATAGCATTTAAATTTTGATTTTTTTTTAGAGAAATGAGTCTGAATTTTAAGTGATATGGGCGGGCATTATGGCACCAACATAGTCGCCTCTGATGGGTGGCTTCTTGGAGGCATCAAGGTAGTATGAGCAGCGGTTGGTGGAAGCCCTACGTAGTGGGAATGAGCAGCTGGAATTGGGGGTCACTGGATCGAGAGTTTAGAGGAGTCCGATGGCGATGAGTCAAGATTTCATTGTTTCAAGAAGTTACATATATAGGACGTCAGAGGAGTGTCGAGCAGGCGATTCCGGGCCTATGACCTATGGCTAGTTTAGAGAATACAAGATTTAGGGTTGGGCCATAGGAGTTAGAAGCTTACCCCACATGTCATAGGAATAATTTTGATTTATTAATTTCTTTTGGGTATCCATTGGGTTACCCATGGGCGCAATTGAATACCCATGCCCTACCCATAGATTTTGCGGGTATGGATACCCATTACCCGTGGGTACAAAATCTTTTCAAGTCATGCCCATGCCCATTGTTTTCGGGTAGGGTACCCGCGGGTACCCATACCCATGGACAAAACTGCCATCCCTATATACTATTCTCTATGTGAAGTTAATATATAATGACGTCATGGCGGTTTACCAAGTTTTTGTGAAGTGACGTCATGGCGGGTTACAGAGAGCTGATGATGGAAGATTTTGCTAAGTCAAGATGATAAAGATTGATGTGAACAAGTTCAAATCAACCTGGGGCTTAATGTTGGGGATATAACTATTAGGTATGACCCGTCCAGGAGGGTCGGGTCATACCACTGGCGGCTTAAAGATGAAGATGGCGGGTCATGAAGGAATCCTATTGAAGGCCCAAGACCCAGAGGTGACTTGAGGCCCAAGGGGATGAACTGTCGTATGTGTAACTTGTATTGTAAGGCAAGCTTAGTTAGTCACCGAGCCGGACACGTTGTGTATGAGCCGGCCGGAACTCTGTAAGCCGTCGGGCATCAACCTGTGTATATAAAGGGCTGACCTGGCGATGGGTTAGGGCAAGAAACAACAAGTCGAGAACTAGGTCAAGCGTATTCGATCCCTGGCAATCGAAACCCAATCAATACAACCTAAAGCAGGAGTAGGCTTTTACCTCGTCGAGAGGGGCCGAACCTGGGTAAACTCTCCGTGTCCTTTGTCCCGTTTTAACCCCTTCAAGCTAACTACATCGCTATGGCTCCACACCTAAGTCCTTTTGCTAGGGCATCTGCCGTGTTAAGTCCACGACAGACCAGAAGACATCCAGTTGGCCAGAGAAGCACCTGGGGGGTGCCCCAAGGGGGGCACAACCCACCAGGACGCGCCTGGGGGCCCTGGCGCGCCCAGGTGGGTTGTGCCCACCTCAGTGGCCTCCCGCACCCCCCACCCCTCACCCTATAAATTCCCAAATATTCCAAAAAACCTTGGGGTTAACCTACATCATAAGTTTCGCCGCCGCAGGCCTCTGTAGCCACCAAAAACCAATCTAGACCCCGTTCTTCATCATCCCGGCGGCCACCAAGATGAGGAGGGAGTAGTCCACCTTCGGGGTTGAGGGTTTGTACTAGTAGCTATGTGTTTAATCTCTCTTTCTCTCTCATGTTCTTGAGATGGCACGATCTTGATGTATCGCGGGCTTTGTTAATATAGTCGGATCATATGGTGTTTTCCCCTCTCTATCTTGTTGTGATGAATTGAGTTTTTCCCTTTGAGATTTTGTTGTTATCAGATTGAATACTTTTATGGATTTGAGAGCACTTGATATATGTCTTGCATATGAATACTCGTGGTGACAATGGGGTATCATATTGATTCACTTATTATGTGTTTTGGCATTCAACTCGCGGATTCCTGCGGTGACATTGGGGTAATCTATGCATAGGGGTTGATGCACGTTCTCGTCTTTTCTTGCTCCGGTAGAAATCTTGGGGCACTCTTTGAGATTCTTTGTGTTGGATTGAGTATTATGAATCTGAAATTATTTGGTGTTATTTTAGTACGAACTCTTGGATAGATCGATCGGAAAGAATAGCTTCGAGGTGGTTTCGTACCCTACAAACAATTTCTTCTTATGTTCTCCGCTAGATAGGGACTTTGGAGTGATTCTTCGTTGCGCGTTGAGGGATGGTTATATGATCCAATTATATTAGCATTGTTGAGAGATTGCACTAGTGAAAGTACGGACCCTAGGCCTCATTTTCAAGCATTGCAATACCGTTTATGTGCCCGTTTACTATTTTCTACCTTGCTGTTTTTATTCATTCAGATTATAAAAGTATATTTCTACCATCAATATTACACTTTTATCACCATCTCTTCGCCGAACTAGTGCACCTATACAATTTGCCATTGTATTGGGTGTGCTGGGGACACAAGATATTTCTTGTATTTGGTTGCAGGATTGTTTGAGAGAGACCATCTTCATCCTACACCTCCCACGGATTGATAAACCTTAGGTCATCCACTTGAGGGAAAATTTCTACTGTCCTACAAAACTCTGCGCTTGGAGGCCCAACACGAGTCTACAAGAATAAAGTTGCGTAGTAGACATCACACCTAACGCATGATCTTGTGTGACAGAGGAAGTGGTACCGTCAAGATTTTATTTTTTATGACGGTGCTTCAGTGAAGGTGGTGGTGACGGCTGAAAAACGTCACCATGACATTTTCTGTGACGGAAAACGGATTTACGTGATAGAAGTGAAACGTCGCAAAATAGAGCAAATTTTGTAGTACATGTGATGATGTTATTTCCCTATGTATTCATGAGTTATTTGTGTTATTCTTGAACATCATCACTAATATGTATCAATAAGTACGTGACTTACTTGTGATACTATATATTGTGTGATGACTCTTCTAATGGTCCCTGGTTGATAAGGTTATGCGAGCACATATCCTTTGACTAGTATGCGATTCGGTTGATGACTAAGTTTCACAAGCCATGGGCATATAACTGCTAACCCGATAGTATGGACTCATCGATGGGGATCACCGATGTGGGGGGTCCTTGTCTAGCTAACCTAAGACACTACTTTTGGGTGCAAAAGATCAATGCTCACCAAACACAAAGAACAAATATCAAACGTTGCACCATACATAATGGTAAAACTTGCAAAATATGCCCATACGGGCCACATGGGCGAAACACCAAATGAAACTGCATAGGAAACTCCAACGATAACTTGGGCGCATGCCATCATGCCTTAACCCTACATGCTACATGCATTCTAATCGGGAGCATCCTAGTTCTCAAGTGTGTTGTCCAATCCATCTTCCACATTCAGCTCCTCCATGCCTGGCCAAGTTAATAGCCAGGGACAATATTATCCAGTGAGTACGTTTGAATGTACTCGTAAGGAACTCAAAAAAAGAGTATATTGGAATATTCATTCAAGGCTTAGTACAAAGGAAGGGGCTCTATGATATGTTTCAACATTTTGCGTAAAGCTGGATTTGTGTGAGTGTGATAGTCCTACTCGTTTTTAAACTAAGTAAATCTGCATTTGTAAATACCATGATAGATATAGTAGCATGATAATTGTCTTCTGATGTCCATGATAAGCATGGAATAAATTCCATCATCTCCAAATTCATCAATTAGTTTCTTCTGAATTGCTCGAGTATCTAACTTTCTACAAGGGTTGTACATATCAACCCACAAGATATGTTTCACCCTTGTTGCCACGCACATTAAAAACATCTGCTAGGTGTGCCAACAGGGTTATCACAACATGACCTTTCGCTCAACTATTCCGATCGATGAATCATGCTAGAAGGGTATGGTAGCCATACAATGCATGCCTCTACGACAGAGTGATGTCATCCCTTCGTTGTGTCAAATAACTTCCTCACCTCTATGGGAAGGCTCTCAAAATTCTTCACTTTTGCACTAGTTCTTGTGCATGCAGGTTCATTGACGGTCCAGAGGAGCTAAAGGGCCAAGTCTGACAACATGCATATGGACGTACGAAAAATTTGTGTTCTATGGTATTGGGTTTGATTTGCATTTGGTTTTGTATGGGACTCATTTTAGGAAACTTCAACTTGTTCTAGCCTCTACTGGTTAATACCAATCTTGTATCTCAATTTGTAATCTTCAAACATGTGATCACTTCATTCCATATAAGTTCTTCATGTGAGAGATCTTTGCTCTCGAAGTCATCCCTTGGGCATTAGTGGTACCCATGGGGTCTTGTGCTCATTCCATTACAATCTCCTACAGTCATATTTGCTATTCCATGGGCATTCTTGGCACCCATGGGTTCAAAAATTTCTACCACCAAGATTCCACCAGGTCGATGTTTATCGATACCTCTAAAGAACTTGTACCAAATCCACTCCATCTTCAACTTCCGACATGCTTCTCTTTCAATCTTCATTTTCATAATCACTCTTGGGCACTAAATGTCTCCCAAGAGGTTTCATAAGCATTTGAGTACTCGGGAAAATTTTCCCCATGTGTTATGATTTTGTGTGACTAGCATGGCTAAGCAACACTTCTAAAATTGGCATAAGTCTGACTTATATCTAAGGTCACTCGGTATTAATAGCCTATGGTTATAATGGAGGGGTATTACCAATGTCAAAGGGGATGTTAACAATAAGCACATATGCAATATCTATTTTCTAAACCAACCATAGCATTTTTAAACAAATATATCCTAAGTGTGTAACGCAAATATGGGTTCAACATGATCAAAGTTGGTTGCTTGGCTAGCTTAGAAAATTCTTCAAAGTCTTCTACTCCTTCTTCGAGTCTCTAAAAAATCGTTATCTAACATCAGTGACATAAGAATAAAGTAGAAACAAGCCACCCAAATAAGTAGTACAACCAAAGTGCTCAAATATTTTTGGAACCCATGTCTCTAGAATGGTCTTAAATTTTAGAAACTGGAATCAATTGATTTTGGGTTGTGGATATTTAAATATGAATTTTCAAAGTTCATTGTAATTTAGAAAAAGATAAACGTTGTTGTGCACACCGGGCCGAATAGATCCGACCCAGTTAAAAAATGCACACTCAGAGCGGCATTGAACAGAAAAATGTTGATGAGCTCAGGTGGGCTCAACCCAGGTGCACAACGTTGTGACAAAGGGCCATGCCGAATGCATAGCAACATAAGACACCTTTAGCCAAAACGGATGCCCGTGTATTGGGGTGTTTTAAACCTGATGGCTGGGGCCCAACCATCATTGAGAGAGAGAGGGGACTGGAAGGATGGCAGGTAAGTCCCACGTGTCACCACCCACCTCGTGACTCCGACTAGGGCTTGCTTGGGCTTACTCACTGAGGGCGATGCAGGGCATGACAAAGGAAATGGAGGGCGCAAAAGGCTCCGAGAGGCTTGCGCACATCGGCTAGCGGTGGAGGCGGTCGCCAGCAGTGAGAAAATCATCGATGGCAAGGGTCCCGTGTGGAGGCGCTCGACGTTGATCTGCTTTTTTCTGAGAGTTCCTTATTTGTTCCTAATTAAAACTTTTCTTTCCTATTTGGACCTAAGTAATTTTCTTCTTTATTAAACACCACCTCTACATTTTATGCCTTTTGTGACACTCCGCCTATTCCATCAAAGACACGTCCCTTTTTTGCATTAATGAAACTACCCTTGATTGTACAACAATGAAAAAAAGGTTGAAAAGCCATTGGGCCCAAATCACTCCTCTTCCCATGTCCCCTTACACTTGTCTCCGCCATAGGAGCACATAATCAAGGGGGCCCTGATATGTCTCTGTCGTATCTATAATTTTTTATTGTTCCATGCCAATATTCTACAACTTTTACATACTTTTGGCAACTTTTTATACTATTTTTGGGACTAACATATTGACCCAGTGCCCAGTGTCAGTTCCTGTTTGTTGCATGTTTTTTGTTTTGCGGAAAATACATATCAAACAGAGTCCAAACGGGATAAAAACTTACAGAGATTTTTTTGGAATATATGTGAATTTTGGGAAGTGGAATCAATGCGAGACGATGCCCAAGGGGCCCAGGAGGGTGAGGGGCGCGCCCCAGGGGGTAGGGCGCGCCCTGGGCCCTCGTGGCCACTCCGTAAGGCGGTTGGTGCCCTTCTTTCACCACAAGACAGCGAATATCCGGATAAAAATTGTGTCAAAATTTCAGCCCAATCGGAATTACGGACCTCCGGGAATTTAAGAAACGGTGAAAGGGTAGAATCAGGGAGCGCGGAAACAGAAGGAAACAGAGAGAGAGAGAGAGAGAGAGAGAGAGAGAGAGAGAGAGAGATCCAATCTCGGAGGGGCTCTCGCCCCTTTGCTGCCATGGAGGCCATGGACCATAGGGGAAACCCTTCTCCCATCTAGGGGAAAGGTCAAGGAAGAAGAAGAAGAAGGGGGCTCTCTCCCCCTCTCTCCCGGTGGCGCCAGAAAGCCGTCGGGGCCATCATGGCGACAATGATCTACACCAACAACTTCACTGTCGTCATCACCAACTCTTCCCCTCTCTATGCAACGGTGTAATCCCTCTTTTACCTGTTGTAATCTCTACTTAAACATGGTGCTCAACGCTATGTATTATTTACCAATGATGTATGGCTATCCTATGATGTTTGAGTAGATCCGTTTTGTCCTATGGGTTAATTGATGATCATGATTGGTTTGAGTTGCATGTTTTATTATTGGTGTTGTCCTATGGTGCTCTCCGTGTCGCGCAAGCGTGAGGGATCCCCGCTGTAGGGTTTGCAATATGTTCATGATTTGCTTATGGTGGGTGGCGTGAGTGCATAGACCCGAGTAAGTAGGTTGTTTGCGTATGGGAGTAAAGAGGACTTGATGCCTTATAATGCTATGGTTGGGTTTTACCTGAATGATCTTTAGTAGTTGCGGATGCTTGCTAGAGTTCCAATAATAAGTGCATATGACCCAAGAAGAGAAAGTATGTTAGGTTATGCCTCTCCCTCAAATAAAATTGCAATAGTGAATACCGGTCTAGTTATCGATTGCCTGGGGACAAATAAATTTCTTGTGTGACAAAAATCTCTCTACTAAAACTAACTTAGTTGTGTCTTCCTCTAAACAGCCCCTACTTTTTATTTGCGTGCTCTTTATTATCTTGCACCTAGCTTACAACACCTACAAAGTACTTCTAGTTTCATACTTGTTCTAGGTAAAGCGAACGTTAAGCGTGCTTAGAGTTGCATCGGTGGTCGATAGAACTTGAGGGAATATTTTTTCTACCTTTAGCTCCTCGTTGGGTTCGACACTCTTACTTATCGAAAGAGGTTACAATTGATCCCCTATACTTGTGGGTTATCAAGACCTTTTTCTAGCGCCGTTGCCGGGGAGAGATAGCGTGGGGTGAATATTCTCGTGTGTGCTTGTTTGCTTTATCACTAACTGGATTTTATTTGCTGTTCTAAGTTGATCTTTATCTTTAGTTATGGATATGGAACACGAAATACCAAAAAATTAGGTTTACTTGCTACTCATGGAGATGGGGAACCTCCTAAAACCCTCGATGCTCATTATGTGAAAGATATTATGCACTACTTCAATAATCCTGAGAAAACCAAATTCAATTATATAATGGGAGACACGTTGGATCAACCTGAATACTTTAGGGATTATCGCTTGACACAAAAAGGGAAACTATTATGGGATCAAATTCATGTGTTGCATTGGTATGCTCGGGAACTATGCTTGAGATATGACTATACTTGTTGCTCTAGGATGAAGGCTCCACACCTCCCCTTTTCATGCAAATTTAATGATAATGAAACCTTAGCTTCTTATGCTAATGGTATATATGATTACTATGATGTGGAACGAATAGAAGAATTTGTTGCTTTTAAGGGTGCTTCTGAAATTGAATCTTTGTTTAAAGAGTTTGAAGATTTTGATGATTCGGTTTATAGACCTGAAAATTTTACTATCCTCAAATATTGCTATGATAATTATAAATAAAATTATGATATTGACAAATTTATTGAGAAAGTCTCTGCTATCTGAGAAGAGACTAATATTTTGCAGGAGTCTATGGAAGAAGAAACTGATGAAACTGTGAGCTGATTGGATGAAAAAGATGATGAGGAGAGCAAAGAACAAAAGGAGGAAGATCGGATTAGCTACCCGTGCCCACCTTCTAATGAGAGTAACTCTCTAACTCATACATTATTTAATGTCCCTTCGTTCTTACCGAAGGATGAATGCTATGATAATTGCTATGATCCCATTGATTCATTTGAAATATCCCTTTTTGATGAACTTGATGCTTGCTATTCTTGTGGCCAAGATGCCAATATGAATTATGCTTATGGAGATGAACTTGCTATTGTTCCTTATGTTAAACATGAAATTGTTGCTATTGCACCCACACATGATAGTCCTATTATCTTTTTGAATTCTCCAAACTACACTATATCGAAGAAGTTTGCACTTAATAAGGATTATATTGATGGGTGTCCTTTTATCGTTGCACATGATAATTTTGATGAATATAATATGCATGTGCTTGCTGCTCCTACTTGCAATTATTATGAGAGAGGAACTACATCTCCGCCTCTCTATGTTTCCAACACGATAAAATTGCAACAAACTTCTTATGCTATGCATTGGCCTTTACTTGATGTGCATGAATTGTTCTTGTATGACATGCCGATGCATAGGAAGAGAGTTAGACTTCATCACTGCTTGATATATGTTGCTTTGTGCTCACTACTAAATGCCAAATCATTGCTAATTCAAATTGTCTTTGATATACCTTGGGATCCGGGTGGATTCATTACTTGAGCACCTTATGCCTAGCTTAATGGCTCTAAAGAAAGCGCTGTCAGGGGGACAACCCGGAAGTTTTAGAGAGTCATTTATTTCTGTTGAGTGCTTTTATAGGGTTTAAAAACAAAAAATAAAGAGGGGAACCCAAAACTTTTCAAAAAGGAAAGTGAAAGTGAGAGAGACAAGCATTGTTGAAGTGAGGGAGCTCCTTGAACTTTGTTCATGCTCACGGAAACTTTGTGGATCTTGATTACAGGAAATTTTCAACAAAAATAATTATCCCCTTGTACAATTCCATTGTATTATAAAAATAATGTGCCAAGATTTGCCTTTAGGATGTTTACATTGCTTGTTGGTTTGTGCGGTGTAAAACAGAAACTTTGGCTGTAGTACGCGATTTTACATTTTTTTACTGGAACGTCAAACGGTTCTGAAACTTTTTGCACTGCCTTTCTATACAAATTGTTTATTTTTCCTATTTTTTCAGAATTTTTGGAGTACCAGAAGTATGGTTAATGTTCAAATTACTACAGACTGTCCTGTTTAAAACAGGTTCAGTTTTTGATGCATTGCTTGCTTGTTTTGATGAAACCATCGATTTCTATCAGTGGATTAAACCATGGAAAAGTTATATTAAAGTAGCTACAATGTAAAAACAAAATATGAATTGGTTTGCAATAGTACTTAGAGTAGTGATTTGCTTTATTATATTAACGGATCTTACCGAACTTTCTGTTGAGTTTTGTGTGGATGAAGTGATCAAGGATCGAGGAGGTCTCGATATGAGGAGAAGGAGGAGAGGCAAGAGCTCAAGCTTGGGGATGCCCAAGGCACCCCAAGTAAATATTCAAGGAGACTCAAGCATCTAAGCTTGGGGATGCCCCGGAAGGCATCCCATCTTTCTTCAACAAGTATCGGTATGTTTTAGGTTTCGTTTCATTCATGTGATATGTGCAAATCTTGGAGCGTCTTTTGCATTCAGTTTTCACTTTTCTTTGATGCACCATGATGGTATGAGATAGTCCTTGGTTGATTTATATAATGCTCCTTGCACTTCACTTTCTTTTGAGTATGGCTTTATAGAATGCTTCATGTGCTTCATTTATATCTTTTGAAGTTTGGATTGCCTGTTTCCCTACACATAGAAAACCGCCATTTGTAGAATGCTCTTTTGCTTCACTTATATTTGTTAGATTGTGGGCATATCTTTTGTAGAAAGAATTAAACTCTCTTGCTTCACTTATATCTATTTAGAGAGTTGACAGGAATTGGTCATTCACATGGTTAGTCATAAAATCCTACATAAAACTTGTAGATCACTGAATATGATATGTTTGATTCCTTGCAATAGTTTTGCGATATAAAGATGGTGATATTAGAGTCATGCTAGTGGGTAATTGTGGATTGTAGAAATACTTTTGTTGAAGTTTGTGATTCCCCTAGCATGCACGTATGGTGAACCGTTATGTAACGAAGTCGGAGCATGATTTATTTATTGATTGTCTTCCTTATGAGTGGCGGTCGGGGACGAGCGATGGTATTTTCCTACCAATCTATCCCCCTAGGAGCATGCGCGTAGTACTTTGTTTCGATAGCTAATAGACTTTTGCAATAAGTATGTGAGTTCTTTATGACTAATTTTGAGTCCATGGATTATACACACTCTCACCCTACCATCATTGCTAGCCTCTTCGGTACCGTGCATTGCCCTTTCTCACCTCGAGAGTTGGTGCAAACTTCGCCGGTGCATCCAAACCTCGTGATACCATACACTCTATCACACATAAGCCTCCTTATATCTTCCTCAAAACAGCCACCATACCAACCTACTATGGCATCCATAGCCATTCCGAGATATATTGCCATGCAACTTCCATCATCTTCATATACATGACTTGAGCATTTATTGTCATATTGTTTTACATGATCGTAAGACAGCTAGCATGATATTTTCAGGGCTTGTCTATTTTTTTGTTTCATTGCTACGCTAGATAATTGCACATCCGGTACACCGCTGGAGGCATTCATATAGAGTCATATCTTTGTTCTGGTATCGAGTTGTAATATTGAGTTGTAAGTAAATAAAAGTGTGATGATCATTATTAGAACATTGTCCCATGTGAGGTTATCAAAATAAAAGTGGCCAAATAAGCCCCCAAAAAAAGGAGAGAGAGGCCAAAGAAGCCTACAAAAAAGAAAAAAAAGAGAAAAAAAAGAGAAAAAAATAAAAAAATAAAAAAGAGAGAGAAAAGAGAGAAGGGACAATGTTACTATCCTTTTACCATACTTGTGCTTCAGAGTAGCACCATGTTCTTCATATAGAGAGTCTCTTGAGTTATCACTTTCATATACTAGTGGGAATTTTCATTATAGAACTTGGCTTGTATATTCCAACGATGGGCTCAAATGCCCTAGGTCTTCATGAGGCAAGCAAGTTGGATGCACACCCACTTAGTTTTCAGTTTGAGCTTTCATACACTTATAGCTCTTAGTGCATCCGTTGCATGGCAATCCCTACTCCTCGCATTGACATCAATTGATGGGCATCTCCATAGCCTGTTGATTAGTCGCGTCGATGCGAGACTTTCTTCCTTTTTGTCTTCTCCACTCAACCTCCACCATCATATTCTATTCCTCCTATAGTGATATATCCATAGCTCACGCTCACGTATTGCGTGAAAGTTGAAAAGGTTTGAGAACATCAAAAGTATGAAACAATTGCTTGGCTTGTCATCGGGGTTGTGCATGATTTGAATATTTTGTGTGGTGGAGATGGAGCATAGCCAGACTATATGATTTTGTAGAACTCTCTTTAGCCATGTTATTTTGAAAAGACATGATTGCTTGGTTATTATGCTTGAAGTATTATTATTTTTTATGTCAAATGATAGACTATTGCTTTGAATCACTCGTGTCTTAATATTCATGCCATGATTAGATTACATGATCAAGATTATGCTAGGTAGCATTCCACATAAAAAATATTTTTTTATCATTTACCTACTCGAGGACGAGCAGGAATTAAACTTGGGGATGCTGATACGTCTCCGTCGTATCTATAATTTTTGATTGTTCCATGCCAATATTCTACAACTTTTACATACTTTTGGCAACTTTTTATACTATTTTTGGGACTAACATATTGATCCAGTGCCCAGTGCCAGTTCCTGTTTGTTGCATGTATTTTTTGTTTCACAGAAAGTCCATATCAAACGGAGTTCAAACGGGATAAAACCTTACGGAGATCTTTTTGGAATATATGTGAAATTTGGGAAGTGGAATCAATGCGAGATGATGCCCGAGGGGCCCACGAGGGTGAGGGGCGCGTCCTAGGGGGTAGGGCGCGCCCTGGGCCCTTGTGGACACAACGTAAGGCAGTTGGTGCCCTTCTTTCGCCGCAAAAAAGCCAATACCCGGATAAAAATCGTGTCAAAATTTCAGCCCAATCAGAGTTACGAATCTCCGGAATTTAAGAAACGGTGAAAGGGCAGAATCAGGGAGCGCAGAAACAGAAGGGAACAGAGAGAGAGAGAGAGAGAGAGAGAGAGAGAGAGAGAGAGAGAGAGAGAGAGGTCCAATCTGGGAGGGTCTCTCGCCCCTCCGCTGCCATGGATGCCATGGACCAGAGGGGAAACCCTTCTCCCATCTAGGGGGAAGGTCAAGGAAGAAGAAGAAGGGGGGCTCTCCCTCTCTCTCCCGGTGGCGCCGGAACGCCGCTGGGGCCATCATCGCGACAACGATCTACACCAACAACTTCACCGACGTCATCACCAACTCTTCCCCCCTCTATGCAGCGGTGTAACCCCTCTTTTACCCGCTCTAATCTCTACTTAAACATGGTGCTCAATGCTATATTATTTCCCAATAATGTATGGCTATCCTATGATGTTTGAGTAGATCCGTTTTGTCCTATGGGTTAATTGATGATCGTGATTGGTTTGAGTTGCATGTTTTATTATTGGTGTTGTCCTATGGTGCTCTCCATGTCGCGCAAGCGTGAGGGATCTCCGCTGTAGGGTTTGCAATATCTTCATGATTTGCTTATGGTGGGTGGCGTGAGTGATAAAAGCACAAACCCGAGTAAGTAGGTTGTTTGCGTATGGGAGTAAAGAGGACTTGATGCCTTATAATGCTATGGTTGGGTTTTACCTTAATGATCTTTAGTAGTTGCGGATGCTTGCTAGAGTTCCAATCATAAGTTCATATGACCCAACAAGAGAAAGTATGTTAGCTTATGCCTCTCCCTCAAATAAAATTGCAATCGTGATTAACGGTCTAGTTATCGATTGCCTAGGGACAAATAACTTTCTTGTATGACAAAAAGCTCTCTACTAAAACTAATTTAGTTGTGTATTCATCTAAACAGCCCCTACTTTTTATTCACGCGCTCTTTATTATCTTGCACCTAGCTTACAACACCTACAAAGTACTTCTAGTTTCATACTTGTTCTAGGTAAAGCGAACGTTAAGCGTGCGTAGAGTTGTATCGGTGGTCGATAGAACTTGAGGGAATATTTGTTCTACCTTTAGCTCCTCGTTGGGTTCGACACTCTTACTTATTGAAAGAGGCTACAATTGATTCCCTATACTTGTGGGTTATCAGGCCCTCTCCTCCTCCAACCCCACAACCTCCCGCCTTCCTCCTCCCACCTGGTCGGCATTGATGAGCGTTCCGCCTAATGGTCGATGGCACCAGTCCAAGTGTCGGTGTACAAAAGTAGGGGCTCTCCTTTTTGACCCCTTTACTTGTGCACGGGCAGTCAGAGCCACGCGCCACGGCCACACCTAGCAGGACAGAAGAGGGAAGCCGGAGAGAAGCCGAAGCGCAAGACAACCGAGGCAACGCCAAGACCAGAAACACAGGAGAGCAAAGGGGCGAGGTGGACTCCCCCGGCAGGATCCCTTGCCGGGGCGGCCTACGCGGCCCCGGCAAGAGCCTTGCCGGGGCAACTTGCCCGATGCCAGCAGAGCAGGCCACCCTTGAGCCCGTGGGTTCCAACACCAGCCAACCAACTACATTGGAACCAGGGCTCGGGAGGCGCCTCTGTGGTGGCATGCAGATCTTTGTCAATATCATAAACATGTGAGATCAGATGAGGACCAGAAGACGGCGACCCTCGGCGGGATCCCAGCCGAGGGAATCCACAAGACCCCCGGCAAGCGCCTTGCCGGAAACGACTGCAACGCCACGGCAAGACCCTTGCCGAGACCTCGGCAAGACCCTTGCCGAGACCCCGGCAAGACCTTTGCCGAGCCCCCGGCAAGATCCTTGCCGAGGGCATCAGCGGGGCCACTGCCAGGCCCGCACCAGCCAAGACTCCACCGACCGTCCACAAGCAGCTGCTAGCTCAACCAGCTGGGCAGGCATCTGCGTGGCGACGGGCGGCCTCTACGCCAACTCAGCAAGCACCTGTGTGGTCGCATGCAGATCTTCGTGAAGGCCCTGCCACTGCGCCACCTCAGTTGCATGCCTGCCTAGATGGCACCGCACGCATCGCTGGCCTGGACGCATGTCGAAGCGAGGCGGAGTGGCGACGGACGGGACGGGCCTCGTTCCCGTCCCCGATAAAGCTAATGGACACCTAAGTAGCGCATTTAATGCACTTTGTCCCGTAATGCCGGGCGATAAGCTCGCGCGCTGTACACATTTCCACCTCCTGTGTGCCACTGTGGCGACCCCTTTTGCCTATAAAGGGAGGCTCGAGGCGACTAGGGGAGGGATTCGGCTCTTTTGGGCAAGTTACACCCTGTAGCTAGCTCAAGAACACAAGAAAACTCAATACATCCACCAAAGCAGGACTAGGGTATTACGCATCCTCGTGGCTCGAACCTTGGTAAACGATCTGTGTGCTTCCTGTTAGACCTGCTCTTCTCACAACCCCGCGCCCGCCAACCGTAGAAGGGATTCCAGTGATCCCATAGGTGTTGTTTCCCCGACATATGTGGCGCGCCAGGTAGGGGGCGCAGTTGTGAGAATCTGGTCTAGCAGTTAGCCTAGAGGTTCTTGATCGCCATGGCTCCCAAGAAGAAGACGATCAAGGCGATCGTGTCGTCGGGAGCCGAACGACCCGTGCTAGTTCGGACGAGCAGCGGGCCGGTCACTGATAAAACCCGAGCCGCGGCCCACGAGCACCAGCATCGCTCTGGCAGTCAGAGCCTGGCGAGCGGCGTCGTTCGTGCGCCAGACGATGGGCCGCGCATCGCCAAATCCAAAGACGGGGCTGGGCCCCCCGCAGGCGGCGCGGGGCCCTCTAGGGGCGGCGCTGTGCCCCCTACAGGCGGCGCAGCAACCTCCAAGACGCCCACCCGGCGCCCACAGCGCACTCTTCCCATGGTGTGCACGACGAGCAACATCACCACGCTGGTGACCCTGGACACCGCCATGGGAAGAGCCCTGTGCATCGTCCGCGGGATGAAGGAGTCCAACATGCCCGCCGAAGTGCTGGTGAAAATGGCACGCAGCCGCTGGGCCGTGATAGAGCTCCTTCTAACGTGGTTAGAAGTCGAAGCACGCCGCGGTCCACGCAGCTGTCGCCACCACCCACGCCAGTAGAGGCTTTGGCGCGCGCACAGATGCTCCTCGACTTCCCTCGTGCTGTGGAGAAGCTCGACAAGTGCAGAGCCACCATCCGGAGCCTCGTCGCCGTCACCAATAAAGATGATCCGCGACCGGCGGGGCCCTCGGGCTGGCGCTCCGTCGAGCCACCACATGTCAGCGGTGGGAGAACCGGGGGAGCTGCAGCCACAGTACACTCTCCTCACCCGCGCCAGTTGCCGCCGGTGCCGGTCCATCGTGGCGACGCATGTGACAACATTTCCATAGCGTCGTCCGACCCACGGACCCACCGCGACCAGCGCCAAGTTCTTCGAGCAAGCCCATGAAGACGCTCAAACCACTATCGAGCGCTGGCGCGATACACGCCACCAGTCGGATAAGCGGGCGGGACCCGCTATGGACCACCCAACACCGGGGGGCTCCGGCGGCCTACCTTACGAGGTGGGTTGCCCAGCCTTTACCCGTGAGCAGCAGCAGTTCCAGTGGTCGTCCCACCGCACGTTCAAGCCCGACGTCGGTGAGAAGTACAACGGGAAGACCAATCCGTCAGAGTTCCTCAGCATCTACACCATCGCGATGCGAGCTGCCGGAGCTCGCGACGACAAGGTGCTTGCCAAATACTTCCTGTTGGCACTGAAGCCCAATGTCATGTCTTGGTTGATGCACTTGCCGGCGGATTCCATTTCCTCTTGGTCGGATATGTGCCACGAGTTCGTTGGTGCCTTCACAGGAGGCCACCAAGCTCATGGCCAGGCCAGTGATTTGCATATCGTCCCCCAGAAGGAAGGGGAAACCCTGCGCAAGTACATCCAGAGGTTCAGCCGGATGCAGTACAACATCCCCGATGTTCATCCCGCCGCCGTGATTAGCGCGTTCCATCAGAATGTGCGCAACCGCAAGATGCGCGAAGAGCTAGCGATGAACATGGTTAAGGATGTGGCCGAACTTTATGTTCTGGCCGATAGGTGCGTCCGGGCTGAAGAGGGAAGGAAGTATCCCGGTGAGGAGGCCGACGTGGAAACCGACTCTACTGACGAAGACACCGCCGCCCCGACGGAGAAGGGCCGGCATCGCAACAGGAAACGCAAGGGCAAGACCGTGCTTGCCGTCGAGGGATCCGACGACACCGGCGCCGCCAAGAAGGAAAAGGCAGACGAACCCGACAAGGAAATTGCCGGGTGCGCCACCTGCCGGGCCTATGCAGCTGCCGACAAGCCAGGGGGCTCCGACAAGCAGTATTGCAAGATCCATCGCACCAAGGGCCACGACCTCCAGAACTGCTGACAGGTCGAGTTGCTTGCTGAGAAGAAAAAGGCCAAGTATGAGAGGCGGGACAAGGAGAAGGGCCAGGATGGTGCCAAAGGATCCGGCAAGAAGCATGGCGGCCAAGGAGGCCGCCGAGGCAAGGACAACCAACAAGAGAGGCCCGCTCGGGGATGCGACAAGAAGCAAGAAGACGATGATCATGACGAGGGCGACGAGTCCGGCGAACAAGAGTTTCAGAAGGCTACAGAGGCCATGTGCGTCGATGGAGGCGCCTCGCTACATACTTCTCACCGCTAGCTCAAACAATGGACGCGTGAGATCACAGCAGTGGAGCCCTCGATCGACGCTCAGAAGCCGCTGAAGTGGCCCAGCACGCCCCTCATCTTTGACGTCGAGGACCACCCTGACCGCACAACTGTGGTCGGGTGTTTGTTGTTGTTGGTCTCACCAACGATACGCAACCTCAAGGTGAACAAGATGCTAGTCGACAGGGGGGCCGGTCTGAACTTGATCTCGCCCGTTGTGATCAAAAGGCTACAAATTCCTGATGGAGACCTCGAGGAAACAGGCACGTTTCAAGGGGTCAACCCGGGAAGGAGCCAGCCGAAGGGCAAGGTCACATTGCATGTGACATTTGGAGGCGAGTTTAACTACAGGACGGAGAGGATTGTCTTTGATGTAGCCGAGATCCCCTTGCCCTAAACGGGATCCTCGGCCGCCCTGCACTAGCCAAGTTCATGGCAGCGTTGCACTACGCCTACAACACGCTGAAGATGCCTGGGCCGATGAACATCATCACTATCTCCTCCGACAAGAAGGACACGCTGATTTGCACCGACGTACTCTACCGGGAAGCAGTTGCAGCAGCTGCCGCCAAGGCACTTGCTCCTGCCTCTGAAGCCCCGGGAGGGAAGAAGAAGACCTGTAAGACCTCTCGCACCCACTCCGGCAAGCGCACCTCTTCGGAGTGTTGTGCTACCGCCGAGGACGTGCCAGAGAGCTCCACCAGCAAGAGCAAGAAATCCAGAGCTGCGCCACCAGAGACCAAGAAGGTGTCCGCCAAGGAGGATGGTACGTGTCAGATTTCGGGTTCCTGCAGAACCTTGAGGTTCGAACACTGGGGGTGCGCGTGGAGATCTCTCCCCTACCGATCTACGTTCGATCTCCTTGTGCGAACTAAGCGGGAAACGATGAACAACACAAGGGACACGAGGTTTATACTAGTTCGGGCCACCGTTGTGGTGTAATACCCTACTCCAGTGTGTGGTGTGGTGGATTGCCTCTAGCGCTGATGATGAATGGTACAAGAGAAGAATAGCCTCGCGAGGGGTGTTCTTGAGCTAGTGCGGTGTGTTCTACTTGGTCTCTCTTCGCCCCCTTTCTCTAGATGCCTCTACTCTGTGGTGGCTAGCCCGATTTATAGAGGCCCTGGGCCTCTCCCCAAATAATGAGCGGGAAGGGCGCCAACAGTTGGCCATTTTGAAGGGGAACATCTAGTACAAGTTATCCTGACCAAAGGTGGTCTTTGGCTGCCAAAAGCACTGGTGGTGACACCGTCTTGGGCTCCATGGTGACCTCCATCCTGCCGTCCGGCTGGTCTTGGTCTCGTTGCACCGGAATGGTAACCTTTGCCTAATGCCTTGGCATGTGCTTGCCCCCTTTGCACCGAAAGGGAAACAAGGACACAGCACAGGCCGGCGCCCGCCTGGCGCCCCCCTGGTCTTGATTCGTCATGGCTTACGTCACGGGCTCCTCGCGAAGTACCCTTGCATTGATCTCTCCGCCTCCTCGCGAGTCTGCCTGATGAGATCGCTCCTGAGGAAGCTTCATGTCGTCCGCCCCGCCAGCTTGGCCCCTCGCGAGGGTCTTGAGCTTGAGCTGATGAAGATGGGTCGCGCTGGGACCCCACTTGAGTCACGCCGCAGCGAGCAAGTCTGGGACCCCGTTCCCGAACGCCGACAAGTAGCCCGGGCCCAAAGTACCTTGTGAGCTTGGCTTAGCAGAAGCGAAGGGCAAGCGCTTGCGCGCTTGGGCCCCCAAAGCCTGCAGCCTTGGGCGCCGTGTGGCGTTGATTGGACGTCGGCGCCTGCGCTTCCCCACGACGCCTCGGCGACCGCACGACTTGACAAGTCCCTGCATGCAGAGATATGGGTCATGATTACCTGCGATCGTGGTGCTCGGCGGTTGGCCTTCTCCTGCTATAAGTACGGGGCCGCGTGAGCTCCTTCAGTTCACCCATTTCCGCTACTCCCTTCTTCTTCTTGGCCACTCGTCGTTCCCATGGTTCCACCGAAGAGATTCTCGGCCGCGGAGAAAGGAAAGGCCCGTCAAGTAGGGCCTGACTCTCCCCCGACCAAGCGCGGTCGAGGCCGTCCTCGCAAGCATCCCGTGGTCCCCGCGGCGACTTCGCGCGGCCACGGAGGCGGCGCTCCTTGTGATGGTGGCGCCTGACCGCCAAGGGGAGGCATGCCATGGCAGCGTGGCCTCCTGGCAGCGCTTCGCCGGGCGGAGGTGCTGCTGAGTTAAATCGTGTGGTCGGCGGACCCGACCCACACCGCTTCAGCTCCCCGTTTCTTCGAGGTGAAGCGCCGCCGCGCCGGTGCGGCCGGCTTCAGGCAGATGGTTGCTGCAGCAGGGCCTCCTGGGCTTCGCTGGAGGTCTCCGCCTCTGGGAATGGGGCCCTGACTCGCGGCTGGCAAACATTTGCCGGCGCGCGCGGCCTGGGCCGGCGATGCACCCTGCACTTCAAGTTTGATGGCCATGCCACCCTCTACGTGAGGGTATTTGGGGAAGATGGTCGCCGTGCCGGGTGCTGCCCCGAGGACGATGATCATGGCCGCCTGCCCAGCCCTGGTACCAACTAGGATGAAGACAACGGCAGGCGCACAGGTGGCGGTGCTCGAGGTTCGCCAAGCTTTGGCGTCTCTCCCTCAGGCAGTAGCTCTTCCAGCGGTGGCCGCGACCAGCCCCCACGCCGTCGCGCCCGCCTGGGTGAAGGTAGTGGGTCGGCCCGCCGTCGCGCCCCGGTGAAGCGAGAGGAGGGATCCGCCTGAGCCCCAGGAGCAGCTCGAGCTCCAACCGCAAGTCGATGCCGGACAAGTCGTGCCAATTTTGTTTTTCTTCTTTTCCTGCGCAAAAGAAGGTAGTACAGGGCCCCGCGGGGGCGTGTTAGAACTGTTGCCGTTAAGTGTCGCGTTGCTTTCGCTACTCTGCGCTATGTTCCCGCACTGTGTGCCCTTGTGCGGGAATTATTTTGGCTTGGTGGAGCTCGACGTGGTCCTCGCCTGCCGAGGCTGAGGCCTCGCCGTGCGCTTCATGCTTAGGTCCTGCGTTCGTGTCGTGATGCCCGTGAGGCACAGACTGGGAGGGGTGCTCCCGCGGAGAACTCGGACAGGAAACCTCCAGATGATCGGGGCAGAAAACGCTCGCGAGGGCGCCCGCGAACTTCCCTCGCGAGACTTGTGCGGGAGAAAACATGGCAAGTGGGTGAAAAAGGCAAAGAGTCGCAAGCCTGAGACGGCAACAACTTCAATAAAACTTCAAACAAGAACGAACAAGCCAACTGCAGAAAGCAAATGAAAAGGCCGCGTCCGGGACCTATTCTAGTCTTCGACGTCTTCTCACCAGCGCGGAGCTAAGTGCTGCCATCTGGCGTGGTGGAGCCCCGAGGCCCGAGGGCGGCACTCCGGAGACTCCGGGGCGTGTACAGCCCCACTCATTATTACGTGAGAGTGTCACGGGTGGCGAGCTTCACAGGCGTTGGCCTTCTTCATAGGCGCCGGGCCTTTTCCAAAACGCGGCAGCTTCACAGGCATTTGCCTTCTTCACAGGCACCGGGCCTTTTCCAAAACGTGACAGCTTCACAGGCATTTGCCTTCTTCACAGGCACCGGGCCTTTTCCCAGGCGCTAGACCTCGCTCAGGGGTAGAACCTCCGGAGATGTTGAACGTTCCATGCGTTCTGGACGGGTGCCCCCTCCTGGGTCTCCAAGCATGCGGAGCCGGGCCTGGAGACATGAACAACCTTGAATGAGCCCTCCCACATGGGAGAGAGCGTGTGCAGCCCTTCCCTGGAGACAACCCGTCTGAGCACGAGATCCCCTACCTCAAGAGTCCTGTGGCGGATATTGCGGCAGTGGTATCATCGCAGCGCCTGTTGGTACCTTGCCGCTCGCAACGCGGCTTCCCGATGGCGTTCCTCCCCTAGCACGAGGTCCATCCCCCGCATGGTGTCCTGCTGCGTCTCGTCGAACGCCAGGACTTGCGCGGAGCGACGCCTGACCTCGTGAGGGAGAACGGCCTCTGCTCCGTAGACGAGGAAGAACGGGGTCTCGCCAGTTGGCTTGGTCGCGATCGTGCGGATTGACCACAGCACGGACTGGAGCTTGTTGTACCAGCCCTTGCCGCAGGCCTCCAGCTTCTTGAAGGTCCTGGCTTTGAGGCCCCTCAGGACCTCCGCGTTGGCTCGCTCAGCCTGGCCGTTGCTCCGGGGGTGTGCTACCGAAGCGTAGCATATCTGCAATCCAAGGTTAGAACAGTATGTTTTGAAGAGGTTACTGGTGAATTGCGAATCGTTGTCGGTGATGATGTGGTTGGGCACCCCAAATCGGCTCACGAGGCCCTTGATGAACTTGACCGCGGAGCCTGCCGGGATTGTGCGGACAACCTCCACCTCAGCCCACTTGGTGAATTTGTCCACGACGACGTAGAGGTAGCGATAGCCCCCTGGCGCCCGAGGAAACGGGTCCAGAATGTCCAGCCCCCAAACTGCAAATGGCCACGAGAGGGGTATAGTCTGCAGACCCCCCAGGCTGATGGATCTGCTTGGCGTGAAACTGGCAAGCCTCGCAAGCCTTTACCAGCTCCACGACGTCGTTGAGTGCTGTGGGCCAGTAGAACCCGCTGCGGAACGCCTTGCCGACGAGGGTTCGCGACGATGAGTGGTGCCCACAGTCCCCGTCGTGTATGTCCGCCAGCAACTCCTTCCCTTGCTCTCTGGGGATGCAACGTAGGGACACGTCATTTGGTCGCTTCCTGTAGAGCTCCCCATCCTTGATGCAATAAGCCATGGCCTGCCGCGCCACACGCTCCGCCTCCTCCTCGTTCTCCGGCAAGGTTCCCTGCATCAGGTAGTTCTTGAGCTCCGGGATCCAACACCCTTCCGAGGCTCAGCGCCGGGAGCGAGCGTCTTGCCGAGGCAGGCCGCACCGGGGCTCCTGAGGTAGGCGGCTGAGGGAGTTCCTCCCTTGGTTGCGTGGTGCTCGATAGTGACGGCACCGCCGAGGGTATGAAGAGCCGTTCCTCGAAGATGCTAGGCTCCTGAGGCAGCCGCCTAGATGCCCTCTTGGCAATGTCATCAGCTTCCTGATTGGTGTCGCGAGGCATATGCTGGAGCTCCAGCCCCCAGAATTGTTTCTCCATCTTGCGGACCTCAGCGAGGTAGGCTTCCATGTGCTCGTCCTTTGGCTCGTATACCTTGTTGGAGAAGTTGACGAGGAGCTGCGAATCGCCCTTGATGATGAGGCGCTTCACCCCCAAGGCAATGGCGGCTTTCAAGCCCGCTATCAGGCCTTCGTACTCTGCTATGTTGTTGGAGACCTTTTCTCCGTGCTGGAAGCAGAGTTGCACGGCGTAGTAGAGTTTGTCCTGAGTAGGGGATACGAGTACCGCTCCAGCTCCCGCGCGTGCCGCGAGAACGCCCCATCGAAGTACATGACCCAGCCGTCCGGTGCTTCACTTCTCGGGGAAAGTGATCGGTCTTCGCCTGCCTCGAGACCCGGTGCTTCTGTCCATTCTGCTACGAAATCTGCGAGTGCAGTTCCCTTGATGACTCTGGTCGTACTGAATTCCAGCTGAAATGCTTGTAGTTCGATGTTCCATTCAGCGACCCTTCCAGCTGAGTTGGGGCTCCTGAGTACCCTTTCCAAGGGGTATGCTGAGACGACCTTGATGGGATGGCCTTGGAAGTAGTGCCGCAGCTTGCGTGAGGCCACCAATAGCGCGAGGAGGAGCTTTTGAGGCATTGGGTACCGCGCCATCGCGTCCCATAGCACCATGCTCACGAAATACACGGCATGCTCGACGAGGTTGAGGGCGCTGACGCAGCTTGCGTCCTCCAGGGGTCGAGGCGTCTCCTGAGGCAACGGAGCCCCCAGCTCTTGGTCGTTCGGAGGGGCCTCTCCTGCTCCGGGTGCGCCCTCCTGCTGCGGCTGCCCCTCTCCGGCTGTGGTCGTGGTCCTCGCGAAGCCCTCCTGGCCTCGCTCTGCTTCAGCCTGGGCAGTCGATGCAGCCTCGGCTCAGCGCTCCTCCCTGACCGCCACCAGGGCTGCGCTAGCGGAGTAGGGTGTGGCCGCGAGGTATAGCACCAAGGGTTCCTGAGGGCGAGGGGCTACCATCACCGGTGGGCTGGTAAGGTACCTCTTGGGTTCTTGGAACGCCTTGTCGGCCTCTTCAGTCCATTCGAAGGGGCCTTTCTTCTTCATAAGCTTGAAGAAGGGCAGTGCTCGCTCCCCTAGCTTGGAGATGGCGCCTAAGCGGTTACCGCCAGTGAGCTTCACGCATCTCTCGAGGGTCTTTGGCGGGCTCATGTCCTCGACTGCCTTGACCTTCTCCAGGTTGGCCTCAATGCCTCTGTGGGACACTAGGAAGCCCGGGAGCTTGCCCGAGGGGACTCCAAACACGCACTTCTCCGGGTTGAGCCGTAGATCCACTTCGTTGAGGCTTGCGAAGGTTTCCTCCAGGTTCTGTATCAGGGTTTTTGCCTCCCGAGACTTCACCATGATGTCATCGACGTAAGCCTCAGCGTTCCTCCCGAGCTGCCGGCCTAAAGCGATGTGCATCAGCCGCTGAAAGGTTGTGCCTGCGTTGCGCAACCCAAATGGCATGCACGTATAGCAGTACACCCCACACGGGGTTAGGAAGGCAGTCTTCTCCATGTCTTCCACCGCCATCTTGATCTGGTGATAGCCCGAGAAGGCATCCAGGAAGCACAATAGGTCACACTCTGCGGTGGAGTCGACTATCTGGTCAATGCGGGGGGCCGGAAATGGGTCCTGCGGGCAGGCTTTGTTGAGGTTGGTGAAGTCGACACACATGCGCTCCTTCCCCCCCCCCCTTTTTTTGGCACCAGCCAATCGGGGTAGCGGACCTCGCGGATAACCCCTGCTGCTTCCAGTTTCCGGGTCTCTTGAACGATGAAAGCTTGTTTCTCAGTGGACTGCCTCCTTGCCTTCTGCTTCACGGGGCGCACATTGGGGCACACGTTGAGGTGATGCTCAATCACACCTCTCGGGACCCCTGCTAATTGATCAGGTTCCCACGCGAACACCTTCTTGTTCGCGCGCAGGAACCTGATCAGGGCCTTCTCCTGTTCGGGCTCGAGGTTGGCCCCTATGGTGAAGGTGGCGCCGGTGGACCCGTCCTCGTCGACCGGTACTTGCTTGGTTTCCGCCTTGTCCTGGGTGAACAACTGCTTCTTTTTAGCCAGCGCAGCCCCCTTGGGCTCAAGGGCGTCGGTGTTGGCGGGCTGCGCCACAGTGGCCGCCCTGAAGGCGAGCTGGAGCACCTGTAGCGCATCCCTCGTGTCTCCCGGCACGGTAAGGACGCTGCTGCTCCCGGGCATCTTCATGAGGTTGTATGCCAGGTGAGTTGCTGCCATGAACCGGGCCAAAGCCGGGTAGCCGAGGATGACGTTGTAGGGGAGGCCGATAGGGGCGATGTCGAAGTCGATCAGCTCTGTGCGGAAGTTGTGGTGGGTGCCGAAGGTCACTGGGAGGCGGATCTGCCCCAAGGAAGCGGTGGAACCAGCTCCGACGCCTGAGAAGGGCCTGCTGGGCTGGAGCCGCTTCGGTGGCACGTGAAGGAGGCTGAAGGCCTCCACCGAGAGCATGTTGAGGCCGGCACCACCGTCGATGAGGGTCCTGGTGACGGCCACTTGGAAGATGGTGGGGGTGCGTAGCATCGGGAGCGCGCCCGAACCGGAGGGGTTGAAGGGGTGATCATCCGAGTCGAAAGTCAGATCGGCCTCGGGCGCCGCCTAGCCCGGGGGGGCTTCTTGACGCTTGGAGGGGGCACTGATCTGGCGGGCGAACGGCTTGACGTGGTGGCTCGAGGGCGGTGCTTGAGAGCCACCCAGGAGGGCCGCGATGACGGGCGGCGCTGGCGCGGCGAAACGGGCGAGGAAGAGGTCGCGTAGCTCTTCCCAAGAGGTTACAGAAGCCGTCGGTACGTGGAAGAGCCACATGCGCGGGACACCGGTGAGGGCCATTGGTAACCAGTTGGCCATGACCCGGTCGTCGCCCCCGGCTCTGAGGACGGCCTCCTCGTACGCCAAAAGGAAAACCAGCGGGTCCGCTGCACCGTTGTAGCGCGGCGGCATCTCGGGCTTGAACTTGTGCGGCCACTGCACCTGTCGTAAGGTGGGGGCCAAGGCCTGGAGCCCCCTGGCCCCAGCGCTGGCGTCTGCTGCCTGAGCGGGTGGCGCGTTGTCCGTCATGGGGACGGAACGCAGTGTTGGCAGAGAGCGGGTCGTCGGAAGGAAGAACTCTGGCGCACCCCTACCTGGCGCGCCAAATGTCGGATTTCGGGTTCCGGCGGACCCTTGAGGTTCGAACACTGGGGTGCGCACGGAGATCTCTCCCCTACCGATCTATGTTCGATCTCCTCGTGCGAACTAAGCGGGAAACGATGAAAAACACAAGGGACACGAGGTTTTATCGGTTCGGGCCACCGTTGTGGTGTAATACCCTACTCCAGTGTGTGGTGTGGTGGATTGCCTCTGGGGCTGATGATGAACTGTACAAGAGAAGAACAGCCTTGCGAGGGTTGTTCTTGAGTTGGTGCGGTGTGTTCTACTTGGTCTCTCTTCGCCCCCTTTCTCTAGATGCCTCTACTCTGTGGTGGCTAGCCCTATTTATAGAGGCCCTGGGCCTCTCCCCAAATAATGAGCGAGAAGGGCGCCAACAGTTGGCCATTTTGAAGGGGAACATCTAGTACAAATTATCCTGACCAAAGGTGGTCTTCGGCTGCCAAAAGCACTGGTGGTGACGCCGTCTTGGGCTCCATGGTGACCTCCATCCTACCGTCCGGCTGTTCTTGGTCTCATTGCACCAGAATGGTAACCTTTGCCTGATGCCTTGGCCTGTGCTTGCCCCTTTGCACGAAGGAAACAAGGACTAACGCAGAGCGGCGCCGCTGGCGCCCGCTTTGGTCTTGATTCGTCATGGCTTACGTCACGGGATCCTCGCGAAGTACCCTTGCATTGATCTCTCCGCCTCCTCGCGAGTCTGCCTGATGAGGCCGCTCCTGAGGAAGCTTCCTGTCGTCCGCCCCACGAGGCTTAGCCCCTCGCGAGGGTCTTGAGCTTGAGCTGATGAAGATGGGCCGCGCTGGGCCCCCACTTGAGCCACGCCGCAGGCCGCAGGCAGGAAAGTCAGGGGACCCCCGTTCCCAGAACGCCGACAATACGGGAGGGGCTTTCACCATAAGCTCCACCCTTGACAGCAAATAGGAAAGCGCGCTCGTCACTTTCCTGCGGGCGAATGTCGATGTGTTTGCATGGCAAGCATCTGACATCACCGGCGTTCCCAGGGAAGTGATTGAGCACCATCTTGTTGTCTGTCCCCATGCGCAACCCGTCGAGCAGAAGGTCAGGAAGCAAGCTTTGGAATGGCAGGAATTCATCACAGAGGAGATCAGAAAGTTGGAAGCAGCAGGCTTGGTGAGGGGAGTGCTCCATCCGACGTGGTTGGCCAATCCGGTGGTGGTGCGCAAGGCAAACGAGAAGTGGAGGATGTGTATTGACTACACAGATATCAATAAGGCTTGTCCTAAGGACCCCTTCCCGTTGCCGCGCATCGACCAGATTGTTGACTCCATGGCCGGGTGTGATCTGTTATCATTCCTCGACGCCTACTCGGGCTACCACCAGATCTTCATGACAAGAGAAGACGAAGAGAAGACAACATTCATCACCCCATGTGGTACGTATTGCTTTTTATGGATGCCTTTCGGGTTGAAGAGTGCTGGTTCAACATTTGCAAGGGCAGTACAAATTGGTTTTGAACCCCAGCTACATAGAAATATGGAAGCCTATATGGATGACATAGTGGTCAAAACCAAGGACAGGGCAACTCTTGTACAAGACTTAGAAGAGACGTGTGCCAACCTGCGCAAGATCAACCTCAAGCTGAACCCTGAGAAGTGTGTCTTCGGTGTTCCGTCCGGCAAACTTCTCGGGTTCTTTGTGTCACAGCGTGGGATCGAGGCAAACCCAGACAAGATCAAGGCTATCGAGCAGATTGAGGCGCCCAAGCGGATCAAGGATGTGCGTCGGCTCACTGGCTGCGTTGCCGCCATGAGCTGATTCATCTCCAAGTTTGCCGAGCGCGCCCTTCCCTTTTTCAAGATCTTGAAGAAGGCGGGCCCAATGGAGTGAACCCCAGAGGCCGAGGCGGCGTTGCAAGACCTGAAGAGATACCTTTCCTCTACATCGATAATAGTTGCGCCTAAACCACAAGAGCCATTGCTGCTGTATCTCGCGGCGACGAATCAAGTGGTCAGCGCCGCGCTAGTGGCGCAGAGGAGGTTGACAAAGAAGCAGTGGCAATGGCAGGGCCGGCACACAGCAAGTCAGAGACTCCCCCGGCAGGGCCTGGTGCCGGCAAGGCAAGGCTCCGGCGATCGCGCCATCGGGACGAGCCCGCCGCGATCAAGGGAGTGGTGCAGAAGAAGAAGATGATGCAGCACCCGGTTTACTTTGTCAGCTCCCTCTTGCAGGGGGGCTAGGTCAAGATACTCCGGCGTGCAGAAATTGCTCTTCGGCCTCTGTCAGAACCCCGATTCCAAGTCACATCGATCTAGCCGGTAACACCTCATATCACTTTGCGGCCTCACGCACGGTATTCCCACGGGTGTCGCCTTACCATGGCCCGGGACCGTTTGCGCCTTTTGGCTCACTGTAACGCCCCCGATTCGATGCGCCAGGTGTCCTTCAGTTATTCACCGTCGTTGCCATGTCATTTGTTGCGTGTTGCACTTTGCCACGTCATCATCTGCATTTCATATCATGTCATCATGTGCATTTCATTTTGCATACATGTTCGTCTCATGCATCCGAGCATTTTCCCCGTTGTCCGTTTTGCAATCCGGCACTCCTATGTCTCTCGGCGCCCCCTTTTACCTCTTTTCGTGTGCGGGTGTTAGATGGTCTCGGAATGGACCGAGGTTTGTCAAGCGGCCTTGGTATAGCACCGGTAGACCGCCTGTCAAGTTTCGTGCCATTTGGAGGTCGTTTGATACTCCAACGGTTAACCGGGTAACCGTAAAGCCTCCTTCTCTTTGCAGCCCAACACCCTTCCAAACTGGCCCAAAACCCAGCAAACTCTCCTCCATGCTCTCGGTCGTTCGATCACGATCGCGTGGCGGAAAACCGTGCCTCATTTGGACTCTCCTAGCTCCCTCTACCTATATATATATATGTGATTCCCCCCGAAATCCCGCAGTCCAAACCCTAGAATTTCCCCTCGCGCCGCCGGACGTTTCCTCCCTCCACGCCCGGACATGTCCGCCGCCTTCGGACGAAAAATCGCCGCCGCCCCGCAGCCACTGGCAGCGCGCCACGTGGCACTCCGCCGCCTCCGCCGTCCGGCCCGCCCGGCCAGCTGTAACCCAGCGCCGCGCATTGCATGGCCGCGCCAGCGCCCGCGCCCGCCCGCCGCCCGCCAGCGGCAGCGCCGCCGCCTCTCGGCCTTCTCCTCGCCCGCCGCAAACTCTCCCTTGCCGTCGCCGCGTTGGGCCCCGCGCCCGCCCCGCCGCCTTTTGCGGCCGGCACGCTGTGCCCGAGCCGCCCGTCGCCTCCCTCCGGCCGCCCGGCTGCGGAGCTGAGCCGCCGCTCGTCGCCGGCCGCGTTCCCGCCGGATCCGGCCTCTGCCGCCGCGGATTCGCGTCCCCGCGCCGTCTCCTCGCCTCCTCCGCGGATCCCGCGCCCCCGCGCCTCCCTGACGTCGCCGGAGCTCGCCGGAGTTCATCTCCGGTCGGGTCCGGAGAAGATGGACGAGATACACCAGGAGTTGAACCAAACGGGATCCCCTCGTCCCGCACGCCTCCGTCCCGGGTTGACTTCTCCCGGAGGTAAAATTTCCACCAAGTCCCCAGATCTGCTATATATTTTGCACATGTTCATCGCATCATAACTCTCTGCATATTGCTCCATTTCGGGCGTGTAATATGTCAAATTGTTCGTCTCGACGAGTACATCATTTCATCTCATTGCATCATTTATATTTGATCTCATCTTGATGCCCGAAATGCTGTTAGAAGAGGGCTATGTGATGTTAGTTTCAGATTCTTAACAGAACATGCACTTTTGTCATTTTTGCCATGATTGATGTGTGCACCCTATGAACTTGAGTCCTACATGTGTTTTGTACTATGCCATGCCATATTTACAGGGGTGTATGCCATGTATTTTTGTGATCTCTGTGGTGACTAGCACAAGCATGCAAACTAGGCTTCATGATGTTGCTGATTTCAGCCCTGTTACTGATATTTTTATGCCATGTAAACTTGATGCTACCGAGAGATCCATGCTTATTTTGAGATACTTCAGTAAGGATGTTTTCAACATATGGTTATTATCTATCCATCCATGCCCTTGTTTGCAATTATGGAGCAGTACAGCTTGAGTCAATCGAGCTCTACTTTTGCTATAAAATGTTTCCTGGCAGATTGTTTAGATGTTATTCAATTTTTCCAAGGTTGTTGTAGTTGATTCTTGCATGCTATGATGTTGTTCTTGCCATGTATAGCTTATATGGCATGTCTTCTTACTGTGAGTTGTCTTGCCATGCCATGTATTGCTCTGTGGTGAGTGGTTCAAGCTCACCAACATGCCTACTTATTGTTGTTCCTGCCATGTATGAATCTGTAATATAACTTGCCATGATTACATGAGTGCCATCATATTTTCTGTGCCCTTTTGGCTCATGGTCAGTAAGGGACTTTTGTTCTATGCATTTAGTAGTATCATGTCATGCCTTTGTTTGCCATGATAAGTTCCTGTACCATGTTGTTTGATAGCTCTAAACATTGCAACCTGATGTTATTTTCTGCAAAGTCTGAAACTGTTATTATTTGCAATCTTGCCATGTGTTTTTGAGCATGTTCTAGTGATTTCTGGAGATAGTTCAGTGTTCATGTTTTGTCATGCTTTACCTGTACATCATGCCCATGCCTTTTGTTATCATGTTGAGATTTTGTATCATGTTGTTTTGATGCTTGCAATATGCCTAGTTGCTGTTTTGGACAGATTGTTGTCATGACTTGTATAGAGTGTATGTGTTGAACCGTTGCTCCGTTTTGAGTGTGCTCTATATGAAACTTGCTTGATTTTGCATGTAGCTTCATATTATCATGTTGCATCCTTTTTTTGAGGTGTTTGTTTGATGTTTGGATGCATTTTGCGTCAATGACATGTTTAACTTATTTTGCTCATATCTTCTAGGCCGTAGATCCGAATTAAATGAACTTTATATGTAACTTGACTAGAATTTCGTGTAGATCATCGTGGTGCATCTTAACTTGCTGTTTAACAACTTGAACATAAGGTTTATTCAGATCTGGACCAATTTCGAAATTTGCACATGAGGACTTACCGGAATTGTTATATGTTGTTTCCGGCCTCATTTAAACTTGCTTTGATGTGTTGGTCTTGTATGCATCATCTTTTGCCATGAGTAGCCTCATCTAGCGTTGTCATGCATCATGTTTGTTGTGCATCTTGTCATGTTCATGTGTGGTGTGTTTACTATGTTGTGTGCTTCTTCTCGATAGTTCCCGTTTCGTTGCGATCATGAGGATTCGTTCGTCTACGCTTGGTTCGTCTTCGTGGCTTCATCTTCTTCATGGACTCGTTCTTCTTCCTTGCGGGATTTCAGGCAAGATGACCGCTACCCTGGATCTCACTACTATCATTGCTATGCTAGTTGCTTCGTTCTATCGCTATGCTGCGCTACCTATTACCTGTTTATCAAGCCATCCCAAATTGCCATGAACCTCTAACCTTTGACACCCTTCCTATGCAAACCGTTGTTTGGCTATGTTACCGCTTTGCTCAGCCCCTCTTATAGCATTGTTAGTTGCAGGTGAAGATGAAGTTTGTTCCTTGTTGGAACATGGAGATGTTGTTCCTTGTTGGAACATGTTTACTTGTTGGGATATCACAATATATCTTATTTAATTAATGCATCTATATACTTGGTAAAGGGTGGAAGGCTCGGCCTTATGCAGTGTTTTGTTCCACTCTTGCCGCCCTAGTTTCCGTCATATCGGTATTATGTTCCCGGATTTTGCGTCCCTAACGCGGTCGGGTGATTTATGGGACCCCCTTGACAGTTCGCTTTGAATAAGACTCCTCCAGCAAGGCCCAACATTGGTTTTACCATTTGCCTCACCTATGCCCTTTTTTTCCCTTGGGTTTCCGGAGCCCGAGGGTCATCTTTATTTTAGCCCCGGGCAGTTCTCCTTCGAGTGTTGGTCCAAACCGAAGCGATGTCGGCGCCCCTGGGCAATCGGGGTTTATGCCAACCCGGCGTCTGGCTCATCCGGTGTGCCACGAGACCGAGATATGTGCAGCTCCTATCAGGATTTGTCGGCACATCCGGGCGGCTTGCTGGTCTTGTTTTATTCTTTGTCGAAATGTCTTGTAGCAGGATTCGAGACTGATCGGGTCTTCCGGGAGAAGGAATATCCTTCGTTGATCGCGAGAGCTTATCATGGGCTAAGTTGGGACACCCTGCAGGGTTTGAACTTTGAAAGCCGTGCCAGCGGTTATGTGGCAGATGGGAATTTGTTAATATCCGGTTGTAGTAAACTTGAAGCAAACTCTTCTAAAATACACCAACCGTAATGCGTAACCGTGAGTGTCTCTTTTGGGGTTGATCGAGAGGAGAACACGGTTTCTGGGTTATGTTTGACGTAAGTAGGAGTTCAGGATCACTTCTTGATCATTACTAGTTGACGGCCGTTCCTTTGTTTCTCTTCTCGCTCTCATTTGCGTATGTTAGCCACCATATATGCTTAGTCGCTGCTGCAACCTCACCACTTTACCCCTTCCTTTCCCATTAAGCTTTGCTAGTCTTGATACCCATGGTAATGGGATTGCTGAGTCCTCGTGGCTCTGATTACTACACCACCAGTTGCATGTACAGGTTTGCGATGATCATGGCGTGAGGCGATGTTTACTTGTGTTGGAGTTCTTCTTACGCTTCTTCGATCGGGGATAGGTTCGGTCGGTAGCCTAGGCTAGCAGGGTGGATATTGTTTGAGTTTCTGTTTATATTTCATCCGTAGACGGATGTTGATCTTGTATATGATGTTGATGTATTCTATGTGGCATTTGTGCCTTATGTATGTATCCCCATCTATTATGTAATGTTGATGTAATGATATCCACCTTGCAAAAGCGTTTCAATATCGGGTCTATCCTTGGTGGGACCGTCGAGTTCCTTTGGATAGGGTCGCATATTGGGCGTGACAAGTTGGTATCGAGCCTCGACCGACCCTAAGAGCCCCTTGATTGATCGTGTAGTTTTGCCGATGTCGAGTCTAGAAAAACTATTTTCAGAGTCTAGTTATATCGGAGAGTAGGAATTCTTTTTACTCCTCTGCCCCTTCGTCGCTCTGGTAAGGAATCTTGACGTAGGTGTTTTGAATTACTCCTCTTCCCCTTCAAAATTTTTCTTTAGGATCACGCAGTTGGTTTTTTTTATCGTTGTTCCTCAGCTCTTTTCATCCGGCGCATTTCTCAACAAGTTGACTCGAGCCTCTTCATCGTTGTCAAGTTCAGTCCTCAGTTGTTTTGTTTTCCCACCCGCCCACCCGTCTTCTTCTGGGAACCGGAGTCCGTAATCGAGTATCCATTCTACTCGTGCGAAGTCTTTGCTTTCTTTCCTCAATGATTTCAACCGGTGTTTTCTCTTCAAGAGATTCGTCGATTTTCCCCTTCCAAGTTGCCTTTGTTTCCCGCCCTCCCACCCTCTTCTTCCCGGAGTTTGAGT
Organism: Aegilops longissima; assembly: GCA_021605205.1. Taxonomy (NCBI): domain Eukaryota; kingdom Viridiplantae; phylum Streptophyta; class Magnoliopsida; order Poales; family Poaceae; genus Aegilops; species Aegilops longissima. The sequence continues at coordinate 234,418,814 of CM038677.1, forward strand.
CTGTTTCGACCATCAATTTCATTCGTGTGGAGCCTCTTCAGGTTTTCCCTCAATTATTTCAACCGGTGAATTCTCATCTCGTTCGTCATTCTTCATCTCTTTTTCTTTTCCGGCGGATTCAATTCAAGTTATTCAGGTTGACCATATTCTTTTCCTTGGGTCAAGTGTTTTCCCTTCTCGTTCGCCTCTCGCGGTTTATCATTCGGAGTTAGGAAGACATCTCAGGAGATTAAATCGTGTTCTAATTAATTGAGGTTGTCACCTCATTCAAATATTTCATTTGTTCCGGTGCATCATTTCTCATTCAACAATCCCTTTCCAACGGTGTTTTTCTCTTCAGTGGGCCCTAACCCACAGGTCTTTTCCCAGGATCTTACCTGACTCTTCTATTTCTCCCGGAGTTATTCTCAATTCTTTTCAAGTGTGACGTAAGAATGGATTCCATCAGTCACATGCCTTTTCCAAGATCAATTTCAAATCATTTCATTGTTGACTCAACCTCTTTGCTTTTCATTCTCCCGGAGTATCTCAGTAATTTTGGTGGTGTTTCTCGTCATCATTTGAAGATTGAAGAAGAGTCTTTCCTCTAAATCTTGTCCGTTCCCCCGGAGATTCCCGGTGCTAGCTCGATGTTATCCTTTCTAATTGTTTCCAATTGTGCAACTCTTTTCATCCATCCGGAGTATTTCAGGAGTTGTTTTTCCGTCTCGATCATCCGGAGGTCATCTTTTCGGAATATTTCTTCGTTCCAAGTTTTCAGCTTCGTTCATCTCAATATTCTTCCGGTGCTTCGTTCAAGCATTCGGCAATCAGTTCGCGATCTCTTCGTTCTCTTGTCTCTAATTTTCCCTCAAGTATCTTCGTGCTTTTCTAATTCTTCCCGGTGATTCATTCTCTTTCATCAGTCATTTCCGAATTCTTACGGTGGTTCATTCAGATTCTTTTTCCTTTGTTATCATATCAATCCATTCCTTCTTTCAATCCTACCGGTGGTTCATGAAGACCTTCTCAAGTTTGCGACATGTCTTTTCTCAATCCTTTTCAAGAAGAATAAGTAGTAGGCGAAATCCATTGTTTGTCATCAAGTTAATTTGATGAAGGATAAGCATACAATAAATCTTATTCTTATTTCATCCAAGTGATTAATCCCTTCCTTCGGAGTTTGTTCCTGTTGAATAAATTCTAGTTCCAAGTGCTTTCATCTTTTCTTTTCCGGAGTTCAAATTTCCTCCGCCATTTCGTCGGAATCCTCCATCTAATTCATCGCAAGGCTCATCTTATTCTTTCTTCCTTCATTCTATCTCATCATCCTTTTTGTAACCGGAGTCTTCATGATGGTTCTTCATGATTTAATTCATTCATCAAGTGTTCATCAAGATTTTGTTGGTGGAGCTCAAGTATCTTTCCTTCTTGCCTTTCGAAATGCAATTAATTCTCTGTTTTCTTTTGAAGTGGAGTTTTGCATTTGTTCGTTCTTCTAAGCTATCCAATCATTTCCGGTTGTGGTCGGTTATCACCTCATAATTTTGAGATGTTTTCCATAAGTCCACAACAAGCTTTTTCTTTCGTTGTTGATTTTCTCAACAACTCCATTCAATCATTCTAAATTCTTTTCATTCAATACTCTTTCAATTCTTCCGGAGGTATTGCGTTGCTTATGTCGTCAAGTGTCATTCCATCTTGTGAAGTTCGTGTTCTATTCTTTCCTTGTTCAGCCGGAGTGCTGCCTAAATCCTTTCAGTATTATCCGTTTCTTATCTCATTTTAACCGGAGTGGCTTCATAGTCTATCTGATTCAGTGAGCTTTCGATTCTCGTCATTCTCGTTGTTCGTCTCTTCTTCTCGAGTGCTCTCGATTCCTTGCTTCTTCTTCGAGTTCTTGTTTCACCTCATCCCTGTTCCCTTCCGTCTCGGTCCTAAGATCTCGGGACGAGATCTCTTGTTAGTGGAGGAGTGTTGTAACGCCCCGGATTCGATGCACCAGGTGTCCTTCAGTTCTTCGTCGTCGTTGCCATGTCATTTGCTTGCGTGTTGCACTTTGCCACGTCATCATCTGCATTTCATATCATGTCATCATGTGCATTTCATTTTGCATACATGTTCGTCTCATGCATCCGAGCATTTTCCCCGTTGTCCGTTTTGCAATCCGGCACTCCTATGTCTCCCGGCGCCCCCTTTTACCTCTTTTCGTGTGCGGGTGTTAAACGGTCTCGGAATGGACCAAGGTTTGTCAAGCGGCCTTGGTATAGCACCGATGAACCGCTGTCAAGTTTCGTGCCATTTGGAGGTCGTTTGGTACTCAACAGTTAGCAAGGTAACAGTAAAGCCTCCTTCTCTTTGCAGCCCAACACCCTTCCAAACTGGCCCAAAACCCAGCAAACTCTCCTCCATGCTCTCGGTCGTTCGATCACGATCGCGTGGCCGAAAACCGTGCCTCATTTGGACTCTCCTAGCTCCCTCTACCTATATATATGTGATTCCCCCCGAAATCCCGCAGTCCAAACCCTAGAATTTCCCCTCGCGCCGCCGGACGTTTCCTCCCTCCGCGCCCGGACATGTCCGCCGCCTCCGGACGAAAAATCGCCGCCGCCCCGCAGCCACTGGCAGCGCGCCACGTGGCACTCCGCCGCGCCTCCGCCGTCCGTCCGCTTGGCCCTTGGTTGGCCAGCGCGCCGCGCCCTCGCCGCCCGCCCGCCGCCGGCGCGCCGCCCTCTCGGCCTTCTCCTCGCCGCGCCGCCCGACTCTCCGCCGCCCGCGTTGGGCCTCGCGCCCGCCCGCCGCCTTTGCAGCCCGGCGCTCCCGAATCGCCCGTCGCCTCCCTCCGGCCGCCCGGCGCTGCCGGAGCTGAGCCGCCGCTTCGTCGCCCGCGTTCCCGCCCGGATCCGGCCTCTGCCGCCGCGGATTCGCGTCCCCGCGCCATCCCCTCGCCTCCTCCGCGGATCCCGCGCCCCCGCGCCTCCCTGACGTCGCCGGAGCACCGCCGGAGCTCACCGGAGTTCATCTCCGATCGGGTCCGGAGAAGATGGACGAGATCCACCAGGAGTTGAACCAAACGGGATCCCCTCGTCCCGCACGCCTCCGTCCCAGGTTGACTTCTCCCGGAGGTGAAATTTCCACCAAGTCCCCAGATCTGCTATATATTTTGCACCTGTTCATCGCATCATAACTCTCTGCATATTGCTCCATTTCGTGCGTGTAATATGTCTATTTGTCCGCCTCGACGAGTACATCATTTCATCTCATTGCATCATTTACATTTGAGCTCATCTTGATGCCCGAAATGCTGTTAGAAGAGGGTTATGTGATGTTAGTTTCAGATTCTTAACAGAACATGCACTTTTGTCATTTTTGCCATGATTGATGTGTGCACCCTATGAACTTGAGTCATACATGTGTTTTGTACTATGCCATGCCATCTTTACAGGGGTGTATTCCATGTATTTTTGTGATCTCTGTGGTGACTAGCACAAGCATGCAAACTAGGCTTCATGATGTTCTGATTTCATTGAGTTCGCTTATATTTTTATGCCATGTAAACTTGATGCTACCGAGAAATCCATGCTTATTTTGAGATACTTCAGTAAGGATGTTTTGAACATATGGTTATTATCTATCCATCCATGCCCTTGTTTGAAATTATGGAGCAGTATAGCTTGAGTCAATCGAGCTCTACTTTTGCTATAAAATGTTTCCTGGCAGATTGTTTACATGTTATTCAATTTTTCCAAGGTTGTTGTAGTTGATCCTTGCATGCTATGATGTTGTTCTTTCCATGTATAGCTTATATGACATGTCTTCTTACTGTGAGTTGTCTTTCCATGCCATGTATTGCTCTGTGGTGAGTGGTTCAAGCTCACCAACATGCCTACTTATTGTTGTTCCTGCCATGTATGAATCTGTAATATAACTTGCCATGTTTACATGGGTGCCATCATATTTTCTGTGCCCTTTTGGCTCATGGTCAGTAAGGGACTTTTGTTCTATGCATTTAGTAGTATCATGTCATGCCTTTGTTTGCCATGATAAGTTCCTGTACCATGTTGTTTGATAGCTCTAAACATTGCAACTTTGATGTTATTTTACGCAAAGTCTGGCTGTTATTATTTGCAATCTTGCCATGTGTTTTTGAGCATGTTCTAATGATTTCTGGAGATAGTTCAGTGTTCATGTTTTGTCATGCTTTACCTGTACATCATGCCCATGCCTTTTGTTATCATGTTGAGATTCTGTAGCATGTTGTTTTGATGCTTGCAATATGCCTAGTTGCTGTTTTGGACAGATTGTTGTCATGACTTGTATAGAGTGTATGTGTTGAACCGTTGCTCCGTTTTGAGTGTGCTCTATATGAAACTTGCTTGATTTTTCATGTAGCTTCATATTATCATGTTGAATCCTTATTTTGAGGTGTTTGTTTGATGTTTGGATGCATTTTGCGTCAATGCCATGTTTAACTTGTTTTGCTCATATCTTCTAGGCCGTATATCCGAATTAAATGAACTTTATATGTAACTTGACTAGAATTTCGTGTAGATCATCGTGGTGCATCTTAACTTGCTGTTTAACAACTTGAACATAAGGTTTATTCAGATCTGGACCAATTTCGAAATTTGCACATGAGGACTTACCGGAATTGTTATATGTTGTTTCCGGCCTCATTTAAACTTGCTTTGATGTGTTGGTCTTGTATGCATCATCTTTTGCCATGAGTAGCCTCATCTAGCATTGTCATGCATCATGTTTGTTGTGCATCTTGTCATGTTCATGTGTGGTGTGTTTACTATGTTGTGTGCTTCTTCTCGATAGTTCCCGTTTCGTTGCGATCATGAGGATTCGTTCGTCTACGCTTGGTTCGTCTTCGTGGCTTCATCTTCTTCATGGACTCGTTCTTCTTCCTTGCGGGATTTCAGGCAAGATGACCGCTACCCTGGATCTCACTACTATCATTGCTATGCTAGTTGCTTCGTTCTATCACTATGCTGCACTACCTATTACCTGTTTATCAAGCCATCCCAAATTGCCATGAACCTCTAACCTTTGACACCCTTCCTATGCAAACCGTTGTTTGGCTATGTTACCGCTTTGCTTAGCCCCTCTTATAGCGTTGTTAGTTGCAGGTGAAGATGAAGTTTGTTCCTTGTTGGAACATGGAGATGTTGTTCCTTGTTGGAACATGTTTACTTGTTGGGATATCACAATATATCTTATTTAATTAATGCATCTATATACTTGGTAAAGGGTGGAAGGCTCGGCCTTATGCTGGTGTTTTGTTCCCTCTTGCCGCCCTAGTTTCCGTCATATCGGTATTATGTTCCCGGATTTTGCGTCCCTAACGCGGTCGGGTGATTTATAGGACCCCTTGACAGTTCGCTTTGAATAAGACTCCTCGGCAAGGCCCAACATTGGTTTTACCATTTGCCTCACCTATGCCCTTTTATTTCCCTTGGGTTTACGGAGCCGAGGGTCATCTTTATTTAGCCCCGGGCGAGTTCTCCTTCGAGTGCTGGTCCAAACCGGCGATGTCCGGCGCCCCCTCGGGGTTTATGACAACCCGATGTACGGCTCATCCGGTGTGCCACGAGCGAGATATGTGCATCTCCTATCGGATTTGTCGGCACATCAGGCGGCTTTGCTGGTCTTGTTTTATTCTTTGTCGAAATGTCTTGTAGCGGATGATCGGGTCTTCGGGGAGAAGGAATATCCTTCGTTGATCGCGAGAGCTTATCATGGGCTAAGTTGGGACACCCTGCGGGTTTGAACTTTCAAAAGCCATGCCAGCGGTTATGTGGCAAATGGGAATTTGTTAATATCCGGTTGTAGTAAACTTGAAGCAAACTCTTCTAAAATACACCAACCGTGTGCGTAACCGTGAGTGTCTCTTTTGGGGTTGATCGAGAGGAGAACACGGTTTCGGGTTATGTTTGGCGTAAGTAGGAGTTCAGGATCACTTCTTGATCATTACTAGTTGTGACCGTTCCTTTGTTTCTCTTCTCGCTCTCATTTGCGTATGTTAGCCACCATATATGCTTAGTCGCTGCTGCAACCTCACCACTTTACCCCTTCCTTTCCCATTAAGCTTTGCTAGTCTTGATACCCATGGTAATGGGATTGCTGAGTCCTCGTGGCTCACAGATTACTACACCACCAGTTGCAGGTACAGGTTTGCGATGATCATGAAGTGAGAGCGATGTTTACTTGTGTTGGAGTTCTTCTTCTACTTCTTCGATCAGGGGATAGGTTCCAGGTCGGCAGCCTGGGCTAGCACGGTGGATATTGATTGAGTTTATGTTTATATTTCATCCGTAGACGGATGTTGATCTTGTATATGATGTTGATGTATTCTATGTGGCATTTGTCCCTTATGTATGTATCCCCATCTATTATGTAATGTTGATGTAATGATATCCACCTTGCAAAAGCGTTTCAATATGCGGGTCTATCCTTGGTGGGACCGTCTAGTTCCTTTTGGATAGGGTCGCATATTGGGCGTGACACTCACGTATATGATAGTGTCGCTAGCATCCATATGACAGAGAACCCGGGCCGACATGGCCAGTCGTGAACCCAAAGCGGCACTAACCCATGGGGACGAGGCATACATGAATCACATCGAGCATGTCGGTCATCGGCGTGTGAATCCGGGCTGTAACCGCAGGGCTAATGAGGACTCGGTAACCCGGGCTGTAGCAGGCTAAGCGGGACTCCGGATGTCACAAGCGTGACATTTCCCGAAGGACACACGAGGAACAAAGTGGAACACATCTTTGGCCGATCAAGTGTTGAGCGGTAATCTTTGGGCTAGCGGGACTCCGGTGAACCGGTACATGGCGGACTACTATCACTTAGGAAGCACTAGACTACATTTCCCCATATGAGAGGCTGCCAAGGATAAACAACTAGATTGTCGGATCCCACTCATACCAAGCAATTCAATCATACACACAATATGCCCGATATGAGTACATACAACATGGCGTCACAATAAAACTCTACAACTCAAGTACTTTATTTAAAGGCTCCGAGGAGCCATACATAACATGTTCATACAGATAGGGGTCACATGACCCGACACTCAAGTCATACAAACATACAAGCACATGCGGAAGCAAACTAGTGCGAATCTGAGACACTAGAAAGAAAGAAGGCAGTGAGCTTGTCTATCTACGTCGACCCTTCACAAGTCTTGGATCACCACCTGGGTGGCTAGTCACTCGTCAACGTCGAGGTCTACATAGAACCCATCGGAGGGGGCGGTGTTGTCGTCTAAAAACATTAATTAAAGCAACATGAGTACGGAGGTACTCAGCAAGTCTTTCAACAGAATCCTACTATAGATGCACATTTTCAAGAAGGTAGTGGAGTTATTGCAGCAAGCCAGCTTTTACTCTTGGCTAAGCTATCCTACGGTAGACACAACTTGTAAAACATTTGTCGCACACGAGTCCACTAATCACCAACACAATACTCCACCGTGGATCCTCTCTCGTCAACCTACAAGAGGGCCATCAGCGGCACTCACAGTTATCTTGAGGCTTTTAGTAGTATCCATTTACTTGTCTATGAACTGCATAGGTGACCAAGTAGTACTTTACCGCGGACGCGGCTGTTCGAATAGTTTTATACCCTGCAGGGGTGTACTTCTTCACACACGCTCTCACCACTTATCGCCGCTACACAACGTGTACTCGGCAACCTTCAAGCGGAAGCCCAGCGAGGGTGTCACCATGACTGACTAAACAAGCGAGTCCCTAGTCGGGTTTATCGCCTATTCGGGTTCCATCTGCGGGGAGTCGGCCGAGGTTTCCTCTAACGGCCCCGAGCGATGTGTGCAGGGTTCCCGAGACACCAAGCAGGCGAATCGGTACAGACCGCGTGCCTACCGCAACACAGACCCACCGCTAAGGTCAAGGCTGCGTCTGCCCTGACATGCTACAAACACGAAACTACTTTGCAACTCCGGACGGAGGACAAGAGTGGTTAATAAGTCGAGAGGTCAATTTAGGATCCCAATGTGTGGTAGTAGCTGAATCTTAAATCACACACACAGATCTCAGTTCTTAAGGACGGCCTCAATGAAACAACCCACCATGTACTCCTACATGGCCTCTCATCGATTCCTTTACCAAATCATATTCAACACTTCACTCTCATTACCGACACAACCTTTCACTCTAGTTCATCATCCCGAAGCCAGACCTGACACAACTCTAAGCATAGCAAGCATAGCATGGTAGGAATCACAGATATGTCTCAATCAACTCCTACACATGCTAGTGGGTTTCATCTAGTTACTGTGGCAAAGACAGGTCATGCAAAGGAAGTGGGTTAAACTACCGCAACACACAGCAGTTTGAATCACGTTGTCTTGATGTAGTAAACAAGAGCAGAAGCGAGAACATGGGTTTGTATCGGAATGATCAACGGGTTGCTTGCCTGATGTAGTGGTAGTAGGGTACTGCCCTTCAGACGGATACTCGGGGTTATCCTCGGAGGCAGAACCTACCACGAAAGACACACCGAAGATAATCAACACATGACGATGTGCAACAATATGATGCATGCCATGACATGGCAATATGAATGTGTCTTGGCCTAATGCAAGCTAAAACAGAAAGGAATGAACTCATTTGAATCAAGGATTCAAATGTTTGTTCATTTAACATAGCCATGTTAGTGCATTATCTTATTTTGCTTAAACAGCAAGGTTAACTTGTTCTATCATGCATGAAACCATTACCAATGGATAGATTGAATTTTTCTGATCAAAATTCATATATAAATCTTTGCATTTGGAGTTACAGATTAATTTCTATGAATTTTTGAAGTTTGCAACAATTTTTGGAATTCTCTATATAAAAATAAATCCATTAATTAGTTATTGCGTCAGGGTGACGTCAGTGGTCAACGGGACGGTCCAGGTCAAACCAGAAAGTGGGTCCTGCATGTCAGTGTAATTAGTTTAACTAAAATAATAATTAATACTAATCCTAATTAGTCAGCAGGGCTCGGCCCTACATCATTAACCAGGGGTCAAGCCAGGCCCACCCGTGTTCAAGCGGTCGTGAGGTCAACTTCGCCAGCGTTTAGCCGCCGGCGAGGCGAGGCCGAATGATGGTTCAGTCTTGAGTTTCACCTCTGAGGCACCGTTCGAGGCGTCGTTGGGCTCTATGGGTAGCTGGGAGCGAGCCGCGGCGGGTGGTGCGGTTGGTTGGGCACGGGGTCGCCGGAAACGGCACAGACGACGAGTTTGGCGGTGGCCGGAGCTCGGGTGAGCTCGGACCCGTCGCTAGGAGGCAAGGCGAGGCACGTGGCTTGGTGCGTTGTGCTCCTGGGGATGTGGTGAGGTTAGTGGGCTAGGTGGCGTGCCCGTGGCATGGCCGGAGCTTCGTCGGTGACGAGCTCCGCGGCGGCGCATGCGGGCGAACTCCATATGGTCGCTGTGGTGCACAAGAAGGAGAGCGGAGAGGATAGGGAGGTGGCTAAGCTCACGGCGGTTGCGACAGAGCTGACGGCGAGGTCGGGGACGAGCCGGAGCAAGCGGGGCAGCGAAGGCGATCTGGCCGGCAGGAGGTTGAAGACGAGCTCGGTGAAGACGCTCGGGGGCCTCCGGCGGGGCGTGGCTCGGTCTGACGGTCGAGGAGGGAGTGGCGGAGCTTCAGGACACGGTGGCACGGCTACGGTGCCGGAACAGCGGCGGCTGCGTCGGCCATGGCGGAGGGGAGCGAGGGAGAGAGGCAAGGGGGAATGGACGTGTCCAGGAGGGTCAGTGCGCGACGTGGAGGTCGTCTAGGCCAGCAGAGCGGCGAGGGGAGGAAGCAGGGCGGCGGCCAGCTGCGTGGCACGCGCGGGTGCCGGCGTCGAGCACCTGGCTGCCTGCCTGGCCGAACCAAGCAGCTCACTGGAGCGGTGGCTGGGCTGGGCCGGCAGGTGGGCTTGCCAGGTGGGCACCAGATAAGCCTCTCTCTCTCTCCTTTTATTTCTGTTTTCTATTTCTCTGTAGGTTTGTGGCTTTATTAAAAATAGCTAGGCACTTCTAAAAATCCTAAAAATAATCAGAGGCTCTGTTTATAAAATCTCCAACAGCCCACACTTATTTTCAGAATTATTTGAGCATCTAAAATATTTACTAGCATTTAAATGCCCAAATGCAAATTACATATGATTTAATTCAATGGCCTTCTGTTGACCTAGAAAATTGTGCACCAATTTTTCCAGAGGTTCCAACCCAAGACAAAGAGGGTGATCTTTTTAGAAGGGCATTTCAGGTTCATTGAAAATATTTTTAGTAAACCTTAGTTGATTTCAGGGGGCGTTCTGGGGTTCTGTCTTCCCCAATTCAAGTTTCTGATGAAAGTAGACATGATGCAACACTCTAATGCATGGACTAGCTAGGATGTGACAACTCACCCCCACTCAAAAGAATCTTGTCCCGAGATTTAGGATCCGTCAGGAAGAAGGTGGGGTACTCAAGTCGAAGACGATCCTCCCTTTCCCAAGTAGCTTCTTGCTCGGAATGGTGTGACCATTGAACCTTGAAACTTGATATACGGCGTCGGTGGTGCGCTCGGCTTGATCAAGATCTGAGCAGGATATTCTCGATATGTGAGGTTATCACGGAGATCAAGCGTTTAGTGGTCCCTCCACGGATAGGATCAGAAACAGCGCTGAGTTGAGAAGCGTGGAAGACATCATGAACTCTGGAGAGATGCGGAGGTAGTTCCAACTAGTAGGCAACTTCCCCTCGTTTGGCAAGAATGCGAAAGGGTCCAATTTAACGAGGAGCCAACTTGCCTTTGATACCGAATCGATGGGTTCCCTTTAAAGGTGTAACCCGAAGGTAAGCCTTCTCGCCAAATTCATAAGTCATAGGCTTATGTTTGCGGTCATATTGGCTCTTTTGGCGAGATTGGGCCGGTTTCAATTTCTCACGAATAAGCATAAACCTGCTCTTACGCTTCTGGATCATATCCGGCCAAAGAGTTGTCTTTCCCGGTTTACGACCCGGTTAAGAAGCGTTCGACATTTTCGTCCATAAGAACTTGAAAGAGCTTTGCCCAAGCTAGCTTGATAACTATTGTTATAAGCGAACTTCGGTGAATGGGAGGCACTTCTCCCAATTCATACCAAAAGCGATAATGAAGCTCAAGCATATCCTCGAGAATTTGATTGACTCGTTCTACTTGACCACTTGATTGAGGATGGAAGGCGGTGCTAAAGGAGGCGAGTCCCCATAGCATTTGGAAACTCTCCCAAAATCGAGAGGTGAAGAGACTTCCACAGTGCGAGTTAATCTCAATGCAACACCATGAAGAGACACTATTTGGAGATGTACAATTCAGCTAGCTGGCTAGCGGTTATACTCTCACTGAGCGGGTAGGAAGTGGGCTACTTTGGAAAGGCGATCGACAACAACGAAGATAGCATTATTCCTTCTCTTGGTCTGGGAAACCCGGTAATGAAATCCATACCGATTTTATCCCATTTCCATTCCGGAATAGCCAAAGGTTGAAGGGTGCGGCGAGTCGTTGATGCTCGCTTTAACACTGACGACAGACGTCGCAATTAGCAATGTATTGAGCGATTTCTCTCTTCATCCTAGTCCACCAAAACCTCGGCGTAGGTCTTGATACATTTTAGTACTACGGGATGAATGGTGAGAGGGAATCATGAGCTTCCTAAGGATCAATTATCGTAGCTGTTGTTTCTTGGGAACCACCAAGCGGTTCTCGAAGAAGACAACACCTCGCTCATCTATGGAGAAACACTTAGCAGCTCCGCTAGCAATGTTCTCCTTGATCCGAGTTATTCCTCTATCATACCGCTGAGCGGTTATGATTTGATCCGTAAGGTTGGGTTTCGCTACCAGGGTGGAAAGGAATCCTCGAGGAACAATGTGAAGGTTAAGCTTACGAAATTCCTCGTGGAGAAGTGGTTGACTTTGTTGTAACATCAGGTTGTTACAATAGGATTTACGACTTAGTGCATCAGCCATGACATTGGCTTTGCCCGGGGTGTAAGTTATTCCTAAGTCGTAATCCGTGATCAACTCGACCCAATGTATTTGCCTGAGATTCAAATCCGGTTGGGTGAAGATGTATTTCAGACTTTGGTGATCAGTGTAAATTTCGCAACGATTACCGAGGAGGTAATGTCGCCAGGTTTTGAGTGCATGGACCACTGCTGCAAGCTCTAGATCATGTGTGGGATAATTATCCTCATGTGGGCCTTAACCGTCGAAGCGTAGGCAATCACATGGCGATCTTTCATGAGTATGCAACCTAGTCCTTGTCGCAGGCGTCGCAATAGATAACAAAGTCCTTAGAAATCTGGTGGTACAAGTACATGTGCGGATGTCGAGCGTCTTTTAGTTCTGAAAGCTGAACTTCGCCTTTGTGGAGTCCTCGAACTTTTATCTTTCTTGAGGAGTTCGGTTAGAGGCTTAGCAACCTTGGAGAAATTCTCGGAGCGGCGGAAATAGCTTCGCTAAACCAAGGAAACTCGAACTTGCTTGACCGTTTTGGTGGAGTCGATCAAGGGCGGCTTGAACTTCGCTTCGGGATTGACATCAATGCCCTTACCGGAGATTACATGGCCCGGATAGGTCGCCGGCAGCAGAATTCACACTTAGAGAATTTGGCATAAAGGCGATGCTCTCGAAGTTTCATCAATACTAGCCTTAGATGTTCGGCATGTTCTTCCTCATTTTTGGAGTAGATGAGTATATCATCGAGGTATACCACGACGAATTTATCCAAATACTCCATGAAGATCGAGTTCATTAACCGAGAAAAAGTGGCTGGAGCATTGGTTAAACCGAAGGACATGACAGTGTACTCGTATTGGCCATATCGAGTAACAAAGGCCGTTTTGAGAATGTCCCCGTTCTTGATTTTGATTTGATGGTAGCCCAACCTCAAATCCATTTTGGAAAAGACTGAGGATCCAGCGAGCTGATCATACAGGTCGTTGATCTGAGGGCGGATACTTGTTCTTGATGGTGACCAAATTGTGAGGCGGTAATCCACAACCATCGATCCGTTCCATCCTTCTTCTTGGCGAAGGGGCAGGGCAAGCCCATGGAGAAGAACTAGGGCGGATGAAACACTGTCGTGGAATTGTCACGGCGGATGTCTCGTGAAAGGACTTAGTCGCGGGGCCATCGTGCGGGTTAACTTAGAGGAGTTAAAGCGGGCGCAAATACGAGAGTTATACTAGTTGGCCCGATGAAGGTAAAAGCCTACGTCTAGTTTGTGATGGGATTGATGTGATTTCGGCGACTAGGGAGCAATAGCTTCGCCTAAGCCTCGAATTCTCTGTCCTCAAACCGTCGTCGGGTCGTCCCCTTATATACGGGTTGGCCTTGGGCGGTCTCTGAGTCGATCCGGCTCATACAAGTGTCCGCTCGGTCTCTTCTCTCTTATCTTCTGGCCCAAGTTACATGACTAAGGCGGTTTACATTTATGGATCTTAATCCGCCTCTGGGCTCTGGGCCTCATGCCTTCGTGGGCCCTAATTTCAGACGAGGGTAAACCGGCCCCTTCAGGGCGGTTTATATTCAGTAGTTATATCCCCAACATTAGGCCCCAGATTGACTTGAACCGGTTCATGTTAATCTTCAACATCTTCAGGAAACTCTGAATCTCCCTCTATATTTCGTAAACCGCCATTTTCTTGAACCGCCGTGACGTCATCCTCCGATCGCAGCAACGGGGCGCCTTGACGTCATCCTTAATAAAGAAATCCAAACAGTAAGATTCCCTTCATTTAATACTATCCCGGAAATCGAGGCGACCGCTGCGCCGTCCGCCGCTTTTGACTCCTCGATTCTCGCACTTGTTGATTGCCCCGTTTCCTTATAAATAGACCGGCGGGCCCTTTCCCTTCTTCTTCCGCGCTTCTTCCTCCTCGCGACGTTCCAGCTCTGAAGCTCCACCATCGCCTCCGACCTTCGACCGCCGCGTCAGCGCCAGGCCGCTGCATCAACCTGACTGGACCAGAAGCTCTTTAGCGCTCCTCGGCTGTTCGGTACATCGGGTAAGGCTCCTCTTAAAGCCCTAGATCCGCATCTGAAGGTCCCTGTTCCTCTTGTAGTTCATAGGTGTTCATCTTAGTGTCCTCATACTGCCCTGCCATGGCCGTACGATTCAACCGTAGTATACATCCTGTGCAGCGACCGCTCCGCCCGTCGGTTTAACTCTTTGTGCATCTTTCATTTTGTTGAGATCCTCTTGTTTGGGGCCTTACGAACCTTCCGCCCTTCTGAGGCTTGCATAGGTCATGAGAAATTTTCTTCTTGAATCTTGGTAGATCTAAATTACCTCCATTCGTATGTGAAATCTGTTTACATCCACACTTAGTCGATTTTCGATTCTGTCTCTTTCGGCCGTTTGACTTTTGATAGCTAATCCGTCCTCCATTAGTCCTCGGTTAAACGGAATTGGCTGCGAATCGCCGGTTTAACATTGTATAATGTGTACGAACCGTTAATGGTGAATCGTTCTTTCCTTCGCGGTTTAGTCTTCGGAATGGCCAAACAATTCTCAGCCTGCAATTGGGTCGGTCTAAGGTCAGCGAGGCGCAACTCAGCGGATCGTCTGCTGGCGCTTTAGCTCGAAAAATGTCATCCTTTGGCGGGTTCGGATGCGAATGCCCTCTGATCCATAAGAAGGAGAAGTAATTGTGTTTGTGCAGCACTTAGACCGGGATTCTGCCGCCGGATCAAAATTCTTAGGGATGTCCTTGCAGTTTTCAACTCCATCCACAGGATATTGGTCGAACTCCGTGTCAAATATATGCAATTTCCAAGTTTTACGTGAAGTCTACCTTCAAGAAGAACCATCTGTGGAGCTGTTGCGGATTTCTTTCACTGAACCGCCGTCAGAAATTTCGGATAGCCCTAACTGCGGAGTTGGGCGGCGTTTCAATCGAGAAAAGGAAGGAAGTAGATTTTCCTCACGCCAAACACCATAGCCATCGAAAGATTGGAACCAAACCTGGTTCTACTACGAATACTGCTCGACAGCGAGAATCCTTTGCGGGTTACCGTCCTCACCGGCAGCAACCATCATCCGTTGCCTTTACGCTTGACATTGCGGGCGGAAGAATTTTGCGCCTCAAATTATTAAACTCCGGGCTCTAATGGCCAATGGACTAAGCGGTGTGGACCTTGTGCGATCTTTGGGTTTCTTGGGGCATCTTGCCATTAAGCCATGGCCGGATTGATGCTGCGAATACTGGCAGCCTCCAAGACCCTCAGAGGCGTCACGGGCTACCAATAAGCGAGCTTGAAGTCACGAAGCGATAAAGAGGCTGCTTGATGAACCGATCTCATACAGCCAAACCGGGTTGGCTCCATTACGTGTTGCCAACAAACCGCCTCTGATGAGCTCTGCTCACCGATTTTCTGATTTTTAATACTTTGTTGATATACATTAATCCTTGTTACCTCGCAGGCTAACAGCTCCTTCTGGAAACGGACCAAACCGGCCCGGGCTCCGCGTGTAAAGTCCAAGACCACCAAGAAGGCTGGCAAAAGGAAAACCGTCGAGTCTTCTGATCCGCCGGAAGACGAAGATTCAGAAGCTGAGGTAAAGCTTGATATCCTCACGAGGGAGTCGCCGTAAACCGGCTCTCCTCTTTGTGTTTCTTCTTGCTTGTAGCTTGTTCCTTTTTATTCTTCCTTTTACTGACAATTTTAACTCCCAGGATGATGCTGAAGCCAGTCATGCCGACCACGTTGAGGTAATCTTTCTTTCTTCCGAATCCGACCTCGTACCGGTTAAAAGAATTCGCCGCGCGGTCCGGAAAGTGAAAAATCTCATTCCTATGCTCATCGAATCCAAACCTTTCCTTGAAGACCACGGCAGGCTGAAAGCGCGTACAACCCGGCACGATGGCCAACAGATTACCTCATCCGGTTTACCGGATACACCAACCCGAAGCGTCGTCCGGAGGTGATTTGTTCTCTGGCGTTACCCTTTAAAGGTTTCTTCGATGTCCTCTCAATCCGTCGACCGAATTATCAGGCCTCTTCCAACTCCTCTGGCGGTTCATCAACCCGCAAGCTGCCTCCGCTTAAAGTTGCGGCGGGGTAAGCATCATACTACATCCCGCCAATTCGGTTTATATTTGCGTTGGTCGGTTTATCTTATTCTAATTACGAACACTGCAGCACCAAGGCTCGCTTGAGCAAAAAGCGAAAACCCTTGACCCTCTGCGGATGTTGATCGGAGAAGACCCGAGCAGCATGGTGAAAATCCGAAATCGCTAAAAATAGCTCTGGCGGGTTGTACCAAGGCGACAATGCTGATCCATGAAACGGGCGGAGGCCCAAGTGGAAACCTCGCATCCTGCTCCACGAGTCCGGCCGCAGGCGGGTCGTAATTGTTGAACCGCCGAGCCAAAAAAGACCGCCAATCCGGCCAGCCGGTCAAAAATGATGATATCATTGTGGCCAGACGCGGCTACCACTCCTAGCCAACCGGTCGCTTTAGCAAAACACAGCGCCAAGGAAGAGTCTACTACTATGAGCAAAGATAAGGGGAAAACTGATATGTCGACTTATGACAACCTCTACGCCCAAGAACTTCCTCCGGCTTTCGAACCGGCTCTACACAAGCCGTGACTTTGAAGCGGTGCAGTGCATCGCATGAAGGACGCTATGAGGTAAGAAGTTATGCCTCTCTTATGCAGATTCTGTGTAGTAGCCCCCAAAGGTCGGTTCAACTTAGCATAGTTAAACGGCACTTAACTTTGTGTAGAACCCATACACTTTAAACTTGATCTTGTAGCCCCCAAGGGTCGGTTCAACTTAGCATAGTTAAGCCGGGACTTAATTTCTGCATCCCCATATGGCCCGAGATCAACTAGCCATTAGCCCCAAGTGCCAAGTTGAATATTTGTATTGAGCTTGGGACTTTATAATGAAACAACTAACGTGCTCCCTTTGTTATCGAATGAGATATACCGACAAACCGTGCAACTCAAGGACCTTCGTGCCAATCTGGAAACTCAACAGCGAAACCACCAAGGCCAAGGATGAATTGAAAACTGCCTTGGCCACTATGGAACAGTTGAAGGAGTGGTATAAATCCGGCGGGCCAATTGGGACACCGAAGGCGGTTTGAAAAAGCAGGCGGAAGATGCTGAATCAGCTCTTAAACCGGTGGTGAAGAGCTTACGGACTAAAGCGCCAAGTTCATGCCATGACCTCTGCCATCTTTGGTAAGAAAATTTGCCTTGATTACCCTGTTTTGATTTTTCGCCGGTTTAACTTTGGCTATGCGAAACCGGTGCGAGCAAGCGTATTGCTCATCGGGCTCGATGTGCGGAAGAAACTCAAGGCCGCTTACGCTGATTGAGCGAGTTGTATACGGCGCCAGTGAGTCATATGTGCCACATCGTGCGACAACACAGCTCCATCCTTGATCAAAGATACCTTTGGACCGGTGTCCATGGTTAGGGGCAACGAAGAGTTAAAACGATCCGTGGCGGGCTGGCACTCTCTGGCTCTAACTTCGCGCCAAAGGCGTGGATAAGCGGATCTTGATCCGGTGACATAACCAAAGGTTTCCCAGCGCTCAAGAAGAGCGGTGAAGCCTTTGATAATGATGCCTGAAGCGAATAACAAAGGAGATCGTCTGCTGGCGAGTCATGGTAGCGAAGCCAACTGGCGGTTCACCGCTCTTTCTATGATGCAAACAACAAGCGGGTGGAGTTGTCATTCCAGTCTGAGCCTTGTTCCTCCAATCCGTAAGCACACTTATGCCTGGCGTTGATCCGGTGAGCTTATAAGTGAAGAGGCATCTTCGGGCCTTAACCGGATTATTGGTCTACCGATGACTTCCGGCCTTTGGGTGATGAAGAGGAAGAAGTTGAACCGGCGCGGCGCCCCTCTTCCTCCGTCAACTGGCGAAAGCGTAATCCGTCGGGCGGGTGATGCATCGAAGCGCTAGTCATGGCGCCATCGCGAAACACGGGCCGTGGAAGGCTTTGTAATAGAATAGCCAGCACTTTGTTTTTGAACATGCTTTTATGCTCTCGATCGTAACCTTCACGCGGAGGTGCGATACTTTGGTTTGAAGAATTGAAACCTTCAATGTATTTTGCTGCAATCACAAATTCTTAAACGCCACGGCGGCTTGTGTCGCTCGCCGACTTGTGTCGCCCGACCGACTTGTGATGCTTATATACTTATATAAGAAAATATTGATGTATATGATCAAAACCTTGCGATATAAAATACACCCGGCGCGGGCATGCGATTGAAGCGGAGGTTGTATAAACCATTACCGTCAAAGGAAAACAACTCCTGTGTTTATAATGCGGTTTACCGTGTAAAGCGTGTCGGGTCATAACAAGCCCCTGTTACTCCATAATGGGATGTTAACGAGAAAAAACCAAACCGAAACAAACATCTCGGATTAAAATGGACGAATTCCATTAATTGACAGCTTGAACCGGTTTAAAAAGGTTGTCGGTTTAAGAAGGCCAATAAAATCAAATATGAGTTATGAAAACCATATGGAAGCAAAGGCAATGATAAAACCGTTTGCAATAAGAGGCTTTCTTGAGCGATCGAGATGGTGTTACCATGGTCGACAGGGACCAAGCTCCCCATAAGATGTAGCTATGGTTCAAGTCAGCGAGGTCAAGCTGAAACCGTGGCATTATGCCGATCAAGTGGCATGGCAATGGTTCGGGTTCGACCAAGCCCCAAGTGACTCTATGGCCTTAGGCCGACCAAAAGGCGTGTTGGTTCAGATGTGACCATGTCCCCAAGTGATCTGGTGGCTTCGCCCATCAAAAGGTGTTGCATTGGTTGGACACGACCAAGCCCCAGATGACATAAAAACTTCGAAAAGCAAGATCAAGGGCTAAACCGGAGGCTGCTGCGACAAAAACTCCATGTACCCAAACGGACTTTTTGAGCGGATACCCGCTTTAGCGAGGCTCGGTTTATTGCTTTTATTCAAAATATATACATTGTCATAATATGTACATAAGTAGAGCCGATGGCTCGGGTATAATAAGGCGAAGATGAGCTATGTTCCATGGCTGTTGGTCTCCTCTTCGGCGTCGTGAGTCTTTTCGCTCTCGAACATCAATCGAGATAGTATGACCCGTTGTGCAGATTCTTGCTGACCACAAAAGGCCCTTCCCAAGGTGGGGATAGCTTGTGCATATCATGCGGTCTTGAATGAGCGAAGCACCAAGTCTCCTTCACGAAGGTTGGTTTTAACCCGCGGCTGTGATACTGGCGAAGATCCTGTTGGTAAATCGCCCGAGCGAGCAGCCGCCATATCTCGCTCTTCATCGGTCGATCCAAAGCGTCCTGCCGTGCAGCCTCGCTATCTGCCTCAACATAGGCTGCCACTCGGCGAGTCATAGCGGATATCATTGGGAAGGACGGCCTCCGCTCCATAAACCATAAAGAGCGGTGTGTATCCGATTGGATCTGTTAGGGGTAGTATTTATACTCCATATCACGGATGGTAGCTCTTCTACCCAACAACCGGCGTTCTCTCGTAAAGGGACCATAAGCGGGGCTTGATACCTCTCAAGATCTCTGATTAGCTCGTTCCGCTTGACCATTGGACTGCTGGTGGGCCCTTTGAAGAAGCGTCAAGCGGATGTGCTCACGTTCACAAAACTCCTTCATGGCTCCCTTGGACAAATTGGTGCCATTGTCCGTGATGATTGTGTGGAAACCCAAACCGGAAGATCACCCTTTTATAGGCCCGAACGCCGTGGCGCATCACACTTGCTAACGAGGCTCGCCTCGACCCACTTTGTAAACTTGTCAGCTGCGACCGACAAGTGTGTTTTCTTGTCCTTGGACCTTTTAAAGGCCCCACCATGTCCAGCCCCCAAGTTGCAAGCGGCCAAGTAATTGGAATCATCCTCAATTCTGGGCGGTATGTGAGCTGCGTCTAGAAAACCGGCAACCATCACATCGCTGACGGATCCTCCGCATCGGCATGGGCGGTCAACCAATAAAAACCATGGCGGGCGCTTTGGCCAAGGATTTTGAACCGGCGTGGTGACCTGATCCCCTTCATGGATCTCACGCAATATCTCACGGCCTTCCTCGGGGACACACAGCGGCTGAAAGCATACGACACGCTTTGCAATGATGCAACTTCGCCATTATATATGGTCATAGACTTAGACCGCGAATTATCATCAGACCCAGCGTCTCATCTTACGTAACTTCGCCCGGTTCATGTATGCCAAATAAGGGGCGTCAATCCGGAATGATATGCAAGGCTGCCACCAAGCGAGCCTCCGGATCAGGAATAGCCAAATCTACTTCATCGGGAAGCTTAAGCGGCGGTTATGCGATACATCAAGGAAGACATTAGGCGGGACGGTTTACGTTGAGAGCCCGGCCGGCTTAGAGCATCCATAACCGTTCTTCGGCGATCCACATGGTCCACGATATCCTTTAAAGTGTCCTGCAACAACATCCACCTCCCGTGATGCGCAGCCATGAGTGGATCTTTGGAATCCCAAGTACACGATACTTCTTTGGGCCACCAAGTCCGAGTCACCAAAGCATTTAACACGGCTGAGATTCATCTCCTTAGCCATCCGGAGACCATGGAGCAAAGCTTCATACTCAGCTGCATTGTTAGTACAAGGGAACATTAAGCGGAGAGCGTGTGAGAACTTGTCACCTCGCGGGGAAGTTAATCGACTCAGCCCCGAGCCCTCAATTACTGGACCCATCAAAGTGAATGGTCCAATAGGTATGATCCGGCTTTTCTTGGTAGCTTGCAACTCCGTCCAATCATTAATGAAATCCACAAGTGCTGAGATTTCTTTGCCGTCAAGGCACATACCTTAAATCGTCTTGCCCAAGTTCTATAGCCCACTTAGCAATCCGGCGATCGCTTCCGGTTACGTATGATATCGCCCAAGGGGCTGAGCCGACCACCGTGATGGGGTGCCCTGAAAATATTGCTTCAGCTTCCGACTTGCCATAAAAACTCCATATACCAACTTACGCCAATGCGGATATCTTTGCTTAGACTCAATGAGGACCTCGCTGATGTAATAAACCGGCCGTTGAACGGATACTCCTTCCTGCCTCCTTCGTTCCACCACAATGGCTACGTTGGCTGCCACGGCATTAGCGGCGACATATATGAAGCGGCTCCTTGTCAATGGGAGCGGCGAAACAGGAGGGTTGCCAACGCGCTTTAAGTCCTCAATGCTTCATCGGTGGCTGAACTCGGACAAACTGATCCGTCTTCTTGACATCTGGTACAAAGGAATGGCCTTCTCTCCTAGGCGGTGATAAACCCGGCTTAGCGCGACAATCCGACCCGCCAATCGCTGGACATCATTGATGCACTTTGGCTTAGCCAAGGAGGTGATAGCTGTAATTTTATCGGATTAGCTTCAATCCCCATGCGACACAAGAAAACCCAATAACACTGCGGAACACGAAGACACACTTAGCGGGTTGAGCATCATCTAGTACACCGCAAGTTGTCAAAAGTTTCCTTTAGATCCTCAATCAACGTTTCCTTCCTCCTTGACTTAACCACAATATCATCCACATAAGCATGCACATTCGGCCGATCTGTTCATGCAAGCAATTCTATCATAGCGTTGATAAGTTGCTTGGGCTCTTGAGCCCAAAGGCATAGATACATAGCGAAGGCTCCAAAGGGGTGATAAGCGCCGTCTTCTCCTGGTCCTTAACCGCCATCTTAATCGATGATATCCGAATATGCATCCAAAAGCTCAAGCGCTCACAACCCGTCGTAGCATCAATAATCGATCAATGCGGGGGAGGCGAAAGGATCTGCTGGACAAGCCTTGTTAAGATCTGTGTAATCCACACACATCGCCAAGTGCCATTCTTCTTAAGGACCAACACGGATTAGCAAGCCACTCGGATGGAAAACTTCAGCGATAAACCCTGCCGCTAAGAGCACGGCAACCTCCTCTCAATGGCCTTGCGCCTCTCCTCGTTAAACCGCGAAGAAACTGCTTTACGGTCTGTACTTGGGATCAACATTAAGAGTGTGCTCGTGAGTTCCCTCGGTACACTGGCATGTCGGAAGGTTTCCATGCAAAAATGTCGATTCTCACGGATGAACTTCGATGGGCGCTTTCCTATTTAGGATCCAAGTTAGCGATGGTGAACTGCTTGGGCGAATCGCCGGGCACAAAATCAACAAGTTTAGTCTCGGCCGCCGACTTAAACTTCAAATCCGGATCGTGCTCACGTAGTTGGCTTCTTCAGCGGGGTCATATCCGCCGGATCAACATTGTCTTTATAATACTTTAACTCTTGATGGCACAAACCGACTCTGCATAAGCCGCATCACCTTCCTCGCACTCCAACGCAATCCGGCGGCTCCATGAACCGTTATCGTCCCTTTGTGACCCGGCATTTTCAGCTGCAAATAAACATAACAAGGCCGTGCCATAAACTTAGCATAAGCGGCCGCCCAAAGCGAGGCGTGGTAAGGGCTTTGGATTTTCACCACCTCAAACGTCAATGTTTCCGATCTGGAGTCATGTTCATCCCCGAAGGCCACCTCCAGAGCTATCTTACCGACCGGGTATGCTGACTTGCCAGGCACCACACCGTGAAACACTGTGTTGGACGGTCTGAGATGCCTATCTGTTAACCCCATATGTCGGAAGGTCTCGTAGTACAGGATGTTGATGCTGCTCCCACCATCCATAAGCACCTTGGTAAACTTGTATCCTCCCACCTGAGGTGCCACCACTAGGGCTAGCTGACTCGGATTGTAAACCCGGGGAGGATGGTCCTCTCTGCTCCATACGATGGGCTGCTCTGACCAGCGCAGTAATGTCTGGTGTGGCGGTTCAACAAACCGACCGCCCGCTTACGAAGTTTCGGTCTCTTTGTCCAAGCTGGTGGTAAAGACATAGTGCGGTCCACCGTTCAAGCGCTGGATTACTTTGGTAACCCATTGCTGCTTTGTTGTTGATTGTAACCCCTTAGTTCGGTTGTTACGATTGCTCACGATTGTCCTGCCGCCCGGATTACCACGAACCACGGGCGAATTTCCTCCACCGTAACCCGCACGGACCACTGAACGCCACGGGCCCTTGATCATACCGGAAAGCATTAGAATTTTGAACTCTGCATGATATAACAATCCTTCGAGGTGGTTATTTGGTGCCTCCTTCGTCCCATGCTTGGACAAGGTTGATTCAATAGGTAATTCAAGCGATCCGGATTGTGACTGGCGCACCGCCCGGTTTGATTACTTACCCTTGCGCGTGACCCTTGTCTGTAGCGTTGGTGTTAGCTATGAAGCCCATGTTACCGTTTGCCTTCGCTTGTTTCCTCCATTACTGCCGGTGATCTTTCTTGGCCTCTGGGTTGCTGTTACATTTTCCCTTCCTATTTCGTCATCCTCCTCGGACTCGGGATCCTTGGTGCTGTCGGAATCAGCATACTTTACTAAACGCCCATGAGTGCCCATATCATTGCAAAAGCGCTTCATGCGACCCAACTTCAACTTTAGCGGTTTGAGCGGCGGTTGGCTTCTAGGGTTAAGATCGCGAGTCGGGGTTGATCCGGTCTAAGAATGTAAAACTTCGAAGCGGCGCGCAATGGGTTGTGGATTCTCCCTCTGCTGGACACAAGCCGCTAAATCCACCACAGACATGGGCTGTTTACGGTGTCTTTGAAATTTTGAATGAACGGGTCCATGGCGGGTCCATGAACTGATTGAGTTAGGCGGCAAGTTCTTCAACCAAATGCAGGCGTACCTTCCAACATCATGGTGAAATACTTCGCCGCTGCAGCTTCATCCACATCCGGCATCTCCATGGCCATCTCATAGCTTTCTATCACGCTTACGGAGCCAAATCAGCGGTATAATTAGGCACCTTGCGTGGCCCTTTGAAATCCTTGGGCAAGCGTACATTGCGTAAAGCGGGGGCGAGGCAAAGGCACCCCAAAGAGCGAGCGTGACCCCGGTTCAAAGATGGTCGGCCGAACCGGCGCGAGTTGATGATCCTCATGTTGCGCTGCCAACTCGGCCTCCCCGTGCTGGCCGGTCCACCACCACTTGGCGTCTTGAAGCCACCGCGGGTTATTGCCCGCAGGCGGACGCTGCGCATTGCTTGTCGGCGGTTCATCTGCGCGGCTATAACTCCGGCTTAGGCGGGGTGGAGTGGATCCGATCTTGGCGTATGAATATGCTTCTGTTGAGCGAGCCGTCTGAGAGCTCTTTGACCCGGCGTGTTTCTACCGCTGCGGTGAATCGCCCGATGGAATCGCCTCAACGTGCGCAGCGCAACAAGGTTATCCATCGGGTTGGAGTAGTGACCGGAGTGTCTGCACGATCTGCAGGCGCCCGGCATGATGGCGGCAGATCTATCTGCACGGGCTGAACGGTAGCGCCGTCCGAGTGCTTCGGCTGGTTCACCACCGGCGGTGGATTCTTGGTCCACCTTACAGGGTATTAAAGCTCTCTTCCTCGAAAACCGAAGGCAAGCGGGATCTGTACTTCCTTTTCATGACTTCATGTGGCGCGCTCGATCGGCATGAGCCTATAAGCACTGTGCATCCAGCGGCCCGTTCGCGCTATCCTCACGTCATGGCTGCGGATCCGCTTTAGCTTTAGTGATCTGCTCCTTCACCTTTGCAATCTCTGCGTTGCGCGGTCTTGATCCGCCGGGTTAGCCTCGCCATGGCGCGCAATGCATCGAACAGCTACGATAAAACTTGAGCGGTGGGCGCGGGGCCTCCTTCCGGCAGCCATCACCGCTGATGAGCTGGCGACCATAGGGCGCGTGATCGAAGAGTGAAGCGTAAACGTGTATACCGGCCATGAAGATTCCAACCGGTTGGGTAGATCAAAGTGCGGAATACTCTCCCGTCGGAACAGCCCCGATCGGCCATCTTGCGGTGGTACAGAGACTCGGTTTCTCCGGTGACGACTTCGTCGCCCGAGTGAACAACGGTTTCGCCGCCGAGATGCTGATCCGCCCTCATAGTCTCCGTGGGCGACTCCCGCAGCTGCAGCTTGACGGCGGTTTAGCGGGCAGGATTCTTCTTCGCCCGTGAGCCGTCTCGGCGAAGTCGGTGCGGATGTCCGGCCCGGCCACTGGCTCGCCGATCTTGCCCGATGAACACGTGTATGCCACCAAAGGGACCCGGTACCCGTACTCGTCGAGCGGCCTCGGGGCCCAGTCTACATCGTCGATGTAGAGCTTTCCATGACGACTCTTAGTCATCCGGCCCACAGCATAGCCTTGAGTCGCCGAAATTGCCCCTAAGATCATCAAACCATCGTCGCGATAGCCCACGGTGGGCGCCAAGCTGTCGTGGAATTGTCACGGCGGATGTCCTCGTGAAAGGACTTAGTCGCGGGGCCATCGTATGGGTTAACTTAGAGGGTTAAAGCGGATGCAAAGACACGAGTTATACTAGTTCGCCCCTTGATGAAGGTAAAATCCTCGTCTAGTTTGTGATGGGATTGATGTGATTTCAGCGACTAGGGGCAATAACCGCCTAAGCCTCGAATTCTCTGTCCTCAAACGCCGCGGATCGTCCCCTTATATACAGGTTGGCCTTGGCGGTCTCTGAGTCGATCGGCTCATACAAGTGTCCGGCTCGGTCTCTTCTCTCTTATCTTACGGCCCAAGTTACATGACTAAGGCGGTTTACATTTATGGATCTTAATCCGCCTCTGGGCTCTGGGCCTCATGCCTTCGTGGGCCCTAATTTCAGACGAGGGTAAACTGGCCCCTTCAGGGCGGTTTATATTCAGTAGTTATATCCCCAACAAAACCCTTTTGCAAGGACTCATCGAGTTGTTTCTTAAGCTCGGCTAGTTCTAGGGGTGCCATCTTATAAGGTCTTCTAGAGATTGGGACGGTTCCTGGGACAAGGTCTATCATGAACTCGACATCCCTGTCAGGTGGAACACCTGGCAGTTCCTCTGGAAAGACATCCGGGAAGTCACAGACTACCGGAATATCTTCAAGGTCTGGAAGAGGGTTGGCATTTAGAGAGTAGAGGCGGCCTTTCGAGACACTCGGGTCAAAACATTGATTGTCTTGCCCGATGGATGGGTGAGTTGAACAGTTCTAGTAGAGAAATCAATCTTAGCGTAATGGGCTGACATCCAGTCCATATCCAAGATGATGTTTATGTCCGAGGACTTGAGTGCTATTAGAGATGCAAGGAAGACTAATCTGTCGACAATGATTTCATTTCCATGGCTGATTCTAGAGGTTTGCCATCTGGAACCAGGAGTTTGAATTTCCATGGAGGTGGGCATGTCACTAAATGTGGTGTTGTGCAATCGAGCATAGCTCGAGAGATAAATGAATGAGATGCTCCGATGTCGAAGAAGAACGATTGCGGATGTCAATTAACAAGGGCGTGCGAAAGCGATGTTGGGTTCCTCATGAGTCTCCTTAGCTGAAACGTAGTTGACATGGCCACGAGCAGTGGTGGCTGGCTTGGCGTAGAGCACCTTTCCTGCTGGCTTGCCACGGCCAACAGACTTGCCGAACTGATTGGGATTGTTGTTCTGGGGACACTCGCGGATGTAGTGACCCGTCTCCCCACACTTGAAACAAGTTATCACATTGGGGCGTGGGGCAGCACTAGCAGCAGGGCCACCATAGGTCTTGGCCGGTACATACTGCTGGTTGGGACGAGGCGCCTCACAGGATGGCCTCGGAGTGAACCTGGGTGGCAGAGCAGTGTTTGGAATCTAGACCTGGTGCTTCTGAGATCCAGAGCCGGATGAAGATCCAAAGTCACGGGAGTGCTTGCGTGAAGCTTCAAAGTCAGTCTGTCCTGTCTCAGCATTGATGGCCTTGTTGACTAACTTCTAAAAAGAGGTGCACTCATGCAGACGAAGGTCACGGCGAAGCTCGGGGCTAAGTCCCTTGCATAACCTTGCCTGCTTCTTGGCGTCGGTGGATACCTCTTCAGGAGCATATCGTGCTAGGTTTCCAAACTTGCGACTGTATGCATCCATAGTCAGTCTACCCTGGGTGAAATTGCAGAACTCTTCCCTCTTGCGATCCATGAGACCTTCCGGGATGTGATGCTCACGGAAAGCCGCACTGAATTCAGCCCAATTAGTGATTTGGCCGACCGGGCGCATAGCCTCAAAGTTTTCCCACCAAAGGCTAGCAGGGCCTTCGAGGTGATAGGCAGCAAAGGTAACCTTATCGGCTTCCAGCCTTCGTTGGCGAAACGTAGCTTGTGGAGTGATCTTTGCGAAGCCAGTCATCTTCATCGAGAGGCTCGACGAAATGATTAAACTTCGGTGGATACAACTTGACAAAGTCATTGATTGACACCAGATCGTTCCTCGGCTGGCGTGCAGTATTCTGCTCAATCCGCTCCAGCAAGCGGTTGGTCTCACGCTTGTTTAGATTCGCCTCCGGCATAACCCGGCCAGAGAAGGCGGTTGAGGCAGATTTTCATTCCTGGCTGCACTGGCTTCACCCTGCTCCAGAGCAGCCGGGTTGTTGCAAGTGTTGACCATCCTAGGAAAACAAGACAACGGTTTAGACAAGGATGGCAAAATCTGGGCAAGGAAGTGCGGAATGTAATGGATAACACGGAATGCAGAGATGTTCATCCGTATGACATGGTAATATAAAAACTGCCATATATATACCAACGGTCATACACACCATACATAGTTTAGTACAAGCCCAGGCTAAAGTACAACTAAGATGAAAGACGTTACATCTCATCAGAGGCATTCCAAGCTCCTATACATTATTTTCCTACACCTCCGAAATTGATACACACCAAGTCATATTCCACAGGTCACGCAGGACGGTGGAAATACAACTATTACAATACTAGAGATACTACTACTAACTCAGACAGCTCCGTAGTAGTCCTCATAGAAGTCACCTCCATAGCACAGGAGTTCAACGTGACCATCAAGAGACAGGCGGTCTGAGGAGCTTGTGGACCATAGGGGCTAGGATGAGGTCTTGGACCAACAAGCGGTGGCTGCAGGGGACCACGGGGTGGGGTGATGCCTCCCACATCCGCCAATCCACCATGTCTGGCGAGCAGATCTCACGAGGATCTGAGATCCTCGTATCCATACATCCAGCTTACGGCCGGTGCAAACCCGAGTCAAAGTGGCCCAATGATCGGCCACGGTGTTGAAAAGCTCCAGTCTCAAGGCCCGATTCTCTCGGTCCTTATCCTCGAGCATCTCGGCAGTGGTGCGAGTTCGTGAGTCCTCATGCGTGGAGTCAGCATAGATAGCCTGGAGATACCCTTACGCTCCCGGGAGTGAAGCTGGCATATAACGGAAGTCGGTGTCCCGAAGCAGACCAGTCCTGACTCGCATGATGGTCATCATGGAATAGGGAGCATCCTGCACAGCCATCTCAATAGTGACCCCGAGTGTGATAGCCTGGCTTATTAGGGATGATAGACTACTCATATCAATAAGGAATTCCTTCTTTTCCGGGAGCCCATTCGGACAGAACTCCAAAGTTAAGCGTGCTCGGCTTGGAGTAGTGTCGGGGATGGGTGACCGCCGAAGTTTCTCCGGAGTGCGCATGAGTGAGGACAAAGTCGCGAGAAAAGACTAGTATTGATCTGTGGGGCCAGTCTAGATCCGCCAGAGTAACGACCACCGGCGGGTGTGTCAAGGCGTTACAAGTTAGTAATCGAGCCGACCCTCGCGGTTACGGATGGTTGCGGACAGGTGCGTGGTCATGTTGTTCATGGCGTTTGTGACCCGTCGTGGCACCCGACATGGCACATGTACCGGATGGAAGCCTGAGCGTTTGTGCCAGAGGAGCGTTCTGTGGCCCGACGAGGGCGTCGGTTCCTCTGAGTGGGGGTGTATGTGATAGCACGGCTTATTAGGGATGATAGACTACTCATATCAATAAGGAATTCCTTCTTTTAAGGAGCCCATTCGACGAGAACTCCAAAGTTAAGCGTGCTCGGCTTGGAGTAGTGTCGAGGATGGGTGACCGGCGAAGATTTCTCCGGTGCGCACGAGTGAGGACAAAGTGCGCAGAAAAGACTAGTATTGATCTGTGGGGCCAGTCTAGATCCCGCCAGGAGTAACGACCACCGGCGGGTGTGTCCGGGGCGTTACACCGAGTCCATAGGAACAGTGGAGGGGCTCGGTAGATCCAGGATAAGAAGGAAATATCTTGACAATGCAGAAATATTGGCTTTGATTAAAGTCTCGGAATTGCTCTTCAACGGTGTATTCGGGATACCAACGGTAACCCGTCTCGATCATTACCCGGACTAACATAGCAGTATGACCGGGCACATCGAGGCACCGGGTCAGGCGAACCACTTGGTTCTGAGCACGAGTGGCCATCTGAAAGCACAACCACAATGCAAAGACATTATAATTTCTAGGGAAAATTGGACAGCATAACAGTTGTAAATGCTCTGGAGCAGATTTGAGACATTCACAACAGATTGCAAAACCACTCAACAACATCATATCAAGGTTACGGTTCAGCGATAACATACTAAAGTAGTAGAAGCTGTCTTGAGGCGGTAACCAACAATCCTATAAGTTACTACGGATTAGTAACACGTGAACCTGATAGAGAGAAGAGAGCCTAGTCCTTAACCCACGTAGAATGAGGAGAATGACACAGACCAGAGGGCATAAGGTAAAGGAGTAAAAAGAGCCTTACGTTCCCTCCCACAATCAATTCCCCTACATATAACTAAAGCACTTCTAGACTCGACATCGACCGGTTTGGCTTAGCGAACCTCTGAGCAGTCCGCTCGATGCCAGCGCATCGGGACCCCAATTCCAAGTCACATCGATCTAGGCGGTAACACCTCATATCACTTTGCGGCCTCACGCACGATATTCCCACGGGTGTCGCCTTACCATGGCGGGACCGTTTAGCCTTTTGGCTCACGTATATGATAGTGTCGCTAGCATCCATATGACAGAGAACCCGGGCCGACATAGCGATCGTGAACCCAGCGGCACTAACCCATGGGGACAGCATACATGAATCACATCGGCGTGTCGGTCATCAACATGTGAATCCGGGCTGTAGCCTTTGGGCTAACAGGACTCCGTAACTCCGGGTGTAGCAGTGCTAAGCAGACTCCGGATGTCATCGCGTGACATTTCCCGAAGCGACAGACCATGTGAACGAAGTGAAATACATGCCCGGCGATCAAGTGTTGAGCGGTAGTCTTTGGGCTAGCGAGGACTCGGTGAACCAAAACATGTCAGAACTACTATCGCTCGCCGAAGCACTAGACTACATTTCCCCATATGAGAGGCTTCCAAGGATAAACAACTAGATTGTCGGATCCCACTCATACGAAGCAATTCAATCATACACACAATATGCCCGATATGAGTATATACAACATGGCATCACAACAAAACTCTACAACTCAAGTACTTTATTTAAAGGCTCCGAGGAGCCATACATAACATGTTCATACAGATAGGGGTCACATGACCCGACACTCAAGTCATACAAACATACAAGCACAAGCGAAAGCAAACTAGTCTGAGTACAGACACTAGAAAGAAAGAAGGCTTGACGAAGCCTATCTATCTATGTCGACCCTTCACAAGTCTTGGATCACCACCTGGGTGGCTAGTCACTCGTCAACGTCGAGGTCTACATAGAACCCATCGGAGGGGGCAGTGTTGTCGTCTGAAAACATTAATTAAAGCAACATGAGTACGGAGGTACTCAGCAAGTCTTTCAACAGAATCCTACTATACATGCACATTCTCAAGAAGGTAGTGGAGTTATTGCAGCAAGCCAGCTTTGACTCTTGGCTAAGCTATCCTACGATAGACACAACTTGTAAAACATTTTCGCATCGCTGCAGGTCCACTAATCACCAACACAATACTCCACAGTGGATCCTCTCTCGTCAACCCACGAGAGGGCCATTGTGATACTCACACTTATCTTGAGGCTTTTAGTAGTATCCATTTACTTGTCTATGAACCGCATAGGTGACCAAGTAGTCCTTTACATGGACGCGGCTATTGAATAGTTTTATACCTGCAGGGTGTACTTCTTCACACGCTCTCACCACTTATCGCCGCTACACAACGTGTACTCGGCAACCTTCAGCGGAAGCCCAGCGAGGGTGTCGGCCACGACGACTAAACACACGAGTCCCTAGTCCGGGTTTATCGCCTATTCGGGTTCCATCCGCAGGAGTCCGCCGAGGTTTCCACTAACGACCCGAGCGATGTGTGCAGGGTTCCCGAGACACCAAGCGGGTGAATCGGTACACCGAACCGCGTGCCTACCGCAACACAGCCCACCCCTAAGGCCAGTAGCTGCGTGCAGCCCCCTGACATGCTACAAACACGAAACTACTTTGCAACTCCGGTGACGAGAGGACAAGAGTGGTTAATAAGTCGAGAGGGTCAATTAAGGATCCCAATGTGTGGTAGTAGCTGAATCTTAAATCACACACACAGATCTCAGTTCTTAAGGATGGCCTCAATGAAACAACCCACCATGTACTCCTACATGGCCTCTCATCGATTCCTTTACCAAATCATATTCAACACTTCAGTCTCATTACGGACACAACCTTTCACTCTAGTTTATCATCCCGATGAGCCAGACCTGACACAACTCTAAGCATATCAAGCATAGCATGGTAGGAAACACAGATATGGCTCAATCAACTCCTACACATGCTAGTGGGTTTCATCTAGTTACTGTGGCAAAGACAGGTCATGCAAAGGAAGTGGGTTCAACTACCGCAACACACAGCAGTTTGAATCGCGTTGTCTTAATGCAGTAAACAAGAGCAGAAGCGAGAACATGGGTTTGTATCGGAATGATCAATGGGTTGCTTGCACGATGTAGTGGTAGTAGGGCACGCCCTTCAAAGGATACTCGGGGTTATCCTCGGAGACAGAACCTACCACGAAAGACACACCGAACATAATCAACACATGACGATATGCAACAATATGATGCATGCCATGGCATGGCAATATGAATGTGTCTTGGCCTAATTCAAGCTAAAACAGAAATGAATGAACTCATTTGAATCAAGGATTCAAATGTTAGTTCATTAAACATAGCCATATTAGTGCATTATCTTATTTTTCTTAAACAGCAAGGTTAACTTGTTCTATCATGCATGAAACCATTACCAATGGATAGATTGAATTTTTCTGATCAAAATTCATATGTAAATCTTTGCATTTGGAGTTACAGATTAATTTCTATGAATTTTTGAAGTTTGCAACAATTTCTGGATTCTCTATATAAAAATAAATCCAGAAATTAGTTATTGCGTCAGTAGTGCGTCGGGGTGACGTCAGTGGTCAACGGGACAGTCCAGGTCAAACCTGACAGTGGGTCCCGCGTGTCAGTGTAATTAGTTTAACTAAAATATTGATTAATACTAATCCTAATTAGTCAGCAGGGCTGGGCCCTACCTGTCATTGACCCAGGGGTCAAACTGGGCCCACCCATGGTCAAACAGAGTCAGTGTGGTCAACTCGTTGGCGTTTAGCCGCCGGCGAGGCCAAATGCGGCGGTTCAGGTGCGGGTTTCACCTACAGGGCACCGTTCGAGGCGCTGTTGGGCTCTATGGGTAGCTGGGAGCGAGCAGCGGCGGGTGGTGCGGTTGGTTGGGCTCGGGGTCACCGGAAACGGCGCTGACGACGAGTTTGGCGGCGGCCGGAGCTCGGGTGAGCTCGGACCCGTCGCTAGGAGGCAAGGCGAGGCACGTGGCTTGGTGCATTGTGCTCGTGGGGATGTGGTGAAGTTAGTGGGCTAGGTGGCGTGGCCGGAGCCTCGTCAGCGACGAGCTCCGCGGCGGCGCGTGCGGGCGAACTCCGTGTGCTCGCTGTGGTGCACGAGAAGGAGAGCGGAGAGGATAGGGAGGTGGCTAAGCTCACGGCAGTTGCGACGGAGTTGACAGCGAGGTCGAGGACGAGCCGGAGCAAGCGGAGCGGCAAAGGCGATCTGGCTGGCAGGAGGTTGAAGACGAGCTCGGTGAAGACGCTCGGGGGCCACCGGCGGGGCGTGGCTCGGTGGGACGGTCGATGAGGGAGTGGCGGAGCTTCAGGACACGGTGGAGCGGCGCGTTGATGACGGTGGCACGGCTACGGTGTCGGAACGGCGGCGGCTGCGTCGGCCATGGCGGAGGGGAGGGAGGAAGAGAGGCAGGGGGAATGGACGTGTCCAGGGGGGTCGGTGCGCGACATGTAGGTCGTCCAGACCAGCAGAGCGGCGAGGAGGAAGCGAGGCGGCCAGCCTGCGTGGCACGCTTGGTGCCGACGCCGAGCACTGGCTGCTGCTGCCGAGCCAAGCAGCTCATTTGGGCGGTGGTTGGCTGGGCAGCAGTGGGCTTGCAGTGGGCGCCAGATAAGCCTCTCTCTCTCTCCTTTTATTTTTGTTTTCTATTTCTCTGTAGGTTTGTGGCTTTATTAAAAATAGCTAGGCACTTCTAAAAATCCTAAAAATAATCAGAGGCTCTGTTTAGAAAATCTCCAACAGCCCACACTTATTTTCAGAATTATTTGAGCATCTAAAATATTTACTAGCATTTAAATGCCCAAATGCAAATTACATATGATTTAATTCAATGGCCTTCTGTTGACCTAGAAAATTGTGCACCAATTTTGCCAGAGGTTCCAACCCAAGACAAAGAGGGTGAACTTTTTAGAAGGGCATTTCAGGTTCATTGAAAATATTTTTAGTAAACCTTATTTGATTTCAGGGGGGTTCTGGGGGTTCTGTCTTCCCCAATTCAAGTTTCTGATGAAAGTAGACATGATGCAACACTCTAATGCATGGACTAGCTAGGATGTGACAGCCTCCTTATGGCCTCGAGGAAGCTGCGTTATTACTTCCAAGCCCACAAGATCACTGTCGTCACCCGCCTCCCGTTGCAACGGATACTGCACAACCCAGATGGAACCGGAAGGATTGTGGAGTGGGCCTTGGAGTTATCAAGCTTTGGGTTGAAGTTTGAAAGTACTTCAACCATCCAGAGTAGAGTCCTGGCGGAGTTCATTGCAGAATGGACCTCAACGCCTGATGAAGAGATCCAAGAGACCACTCTCCCCGGCAAGGAAACAGCTTGCGACTGGATTATGTACTTTGATGGAGCATTCGCTGCAAAGGCGCCGTCTTTGGTGTCTGCTCGTCGCACCCACCGGAGAGCACCTCAAGTATGTAATCCAGATGCACTTTTCGAGGAGATGTCCACCAACAACACCGCTGAGTACGAGGGGTTGCTTGCGGTCTCGA
Source organism: Aegilops longissima (assembly GCA_021605205.1). Classification (NCBI taxonomy): domain Eukaryota; kingdom Viridiplantae; phylum Streptophyta; class Magnoliopsida; order Poales; family Poaceae; genus Aegilops; species Aegilops longissima. The sequence continues at coordinate 234,453,068 of CM038677.1, forward strand.
GATCGCGGCAGACCTCGGAGTTAAAAGCTCATCGTCGGGGTGATTCGCAGCTTGTCGTCGGACAAGTCAACAAAGATTATCGAGCCCGTTGATGGAGGCCTACGTAGATGAGGTGAGGAAGCTGGAGGAGCGCTTTGACGGTATACAAGTGGAGCACGTTCCCTGAGCGGAGAACGACATCGCCGATTACCTGTCAAAGCGCGTTGCATTCAAGCTATCTGTGGAACCAGGTGCCTTTTTGCTTTGGTTAACTCAACCATCCATCGAACCATCAATGGAGCAGAACAAGCGGAGGAAATCAGGCCCCGGCAAGTACTTTCCCGCTGAGCCCCCAGGGGCCGCCGGCAAGGGTGTTGCCATGGATCTTTGAGCCTGCCGAGGAGCGACCGACTCGGCGAGCCGTCAAGCCCAGTCGTGAGAGACAGCCGCCCCATGGCGGAAGAAATGCCTTTGGTCCTTGCCGCCGAGCCCTGGCTCGGCATGGACACAACATATCGTCCGATTCCTCCAACAGGGAGCTTCACGAGGAGCGGGGAAGAAGCGGAGAAAGGTAGCCCGTCGATTCGCTATGTATCGGTTAAATCGATGGCGTCTGCAGGAGGAGACGAGCATGTGAAATTGAAGTGCATTCCGGGAGGAAGGATTGGAGCTGTTGGCGGAGATACACTCTGCATATGTGGCTCCCACATAGGGTCGAGGGCCCTTTCCGCAAGGCGACGGCAGGGTTTCTTCGCCCCATCGCCTCCGTGATGCAATGACACTAGTAACGAAGTGAAGCGTGTCGATTCCATTCAAAGAAGCTTCATCAACCAGCTCAAGCCCTTCAAACAATCCTCTCTCCCGCCATTTTCGTCAGGGGGCTCGACATCTCGGGCCCCTTCCCCGGTTGTCGGGGCTTTGAGTACTTGTACGTTGCAATCGACAAATTCACAAAGTGGCCGGAGGTGGAAGCAGTGAGGAAGGTAACAACACAGTCAGCCGTCAAGTTCTTCAAGGCACTAGTCTGCCGTTTTGGTGTGCCAAACAGAGTCATCACCGATAACGGCACACAGTTCACAAGCCACACCTTCATGCAATACACCCAAGACCTCGGCAGCAAGGTCTGTTTCGCCTCCGTGGCACACCCACGGAGCAACGGCCAGGCGGAGAGGGAAAATGCTGAAGTGTTGCGAGGCCTGAGGACAAAGACTTTTGACAGGCTGCACAAGAGTGGAAGGCGCTGGATTGATGAGTTGTCGGCGGTTCTTTGGTCGATCAGGACGACGCCAAATCGAGCCACCGGCCAGACACCCTTTGCCCTGGTCACGGGCGTAAGCGCTTCTCCCACGGAACTCATATACGGGTCACCTCGAGTGCTCGCTTACGGCGAGCTTGAGCAAGAGCAATTGCGGCAAGATGACATAACGCTCCTTGAGGAAGATCGTCTTGCGGTCACTGAGAGCAAAGACGCGCTACCAAAGAAGCCTTGCGCCGCTACCATAGCCGCAAGGTTCATGCCCGAAGCTTTGAGGAAGGCGACCTTGTTCTTCAGTGCGTTCAGTCGACCAAGAATTCCAACAAGTTAACGCTGAAGTGGGAAGGCCCTTATCGGGTAATACGAGTCACCAGGCCCGGCGCGGTACGCCTGGAGACCGAAGATGCTGTCCTAGTGAGCAACTGCTGGAACATCGAGCATCTTCGCAAATTTTACCCATAAGGCGCGGCTTGCCAGGCCTCCCGGCAAGCCACCTTTTGTACAAGCTTTGCCGACAAGGCATGTAACCCTCTGTACAAAGTCAGGTGCAGACCCTGAGCATAAATAAATGAAGCGCTGGTGCCCTAAGTTATAGCATGCATGCTAGGTTTAAGTCTCTCCCTCGGTTAGGGTTGATAGTGCTTAGCGAAGACTAACCCCTAGCCTAGAGGTCCAGTGTGCGTCTTTTTGTCCTCTTTGGTTCGCAGGCACATGGACACTTATTTGAGCAGCTTGGGAGAAAGAGAACGGACGGGCTCCGCCCCAACAAGCCAAGACTGCCAGGGGCTGAAGATACAAGGATCCAACTACGGCAAGCCAAGGTTGTCATGGCTGCATGGATTCAGATAAGTCTTTCATCCTCGTTATGCATTTACGTATGGGCCCGGGACAAATGAGACCTCGTTCAGCTCGAAACCACCGTGCTCCCCTTCTTTTGTACCCAAGCCCTTTGGGACAGAACCGGGTCGCAGATGCGGTGGCGGGAGATACACGGGGCCTAACTCTACTCGCCCTGCCTCCGCCAAGAGCGCGAGAATGGTCGATCAAGTGGGGAACGTCAAGGCTGTTCTTCAGGCGACAATGTTTATCTTAGAAATAACAAGGACTAGTTCCTTGGCATGGGCCTCGCTCACGCACAAAGAACCCGACAAGCACCCTTTTTCATTAAAAACGTCCCATACAGGTACAGTTCGTACGGAATAAAAAACATGAACAAGGGGATTGCAAGTTTTAAATCTAACAAGTGCCCGCAGGCTTACAAACTAAAAAGAGATAAGGTGCCCGTAATCCCTTTCTTGTCCCTCTCCTCAGAAGGTGGAGCAAGACAGCAGGAGGGCAAAAGGGGCGCCTAGGCGATGTGCGAGGAGCAGAAGGCACGAAGAGAACATCTTGGTGCCCGGAAAGGAGTTGGAAGACGAGGCAGCGGGCCGGCAATACGCGATGAAGGCATCGGTGCCCGCGTACTCCGACTTGACAGCCACCACCCGCCTTCTTCGCCTTCTCCGGCCCTCCTACGCCAGCCGCCCAAGGAGACGACGGGGAGTGCCCCGATGGAGAGCTTGGCGAGGAAGACCCTCGACAGGGCGCGAGGCCGAGGGAGGGGCGGCGCGGTCAGTCGAAGTCGGGGTCCGCATCCTGCCGCTCGACTCCCTCATCGTCGTTGTCGCTGTCCTCCTCGTTAGTCCCGCTCGAGGAGGAATCTTCATCGTCGGAGGAGCTCTCTACGCAGCACTTTAGGCGAGTTCCAAGATCTCCGAAGACCTTGGCGGAGAGCAGGCCGCCCTCCATTAACTTGAAGTAGAGGACAAGCCCCGTCGTCAGGCTATGGGCGAGCAAATGTCTTCCACCCGCGACGGAGGTACATAACATGAGGAGCGGGGAAGTCGACGTCGACCTGCGTGTCGTCGTTCCCGCAGCCCCTCATGTGCAATTTGAGGGTCTGGGGCGGGTCGAGCTCCATTTCCCGAGCGAAGGGGGTAGGAAGACGGAGACGGCGACGCGGTGGCCGGCGCAGCCTGATGAAGAACTCCCGAGGCTGGTCCCCGACATGGCCCTCCATCATGGGCGGCATCACCGGCGGAGGCACGGGCATCGCGCCGCCTCGTCCCCCTCTCCCCCGACCGCCGCGGCGACCTCGACCTCGCCCCCTCCCCCTTCCTCTCGTAGCCGGCTCATTGCCATGAGCTCGTGGGAAGGAGGAGCCTTGTTGTCGAGCAACGACCCGCGCCCCGGTGTTGAAGGGCATCGCCCGTCCCCGCCATGATGGGTGGAAGGGAGGAGCGGAAGTGGAAGAAGATGGATGCTGGGAGAATGTGGGGGTGCCATTCCTCCTCCCCCTTCTTATAAAGAGGCGGGGTCGAGGCTCGGCCGCCCCTCTCAGCCAATCCGGTCATCGGGGGCGCAGGGAATCAGGACCAAGCCGCTGCCCCAATCGGCGACGGCCCGGTTTCCCGCCTCCACCACCTGCCACCTGCACGAAAGGCACGTGGCGAGCAAGCAAAGTCGAAGGGACCGGTGAGGTGACCATTCCCCACCCCGTGATCGTGGGGCGTGGGCGCCTTGAAGACCGAGACCCGAGTCCACTCAGTAAATGAGCCACGCCTCCACGCCTCCCTTTTCTTATGGGGAAGGCGCGAGCCGCCTCTTTACAGTGATGTGACGCATGCGTGCGGGAACCGCCCCACGCATGACCCCCATGTCACGCACGTCCCTCCACGTCGCGCGTTCAACACGGGTCGTGGGGAAGCGCAGCGGACGAAACAGTTACTGCGGTAAAATCCACCCCACCTACCCGCGCACCGTTCTGGGCCTGGTCCAAGCGCTTATGTGTGGCCCAGGCCCGGGGGCTCCTGTCAGTGTACAAAAGTAGGGGCTCTCCTTTTTTACCCCTTTAATTGTGCACAGCAATCGAGCCACGCCATGGTCACACCTAGCAGGCGAAGAGGGAAGCGGAGAGAAAAGCGCAAGACAACCGAGGCAACGCCAAGACCAGAAACACGGGAGAGCAAAGGGGCGAGGTGGACTCCCCCGGAAAGATCCCTTGCAGGCGGCCTCCTCAGCCCGGCAAGAGCCTTGCAGGGCAACTTGTTCGATGCCACAGAGCGAGCCACCCTTGAGCCCGTGGGTTCCAACACCAGCCAACCAACTACATTGGAACCAGGGCTCGGGAGGCGCCTCTGTGGTGGCATGCAGATCTTTGTCAAGATCATAAACATGTGAGTTCAGATAAGGACCAGAAGATGGCGACCCTCGGCGGCATCCCAGCCAAGGGAATCCACAAGACCCCCGGCAAGCGCCTTGCTGGAAACGACTGCAACGCCATGGCACGACCCTTGCCGAGCCCCAGGCAAGACCCTTGCCGAGGGCATCAGCGGGGCCACTGCCAGGCCCGCACCAACCAAGACTCCACCGACCGTCCCCAAGTAGCTGCTAGCTCAACCAGCTGGGCAGGCACCTGCGTGGCGACGGGCGGCCTCTACACCAACTCAGCAAGCACCTGCGTGGTGGCATGCAGATCTTCGTGAAGGCCCTGCCACCATGCCACCTCAGCTGCCTGCCTGCCTACATGGCACCGCACGCATCGCTGGCCTGGGCGCGTGTCGAAGCAAGGTGGAGCGGCGACGGACGGGACGGGCCTCGTTCCCGTTCCCGATAAAGCTAATGTACACCTAAGTAGTGCATTTAATGCGCTTTGTCCCGTAACTTCAGGCGATAAGCTCGCGCGCTGTACACCTTTCCACCTCCTGTGTGCCACTGTGGCGACCCCTTTTGCCTATAAAAGGAGGCCCGAGGCGACTAGGGGAGGGATTCGGCTCTTTTGGGCAAGTTACATGCCGTAGCTAGCTCAAGAACACAAGAACACTCAATACATCCACCAAAGCAGGACTAGGGTATTACGCATCCTCGCGGCCCGAACCTGGGTAAACGATCCGTGTGCTTCCTGTTAGACCTGCTCTTCTCACAACCCCGCGCCCGCCAACCGTAGAAGGGATTCCAGTGATCCCACAGGTGTCGTTTCCCCGACACCAAGCTAGACTCCCACCTATTCGCCCACCCTTTGTTTCGCCAACACCCACCCTTCTCGTCATCGACGTCACTTCTCCGCCTGCCCTCCTCACAAATGCCACCTATGTGTTTGCTGTGATTGACGTCTATGTCGACACATCCTTTGTGCAGCTTCAACCTTGACTTGAAACTTCGATGACGACGACACAATCATCTACCCCAGGCTGACGATGGTGCCCAGTACGGTTAACGTTGGCGTCAGCGAAGCACTATGCTCAGGGTGCGCGCAAACAATGCCAGGATGGCTGGTGTGAGGCGGCGATGGGTGATTAGGTTAGTTGAGGGCGACATGGCATGACACAGTGAAACACGGCTCCACGTTGAGCCGGGCGCGACCACGTGGTGGTAGCCCATAACGCTCAAGGGGACAACGTCGCGTGGAGACGACATTGCACACGAAGGGATGGTTCATGGATCAACGTTGGTACGAATAAGCGCAACGCCGGAGAAGGGTGGCGCCAACTAGTGTTGTTGCCCAGCGCTTCTTGCCGCCCGCCTCCTTCTCGCAGTTGTTGCTGGTGCCCGCTCACACCGTTGATGTCAGTGTGCTACCGCATGAGATAGATGGGAGGTGGGAGATTTAATATAAATTGTGTCGAATACTTATGTTCTTCTCTTTTTTTCAATATGTTCAACCATGTCTCAAAAGTGGTCTGAGGGGTAAATGTGTCTTTTCAAGTATCACTTAACGGCTAAATGGATGGACGTTGCGAGAAAGAGATAAAATTTAGAGGCAGGGTCAAATATGGAAGATATTTATTAGGTTAAATACTGAAGCAGAATTTTAATTAGAATCAAATAAGACATAAAATTCAGAGGAAGTGCCAAACATGGAAAAGAATTATTAGATCAAATAGTGAAGCAGAATTTTAATTAGAACCAAATAAGGAGGAATTCTCGTTTATCAAAATAAATAAATAAATAACGAAGATTTTTCTCTTTTTATATAAAGCAAAAAGACACCCGAGAGACAGTCGCCGGGGACCTGAGCTGGGTTCCAGACAGAGCAACACTAGCTCCGTTGCCTCACTCTGTTCCGCTTCACGCCCCGCATCTAGCTCGACAACCCACCGTCGGCCGCTCGCTCCCCCACCACATCATGAGCTCACAATTGCCTACCCCGCCGCCCCCCGACCCCGACGACCCTCCGTGCGCCCCGAACTCCGACGCCCCTCCGTCGCCTCCACAGCTCCAGGTTTCCCTCCCAGACGATATCCTGGAGGAGATCCTCCTCCGCCTCTCCACCGCGGCCGACCTCGCCCGCGCCTCCACCTCCTGCACCTCATTTCGCCACGTCGTCGCTCCCCGCTCCTTCGCGCGCCGCTACCGCTCCCTCCACAAGGCCCCCGTGCTCGGCTTCCTCCGTGCTGACTTCTACGCCGCCCAGTCTCCGCACCCCTCCGCCCCGGTCGCCAACGCCCTCGCGCAGGCTGCCGACTTCGCCTTCAGCTTCCTCCCCAACCCCGCCTGCTGGAGCCCCCGTGACGTCCGCGACGGCCGCGTTCTCTTCTCCGCCGTCTCAGTCTCCGAAGGTCGTGGCGACTTCATAGACGCCACCTCCAACACCTTCGTGGATCTCGTGGTCTGTGATCCCCTGTCCCGGCGCTACATCCAGATCCCACCCGTCCCTGAAGACCTAGCGGACTCCGTCCAGCACTGTGGCATGTTAGATTTCGAGCCCTTCTTTGCTCCGGCCAGTGACGATGTGCGGGCGGATGAATCGTCGTTCAAAGTGATCTGCAAGGTGCTGTGCGAAAACAAGGTTGCTGTCTTCATCTTCTCTTCACACACTGGTAAATGGGTTAGTATTCAACACCATGGTTTGGGCGCTTTGTCGAATGAAGTTGTGGATGCATTGTATGCACGATGTGGACTGCATCGGCGCCATTATGCACACGGTTGTTTCTGTTGGGTGTTAGAATGGATGGACAAACTGCTCATGCTTGACACACGTGAGATGAAATTCACCATTATAGATCTCCCGCCCAACAGTCATGGGGGAAGGCTCGCCATTGTGGAAGCAGGAGAAGGTATGATTGGGTTGTTAAATATTGGTATGCGCACGTTAGACTTCTACTGTAAGGTTTGGCGAAACAAAAGTAAAGGCACCAAAGAGTGGCAGCACAGCACGATAAACCATCCGTTGCCCAATTATCACTGGTGCATCATTGGTGCGGATGAGGAGTACTTACTCCTAAGAGGGATTTCGCTAGATTGGCCCTGGTTTGGAAGCTCTTCACAGCAGAGACCGGATATAGAGTATTTTGCATTGGAACTCAAGACATTTCTGCTTGAGAGGATGTATGTGTCAAAGAACAAAATGATGCATGCTCACCTGTATCGAGGCTTCCCACCATTATTGTCTCCGCCAAGCATATGAGGTAGTAAGGTTGCTACTGTAAACTTCCTTTGTGTTTTTAGCAGTCGATAGTTACTTTATGTTGTTGATATGCTTTGCCATCCTTCTTGTAAAGCAAGTCAAACCAGGGAATGCAATCATGATTGTTTCTTGTGCAACAAACTAGCTGTTCTGAAGACTGATTTTTTGCACTAGTTGTTTTAAGGTTCGCAACAACATCACTTGTCGTAGATTACTGCCATAGCGCCTATATGGCAGTTATGCATGTTTCTTTTTGAGATCCCAATTATGCATGTTATGTGGACCAGCCCATCAAACGTGGAGTCTTACCCCTTAATTAGTGTCTTAGTTGATTAAGCATCTTTTTTAGGAAAGAGTCGAGTCAGTTTTGAAGCCGTGTTAGAGTTTGAATAGAGTTACCGACTTGTTGGTCAAGTCTTGTCTATTATATAAAGGGGCCGACCCCTTTCAATAAAGCAGAGAAGAATATTGTCGTTTACTTTTATCTACTTTTGAGTAATTAGGGTTAGGTCATAGTAGATTCCTCCAATTTGGTATGAGATCCATCTCGATGGCGGGCAAAGAAATCGAGGCTGTGGGGCAGATGAAGATCACCACGAAGCAATTGGAGACCTTCACGCTCCGACGAGCGGAGGACCAGGTGCTCCTCGCCGGGCTGGTGCAGCGCTTGATGGCACTCGAGCAACGGCTGCCGGCCCTGCCCCCACCTTCAGATAGACTGCAACAGCTGCCCATGACGCATCCACCCTAGCGACCTGGTGCTTCCCCTCGCCAGCAGCACCTCCGGTGCCCCCTTCTCCAGCGTGGCCATCGCCACCGCCGCCGCCGCCTCTACCGCCTACATGCCTCCACCTGCCAACCGATTTCATATGCCGTTATGGCTGCACCCCCCCTCCACAACCCATCTATGGACCCACCTCGCCCATCACCTCCCTTCTGCCCCTACTTAACAATCACCTCGGATTACGTTCTGGTTCAGGCGTGCCTTGCTTCCACAAGCTCGGCTTCGCGACATATGCTGGTTCGGTCAATCCTCTTGGTTCGCTAAATAGGTGCGAGCAGGAAGCTGACAAGGTCTGAGCTGCAGCCTACCACCTCACCAGTGACACTCAGTTCTGGTACTTACAGCTCGAGGGCGATTTCGGCATGCCGACATGGGAGCAGTTCAAGGAAGCTTCCCATGTTTAGTTTGGGCCGTCACTTCACGCCAATCCTTCGGGTGAGTTGGCACGTCTGCCGTTCACTTCCTTGGTTGCCGACTAGACCAGCAGGTTTCTATTTCTCATGTGGCACAACAATGAGCCATTAGCACCGTCCCAACAACGGCTTCTGTACACAGCAGGGCTGCCTGATGGTCTTCACATTGACGTCGAGCTTCAGTGGCCATCTTACCAACATACCGCCATCTCCTTCGCCAAGGCCTATGAGCAGAAGCATTTCCCGACAACAACGCCATCACACCAGCCCTCTGGTCCTACAGGGCCCTTGTGCCCCTCCAATCTTCCCGCGGCCAATGCAGCTACAATACCTTCCCCGCCAGCGCCACTACCACTTGTTCTGTTGTCGACCATTCCAGAGCCAACCCCGCCACGACAGGTTTGGCGCTTCACTCCAGCTGAGTTAGAAGAACGTCGCAGCCAAGGCCTTTTCTTCAACTGCGATGAGATTTATGTTCAGGGTCAGCGGTGCGCGCGACTCTTCTTCGTCGAGGCTGATGACGACGACCAAGAAAGCTCCACATCTGGTAGCACCCAGGCTCCCTGGGAGGCAATTGACAACCTACAGCTTGCGGATCGGGGTCACCGGTGCGCGCGGCTCTTCTTCATCGAGGCTGATGACGACGACCAAGATAGCTCCACATGACATCTGGTAGCACCCAAGGCCCCCTGGGAGGCAATTGACAACCTACAGCTTGCGGACAAGCTGTTTTTCAAGGAAGGGAGAGATGTTATGTGGATCAGCCCATCAAACCTCGAGTCTTGTCCCTTAATTAGAGTCCTAGTTGATTAAGCATCTTTTTTCTTGACTGTACACTGTAGGGCAATCTCCCCACAGCAAGTTTTATTAGTTAAGCAAAGGCAACATACAAAGTTACAAGGCTTGAGCTAAGCCACTTAAGCATCTTTGTTAGGAAAGAGTTTAGTCAGTTTAGAGATTGTATTAGAGTTTGAATAGATTAACCGGCTTGTTGGTCAACTTTTTTCTATTATATAAGGATGCCTATAGTCAGCGAACGCTCGCTGGGAGGGATTGCATTTGCGAATGTTTTCTATGGCAGTTTCTTCAGAGAGACATGGCAATTTCTTCAGAGAGGCATGGCAGTTTCTGGAAAGAAGAAAATTTTGTGGCAGAAATTGCCATCTGCTACCACCTAAAAATGTCATCAAAAAACGTTTGCTTAACATCCCTCTCCCAGAGGACGTTCCCCAGTTTGTATTTCCGACTATATAAAGGGGCCGACCCCTCTCAACAAAGCAGAGAAGAATATTGTCGTTCACTTTTATCTACTTTTGAGTAATTAGGGTTAGGTCAGTAGTAGATTCTTCCATGCATCTCATAGACTCTTTTTGTCAAATCTGGCATGGGTAGATGACAGTTACTTTGTACCAGTAATGAATTGGAGAACATTTGCTTCTACCTCCCTTGGCTGTACTGGTATCAAGATAGCGTATTCATGAGAGTAATTGGGTTGGGGTTTCAGGGAAGTGTTTAGGCAAAGTGCATAGAAAATTGTAAACCGGCCTATATTTTGGGTCCGAAAATAGTTGTGGTATGGCCCATATTTGTTAGATTTGTTTCTGACAGAGTACTAGCTACACATACTTATCTTTGGTTTAATTCCAACAAAAACATTTTTCGTGGCTTTGATATTTCTTGTAGCACATAATTCTTCCTTGAAGAATAAGTAACATACATAATTAGGAACAAAGCACCGTTCAAAAAAAACATACATAATTAGGAAAGAATTTGGTTAAATTGATTTTGCAAAAATACATGCGGTCATTTTGAAAACTTATCTTAAAGTTTGTGGTTGGAGCATTCGGATAACTATAACATGGTTCAAATAGATATGATTCCTATTAGTAACTCTAATCTGTGGTATTTGTGCTCTGCTGACACATTCTGCAGGACATCTCGAGGGGACAAAGCACCGTGGATATCAGCATCTGTATGATGGCTTTACTATAGGAGAATACATCGGTTGCTACTGACAAGGTTACTGGAAACTAAGGTGTTTGGGAAAGGTTGAAGTTCAGTAGTGGGATTTGCTCGAATTGCAGGAAATTCAACTACTGTATGGTATTTGTCGGGGCTTCATAAAACATGATCTAATCCTCTATGCAGAAGAATTTACTTTTGGTGGTCTGGTTCATTCCAGGAACATGGATGTTCGGAAGGCCAAATTGCCTTCCAAATAAGATCTTGTGGGCTTGCCCCATAGCACTAAAAGACGGCATTCCGATAGCAGTTCAAGTTGGCATATAGACACCGGCCAGGAAATGATTAATTTTCTTTCCGTGAAGTGAAGGAGAATGCTAATCACAGATCTTGATTTGTGGTCTAGCTTAAAAGAAATATTTGTTTGGGTTTCCATTGAACTTTCTTCTATGAGTTGGTTTCACCAGGGAGGGGAACCTGGTGATTGATCATGGTGTTGGGTTTGGGATGTGTAACCTGGAATTTGTGGAGGGTTTGGAATCAAATGCCTATGGGGGTCAACTAATCAAGGCCGTGTTGCATCAAGCTGCTCAAGGAGAAGAAAAATGTCTTGGAAGAGAGGAGGTGGCCATCTGATCGTGGCGCTATCTTCTTGATCTCTTGGTGTTAGTCTCTGATTTTGTGGTGTGGTCTTGTTCTGTACTCTGCTGGTAGGGTTGTTGTTATATTCTGCTTTGATGCTCGTGTGTTGTGAGTCTGCCATGTTCGGTGAGTGTCACCATCTTCCTTGTAGTATCTGTGAACATGTTTCTTATATACTTCAAAAGCTCAGGATTTTTTTTCCCCATTTTGTCTAAGACATCAGCTACTATCGGTAGTGTCTACTGGCTGTGATGACATCGATCTGTAGTTTGATTTGTCCAATGGCATCCCATCATCCCATGTACAAATCTGAATAGATAAATAAATTGAATCTGTTTATAACCAGCTTATGTCTGGCCTCCCGTTCTTGTCCAAGTTCTTGTTGTTACTCTGCTAATCGCTACGTGGCTGCTATGGATGGTCAAATTTGACAATTTGATACTATCTTCTGCTGGAGTAAGAACTGCTAAAGTGTTGGTAGATTTGTGGAATACAGAAAGGAGTCAAGACTGGTTCGTCGCTGCCTTTCATTTGAGATAATTGTCCAGTAACTGGTGTAAGATAAGTCGTTTCGTAGAGCAGCTGCCGTCAACTACATGTATCTTTCTAACCTATGTGCTCGGAATATTCAGCGAGGCAGTGAATACTATGAGGGACATTGCTCCTCGCTAAGAGCAACTTCAACGCGCCAACCCATTTTGTCCGCCCGCGTCTGTTTGGGTCGCAGCGGACAGAGAAGTCAGGCCAACGCACCGCGCGCGTCTGCTTTTCGTTCGTCCGCCGACCCATTCATGGCCCAATTTTGAGCCTCATTTGTATGGGCATGGATACGAGACAGACACGTGCGCCGCGCGCCAACTACTCCCTCTGGCCGTTAGTCGGTGGCAAAGTGTTCACCATTTCCCTCCACTTCACAAAAAACCCTCCTGCCCGCGCGCCCTCCCGGCCGCTCGCCATGGACGACGCCTTCGATGCCGCCGCCGGCCTTGCCTCCCTCGCCTTGTCCGCCATCACCTCCGCCCCCTCCGGCAAAGGCAAGCCCCGCGCCCCCCGCAAGACCGCCACGACGCCCAAGAAGAAGTAGCTGACGCCCGAGGAGCGGGCCGCAGAGTCGGCGAAGAGGAAGGGCCGGAGGCACGCGGCGAACGCAAGGGACGAAGCAGCGGCCGCGGCCGCCCCCGCGTAGCAGGATCTACCTAGGGTTAAACCTAGGCCAGCACAGGCTCGTCAACGCCGTCGTGGTTGCGGCCAGCACCGGCTCATCCACGTTTCCTCGGATGGTGCTGCAAGAGTCACCCCGCGCGTCGGCGATGCACCCGATTCCCGGCTTCCACGTCTACTCGCAAACCTCCCGACTCTCCGGGGAATGCTCGCCGGAGATGAGCATGGTGGCGCCTTCCACGCCCGCGCCCGTGCCCATCGACCTCAACGCCACGCCGGTGGTCGTCGCCTCGTCATCTGAGGGGCGAGGAAACACGCGCAGGAGATGCCAGCCGACGTGCTCCCCGACGCCCGCAACCTGTTCGACAGAATGCCGGCGGCAGGCAACGACGAGACGACCAACTGTTTCATGGAGAGCATCATCTTCGAGGGTGGTGCGGCGACCGCTCGCCGAGACTGGCTACGATCCCGACGAGGCCCAAAGCAAAGACGGTCGAGGGCCGTTCACGCCGGTGACCTATGATCAAGCTGCCATGCACGGCGCCTTCATGGAAGATCAGGTCGGCCGGGACGACTTCCCGCTCGACCACGAGTTCTCGGAGGACTACGACGTCGAGGAAGAGGATGAAATGGACATCGACGATGAGCCTTTGTTCGAGGAGGAGCTCGCCAACCAAGCCGCCGGGACGAAGCCAAAGTGTAGGAGCAAGTGGAAGAAGGCATGCACGCCGTCCGAGGACAAGCTCCTTTGTGAGTGTTGGAGGGACATTGGGCAAGACCCCAAGGTTGGCGCCGAAGAAAAGGCATCGACCTTTTGGATTTGCGTCCATCGTGAGTTCCATGAGCGCAAGAAGTTTGCGCCGTACCAAATGCATAACACGCGCAGGTGGGTATCCATTTTGAAGCGATGGAGGGTGATACAACAAGAGTACAACAAGTTTTGTGCCACCCTTGAGAGCATCAAGGCATGCTTCATGAGCGGCATCGGCATGCAAGACATGGTATGCATGCGACCCTCTTTATTTCCATTCCCGTTATGCTTGCATGTTCATTTGCATATCCATTTGCCCGTATGCTTGGATGCTATTCATTTGTAGGCATTCCAAACTTTGGAGGCATTCAAGGTCCAACATGAAGGCAAGTCCGTCAACCTCTCCCATTGTTGGATGGTCATCAATGGGGAGAAGTTCAAGGCGCAATATGCCGGCCTCATGTCGCGTGGGGGGAAGAAAGCCGTGGAGGAGGTTGGGGAGGGCGAGAAGCCACAGCCGTGGGGGAAGACTAACTCCAAGAAGGAGGACAAGCGGGATACCGCGTCGATCGCCTTGCTCGCAACCGCGGAGGGCATGATGACCAAGAAGGACTCAAGGGAAGAGAAGTGCCGACAAGACAAGGAAGAGCAAATGAACGTCTTCATGGAGGTCCAAAGGAGGAGGCTTGAGATGGAGGCGGAGAAGCAAGCGAAGATGCTTGAGATGGAGGCCGAGAAGCAAGCCAAGATGTTCGAGATCGAGGTCGTCAATGCCAAGACCATGGCGAAAGAAGTGACTCTCACTAGCATGATAACGGGGGTGGAGGTCATGAAGGTGGACCTCAACACCTATCGTCGAGGAAGAGGCCGTGGTTCGAGAAGATGTAGGCCGAGATGCTCATGTTCGACGACGAGTGATCTATGGCGGCGGCCGCCATCCCTTTTTTGCATGCCGGGCAAGTGTGCTGGCATGACCACGGCCGAGATGACGTGGTTGAATTTTCCGCCCCTTTTTGTGTGCTAGCATGTGTGTTGGCCGCTGGCAAGTGCGCCAACATGGAACTGTGTGGTGTTTTTTGGAGCTGACATTGTATGCCGGCCGCTGGCATGGTGCCGACATGAACTTTGAACGACGGCATGGCCGCTAGCATGATCTATGGCTGCGGGTCTTTTCAAATTTTTGTGCGGACATGAAATGGGTCACGGGCGTTGGACGTACTGCCGACCAAAATCATAAACAGGGCGGACGCCGAGCGGGCGACTGACCCAAACGGACAAAAAACGAACAGAAGCGTCGCCCGTTTGGGTCGGCGCGTTGGAGTTGCTCTAAGCCATCAGGATCTGGATCTCCTGAGGCCACGCTTGAGGGTTTTGACGACACGGCAGAACTTTAAGCAGCGTTGAATAAAAGATACTGATCCAAACAGAAAAAATATGCGTGGAATGTAAAAAAGGTAGCCACTGTCAGTTTACCAGAGCTAGTCATAGGAAGTTAAGGCCTGAGGTCCACCTATGTATAATCTGCAGTTGTGAACTGTGTTTGGATAAGAAAGATTGCATCGGCGACCTTTCAAGATTTGTTCAAATTCCCAAGTTGAATTTTATGCCATTTAGCCAAGTTATGTGTGGTTTGCACCATGTTTACTCAAGCATGTGCTTTCAGTATTCTTGTGTGTGAAACGATTATTTTGAAAAATTTCAAAACTTTAAAGACCTTTTGAGTTTTTCTGTAAAGCCATACCAGCTAAAATACATTGGTTCTTGTGGCCTGTTGCCTATCCATACTCTCCCATCTGCCTGACCAGGGGTGGACCCAGGATTTGGGCATAGGGGGGGGGGCGAGCCTACTTGATAATTAAGAATTCTTTTTGAAAAATGAACTATCATAATATTACAACAATGTGTCCCTTTGGTGCTATAAAACATACAAAATTTGAATTAGTTTAAAATTGCCTCTCTGTTGCCATTGAGATTAAAAAATATAAATATCTTCATCAGAAGAGAACTTAGTTGCCCCTTTCAAGTTTCAGTGTAGATTATATCATGCAATGCAAAGCACGCCGCCTTCCATTTTACTTTGAATTAATCTTTTTAGGGTTACTTGAAATTAATTTTGAGGGTGTTCAGCTGCGTTTTTCTTTATAACTGCAAGTCTTAGAATTAGCATCAAAGATCATCCAATCGCGATTAAGAAAAAGATCATACAATCAAAGCAATTAATTTAACGTACAATTTTAACACGTATAAGACAATAGTTGAGAGAATTTAGTAGGCAATGGTCGGTAATGCAAACACTGATTAGTGGGATGGAGAATTGATGATCAGAACAACGCCGGCCTCCAGCTGCTGCAGTTCATTCTTGACGTTGCCGGCCGCATTCTTGAGGAGCTTCCGGACAGCGCCGGCGCCCTTCCTGGTGTAGGAATTATCCTCGAATTCCTGGCGTGGCTAAGCAGTTGCTACGCCTAAGGCGTCGCACTTTGATCTAGTCTCTGATCGCCAGAACTGTTCGAAGCGAAGGAGGCGGCACCACGACAACGCAATCGCCGGCCTAACTAACCACACGTTAACCACGGGAAGGGAAGTTAAAGCTAGGACCTAGGACTAGGAACGGGCCATGAGTGGGCTTTACAATGGGCTTTCTCTATCTCTACTATTAAAGGAGAATCGAACGTCGTGATGGTTCGACCTCTCGCTGCTTCACTCCTCCCTCGCGCTAACCTCGGATCTCAAACGAAAGAGAAAAATTCACTGTAGGTCACAAAACTTGAGCTGGCTGACACTTAAGTACCACTACTTCAAAATACCCGAAATACAGTCCATGTACTTGCGCAGGGGGTTCACTTTGGTCCATATATACGAATTGAGCTACGTATTTGCTGACTTGGCCGAGTCTGCCGTTGCCATC
This sequence comes from Aegilops longissima, assembly GCA_021605205.1. Lineage (NCBI taxonomy): Eukaryota > Viridiplantae > Streptophyta > Magnoliopsida > Poales > Poaceae > Aegilops > Aegilops longissima. The sequence continues at coordinate 234,469,368 of CM038677.1, forward strand.
TATGCTTTGACCGCCACATGTGCAGCACCTGTCGGGGGGGCGTTAATACTAGATGGTTGGAGGTTTTTTTTTTGCAAATGCGCGGACACCCTCGGTGTGGCAGAGGGTGCAGTTTCGAAAACGTTCAGCATGAAATCTGCATCACCTCGCCGAGCTTTCTGGCCATTTTAAAACATGCGCATAAAGCTCCCTATACCACTCTCTTCAATTAGAGTAATAACCTCAACACTGAATTCATCCTCTCCACAAGCAATCAATAACCCAATGTCACTGTCAATTCTCCTAAACTACCCAAAAAATTGAGAAAAAAAGTGAACCAAATCTCATGGAAAATACCTCAAATAACCCAATACCCAAAATAAATTCCCTTTTCATTTTGTTTGTTTTGAAAAAAAAAATCGCTTTTCTCTCTGTTTTTTCCAAGCGTCAATACAACACCTCGGAAGTCAGAAGTAGAATTCGAATTTAGAAGCCGACAGCAATAGCGGCCGCGGTGGCGGTTGCCGGCGTCTCCGGCAACGACATATCGTCATCGTCATCTTCGAAGAGGGACCCAATGATCATGAACTCCCCGTCCTCCTCCGCCATGGTCACGGTCGCGCCTTCTTGGATCTGCAGCTTCTCCTGCACGAGTTGATCTTCTCAGCTTCAGCCCGCGCTGAAGCGTTCGATGAAGTTGTCCGCCTTGGTGTTCACGTCGGGGCTCGTGCAGTACGACGGTGCCGGTGATGCAGTGACCGACGGAACCTCCTCCTCCCCCTCCAGCATCGGCGGTGGAGGAGGCGGTGGCGGCATTGGGAGCGATGGCGGAGGAAGAGGGTAGGCGTAGTTGAAGGAAATATGCCCTAGAGGCAATAATAAAGTTATTATTTATTTCCTTAATTCATGATAAATGTTTATTATTCATGCTAGAATTGTATTACCGGAAACATAATACATGTGTGAATACATAGACAAACAGAGTGTCACTAGTATGCCTCTACTTGACTAGCTCATTAATAAAAGATGGTTATGTTTCCTAACCATAGACAAGGAGTTGTTATTTGATTAATGGGATCACATCATTAGGAGAATGATCTGATTGACTTGACCCATTCCGTTAGCTTAGCACTTGATCGTGTTGTTTGTTGCTATTGCTTTCTTCATGACTTATACATGTTCCTATGACTATGAGATTATGCAACTCCCGTTTACCGGAGAAATACTTTGTGTGCTACCAAACGTCACAACGTAACTGGGTGATTACAAAGGTGCTCTACAGGTGTCTCCAAAGGTAAATGTTGGGTTGGCGTATTTGAGATTAGGATTTGTCACTCCGATTGTCGGAGAGGTATCTCTGGGCCCTCTCGGTAATGCACATCACTTAAGCCTTGCAAGCATTGCAACTAATGAGTTAGTTGCGGGATGATGTATTACGGAACGAGTAAAGAGACTTGCCGGTAACGAGATTGAACTAGGTATTGGATACCGATGATCGAATCTCGGGCAAATAACATACCGATGACAAAGGGAACAACGTATGTTGTTATGCGGTCTGACCGATAAAGATCTTCGTAGAATATGTAGGAGCCAATATGAGCATCCAGGTTCCGCTATTGGTTATTTACCAGAGACATCTCTCGGTCATGTCTACATTGTTCTCGAACCGTAGGGTCCGCACGCTTAACGTTACGATGATAGTTTCATTATGAGTTTATGCATTTTGATGTACCGAAGGTTGTTCGGAGTCCCGGATGTGATCACGGACATGACGAGGAGTCTCGAAATGGTCGAGACATAAAGATCGATATATTGGAAGCCTATATTTGGTTATCGAAATCGTTCCGGGTGAAATCGGGATTTTACCGGAGTACCGGGGGGTTACCGGAACCCCCCCGGGGGTTATTGGGCCTTAATGGGCCCTAAGGGAGAAGAGGAAAGGAGGCCAGAGGGGGCCGCACGCCCCTCCCCTCCCTAGTTCGAATAGGACAAGGAGAGGGGGGCGGCGCCCCCCTTTCCTTTCCCTCTTCCTCCTCTTTCCCCCTTTCTCCTTCTCCAACTAGGAAAAGAGGGAGTCCTACTCCCGGTGGGAGTAGGACTCCCCCCCTTGGCGCGCCCAACCTGGCCGGCCGCCCCTCCCCTTGGCTCCTTTATATACGGGGGCAGGGGGGCACCCTAGAACACACAAGTTGATCTTCGTGATCGTTCCTTAGCCGTGTGCGGTGCCCCCCTCCATTATATTCCACCTCGGTCATATCGTTGCGGTGCTTAGGCGAAGCCCTACGTCGGTAGTACATCACGATCGTCACCACGCCGTCGTGCTGACGGAACTCCTCCCCGAAGCTTTGCTAGATCGGAGCCCGGGGAGCGTCATCGAGCTGAACGTGTGCTAAGAACTCGGAGGCGCCGGAGTAACGGTGCTTGGATCGATTGGACCGGGAAGACGTACGACTACTTCCTCTATGTTGCGTCAATGCTTCCGCTTCGGTCTACGAGGGTACGTAGACAACACTCTCCCCTCTCGTTGCTATGCATCACCATGATCTTGCGTGTGTGTAGGAAATTTTTTGAAATTACTACGTTCCCCAACAGTGGAATCCGAGCCTAGGTTTTATGGTTTGATGTTATATGTACGAGTAGAACACAAGTGAGTTGTGGGCGATATAAGTCATACTGCTTACCAGCATGTCATACTTTGGTTCGGTGGTATTGTTGGATGAAGCGGCCCGGACCGACATTACGCGTACGCTTACGCGAGACTAGTTCTACCGCCGTGCTTTGCGCACAGGTGGCTAGCGGGTGTCAGTTTCTCCAACTTTAGTTGAACCGAGTGTGAGTACGCCCGGTCCTTGCGAAGGTTAAAACAGCACCAACTTGACAAACTATCGTTGTGGTTTGATGCGTAGGTAAGATTGGTTCTTGCTAAGCCCGTAGCAGCCACGTAAAACTTGCAACAACAAATTAGAGGACGTCTAACTTGTTTTTGCAGGGCATGTTGTGATGTGATATGGTCAAGACATGATGCTAAATTTTATTGTATGAGATGATCATGTTTTGTAACCGAGTTATCGGCAACCGGCAGGAGCCATATGGTTGTCGCTTATTGTATGCAATGCAATCGCTTCTGTAATGCTTTACTTTATCACTAAGCGGTAGCGATAGTCGAGAAGCATAAGATTGGCGAGACGACAACGATGCTACGATGGAGATCAAGGTGTCGCTACCGGTGGCGATGGCGATCATGGAGGTGCTTGAGATGGAGATCACAAGCACAAGATGATGATGGCCATATCATATCACTTATATTGATTGCATGTGATGTTTATCTTTTATGCATCTTATCTTGCTTTGATTGACGGTAGCATTTTAAGATGATCTCTCACTAATTATCAAGAAGTGTTCTCCCGAGTATGCACCATTGCCAAAGTTCGTCGTGCCTGGACACCACGCGATGATCGGGTGTGATAAGCTCTACGTCCATCTACAACGGGTGCAAGCCAGTTTTGCACACGCAGAATACTCAGGTTAAACTTGACGAGCCTATCATATGCAGATATGGCCTCGGAACACGGAGACCGGAAGGTCGAGCGTGAATCATATAGTAGATATGATCAACATAATGATGTTCACCATTGAAAGCTACTCCATTTCACGTGATGATCGGTTATGGTTTAGTTGATTTGGATCACGTGATCACTTAGAGGATTAGAGGGATGTCTATCTAAGTGGGAGTTCTTAAGTAATATGATTAATTGAACTTAAATTTATCATGAACTTAGTACCTGATAGTATCTTGCTTGTCTATGTTGATTATAGATAGATGGCTCGTGATGTTGTTCCGTTGAATTTTAATGCGTTCCTTGAGAAAGCAAAGTTGAAAGATGATGGTAGCAATTACGCGGACTGGGTCCGTAACTTGAGTATTATCCTCATTGCTGCACAGAAAAGTTACGTCCTGGAAGCACCGCTAGGTGCCAGGCCTGCTGCTGATGCAACTGACGACGTTAAGAACGTCTGGCAGAGCAAAGCTGATGACTACTTGATAGTTCAATGTGCCATGCTTTACGGCTTAGAACCGGGACTTCAACGACGTTTTGAACGTCATGGAGCATATGAGATGTTCCAGGAGTTGAAGTTAATATTCCAGAAGAATGCCCGGATTGAGAGATATGAAGTCTCCAATAAATTCTATAGCTGCAAGATGGAGGAGAATAGTTCTGTCAGTGAGCATATACTCAAGATGTCTGGGTATTGTAATCACTTGATTCAACTGGGAGTTACTCTTCCGGATGATAGCGTCATTGACAGAATTCTCCAATCACTTCCACCTAGCTACAAGAGCTTCGTGATGAACTATAATATGCAAGGGATGGGTAAGACAATTCCCGAGCTCTTCGCAATGCTAAAGGCTGCGGAGGTAGAAATCAAGAAGGAGCATCAAGTGTTGATGGTCAACAAGACCACTGGTTTCAAGAAAAGGGGCAAAGGGAAGAAGAAGGGGAACTTCAAGAAGAACAGCAAGCAAGTTGCTGCTCAGAGAAGAAACCCAAGTCGGACCTAAGCCTGAAACCGAGTGCTTCTCCGCAAGCGATCGACCTCGAAGCGGAACTGCCCCAAGTATTTGGCGGATAAGAAGGATGGCAAGGTGAACAAAGGTATATGAGATATACATGTTATTGATGTGTACCTTACTAGAGCTCACAGAGCACCGGTATTTGATATTGGTTACATTTCTAATATTTGCAACTCAAGCAGGGACTATGGATTGCGAACACGGCAAAGGACGAGGTGACGATGCGCGTGGGAAATGGTTCCAAAGTCATTGTGATCATGGTCGCACGCTACCTCTACATCTACCTTCGAGATTAGTATTAGACCTAAATAATTGCTATTTGGTGCCGCGTTGAGCATGAACATTATATCTGGATCTTGTTTGATGCGAGACGGTTATTCATTTAAATCGAGAATAATGGTTGTTCTATTTATATGAGTAATATATTTTATGGTCATGCACCCTTGAAGAGTGGTCTATTTTGATGAATCTCGATAGTAGTGATACACATATTCATAATGTTGAAGCCAAAAGATGCAGAGTTGATAATGATAGTGCAACTTATTTATGGCACTGCCGTTTAGGTCATATCGGTGTAAAGCGCATGAAGAAACTCCATACTGATGGACTTTTGGAACCACTTGATTATGAATCACTTGGTACTTGTGAACCGTGCCTTATGGTCAAGATGACTAAAACGCCGTTCTCCGGTACTATGGAGAGAGCAACAGATTTGTTGGAAATCATACATACAGATGTATGTGGTCCGATGAATGTTGAGGCTCGTGGCGGATATCGTTATTTTCTCACCTTCACAGATGATTTAAGCAGATATGGATATATCTACTTAATGAAGCATAAGTCTGAAACATTTGAAAAGTTCAAAGAATTTCAGAGTGAAGTTGAAAATCATCGTAACAAGAAAATAAAGTTTCTACGATCTGATCGTGGAGGAGAATATTTGAGTTATGAGTTTGGTTTACATTTGAAACAATGCGGAATAGTTTCGCAACTCACGCCGCCCGGAACACCACAACGTAATGGTGTGTCCGAACGTCGTAATCGTACTTTACTTGATATGGTGCGATCTATGATGTCTCTTACAGATTTACCGCTATCATTTTGGGGTTATGCTTTATAGACGGCCGCATTCACAATAAATAGGGCACCATCAAAATCCGTTGAGACGATGCCTTATGAACTATGGTTTGGCAAGAAACCAAAGTTGTTGTTTCTTAAAGTTTGGGGCTGCGATGCTTATGTGAAAAAGCTTCAACCTGATAAGCTCGAACCCAAATCGGAGAAATGTGTCTTCATAGGATACCCAAAGGAAACTGTTGGGTACACCTTCTATCACAGATCCGAAGGCAAGACATTTGTTGCTAAGAATGGATCATTTCTAGAGAAGGAGTTTCTCTCGAAAGAAGTGAGTGGGAGGAAAGTAGAACTTGATGAGGTAACTGTACCTACTCCCTTGTTGGAAAATAGTACATCACAAGAACAGGTTTCTGTGACGTCAAAACCAACTAGTGAGGAAGTTGATGATGATGATCATAGAATTTCAGATCAAGTTGCTATAGAACCTCGTAGGTCGAATAGAGTAAGATCCGCACCAGAGTGGTACGGTAATCCTATTCTGAAAATCATGCTACTAGATCATGATGAACCTACGAACTATGAAGAAGCGATGGTGAGCCCAGATTCCGCAAAATGGCTCGAAGCCATGAAATCTGAGATGGGATCCATGTATGAGAACAAAGTGTGGACTTTGGTTGACTTGCCCGATGGTCGGCAAGCAATTGAGAATAAATGGATCTTCAAGAAGAAGATTGACGCTGACGGTAATGTTACTGTCTACAAAGCTCGACTTGTTGCAAAGGGTTTTTGACAAGTTCAAGGGATTGACTACGATGAGACCTTCTCACCCGTAGCGATGCTTAAGTCTGTCCGAATCATGTTAGCAATTGCCGCATTTTATGATTATGAAATTTGGCAAATGGATGTCAAAACTGCATTCTTGAATGGATTTCTGGAAGAAGAGTTGTATATGATGCAACCAGAAGGTTTTGTCGATCCAAAGGGTGCTAACAAAGTGTGCAAGCTCCAGCGATCCATTTATGGACTGGTCCAAGCCTCTCGGAGTTGGAATAAACGTTTTGATAGTGTGATCAAAGCATTCGGTTTTATACATACTTTTGGAGAAGCCTGTATTTACAAGAAAGTGAGTGGGAGCTCTGTAGCATTTCTAATATTATATGTGGATGACATATTGCTGATTGGAAATGATATAGAATTTCTGGATAGCATAAAGGGATACTTGAATCAGAGTTTTTCAATGAAAGGCCTCGGTGAAGCTGCTTAAATATTGGGCATTAAGATCTATAGAGATAGATCAAGACGCTTAATTGGACTTTCACAAAGCACATACCTTGACAAAGTTTTGAAGAAGTTCAAAATGGATCAAGCAAAGAAAGGGTTCTTGCCTGTATTGCAAGGTGTGAAGTTGAGTAAGACTCAAAGCCTGACCACTGCAGAAGATATAGAGAAAATGAAAGATGTTCCCTATGCTTCAGCCATAGGCTCTATCATGTGTGCAATGCTGTGTACCAGACCTGATGTGTGCCTTGCTATAAGTCTGGCAGGGAGGTACCAAAGTAATCCAGGAGTGGATCACTGGACAGCGATCAAGAACATCCTGAAATACCTGAAAAGGACTAAGGATATGTTTCTCATATATGGAGGTGACAAAGAGCTCATCGTAAATGGTTACGTTGATGCAAGCTTTGACACTGATCCGGACGATTCTAAATCGCAAACCGGATACGTGTTTACTTTAAACGGTGGAGCTGTCAGTTGGTGCAGTTCTAAACAAAGCGTCGTGGCGGGATCTACGTGTGAAGCGGAATACATAGCTGCTTCGGAAGCAGCAAATGAAGGAGTCTGGATGAAGGAGTTCATATCTGATCTAGGTGTCATACCTAGTGCATCGGGTCCGATGAAAATCTTTTGTGACAATACTGGAGCAATTGCCTTGGCGAAGGAATCCAGATTTCACAAGAGAACCAAGCACATCAAGAGACGCTTCAATTCCATCCGGGATTTAGTCCAGGTGGGATACATAGAAATTTGCAAGATACATACGGATCTGAATGTTGGAGACCCGTTGACTAAGCCTCTTCCACGAGCAAAACATGATCAACACCAAGACTCCATGGGTGTTAGAATCATTACTGTGTAATCTAGATTATTGACTCTAGTGCAAGTGGGAGACTGAAGGAAATATGCCCTAGAGGCAATAATAAAGTTATTATTTATTTTCTTAATTCATGATAAATGTTTATTATTCATGCTAGAATTGTATTAACCGGAAACATAATACATGTGTGTATACATAGACAAACAGAGTGTCATTAGTATGCCTCTACTTGACTAGCTCATTAATCAAAGATGGTTATGTTTCCTAACCATAGACAAGGAGTTATTATTTGATTAATGGGATCACATCATTAGGAGAATGATGTGATTGACTTGACCCATTCCGTTAGCTTAGCACTTGATCGTGTTGTTTGTTGCTATTGCTTTCTTCATGACTTATACATGTTCCTATGACTATGAGATTATGCAACTCCCGTTTACCGGAGGAACACTTTGTGTGCTACCAAACGTCACAACGTAACTGGGTGATTATAAAGGTGCTCTACAAGTGTCTCCAAAGGTAAATGTTGGGTTGGCGTATTTCGAGATTAGGATTTGTCACTCCGATTGTCGGAGAGGTATCTCTAGGCCCTCTCGATAATGCAAATCACTTAAGCCTTGCAAGCATTGCAACTAGTGAGTTAGTTGCGGGATGATGTATTACGGAACGAGTAAAGAGACTTGCCGGTAACGAGATTGAACTAGGTATTGGATACCGACGATCGAATCTCGGGCAAATAACATACCGATGACAAAGGGAACAACGTATGTTGTTATGCGGTCTGACCGATAAAGATCTTCGTAGAATATGTAGGAGCCAATATGAGCATCCAGGTTCCGCTATTGGTTATTGACCAGAGACATCTCTCGGTCATGTCTACATTGTTCTCGAACCGTAGGGTCCGCACGCTTAACGTTACAATGACAGTTTCATTATGAGTTTATGCATTTTGATGTACCGAAGGTTGTCCGGAGTCCCGGATGTGATCACGGACATGACGAGGAGTCTCGAAATGGTCGAGACATAAGGATCGATATATTGGAAGCCTATATTTGGTTATCGAAATCGTTCCGGGTGAAATCGGGATTTTACCGGAGTACCGGGGGGTTACCGGAACCCCCCCGGGGGTTATTGGGCCTTAATGGGCCCTAAGGGAGAAGAGGAAAGGAGGCCAGAGGGGGCCGTGCGCCCCTCCCCTCCCTGGTCCGAATAGGACAAGGAGAGGGGGGCGGCGCCCCCCCTTTCCTTTCCCTCTTCCTCCTCTTTCCCCCTTTTGTTGGAAATATGCCCTAGAGGCAATAATAAAAGCATTATTATTATATTTCCTTGTTCATGATAATTGTCTTTTATTCATGCTATAACTGTATTATCCGGAAATCGTAATACACGTGTGAATACATAGACTACAATGCGTCCCTAGTAAGCCTCTAGTTGACTAGCTCGTTGGTCAACAGATAGTCATGGTTTCGACTATGGACATCGATGTCATTGATAACGGATCACGTCATTAGGAGAATGACGTGATGGACAAGACCCAATCCTAAGCATAGCACAAAGATCGTGTAGTTCGTTTTGCTAGAGCTTTTCCAATGACAAGTATCTCTTCCTTAGACCATGAGATCGTGCAATTCCGGATACCGTAGGAGTGCTTTGGGTGTATCAAACGTCACAACGAATCGGGTGACTATAAAGGTGCACTACGGTATCTCCGAAAGTGACCATTGGGTTGACACGGATCGAGGCTGGATTTGTCACTCCGTATTACGGAGAGGTATCACTAGGGCCCACTCGGTAATGCATCATCATAATGAGCTCAAAGTGATCAAGTGTCCGGTCACGGGATCATGCATTGCGGTGCGAGTAAAGTGACTTGCCGATGTAACGAGACTAACGAGGTATTGGGATACCGACGATCGAGTCTCGGGCAAGTAACATACCGTCGACAAAGGGAATAGAATACGGGTTGCTTGAACCCTTGACATCGTGGTTCATCCGATGACAACATCGAGGAGCATGTGGGAACCAACATGGGTATCCAGATCCCGCTGTTGGTTATTGACTTGAGGTAGTCTCGGTCATGTCAAGATGTCTCCGAACCCGTAGGGTCTACACACTTAAGGTTCGGTGACGCTAGGGTTAATAGGAAGACAAGTATGTGATTACCGAATGTTGTTGAGTCCGGATGAGATCCCGGACGTCACGAGGAGTTCGGAATGGTCCGGAGGTAAAGATTTATATATGGAAAGTGGTTAAACGGACTCAGGAAAGTTTGGGGTATCCGGTAAAGTACCGGGGCCACCGGAGGGTTCAGGAGGTCCACCGAGGGGCCACCTCTCGGGGGCCACATGGGCTAAGTGGAGAGGGAGCCAGCCCTGGTGGGCTGGGTGCGCCCCCACCTAGGCCCATGCGGCTAGGGTTTGGGAGGGTAAACCTAAAGGGGCGCCCCAGCTTGGGGGCAAGCCACCTCCCTCCTCCCTTGGCCGCCGCCCCATCTAGGGTTTACCCTAGATGGCCGGCCCCCTGCCCTCTCCTCCTATAAATAGAGGGGTGGGGGAGGGCTGCAAACACAGTTGAAGGCGCAGCCCTCCCTCCCAACACCTCTCTTTCTCCACGCAAGCTTGGCGAAGCCTGCCGGAGAACTACAGACCACCTGCACCACGTCGTCGTGCTGCCATTGAATTGTCTTCTTCAACCTCTCCTTCACTCTTGCTGGATCAAGACGGAGGAGACGCCATCGTCCCGTACGTGTGTTGAACACGGAGGTGCTGTCCTTTCAGCACTTAGGTCATCGGTGATCGGAATCACGTTGGGAACGTCTTCATCATCACCACTCTCTCGAACGCTTCCGTACTCGATCTACAAGTGGTATGTAGATGCAAACTCTCTCTCGTTACTCGTTGCTTAGTAGAACTCATAGATGGATCTTGGTGAAACCGTAGGAAAATTTTAATTTTCTGCAACGCTCCCCAACAAAGTGGCATCATGAGCTAGGTCTATCGTAGTTCTCTTTGCACGAGTAGAACACAATTTTGTTGTGGGCGTGGATCTTGTCAACTTACTTGCCGTTACTAGTTGTTTCTTGCTTCCGCGGTATTGTGGGATGAAGCGGCCGGACCAACCTTACACGTGCTCCACGTGAGACCGGTTCCACCGACTCATGCACTAGTTGCATAAGGTGGCTGGCGGGTGTCTGTCTCTCCTACTTTAGTGGGAGCGGATTCGATGAACAGGGTCCTTATGAAGGGTAAATAGAAGTTGACAAGATCACGTTGTGGTTATTCGTGAGGTAAGAAAACGTTCTTGCTAGAACCCAATTGCAGCCACGTAAAAGATGCAACAACAATTAGAGGACGCCTAACTTGTTTTTGCAGCAATTGTCATGTGACGGATATGGCCAAGTTGTGATGAATGATGATATATTGTGATGTATGAGATCATGTTCTTGTAATAGGAATCACGACTTGCATGTCGATGAGTATGACAACCGGCAGGAGCCATAGGAGTTGTCTTTATTTTTGTATGACCTGCGTGTCATTGAAGAACGCCATGTAATTTACTTTACTTTGTTGCTAAACGCGTTAGCCATAGAAGTAGAAGTAGTCGTTGGCGTGACAACTTCATGGAGGCACGATGATGGAGATCATGATGATGGAGATCATGATGTCATGCGGTGACAGGATGATCATGGAGCCCTCAAGATGAAGATCAAAGGAGCTATATGATATTGGCCATATCATGTCACTACTTTATAATTGCATGTGATGTTTATTATGATTATACATCTTGTTTACTTAGAACGACGGTAGTAAATAAGATGATCCTTAGAACAATTTCAAGAAGTGTTCTCCCTAATCGTGCACCGTTGCTACAGTTCGTCGCTTCTAAGCACCACGTGTTAATCGGTGTGATGGATTCTTACGTTCACATACAACGGGCGTAAGCAAGATTTACACACGCAGAAACACTTAGGGTTAACTTGACGAGCCTAGCATGTGAAGACATGGCCTCGGAACACGGAGACCGAAAGGTCGAACACGAGTCGTATGGAAGATACGATCAACATGAGAATGTTCACCGACGCAGACTAGTCCGTCTCACGTGTTGATCGGACACGGCCTAGTTGACTCGGATCGTGTAACACTTAGATGACTAGAGGATGTCTAATCTAAGTGGGAGTTCATTAATAATTTGATTAGATGAACTTAATTATCATGAACTTAGTCTAAAACTTTTGAATTATATGTCTTGTAGATCAAATGGCCAACGCTCATGTCAACTTGAACTTCAACGCGTTCCTAGAGAAAACCAAGCTGAAAGATGACGGCAGCAACTATACGGACTGGGTCCGGAACCTGAGGATCATCCTCATAGCTGCCAGGAAACAATACGTCCTAGAAGGACCGCTAGGTGACGCTCCGTCCTGCAGAACCAAGACATTATGAATGCTTGGCAGTCTCGTCGATGATTACTCCCTCGTTCAAGGCGGCATGCTTTACAGCTTAGAACCGGGCTCCAAAAGCGTTTTGGGCACCACGGAGCATATGAGATGTTCGAGGAGCTGAAACTTGTTTTCCAAGCTCACGCCCGGTCGAGAGATATGACATCTCCGACAAGTTCTATAGTTGTAAGATGGAGGAAAACAGTTACATCGGTGAGCACATTCTCAAGATGTCCAGGTTGTACAACCGTATGACCCAAACTGAATATTAACCTCCCCGATGAGGCGGTCATTGACAGAATCCTCCATCGCTCCCACCAAGCTACAAGAGCTTTGTGATGAACTACAACATGCGAGGGGATGGTAAAGACCATTCTGAAGTGTTCTCTATCTTTGAAGTCACCGAGGTTGAAATCAAGAAAGAACATCAAGTGTTGATGGTCAATAAGACCACTAAGTTCAAGAAGGGCAAGGGTAAGAAGAACTTCAAGAAGGACGGCAAGGAGATTGCCGCGCCTGCAAGCAAGTTGCCGGAAGAAGTCAAAGAATGGACCCAAGCACGAGACCGAGTGCTTTTATTGCAAGGGAAGGGTCTTTCGAAGCGGAACTGCCCCAAGTACTTAGCGGATAAGAAGGCCGCAACACCAAAGGTATATTTGATATACATGTAATTGATGTGTACCTTACTAGTAATCGTAGTAACTCCCCGGTATTTGATACCGTGCCGTTGCTCATATTTGTAACTCACAGCAGGAGCTGCGGAATAAGCGGAGGCTGGCGAAGGACGAGGTGACGGCGCGCGTCGGGAATGGTTCCAGAGTCGATGTGATCGCCGTCGCACGCTACCTCTTCATTTACCCACGGATTAGTTTTGAACCTTAATAATTGTTATTTGGTGCCAAGTTTGAGCATGAATATTGTATCCGGATCTCGTTTAATGCGAGATGGCTACTCATTTAAATCCGAGAATAATGGTTGTTCTATTTATATGAGAGATATGTTTTATGGTCATGTTCGATGGTCAATGGTTTATTCTTAATGAATCTCGGCGTAGTATTACACATATTCATAGCGTGAATACCAAAAGATGTAAAGTTGATAACGATAGTCCCACATACTTGTGGTACTTCGCCGCCTTGGTCACATTGGTGTCAAGCGCATGAAGAAGCTCCATGCTGATGGACTTTTGGAGTCTCTTGATTATGAATCATTTGACACATGCGAACCATGCCTCATGGGCAAGATGACCAAGACTCCATTCTCGGAACAATGGAGCGAGCAACCAACTTGTTGGAAATCATACATACCGATGTGTGCGGTCCAATGAGCGTTGAGGCTCATGGAGGATATCGTTATGTTCTCACTCTCACAGATGACTTGAGTAGATATGGGTATGTCTACTTGATGAAACACAAGTCCGAGACCTTTGAAAAGTTCAAGGAATTTCAGAATGAAGTAGAGAATCAACGTGACCGAAAGATAAAATTCTTACGATCGGATCGTGGAGGAGAATATTTAAGTCACGAATTTGGTACACACTTAAGAAAATGTGGAATCGTTTCACAACTAACGCCTACCGAACACCTCAACAGAACGGTGTGTCCGAACGTCGTCGAATCGCACTCTATTGGATATGGTGCGATCTATGATGTCTCTTACCGATTTACCGCTATCATTTTGGGGATACGCCTAGAGACAGCTACATTCACTTTAAATAGGGCACCGCCTAAATCCGTTGAGACGACACCGTATGAATTATGGTTTGGGAAGAAACCTAAGTATCGTTTCTAAAAGTTTGGGGATGCGATGCTTATGTCAAGAAACTTCAACTGAAAAGCTCGAACCCAAGTCGGAAAAATGCGTCTTCATAGGATACCCTAAGGAAACCTTTGGGTATACCTTCTACCTTAGATCCGAAGGCAAGATCTTTGTTGCCGAGAACGGAATCTTTCTTGAAAAGAGTTTCTCTCGAAAGAAGTAAGTGGGAGGAAAGTAGAACTCGATGAAGTACTACCTCTTGAACAGGAAAGTAGTGCAGCTCGGAAAATGTTCTGTGATGCCTACACCAAGTGAAGAGGAAATTCATGATGATGATCAAGGTACTTGGATCAAGTTGCTCTTGAACTTCAGAGGTCCACTAGGACACGCCCGCACTGCAGTGGTACGGCAACCCTGTCACGGAAATCATGTTGTTAGACAACGGTGAACCTTGAACTATGAAGAAGCAATGGCGGGCCCAGATTCCAACAAATGGCTAGAAGCCATGAAATCCGAGATAGAATCCATGTATGAAAACAAAGTGTGGACTTTGGTGACTTGCCCGATGATCGGCGAGCGATAGAAAACAAATGGATCTTTAAGAAGAAGACGGACGGATGGTAATATCACCATCTATAAAGCTCGACTTGTCGCTAAGGGTTATCGGCAAGTTCAAGGGATTGACTACGATGAGACTTTCTCTCCGTAGCGAAGCTTAAGTCCGTCCGAATCATGTTAGCAATTGCCGCATACTATGATTATGAGATATGGCAGATGGACGCCAAAACAGCGTTCCTTAACGGCTATCTTAAGGAAGAGCTGTATATGATACAGCCGAAGGTTTTGTCGATCCTAAGAATGTCGACAAAGTGTGCAAGCTCCAGCGATCCATTTATGGGCTGGTGCAAGCATCTCGAGTTGGAACATTCGCTTTGATGAGATGATCAAAGCGTTTAGTTTATCTGAGACTTATGGAGAAGCTGCGTTTACAAGAAAGTGAGTGGGAGCTCAGTAGCATTTCTCATATTATATGTAGATGACATACTTTTGATGGGAAATGATATAGAATTCTTGGACAGCATTAAGGCCTACTTGAATAAGTGTTTTTCAATGAAGGACCTTGGAGAAGCTGCTTATATATTAGGCATCAAGATCTATAGAGATAGATCGAGACGCCTCATAGGTCTTTCACAAAGCACATACCTTGATAAGATTTTGAAGAAGTTCAAAATGAATCAGTCCAAGAAAGGGTTCTTGCTCAGATTGCAAGGTGTGAGATTGAGCTCAGCTCAATGCCCGACCACGACAAAAGATAAAGAAGAGATGAGTGTCATCCCTATGCCTCAGCCATAGGATCTATTATGTATGCCATGCTGTGTACCGGACTGATGTAAACCTTGCCGTAAGTTTGGTAGGAAGGTACCAAAGTAATCCCGCAAGGAACACGGACAGCGGTCAAGAATATCTGAAGTACCGAAAAGGACAAAGGACATGTTTCTCGTTTATGGAGGTGACGAAGAGCTCGTCAGAAACAGTTACGTCGGCGCTTAGCTTCGACACAGATCTGATGACTCTAAGTCACAAACCGGATCGTGTATATGTTGAATGGTGGAGCGAGAAGCTGGTGCAGCTGCAAGCGAGAGCGTCGTGGCGGGATCTACATGTGAAGCGGAGTACATGGCAGCCTCGGAGGCAGCGCATGAAGCAATTTGGGTGAAGGAGTTCATCACCGACCTAGGAGTCATACCCAATGCGTCGGGGCCGATCAAACTCTTTCGTGACAACTTGGA
The DNA here is from genome assembly GCA_021605205.1 of Aegilops longissima. Taxonomy (NCBI): domain Eukaryota; kingdom Viridiplantae; phylum Streptophyta; class Magnoliopsida; order Poales; family Poaceae; genus Aegilops; species Aegilops longissima. The sequence continues at coordinate 234,485,081 of CM038677.1, forward strand.
GCTATTGCCCTTGCCAAGGAGCCCAGGTTTCATAAGAAGACCAGCACATCAAGCGTCGCTTCAACTCCATCCGTGAAAATGTTCGAATGGAGACATAGAAATTTGTAAAGTGCATACGGATCTGAATGTCGCAGATCCGTTGACTAAACCTCTTTCGCGGCAAAACATGATCAACACCGAACTCTATGGGTGTTCGATTCATCACAATGTAAACTAGATTATTGACTCTAGTGCAAGTGGGAGACTGTTGGAAATATGCCCTAGAGGCAATAATAAAAGCATTATTATTATATTTCCTTGTTCATGATAATTGTCTTTTATTCATGCTATAAGCTGTATTATCCGGAAATCGTAATACACGTGTGAATACATAGACTACAATGCGTCCCTAGTAAGCCTCTAGTTGACTAGCTCGTTGGTCAACAGATAGTCATGGTTTCGACTATGGACATCGATGTCATTGATAACGGATCACGTCATTAGGAGAATGACGTGATGGACAAGACCCAATCCTAAGCATAGCACAAAGATCGTGTAGTTCGTTTTGCTAGAGCTTTTCCAATGACAAGTATCTCTTCCTTAGACCATGAGATCGTGCAATTCCGGATACCGTAGGAGTGCTTTGGGTGTATCAAACGTCACAACGAATCGGGTGACTATAAAGGTGCACTACGGTATCTCCGAAAGTGACCATTGGGTTGACACGGATCGAGGCGGGATTTGTCACTCCGTACACGGAGAGGTATCACTAGGGCCCACTCGGTAATGCATCATCATAATGAGCTCAAAGTGATCAAGTGTCCGTCACGGGATCATGCATTGCGGTACGAGTAAAGTGACTTGCCGTAACGAGACTAACGAGGTATTGGGATACCGACGATCGAGTCTCGGGCAAGTAACATACCGTCGACAAAGGGAATAGAATACGGGTTGCTTGAACCCTTGACATCGTGGTTCATCCGATGACAACATCGAGGAGCATGTGGGAACCAACATGGGTATCCAGATCCCGCTGTTGGTTATTGACTTGAGGTAGTCTCGGTCATGTTCAGATGTCTCCGAACCCGTAGGGTCTACACTTAAGGTTCGGTGGACGCTAGGGTTAATAGGAAGACAAGTATGTGATTACCGAATGTTGTTGAGTCCGGATGAGATCCCGGACGTCACGAGGAGTTCGGAATGGTCCGGAGGTAAAGATTTATATATGGAAAGTGGTTAAGCGGACTCGGAAAGTTTGGGGTATCTGGGTAAAAGCACGGGGCCACCGGAGGGTTCCGGAGGTCCACCGGAGGGGCCACCTCCGGGGGCCACATGGGCTAAGTGGGAGGGAGCCAGCCCCTGGTGGGCTGGGTGCGCCCCACCTAGGCCCATGCGGCTAGGGTTTGGGAGGGTAAACCCTAAGGGGCGCCCTAGCTTGGGGGCAAGCCACCTCCCCTCCCCTTGCCGCCGCCCCATCTAGGGTTTACCCTAGATGGTCGGCCCCTGCCCTCTCCTCCTATAAATAGAGGGGTGGGGGAGGCTGCAAACACAGTTGAAGGCGCAGCCCTCCCTCCCCAACACCTCTCTTTCTCCACGCAAGCTTGGCGAAGCCCTCACGGAGAACTATCAGACCACTGCACCACGTCGTCGTGCTGCCATTGGAATTGTCTTCTTCAACCTCTCCTTCACTCTTGCTGGATCAAGGCGGAGGAGACGCCATCGTCCCGTACGTGTGTTGAACACGGAGGTGCTGTCCTTTCAGCACTTAGGTCATCGGTGATCGGAATCACGTTGGGAACGTCTTCATCATCACCACTCTCTCGAACGCTTCCGTACTCGATCTACAAGTGGTATGTAGATGCAAACTCTCTCTCGTTACTCGTTGCTTAGTAGAACTCATAGATGGATCTTGGTGAAACCGTAGGAAAATTTTAATTTTCTGCAACGTTCCCCAACACCTTTCTCCTTCTCCAACTAGGAAAAGAGGGAGTCCTACTCCCGGTGGGAGTAGGACTCCCCCCCCTTGGCGCGCCCAACCTGGCCGGCCGCCCCTCCCCTTGGCTCCTTTATATACGGGGGCAGGGGGCACCCTAGAACACACAAGTTGATCTTCGTGATCATTCCTTAGCCGTGTGCGGTGCCCCCCTCCACTATATTCCACCTCGGTCATATCGTTGCGGTGCTTAGGCGAAGCCCTGCGTCGGTAGTACATCAAGATCGTCACCACGCCATCGTGCTGACGGAACTCCTCCCCTAAGCTTTGCTGGATCGGAGTCCGGGGAGCGTCATCGAGCTGAACGTGTGCTAAGAACTCGGAGGTGCCGGAGTAACGGTGCTTGGATCGGTTGGACTGGAAAGACGTACGACTACTTCCTCTACGTTGCGTCAACGCTTCCGCTTCGATCTACGAGGGTACGTAAACAACACTCTCCCCTCTCGTTGCTATGCATCATCATGATCTTGCGTGTGCGTAGGAATTTTTTTGAAATTACTACGTTTCCTAACAGTAGTACACGACACCGCGCCTGAGATACAGTGGCGGCTGCTGCGGATACCCCGGCGCGCGTATCTGCTGTTGCGGGTGCGCGCTCGCGCATGGCGGCCGTGTCCTCACCGGAGCTGGTGCTGGCTGCGGAGGAGCGGGGTGAGACGGACTGTGGCGGTTTCCTTGATCGGCGCGTTGGTGGGGGCGGTGGCGGTTGCGGTGGCGCGAGGGAGTTCATGCGGCGGCTCTTGCTGCCTCCTTTCTTGAAGAGGTTGGAGAAGATGGATGACGGCGGCGGCGGGGGAGGGGGTGGCGGCGGTGGCGGGCGTGGAGGATTGGCACGGCCGGTAGCTTCGGGACTCGCCGATGCTTCGGACGAAGGAGACGAGTAGTGTTCATCGGAGAGATGGTGGTGGTGGTGGTGCCTCTCCCACTTCATGATAATGCTCTTGCGCTTCTTCTGGTAGAAGAGAGCAATGGCGGAGGCCAGTTCCTTTGCGCCGCCCACGCTGCCGCTCCTCTTCTTCTTGCTCCTCGACATTGACGCCGGTGGCGGAGGAGGTGGTGGCGGCGGAGTCCCTGGGGGAAACATGGCTGGCGATGGCGACTGCGGGTGATTGATATCTTCCACTATAATCTCCTTCTCCACTTTTTCCATCGTCGGCAGGTTCTCGAGGCTGCGGCGGCGACGGCGAGGCTGCTGCGGCGGGGCAGGCGGTGGTTCTGCGGACGCCATCTCCAATAGCGTAGCGCCCAGCTCCTCCGGGCTCCACGTCCTGCTCCTCGCCGGCGTAGCGCGAGTCTCCGTGGGACGCGTCCTCTCCTCCTCCACCTCAACCATCTCAGGGAGCCTCTCGAGGCTGCGTCGGTGACGGCGAGGCTGCGGCGGCGGGGCAGGTGCCGGTGGTGCGGATGACATCCCCAGCAGCGTAGCGTCCAGCTCCTCGGGGCTCCAGGTCCTGCTCCTCGCCGGCGTAGCGAGAGTCCCCGTCTCCGTCTCTGTGGGATGCGCCTTCTCCTCCTCCACCTCATCCATCTTGGGGAGCCTCTCGACGCTCCGCCTCCGCCTCCTCGCATCCTGAGGCAGCGGTCTGGTGCGCACCTCGTAGGTGTCCACCGAGATCGTCTTCACATCCGACGACGTCCGCCTGAGCGACCGATCGGCGTCCCGGGCCCTGTCAGGCCGCTCGTCTCGCCGTGTCCGGTACAGCTCGGCGTCGTCATACGAGCGCCAGGTCAACTCCGGTGACGCGAGGCCCCAGACGCCGTCGCTGTCCAGCCGCAGCTCCGGGTAGGAGCTGCTGCTCTTCATCCGCCGGATCCCCGTCTGGGCGTTGTGGTTGGTGTAGGAGTTGTTGAAGCTCGCCCAGACGTCCTCGGTGCTCGGCTCCGGCGTCGGCGCCGCCGCAGGGGACACCCGCAGATGGCTCTTGGGCGCCGGCGCCGCGGGGCCGGGGGCCTCCCCATCGGTGTCGCCCCCGCCGCGGCCTAGGAGCGACCCGGTGCGGTCCGACCAGGTGCGGGACGTTTAATGACCAGGTGTGCGCGCATTTGCAAAAAAAACCTCCAGCCATCTAGTATTAATGCCCCCCCGACAGGTGCTGCACATGTGGCGGTCAAAGCACAGATGGCAACGGCTGACTCGGCCAAGTCAGCAAATACGTAGCTCAATCCGTATATACGGATCAAAGTGAACCCCCTACGTAAGTACATGGATTATATTTCGGGTGTTTTGAAGTAGTGATACTTAAGTGTCAGCCAGCTCAAGTTTTGTGACCTACAGTGAATTTTTCTCCTTCGTTTGAGATCCGAGGTTAGTGCGAGGGAGGGGCGAACCATCACGACTTTTGATTCTCCTTTAGTAGAGATAGAGAAAGCCCATTGTAAAGCCCACTCATGGCCCGTTCCTAGTCCTAGGTCCTAGCTTTAACTTCCCTTCCCGTGGTTAACGTGTGATTAGTTAGGCCGGCGATTGCGTTGTCGTGGTGCCGCCTCCTTCGCTTCGAACAGTTCTGGCGATCAGAGACTAGATCAAAGTGCGATGGTGCGGATCATGTGTGCACCTATAGGACGGCTTGCAGTTGCAGTGCCCCATGTGCATGCAGGATTTCCAGCCTCCGACACACATCATGCCAGCGGCAACAAGGGTTTTGGCCCTTGGCGTGGACGACTGGAAGCCGCGTGGGATGGAGGAACAGGACGCCGGGTAGGAGTACGGGCGGCACTGTCACGATCACAGGTTCATAGCAGGCCGAGATGAGCGATACTAGCGGAAATCACCTGTCGACCTTCCAGCATTTTGTCCTCGTAGGTGTTTTCCTCTTCTCTTTGTTTCCCATTGTGTGACAAATCCCAGGAGGCTTACTTTCATAATTTCTGAACTGACATCTCTAATCTCTCGATACTACTACTAAAACACTCGTAAGTACTATTCAGTGGATGAACATCCAGCGAGTTTGTTTGCATTCTTTTAGCTTGATCTTTCGGATTATATTAAGTTGTTCTTCTGCTTTTGTAATTTCTTCTTTCAGCAGCTTTTTATTTCGGGTGGTGCTCTCTGCTTCACCTCTTAACTGTTCTAGCTGGGAGGCCACTCACCATGCCAAAAGGACTTGGACATGTTTGCTCACTTCAGTTATCTGCTCGCTGCCGTTCTTGCAATCAGCAGAAAATGCGTACTGACTTGACACTCTGTTGACAATTAATGGCAGGTAAAGCATGAGGATGGTGTAAACATTCCGGGAGGTCAACAACAACGGTGGGTATTCTGTATTTACCAGAGATGCAAAACTGCTGCCGCAAGCAGGCAGCACACACTGAAAATTAAAACAGTGTCATGCTCAATGTAAACAATACAGTTATGCAGAGTTCTAATTTTAGTTTTTTTTCTTCTCTGTTCATATATATAGACCTATCTACAGACGGAAGCAGCCCGCACAATAATCTCTCGGTGAAAAGATTTTGAGCAAATGCAAAAACAATCAAGAAGACTGAAATACATCCAATGGTATCATCCGACGTCAAGTTTACTGAACGTTTGACATAGAAAGGCACAATGAATGTCTCTATGCATATATCTTATGTCTATATGCACGTATTAATTTTTTACTAATGTTTATTAGAAGCTTGGTCTAAAATGTTCGGCATCCACATCCACTACCATTTTCTGATCCAATAGCACAGAATTTTCGCTAACGTTCGTGCAGTTGGATATGGGGTAGCGATGGAGAATGAGTGCACATGGTGGCCTAGAGGGAGGCAACATAAGAACATGCCTGTGTTTATAGCTGTGTGGTGAAAACTGAACATAAATGATGCATTTGACTAAATATAATAAGTGATGCACACATACTTTGTATTCCTGCAGGGAGAAGGAGGAAAAGAAGAAACATGACAAAACAGAACATAAACTGAGTTATTGGGTCTCAAGGGAGAAGAGATAGTTAGAAGTTATTGCTTTTGCGCTTGGAAATTTCATGTTGGCAACTAAGCACTACTAATCTATCTACCACAATTGGGTTGCTTATTATAATCACAAATAGCAAGCGTAATATGATGGCGCGGCGAGATCGAGGCGGGGTAGGTGTGTCTCGTGTAGGACTTGGTCTGGACGGTCGCCCGCGTGCTTGGCTTCAATGGTAACCCTCGTTTGATTTAACAGCTATCCTTCGGTTCCATAGCTGACAGGGCGCGTCTCGAGCTCCTCATGCGCCTGGGTGCCATGTGCCACTCCGAGCTTCAGCGCCTCTTCATTGCCAACGCCGAATCCATCTCAGTTGTTGTAGCACAGATGGCGTGTGGATAAGCTCATTGTCAAGTGCAGAGTGCACCCAACACAGTCGGTACTTCCCGAGGAAGCTCGGGAAGATCCAGGAGAAGGAGAGTGACAACGTGCACATGAAGGGCACCAAGGAGTAAGTGGGATGATTCTGTTCCGTCCTTCTTTGTTCCTCACCAAGTCACCATGGTAATCAATCTAATGTTGAATCTTTAGGTACTAGCTGTGCATATGTTGCTGGGTATGTAAAAAATGGAACACTGTCAGACCTATTTTTACAGCTGCAAACAATGATTCTTGATGGTTTTATATGAAGAAAGAATTTACTTTTTCGTGATGTATATTGTTGTATCCTGACGAGATGAATCAATTGGTGGCATTTATGTATCTGAAAACGATGACACAGAGTGGTTGCAGGTTGTGCGCACCAGGGTGTTTGCTTGAGATGGAGCCACTAATGGTGGATGATGTGCTCTAGCAGCTGAAGGGTGTCGAGAAATGACTTTTCCACCATGAGGAAGGAGCAGCTAGAGCGGTATGCCAGATCATTGCAATTGCTAAGAAGATATATATAAAAAAGCGAAGTTCTTGAGTTGGAAGTTTAATATTTTGCCATATCTTTGTTTAGCTTTGATGTGCTTGCAGAGGATAACATAATGTGATATTGAGATTGGCATGGTGAATGTAGCCAGTACTATCTCTTTCAGTGGTCCAAATTCATACTTCAGGGTGGATGTATGTGCACCGACATGACTTACATTTGAAAACATGCACTTTGCTTTTGAATTTTCAATTAGAGTTGCTCATCTTTGGTAGACTGTGTGTGCTGTGTGCAAGTCGTTTGGAGATTTGACTTAACATTCTTTTGTAGAGTTGCTTCCAGAGAGAGAGAGAGTACACAAGGATTCTACATATTTTTTTAGTCACAATTGATGTTTAATCATAAGAACATATATGCCCCGTGGCAACGCACGGGCAGTTAACTAGTTGTTTATATTTCCATTTGAGTTGGACGGGGCCGTGTGTACAAGTGGATAAAAGGCAGTCATGAAACTCTTATCTATGTTCAAATGGCTCTTCTTCTGGCTGCTAGGTGAATAGATACATATGTATGTAGACAAATCTAAGACAAGAATTTTGGGCGAAGGGAGTACTTCATGACAGAGTCAATGCTAGAAATCTGCTCAAAATGAAAACAATGCATTTGGAACGCTATGAACGTGTATTTTGCAATGAAAGCTCTGACGAAACCGCTTTGCTTCTCTTCTGGGGTTGCACCTTCACATAGGATTGCTGGTTTGACTATTTTGACCATAAGAAAAGGGGCATTTCTCTATACGATGACGTTATGCTAGCCACTCAAGTTCCTCCCAAGAAATTTGCAACGGACATTATCATCCTTGGATGCTGGAAAATTTGGAATCAGAGAAATGGGAAATTTTTCAAAAGTGAGGTCCCTAGCACAAACTCTTGGAGATTCTTTCTCAGCAAGATTTGAAGCACAGAGTCAAAGCTAAAAACCTAGAGTGCCTAGAGCATTGTGTGTAACTTGATGATTTCCTGTCACACTTAGCCCTACATGTTAGCTAAAACTGGCATCGGATAAACTGCCCCATTTTCTCGTTTCTTTGTAAACATCTTTACGTTGTTATTAATATGAAAATGTCGTACAACAGTTGTTTTACTTCTACGGTCCTGCGCTTCAGAAAGAAATCTAGTAACTAATCATAGTTGATGGTAGTGTACTTTTCCCCTGAATGTTCATACTGCATTTATAACTGTTAAACAGAGCATACGATCAGGATTTAGAAACTGAAATAATATATTGCTAAGATTTACTCTTATGAAGTATGATTGCAAATATCAATTTCAAGGTATAAGATAGCTAACCGGGCTTGTTGCTCGGTAAGATTTACTCTTTAAATGCAGTCACCTTGTTATTGATTCTTGTACCGACCTGCAGCCTGCTGGGAAACCGCTGTGCATGACATGCAAGCAGCAGCACAAAGAGAACAGATAGAGCATATGTATATGCAGCAGCAGACCAATAGAATACAACATCATTATTATTCTATAAATAAATCAATTGTTCATCAAGTTGGTCCATCTCCGCTCCTAAAAAAAAAAGAAAAAACTTGGTCCATTTCTAATCTATTCAACTGAAACTATGTAATGGACCTTGCTATTGTTCTCCCTCCATATATGTTGTGTGTAAACAGCAAGAGAAATTGTCATCATGTTCTCCTTCAATCCCTTCTCTTTCTCATGAGATGCTATGAGTATGTTCCAAAAGAGAGGAAGAAAAGTGAAGCTCGAACAGTCGATTGTTTCTGGCCTGCCTGAGGGTGTTAATGTGAAATGAGCACTGCCTGCTTACCTGCAGCAGAAATCTGCGCGCCTCAGCTGATCTGAGCTCAAAGAAAGCAAACTGGGCCTGCACTGCTCCAGACGTAGCAGCAAACGTGCAGGACCAAAAATTCAATTGCCCTGTCTTGTCTCTCTGCTCATTCATGTACGCGCAGCGTGACCGCATTTGACTTGAACATATCTTCCCCTTGTGCAGAGCCTGATCGAGCCCACGCTTCATCATCAGCAGTTATTTACACTGATGATGTCAATCCAGCCAGGACGCTGCAGCCATGTCTAGTTTGGATAGGTAGTATACCACATGAACAAAGGGTTTATTGATCTACGTTCATACAAGACGTACTGCTTTCTTTAATGTTAATTTTGTTTGAGGCAAGAGGTTAGCAATAGACATATGTTAAGACGTACTCCCTCTGTATCAAAATATAAGACCCTTTTTGATACGTATTATATAATGTTAAAAAATCGTCTTATATTTTGAAAGGAGGGAGTATGTTACTGATCAAAGAATGGAAAGAAGTCCAATTCTCGGAGTGAGTAGAAGTTGGGAATGTTTTTCCTTCCCTTTCTCTCGCCGGCTAGGGTAAACTCTTCTCTCCAGGCGAATGACCCCATGAATTCGCCTTCCGCTCCGACAGCTGGTGACTTTGCTCCGGCTAGTAGACTAGGTTAAGGTTTTTTAGTCCTCGCAGGGGCGGCGTTTGGGCGGATGGTGGCACTTTTTTTCGAGTTTATCTTCCGGGCTTCAATCCACCTCGAATTCATCCATCTAGACATAGTCGATGAAGTTCTAGCGTAGATTCCTGTCGTCTTCATGGGGCGGTGAGATTAGGTGTTCTCGTCGTGCGTGCGCGGCGACGAGATTTGATGTCAGTTGCTTTAGATATATTTAAGGGTTCAACAACGACAACTACGACTCTAGGGCGTTGGTCGTTAGGGGCACATGCAGGAAGACTTTCTGGTTGTCATCGACAAGGTCAAGTCTGCTCTGGTAGGGAAGCGACGACAACGTCGGCGGCTCATTCTAGAGGCGGTAATGGTAGAATATTTTATAATAGAGCTAAATCTTAAAAAAAATCTTGGAGTGCACTTTAGGCAACCCCTTATATTCTATTCTCGGATTTGTTGCTTTGAGCAACGTATGAGCGGCTGCCAGAAGGGCTGGAACCCCACGCAAATCTCGGAACAAATATCGTAGGAACCGAAAGCTAATGCCGACTACCTTCGTTCCTTCCTTTTCAATTGCATGGATGTCTCGCATCAGCTGGCCCATCCGCATGGCCTCTTGTGCGCCCCCTCCTCGTGACACTTTGATGACCAAGCAGAAAAATCGTCAGGTCACACACAAGACACCAACAGGGTACTAGCAACCAGATCTCCGCTGCCTCCATTATTTCCATCTTGTGCATGCGCTTGTCGCGTCCAGGGGTGTTGATCGATCTCGCTCTGGCCCCGTTTCATCGAAGAAATTACTCCCTGCATATGTGTGAACAGTCTATGGATCTACTGTACTCTCTCCATCCACGAATAAGTATACATCTAGCTTTTATCTTAAATTAAAGTTTCAAAACTTTGATCAACTTTATAGGAAAAAATAGCAGTATTTATGGCATTAAGGGCATCTTCAACGCTGAACCTCAAACCGCCCACATCCGTCCGGACGATGGAAGCCATCCAATGCAGGTCTGTATCGGTCCGTCGGGTGGTCCGGACGTGTTTTCTCCCGCAAACCGGAACCAAATGTGTGTGTGTGTGTGTGTGGGGGGTTGTGGGAGTCAGCTTGTTATGGCAACGAACCTGACAATGAGTACCAGGGGTACGAACAAGGGCTGATCCTAACTACGGCACAAGTGTGACACTCGGATTTTACGAGTTCATGGCCCACGTGAAGAGGTAAAAGCCCTACGTCTCGAGTCCTGGACTATTTTTCTCTGGTGTCTGGATTACAGGAGGGTTGCGAACCCTTGCTTCAGCGCTAGGGGCGGCTTATATATATAGAGTGTGCCACCCCTCATTATGGCTATGTTACAAGGGAGATGAAGGAGGGTTATTACAAACATTACTGGTAACTAAAGTAATAACTACACTTGAAGCCTGAAGTTATGCTCCTCGGAGGTTCCAGGTCTCGTGTGCCCCCTTCATCTCCCACGTCCAAATGCTGGCGAACATGGCCGAGGGGCAGTGAGGTGTCCGAGTGAGCTGTCCCCATCCGAGTGGATCGCTTCCGAGTGAATGTTTGAAGGTGGACATTTGAAAGCACCTATGGTCCAGGAACCTTACAATGATGGTGTGGGATCCTAGTGTTGGAAATATGCCCTAGAGGCAATAATAAAATGATTATTATCATATTTCCCATTCATGATAAATGTTTATTATTCATGCTAGAATTATATTGACCGGAAACTTAAATACATGTGTGAATACATAAACAACACCGTGTCCCTAGTAAGCCTCTACTAGACTAGCATGTTGATCAAAGATGGTTAAGGTTTTCTAACCATGGACAGGAGTTGTCATTTGATAACGGGATCACATCAGCCCCTATGATCGTATCGCTTTAGTTTTTGCTACAACTTTCTTCATGTCCAGTATTTATTCCTAAGACCATGAGATCATGCAACTCCCGGATACCAGAGGAATGCCTTGTGTCCTACCAAACGTCACTTCGTAATTGGGTGATCATAAAGGTGCTCTACAGGTATCTCCGAAGGTGTATGTTGGGTTGGCATGGATCGCGACTGGGATTTATCACTCCCTATGACAGAGAGATATCGTTGGCCCCTCTCTCGGTAATACAACATACTAAGGAGCTTGCAAGCAATGTGGCTAATGAGTTAGTCATGGGATCTTGCATTACGGAACGAGTAAAGAGACTTGCCAGCAACGAGATTGAACTAGGTATGGAGATACCGACGATCGAATCTCGGGCAAGTAACATATCACTAGATAAAGGAAATTGCATACGGGGTTAACTGAATCCTTGACATTTTGGTTCAACAGATAAAGATCTTCGTGGAATATGTAGGAACCAATATGGGCATCCAAATCCCACTATTAGTTATTGTCCGAAGAGGTGTCTCGGTCATGTCTAGATGATTCTCGAACCCGTAGGGCCCTCACGCTTAATGTTCGATGACGCTAGAGTAGAACTGAGATATGTGCACTGGTAACTGAATGTTTTTCGGAGTCCCGGATGAGATCCTAGATATCACGAGGAGCTCCGGAATGGTCCGGAGGCAAATATTTATATATAGGAAGTCTTGTTTTGGTCACCAGAAAAGTTTCGGGTATTATCGGTATTGTACCGGGAGTGCCGAAAGGGGTCCGGGGGTCCACCAGCCACGGGGGCCCACATTGTCTGTAGGAGGGGTGCCTGGCCTACATGGGCCAGTGGCACCAGCCCCAAGAGGCCCATGCGTCTGGAACACGAAAAAAGGGGAAGAGTCCTAAATGGGGAAGGTACCCCCGTAGGTGCCTTGGGGAGGGAGGAAACTTCCCTAGGCCGGCGGCCCTCCTTGGAGGAGGGGCTAAGGCTGCGCCCCAACCTTTCCCCTTGCCTGCTATATATAGTGGGGGAGAGGGAGGGGCTGAACACACAAATTCCCATGCCCCGGCGGCAGCCCTACCTCTCCCATAACTTCGTTTTCTCCTTAGATTGGTTCCAGCAGCGTTTGCCGAAACCCTGCCGGCACTGCACCACCACCATCTCCACCACGCCGTCGTGCTGGTTGAGATCCTATCTACTTCTCCTCTCTTGCTTGCTGGATCAAGAAGGAGGAGACGTCACCGAGCCGCACATGTGCTGAACGCGGAGATGCCGTCCGTTCGGTGCTAGATCAGATTGGATCGTGATCGGATCACAAAGAGTACGTACATCAACCACATTATATATGCTTCCTCTTTCAGTCTACAAGGGTATGTAGACACGCTCGCCTCTCATTGCTATGCATCTCCTAGATTAGATCTTTAGTGTTCGTAGGATTTTTTTTGATTTTCATTCTTTGTTATCCATCAGTGGTATCAGAGCTAGGTCTATGGGTAGATGATATGCACAAGTATAACACAAAGTTGTGGGCTTTGATGCTCAGATTTCTTACCTTCCTTGTCTTATTTTGATACGGTGGTATCGTGGGATGAAGCGGTTCGGACCAACCTTACATGTCCTCGCGCATGCGACCGGTTCCATTGACTGACATGCAACTTGTATTGCATAAAAGTGGCTTTACGGGTGTCTGTCTCTCCCACTCTAGTTGAATCGAATTTGACATAGGCAGTTCTTGTAGAAGGTTAAAAGGCAACTTGAATATCACTGTGTGGTTTTGCGTAGATAAGAACGATTCTTATAGTTTGCCCTAGCATCCACGTAAAAATTGCAACAACAAAGTACAGGACGTCTAACTTGTTTTGAAGGGCATCTTGTGATGTGGTATGGCCAAAATGTGATGTGATATCTGTTGATGTATGAGATGATCATGTTTTTGTAATAGGTTCATGACTTGCATGTCGATGAGTACGGCAACCGGCAGGAGCCATAGGGTTGTCTTTAATTTATTGTATGACCTGTGTGTCAATCATTAAACGCCATGTAATTGCTTTACTTTGTCGCTATGCGTTAGCAATAGTTGTACAAGCAATAGCTGGAAAGACAACCATGTGACGACACGATGATGGAGATCATGATGTCATGCCGGTGATGGTGGAGATCATGCCGGTGCTTTGGAGATGGAGTTCAAAAGCACAAGATGATAATGGCCATATCATGTCACGTATATTGCTTGCATGTGATGTTTATCGTTTTATGCATCTTATTTTGCTTAGGATGACGGTAGCATTATAAGATGATCCCTTCACTAAATTTCGAGATAAAAGTGTTCTCCCTAAGTATGCACCGTTGCGAAAGTTCGTCGTTTGGAAGCACCTCGTGATGATTGGGTAGATTCTATGTTCGCATACAACGGGTGTAAACCAATTTTACACATGCGGAATACTTAGGTTAAACTTGACGAGCCTAGCATGTACAAACATGGCCTCAGAACACGGAGGACCGAAAGATCAAACACGAGTCATATAGTACATATGATCAACATGGAGATATTCACCGTTGATGATCACCCCATCTCACGTAAACATAGTCTAAATTGTCTTTGATTAAATGAACACATTATCATGTAAACACTTAGAAAACTTGAGGGATGTTGATTTAAGTGGGGGTTCACTAGTAATTTGATTAAATGAACCCATTATCATGAACACACACTAAATTGTCTTTGCAAAATTATGTTGTAGATCAATGGCTCGCACTGTAGCTCCCCTGAATTTTAATGCGTTCCTATAGAAAGGAAAGTTGAAAGATGATGGAAGCAACTATGCGTACTGGGTCTGTAATTTGAGGATTATCCTCACTGCCACACAGAAGGTTTATGTCCTTAATGCACCGCTTGGTGATGCACCCCCTCAAGGTTCGCCTGCAGATGTTATGAACGTCTAGCAGGTACGTTCTGATGACTACTCGATAGTTCAGTGTGCCATGCTCTAAGGCTTAGAACCGGGGCTCCAAAGACGTTTTGTGCACCACAGAGCATATGAGGTGTTCCAGGAGCTGAAATTGGTATTTCAAGCTCATGCCCGGGTCGAGAGGTATGACACCTCCGACAAGTTCTTTAACTGCAAGTGGAGGAGAGAAAATCCGTTAGTGAGCACGTACTCAAGATGTTTCGGTACTACAACCGCTTGAATCAGTTGGGAGTTAATCTTCCGAATGAAGTAGCAATTGATAGAGTTCTTCAGTCACTACCACCAAGCTACAAAGTCTTCGTGGTGAACTATAACATGCAAGGGATGGAAAAGATGATCCTCGAGCTATTCGTGATGCTTAAGGCCGCAGAGGTAGAAATCAAGAAAGAGCATCAAGTGTTGAGGGTCAATAGGACAACCAGTTTCAAGAAGAAAGGCAAGGGAAAGAAAGGGAACTTCAAGAAGAATGGCAAACCAGTTGCCACTCCTGTGAAGAAACCCAAGGCTGGACCCATGCCTGAGACTGAGTGCTTCTATTGCAAGGGGAATGGCCACTGGAAGCGGAACTGCCCCAAGTACTTGGCATATAGGAAGGCTGGCAACGTCAACAAGGGTAAATTTGATATACATGTTATTGATGTGTACCTTACTAGTTCTCGTAGTAGCGCCTGTGTATTTGATACTTGCTTGGTTGGTAACATATGTAACTCAAAACAGGAGCTGCGGAATGAAAGGAGACTAGCTAATTAAGCACGAGGTGACGATGCGCGTCGGAAATGGTTCCAGGGTTGATGTGATTGCCGTTGACACGCTCCCTCTACATTTACCTTCGGTATTAGTTTTAAACCAAAATAATTTTTATTTGGTGCCTGCGTTGACTATGAACATTATATCCGGATCTTGTTTATTGAGAAGGTTATTCATTTAAGTCAGAGAATAATGGTTGTTCTATCTATATGGATAATAACTTTTATGATCATGCACCCCTTGTGAATGGTTTATTCTTGTTGAATCTCGATCGTAGTGACACACATATTCATAATATTCATGCCAAAAGATGCAAAGTTAATGATGATAGTACCACATACTTGTGGCACTACCACTTAGGTCATATTGGTGTAAAGCACATGAAGAAACTCCATGCTGATGGACTTTTAGAATCACTTGATTATGAATCATTTGAACATGTGAACCATGCTTCATGGGCAAGATGACTAAAACCCCATTTTATGGAACAATGGAACGGGCAAATGACTTATTGGAAATAATACATACCGATGTATGTGGTCCGATGAGTGTTGAAGCACGCGGTAGATATAGTTATTTTCTTACCTTCACAGATGATTTGAGTAGATATGGGTATATTTACTTAATGAAACACAAGTCTGAAACATTTTAAAAGTTCAAAGAGTTTTAGAGTGAAGTGGAGAATCATCGTAACAAGAAAATAAAGTTTCTACGATCTGATCATGGAGGTGAATATTCGAGTTACTAGTTTGGCGCTCATTTAAGACAATGTGGAATTGTTTCACAACTCACGCCCCCCGGAACACCACAATGTAATGGTGTGTCCGAACATGGTAATCGTACTTTATTGGATATGGTGCATTCTATGATGTCCCTTACTGATTTTCCACTATCGTTTTGGGGTTATGCATTAGAGACAGCCACATTCACTTTAAATAGGACACCATCTAAATCCGTTGAGACGACACCATATGAATTGTGGTTTGGCAAGAAACCCAAGTTGTCGTCTCTTAAAGTTTGAGGATGCGATGCTTATGTCAAGAGGCTTCAGCCTTATAAGCTCGAACCCAAAGAGGATAAGTGCGTCTTCATAGGATACCTTAAAGAGACCATTGGGTATACCTTCTATCATAGATCCGAGGGCAAGATATTTGTTGCCAAGAATGGGTCCTTTCTAGAGAAGGAGTTTCTCTCGAAAGAAGTGAGTGGGAGGAAGTAGAACTTGATGAGATAATTGTACCTTCTCTCGAATTGGAAAGTAGCACGTCAAAGAAAGTAGTTCCCGTGATGCCTACACCAACCAGAGAGGAAGCTAATGATGATGATCATGAAACTTCAGATCAAGTTGCTATTGAACTTCGTAGGTCGACCAGGACATGTTACGCTCCAGAGTGGTACGACAATTCTGTACTGGAAGTCATGTTGTTAGATAAAGACAAACCTACGAACTATGAAGAAGCAATGATGAGCCCGAATTCCGACAAATGGCTTGAGGCCATGAAATCGAGATAGGATCCATGTATGAGAACAAAGTATGGACTTTGGTGGACCTGCCCGATGACCGGTAGGCCATTGAGAACAAATGGATCTTTAAGAAGAATACAGACTCGACTTGTCGCAAAGAGTTTTCGACAAATTTAAGGATTTTCTCACCTGTAGTGATGCTTAAGTCTGTTAGAATTATGTTAGCAATTACCGCATATTACGACTATGAAATCCGACAGATGGACGTCAAAACAACATTCCTTAATGGTTTTTTCTTAAGGAAGAGTTGTATATGATGCAACCAGAAGGTTTTGTCGATCCTAAGGATGCTAACAAAGTATGCAAGCTCCATCGATCCATGTATGGACTGGTGCAAGCATCTCGGAATTGGAATATACGCTTTGATGAAGTGATCAAAGCTTTTAGTTTTATACAAAGTTACGGAGAAACTTGTATTTACAAGAAAGTGAGTGGGAGCTCTGTAACATTTCTAATAGTATATGTGGATGACATATTGTTGATTGGAAATGATGTAGATCTTCTGGAAAGCATAAAGGGTTATTTGAAAGGAGTTTTTCAAAGGAAGACCTGGGTAAAGCTGCTTGCATATTGGGCATCAAGATCTATAGAGATAGATCAAGACGCCTAATAAGACTTTCATAAGAGAGCATACCTAGACAAGATGATGCGGAGCATCCTACGGTCATACCCATGGAGCTACCATCGTCTCATCAAGAGCCAAGAGGACCTATGACACAAGCACGAGCTAGAGCTCTCGTGAACGAGGTGACTTCCTTAGTGATAGCACATATGATCCACTCGAGACATGGCTACTACCTAAGTCCGGTATGCTATGCATGATTAGGTGTCAAGAGGACCCTCCCGGAGATGCTCATGAAGACGGACAAGTCGCCAAGTTCACGGACAAGGAGAACCAACGGAAGGAGTCAAGTGCAACTCCCAAGACCCGGACCTCTGGCCAGGACCCCAGACATCCGGCCCCTGGAAACGTCACCAGCGCCAAGGAGCCAGCGGCAAAGCCTACAGGCCCCGGACATCCGGCATCCGCCCGGAAATCCGGCGCCCATCACAGAACGCACCCGAAGCTGAACCACTTCAGCCCGGACATCCGTCCAAAGGCCCGGACATCCAGCCCATCCCGAGCTCCTGGACATCCGGCCCCTCGCCTGGACATCCGTACCCCGCCTGTCCAGAGAGCATCCAGGCCCGCACCGCCAGCCCGGACATCCGACACATCGCGAAGGCCCGGACATCCGGCCCGTCGCCTGGACATCCGGCCTCCCCTGTCTGCGCACAGTGTAAGGGCCGAGGCCCGTGTACCCGTTCGCCCACCTAGACTATATATACTCTCCCATATCCCTCTTTCTAGGGTTAGCATTGGTTTAGCTCATATGTGAGATAGAGCATTGCTCATCCATACGAAACTGCTCCATGAGAGAGACCAGGGCCCCTCTACAGAGACGATCCACGTTGGATTCAAGACCCCCTCTTGGGTGGCCCCATCAAGACCTCCTCACGGAGAAGAACCGGTTACCCTTTGTATCGTCCTTTGTTGACTTTGGATCTTGTATCTCCCTTGTTGTTTCGAGGATCTAGCATATGTGTGACTATATCTTGTTGGTTTGAATGATTCTCTCGTGTTTCCGCTCGTGTTCTTCGTGTTCTTAGTTGGGATCCGCTCCTTTCGTGAAAGATCGGCCGTATAGGGTTCCACCCTACATCATCTTGGATCAGAGCCAGCTTGTCTCATGATATCTTGGTATCATGAGCCACGTTGATCACGATTTTGGAGCCCCCTCTCTTTGTTTTCTAGCCTAGTTTTGTTGATTTTATTCCTAAGTCGAAAATTGCCCCATAAAAATAGCCCCTAATTTTTTTTGTGATTTCTTGGTGTGATGAAGTTTTGTTGGATTTGATCCGCGGATTTTGTGTGTTGCGGGTAGATCTAGCTTCCCCCCATCTTTTCCCCAATTTCCATCCACTAAATCTTCTGAATTTTGCCCTGGATTTGACCTCTCCACGCGGTGTTCATCGAGTTCGTCAACGGATCCAGAGCCCAGACATCCGGCCCGACAGCCCAGACATCCGGCCCCTGACAGCGACAATTCCATCCACCGCTCCGTTTACCGCCTAACTTTCGCCCAATTTTGTCCAGTTGCCCACATACACTTCCGCATACCACCACCACTTCTGCATAGCACCACCATATCGTTTTTCGCTACCGACTCCGACAATTTTGACCCATTTTGCTTTGAGAATTTGAGTTGTGGTTTTCGTTTCCTAACGTGTTTCGGCTACTTAGGGATGGTTCGACATCAACATCACCACCGCTCATCTTCGCCACGGACTACTATGAACGGCTACATCATTTTGGTATCAACCTCATCTTGGTATCGTGATATCATCATACTTTCTTGCATTTGCATTCATAACCCCATAGCCTTACTTTTGCGTCACTTACCCATCGAGACTAGCCTTTGAGTTTTGCCGGCAATGTGACTTGTGCACATTAGTGATCATACTTCCCATAGAATACATACCATATCATCGTGTTGCATATCTTGGTATCATCTCCTGTGTCACAAAGTTGTCATTGCATACACAATTGCTATCTTGGTTCGTGAAGCATTGCATGAGAAAAGAGCTCAAACAACAAAGAGCCAAACAAGCTTTTAAGGAAAAAGGAAAGATAAGCAAAGAGCTTATAGGCAAGAACCATAGCATCATACAACATTAGGATTTTCATACTCGATCATCTTGGATCATATAATCGGAATACCATACATATAGTATACTTGGGGTAGAAGTCGTTGCATTTTTGCTTAGTAGGTTGTGCACAAGTTCGTATCCGCCTATTGTGCAATCATGCTAGCGTCTCTCTAGTGTTGTGCAACAAGAGCATTTTCGTGGACTCCACATTTTGGCTCATCCCTTGGTTGCACGACCCCACCTATCAATTTGTGTGTGTGTTTCCGTGTACCACATTTTGCTATTGGTCTACTTGTCGCATTTGCAAATTTGAGAATCTTTTCCAACATTATTGAGTCTCACTTACAATTGCATCAAATTTTGTGCCACCATCCTAACCGAGCTCCACCATAAGCTTTTACTTGTGTAGGTGTGAGAAACCGACAAGAATTGGTACCAATTGTGCTATTTCCTTGTTACACATTGGAGTGATCTTTGATCCATCTTCAACATCGGTCAAGGTACATTTGGTATAAGTTCTTCTCTTTCTCCCACTCACATATTTTCGTTTGGAATGATGGATAGGCAAAGTACTTCTACCAACCCACTCTTCCTTGAGCAAGACGACGACCCGAACAACTACGTCACCAAGATACACCTATTTGGTACACAACGAGCTTTGCATGAAGAGCAACTAGCAATGAGCAATCGCATCGACAACCTCGCCACCGACTTGCGACTCTCCGAGAAACGTACACGAGACTACTTCGACAACAAGCTCGACGAACACAAGCACGAGAATGGCGCAAGAATGGACGAGATTCGTGCCTTGTTGATCAGCCGCTCTTCTAGCACTTCATCCTACTCAAGACGGAGCCGCTCGAGTCGACACTCTGACGACACTATCTCTGGCTCAAGTACCCCGACATCGAACACTCTTATTCGTGCCGCACGTCAAGATCATCAAGCAAACCGCAATCCTCTACACGACAACGACTCTCAAGAGCAAGCTCACGCGCAAGAACATCGACACCGTCAAAATCAAGCTACATTCGCGCAAGCACAAGAACGGCAACGCCAACGACAACAAGAATAAGAGGAACGAGCACGACAACATCAAGATGCATAAGATGCCGAGGCACAACATCAAGAACAACAACTACGTGAAGCTCAAGCACTTGAGGCGCAATGTGCCCTTCGAGATTCAAGTCGAGCCTAGCCAACCGAGGCCGACAAGCTCGTCTACACCAAGAAGCGCTTCACGATGAAGCTCAAGAGAGTATTTTCCAAGTACGTGTGCATCGACAAGCTCCTCAACAAGCTCGACAAGCTCCTCCACAAGCTCGCCAAGAACATCAAGTTCAACAAGAGAAAGACGACAATGGAAATCCTCCAAGACAAGAGCAACATGAGTTCGACAACCCTCCTCACCAAGAGCAACATGAGATTGCCAATCCTCAACGACATGGGCGTCATCATCCCCGACCCCAACACAATGAAGAGCAACGATACGACAAGCTAAAGTTCACCATGCCCAAGTTCACCGGAAGCAATGACCCTGAAGAGTACATATCATGGGCATTGAAGGTTGACAAAATCTTCCGCTTGCACAACTATGACAAAGAGAAGAAGATCGCGATGGCATCCCTTGAATTCCAAGACTACGTCCTCATTTGGTGGGAACAAGCCATTGAGCGCCGAGAGGTCAAAGGTGAACCACCCATCACTACTTGGGCGCAAATGAAGGATGTCATGAGAGCATGATTCGTGCCAAGCTACTACAACCGTGACCTCTTGAAGAAACTCCAACTCCCCAAGCAAGGAACCAAGAGCGTTGAAGAGTACTACAAGGAAATGGAGATTGCCATGATACGAGCCAATGTCACGGAAGATGATGAGCAAACTACGCCACGTTTCTTGAATGGACTCAGTCATCCTATCAAGAAAATAGCCGACTTCCAACCATACTCGAACCTCATCGAGCTAGTGCATCAAGCTACCAAAGCGGAACGACAAGTGCAAGATGACTTCAAGTATGCCAAGTCCTCATCCAAGTCCTATGGCTTCTCCAACACCCAAGCTTCAACAACTCCAACACCTTCTTCCTCAACCAAGCCATCTACGAGCACCAGCGACAAGTCAAGTTACAAGAAAACTTTGACAAGCTCAATTCGTCCTCCTACTACAAGCAACTTCAAGCCGAATGCTTCATCATCATCTACCCCAACCGATGAGACCATCAAGACAAGTTCCTTAAAATGCTTCACATGCGGAGGCCGAGGCCACAAGTCCTTTGAGTGCACAAACAAGCACACCATGATCCTCAACAACGACGGAACATATGACTCAATGAGTGAAGGAGAAATGGAATCCCTTGAGCAAGTGGCCATGCACCAGCAAGTGAACAACGAAGATGACGATGATCAAGTCTTTTGTGACGAAGATCCGAGCCCCGCTCTTGTTGTCTCCAAGGTCTTGACTCTTCAACATCAACAAGACGAAGGACAAATATGCCATATCTTCCACACCAAGGCCGGCATCAATGGAAGGTCCGTCAAGGTCATCATCGATGGAGGGACTTGCCATAACCTCGCAAGTGAAGAACTATGCTCCAAGCTCCAATTGTTCAAGATGAAGCACCCGCACCCATACAAGGTTCAATGGCTAAGCGACAACGACACCATCCAAGTCGAGCATAGAGTACAAGTTTTTTTCAAGATCGGAGCTTACGAAGACACTTTGGAGTGTGATGTCCTCCCAATGACCGTTTTCCACCTTCTTCTTCGACGACCATAGCAATATGACCGAGGTGTCATCCACAATGGGCGTACAAACCACTATAGCTTCAAGATGAAAGGAAAGGAGTATGTGCTACGACCTATGTCTCCAAGCCAAGTGCTCGCCGACAAGCAAGCCACCCATCTGGAGAGAATAGTGATAGAGCGAACCACCAAAAAGAGAGTGAGCGCCACAAGCCAAAATTGAGTGCCTCCATGATGAGCGACAAGAAAAACTTAGTTCTTTTTGCCACCAAATGTGAGATGAGAGAAGTGTGTGAGAACCCATCAATTGTCCTACACTGTGTCCTATTGTGCAAGGACAAGGCACCAAAAACTAATACCTCTCACAATCTACCTTTGGTGTTATCTTCTTTATTGCAGGAATTCCAAGATGTTTTCCCCGACGAGCTACCTCTGGGTGTACCTCCACTACGAGGCATCGAGCACCGCATCGACCTCATCCCCGGAGCGCCACTTCCAAACAAGGCTCCCTACCGAGTCAACCCTGAAGAAACCAAAGAAATACAAAGGCAAGTAAAGCATCTCATAGATCATGGACATGTGCATGAAAGTTTGAGTCCTTGTGCCGTACCGGTCATTCTTGTGCCAAAAAGAGACGGTAGCTTTCGCATGTGTTCCGATTGTAGACCCATCAATGCTATCACCGTTAGATATAGGTACCCCATTCCACGCCTTGATGATATGCTTGATGAACTTAGCGGTGCCACTATTTTTTTCCAAAATCGATCTCATAAGTGGTTACTATCAAATCCGCATACAAGAGGGTGATGAATGGAAAACCGCTTTCAAAACTAAGTTTGGTTTGTATGAGTGGTTAGTCATGCCTATGGGTTTATCCGAAGCACCAGGTACTTTCATGTGTCTTATGCATTATGTGTTTCGCCCTTACATTGGTGAGTTTGTTGTGGTCTACTTCGACGAGATCCTTGTTTTTAGCAAATATCTCAAAGAGCATGTCACCCACCTTCGCACCATGCTACAAACTCTTCGAAAAGAGCGTGTTTATGCTAATATGGAAAAATGCCTTTTTGGCGTTGATAAGCTTGTTTTCTTGGATTTTGTAGTATCTTCCAAGGGTGTTCATGTTGATGAATCTAAGATCAATGCTATTAAAAGTTGGCCCCAACCAACCAATTTACAAAAATTGCGTAGTTTTCTTGGTTTTGCCGGTTTCTACCGTAGATTTTTGAAGGATTTTAGCACTATTGCATCTCCTTTACATGCTTTGAGCAAGAAGAATGCACCCTTTGTTTGGGGACCATCGCAAGATAGCGCATTCAATGAGCTTAAGCATTTGCTTACTCTTGCTCCCGTGCTTGCATTACCCAATTTTGACAAACCTTTTGATATTCATTGTGATGCTAGTGGTAATGGCATAGGAGGTGTGTTAACGCAAGAGAAGCGCCCCATAGCATACTTTAGTGAGAAACTTTCCGGAGCGCAACTCAATTATCCTATCTATGACAAAGAGCTATATGCTTTAGTGCGAGTTTTGCATGAATGGGAACATTACCTTCGCCCTCATGAATTTATCATCCATACCGACCATGAAACACTTAAATATCTTAAGGGTCAAACTAAGTTGAACAAGCGTCATGCTAAATGGAGTGAATTTATTGAGTCATTTCCTTATGTCATCAAGTATATTAAAGGTAAGGAAAATTTTGTGGCAGATGCACTTTCCCGTATATGCATGCTTGTTACTCAACTTGAATTGACTGTTATTGGCTTTGAGCACATAAAAGACTTGTATGAGCATGATCCTACTTTTGCTATTCCTTATGCCAAATGTTTGACGCATACTTCTTGGGAACGCTATTACATCAAAGATGGTTATCTTATGAGAGCTAACAAACTATGCATCCCCGAGTCTTCTCTTCGTTTGTTGCTTTTGCAAGAATCTCATGGCGGAGGACTAATGGGACATTTTGGACGCGACAAGACATTTGCCACGCTCTCCAAGAACTATTTTTGACCCAAGATGTTTAGCGACGTCAACCATTTCACCAACCGATGCTCTACATGTCGCAAAGCTAAGTCTAAAGCTCAATCTCATGGACTCTATATGCCTCTTCCAATCCCGTACCGACCATGGGAAGATATTAGCATGGATTTTATACTTGGTTTGCCTCGAACTAGAAATGGCAAGGATTCCGTTTTTGTTGTTGTGGAACGATTCTCCAAAATGGCTCATTTCATTCCTTGCAACAAGATAGACGATGCTTCACATGTTGCAACTTTGTTTTGTAGGGAAATCTTGCGACTACATGGAGTGCCAAAGACGACTGTCTCGGACCGCGATGTCAAGTTCTTAAGTTACTTTTGGAAGACATTGTGCGCCAAGCTTGAAATCAAGCTTTTGTTCTCTTCGGCATACCATCCACAAACAGACGACCAAACAGAGGTGACGAACCGCACACTCTCCACTCTACTACGTGTGTTGATAAAGAAGAACATCAAGGAGTGGGAGGAGTGTCTACCTATCACCGAGTTCGCCAACAACCGTGCAAGACATTCGACTACCGGCAAGTCCCCCTTCGAGGTCATCTACGGCTTCAACCCTTTGTCCCCATTGGACATTCTACCTCTACCGCAACAAGAGCGCACAAACATGGACGCGAGTGCCCGAGTCAACTACCTCAAGAAGATGCATGAAGATACAAGGCATACCATTGAGCGCCAAGTACAACGACTCGCGACCAAGCTCAAAGTCAACAAGCAACCCATGATATTCAACATTGGAGATCTTGTGTGGCTACACCTTCGCAAGGACCGCTTCCCCAACGAACGCATGTCCAAACTTCTACCATGAGCCGATGGACCCTTCAAGGTGCTTGCCCGCTACAACAACAACGCCTACAAGATCGACATCCCACGCGACAAGTACTCGGTGAGCGACATATTCAATGTCAAAGATCTCTCCCCGTACCATGGTGATGAGGATTTCGATCCGAGGTCGGATCTTTCCCAAGGGAGGGGAGATGATGCGGAGCATACTACGGTCATCTCCATGGACCCACCATCATCTCATCAAGAGCCAAGAGGGCCTATGACACGAGCACGAGCTAGAGCTCTCGAGAACGAGGTGACTTCCTTCCTTAGTGATAGCACATATGATCCACTCAAGACATGGCTACTACCTAAGTCCGATATGGTATGCATGATTAGGTGTCAAGAGGACCCTCCCGGAGATGCTCATGAAGACGGACAAGCCGCCAAGTTCACGGACAAGGAGAACCAACGGAAGGAGTCAAGTGCAACTCCTAGGACCCGGACATCTGGCCAGGACCCCGGACATCCGGCCCCTGGAAACGTCACCAACGCCAAGGAGCCAGCGGCAAAGCCTACAGGCCCCGAACATCCGGCCTCAGCCCGGACATCCGGCCTTCGCCCGAAATTCCGGCGCCCATCACAGAACGTACCCGAAGATGAACCACTTCAGCCCGGACATCCAGCCAAAGGCCCGGACATCCGGCCCCTCCCGAGCTCCCGGACATCCGGCCCCTCGCCCAGACATCCGTAGCCCACCTATCCAACGAGCATCCAGGTCCGCATTGTTGGGGAACGTAGTAATTTCAAAAAAATTCCTACGCACACACAGGATCATGGTGATGCATAGCAACAAGAGGGGAGAGTGTTGTCCACATACCCTCGTAGTCAGAAAGCGGAAGCGTTAGCACAACGCGGTTGATGTAGTCGTACGTCTTCACGATCCGACCGATCAAGTACTGAACGTATGGCACCTCCAATTCAGCACACGTTCAGCTCGATGACGTCCCTCGAACTCCAATCCAGCCAAGCTTTGAGGGAGATTTCCGTCGGCACGACGGCGTGGTGACGATGATGATGTTCTACCGACGCAGGGCTTCGCCTAAGCACCACTACGATATTATCGAGGTGGACTATGGTGGAGGGGGGCACCGCACACGGCTAAGAGATCCAAGGGATCAATTGTTGTGTCTATGGGGTGCCCCCTGGCCATGTATATAAAGGAGTGGAGGAGGGGGAGAGGCCGGCCCTATGGCGGCACTACGAGGAGTCCTACTCCCACCGGGAGTAGGATTCCCCCCTTCCAAGTAGTAGGAGTAGGAGTCAAGGAAAGGGAAGAGGGAAGAGAAGGAAGGAGGGGGCACCGCCCCTCCCCTAGTCCAATTCGGACTAGTCATTGGGGGGGCGCGCGGCCTGCCTCTCTCTCTCCCCTAAAGCCCAATAAGGGCCATATACTTCTTCCCCCGTATTCCCGTAACTCCCCGGTACTCTGAAAAATACCCGAACCACTCAGAACCTTTCCGATGTCCGAATATAGTCGTCCAATATATCGATATTTACGTCTCGACCATTTCGAGACTCCTCGTCATGTCCCCTATCTCATCTGGGACTCCGAACTACCTTCGGTACATCAAATCACATAAACTCATAATACAAATCGTCACCGAACGTTAAGCGTGCGGACCCTATGGGTTCGAGAACTATGTAGACATGACCGAGACACGTCTCCAGTCAATAACCAATAGCGGAACCTAGATGCTCATATTGGCTCCTACATATTCTACGAAGATCTTTATCGGTCAAACCGCATAACAACATACGTTGTTCCCTTTGTCATCGGTATGTTACTTGCCCGAGATTCGATCGTCGGTATCTCAATACCTAGTTCAATATCGTTACCGGCAAGTCTCTTTATGCATTTCATAATACATCATCCCGCAACTAACTCATTAGTTACAATGATTGCAAGGCTTATAGTGATGTGTATTACCGAGTGGGCCCAGAGATACCTCTTCGACAATCGGAGCGACAAATCATAATCTCGAAATACGCTAACTCAACAAGTACCTTCGGAGACACCTGTAGAGCACCTTTATAATCACCCAGTTATGTTGTGACGTTTGGTAGCACACAAAGTGTTCCTCCGGTAAACGGGAGTTGCATAATCTCATAGTCATAGGAACATGTATAAGTCATGAAGAAAGCAATAGCAACATACTAAATGATCAAGTGCTAAGCTAACGGAATGGTTCAAGTCAATCACATCATTCTCTAATGATGTGATCCCGTTAATCAAATGAAAACTCATGTCTATGGCTAGGAAACTTAACCATCTTTGATTCAACGAGCTAGTCAAGTAGAGGCATACTAGTGACACTCTTTTTTGTCTATGTATTCACACATGTATCAAGTTTCCGGTTAATACAATTCTAGCATGAATAATAAACATTTATCATGAAATAAAGAAATAAATAATAACTTTATTATTGCCTCTAGGGCATATTTCCTTGAGTCTCCCACTTGCACTAGAGTCAATAATCTAGTTCACATCGCCATGTGATTTAACACCAATAGTTCACATCACCATGTGGTTAACACCCATAGTTCACATTGTCATGTGACCAACACCCAAAGGGATTACTAGAGTCAATAATCTAGTTCACATCGCTATGTGATTAACACCCAAAGAGTACTAAGGTGTGATCATGTTTTGCTTGTGAGAGAAGTTTAGTCAACAGGTCTGCCACATTTAGATCCATATGTATTTTGCAAATTTCTATGTCAACAATGCTCTGCACGGAGCTACTCTAGCTAATTGCTCCCACTTTCAATATGTATCCAGATTGAGACTTAGAGTCATCTGGATCAGTGTCAAAAGTTGCATCGACGTAACCCTTTACGATGAACCTTTTGTCACCTCCATAATCGAGAAACATATCCTTATTCCACTAAGGATAATTTTGACCGCTGTCCAGTGATCTACTCTTAGATCACTATTGTACTCCCTTGCTAAACTCAGTGTAGGGTATACATTAGATCTGGTACACAGCATGGCATACTTTATAGAACCTATGGCTGAGGCATAGGGAATGACTTTCATTCTCTTTCTATCTTCTGCTGTGGTCGGGCTTTGAGTCTTACTCAATTTCACACCTTGTAACACATGCAACAACTATTTCTTTGACTGTTCCATTTTGAACTACTTCAAAATCTTGTCAAGGTATGTACTCATTGAAAATCTTATCAAGCGCCTTGATCTATCTCTATAGATCTTGATGCTTAATATGTGAGCAGCTTCACCGAGGTCTTTCTTTGAATAACTCCTTTCAAATACTCCTTTATTCTTTCCAGAAAATTCTACATTATTTCCAATCAGCAATATGTCATCCACATATAATATCAGAAATGCTACGGAGCTCCCACTCACTATCTTGTAAATACAGGCTTCTCCAAAAGTCTGTATAAAACCAAATGCTTTGATCACACTATCAAAGCGTTTATTCCAACTCCGAGAGGCTTGCACCTATCCATAAATGGATCGCTGGAGCTTGCACACTTTGTTAGCTCCCTTTGGATCGACAAAACCTTCCGGTTGCATCATATACAACTCTTCTTCCAGAAATCCATTCAGGAATGCAGTTTTGACATCCATTTGCCAAATTTCATAATCATAAAATGCGGCAATTGCTAACATGATTCGGACAGACTTAAGCATCGCTACGGGTGAGAAAGTCTCATCGTAGTCAATCCCTTGAACTTGTCGAAAACTTTCGCAACAAGTCGAGCTTTATAGATAGTAACATTACCGTCAGCGTCAGTCTTCTTCTTGAAGATCCATTTATTCTCAATGGCTTGCCGATCATCGGGCAAGTCAACCAAAGTCCACACTTTGTTCTCATACATGGATCCCATCTCAGATTTCATGGCCTCAAGCCATTTTGCGGAATCTGGGCTCACCATCGCTTCCTCATAGTTCGTAGGTTTGTCATGGTCAAGTAACATGACCTCCGGAATAGGATTACCGTACCACTCTGGTGCGGATCTCACTCTGGTTGACCTACGAGGTTCGGTAGTAACTTGATCTTGAAGTTACATGATCATCATCATTAGCTTCCTCACTAATTGGTGTAGGAGTCACAGGAACAGATTTTTGTGATGAACTACTTTCCAAGAAGGGAGCAGGTACGGTTACCTCATCAAGTTCTACTTTCCTCCCACTCACTTCTTTCAAGAGAAACTCCTTCTCTAGAAAGGATCCAAATTTAGCAACAAAAGTCTTGCCTTCAGATCTGTGATAGAAGGTGTACCCAACAGTTTCCTTTGGGTATCCTATGAACACACATTTCTCCGATTTGGGTTCGAGCTTATCAGGTTGAAGCTTTTTCACATAACCATCGCAGCCCCAAACTTTAAGTTACGACAACTATGGTTTCTTGCCAAACCACAGTTCATAAGGCGTCGTCTCAACGGATTTTGATGGTGCCCTATTTAACGTGAATGCAACAGTCTCTAAAGCATAACCCCAAAATGATAGCGGTAAATCAGTAAGAGACATCATAGATCGCACCATATCTAGTAAAGTATGATTACGACGTTCGAACACACCATTACGCTGTGGTGTTCCGGGTGGCGTGAGTTGCGAAACTATTCCGCATTGTTTCAAATGAAGACCAAACTCGTAACTCAAATATTCTCCTCCACGATCAGATCGTAGAAACTTTATTTTCTTGTTACGATGTTTTTCGACTTCACTATAAAATTCTTTGAACTTTTCAAATGTTTCAGACTTATGTTTCATTAAGTAGATATACCCATATCTGCTTAAATCATCTGTGAAGGTGAGAAAATAACGATACCCGCCGCGAGCCTCAACATTCATCGGACAACATACATCTGTATGTATGATTTCCAACAAATCTGGTGCTCGCTCCATAGTTCCCGAGAACGGCGTTTTAGTCATCTTGCCCATGAGGCACGGTTCACAAGTACCAAGTGATTCATGATCAAGTGGTTCCAAAAGTCCATCAGTATGGAGTTTCTTCATGCGCTTTACACCGATATGACCTAAATGACAATGCCACAAATAAGTTGCACTATCATTATCAACTCTGCATCTTTTGGCTTCAATATTATGAATATGTGTATCACTACTATCGAGATTCAACAAAAATAGACCACTCTTCATGGGTGCATGACCATAAAAGATATTACTCATATAAATAGAACAACCATTATTCTCTGATTTAAATGAATAACCGTCTCGCATCAAACAAGATTCGGATATAATGTTCTTGCTTAACGCTGGCACCAAATAACAATTATTCAGGTCTAAAACTAATCCCGAAGGTAGATGTAGAGGTAGTGTGCCGACCGCGATCACGTCGACTTTGGAACCATTTCCCACGCACATCGTCACCTCATCCTTAGACAATCTTCGCTTAATCCGTAGTCCTTGTTTCGAGTTGCAAATATTAGCAACAGAACCAGTATCAAATACCCAAGTGCTACTGCGAGCATTAGTAAGGTACACATCAATAACTTGTATATCACATATACCTTTGTTCAACTTGCCATCCTTCTTATCTGCCAAATACTTGGGGCAGTTCCGCTCCAAAGGACGGTCTGTTTGCGGAGAAGCACTCAAGATCGTGCTTAGGTCCGACTTGGGTTTCTTCTCCGAGCAGCAACTTGTTTGTTGTTCTTCTTGAAGTTCCCTTCTTCTTCCCTTTGCCCTTTTTCTTGAAACTGGTGGTCTTGTTGACCATCAACACTTGATTCTCCTTCTTGATTTCTACCTCCGCAGCCTTTAGCATTGCGAAGAGCTCGGAATCGCCTTATCCATCCCTTGCATGTTATAGTTCATCACGAAGCTCTTGTAGCTTGGTGGCGATGATCAAGAATTCTGTCAATGACGCTATCATCCGGAAGATTAACTCCGGTCGAATCAAGTGATTGTTATACCCGGACATTACGAGTATATGCTCTTTGGCGTAACTATTCTCCTCCATCTTACAGCTGTAGAACTTATTGGAGACTTCATGTCTCTCAATCCGGCATTTGCTTGAAATATTAACTTCAACTCCTGGAACATCTCATATGCTCCATGACGCTCAAAACGTCGTTGAAGTCCCGGTTCTAAGCCGTAAAGCATGGCACATCGACCTATCGAGTAGTCATCGCTTTGCTCGCCAGACGTTCTTAACATCCGTGTTGCTCCTGCAGCAGTCCGGCACCTAGCGGTGCTTCCAGGACGTAATTCTTCTGTGCAGCAATAAGGATAATCCTCAAGTTACGGACCCAGTCCGTGTAATTGCTACCATCATCTTTCAACTTTGCTTTCTCAAGGAACGCATTAAAATTCAACGGAACAACATCACGGGCCATCTATCTACAATCAACATAGACAAGCAAAATACTATCAGGTACTAAGTTCATGATAAATTTAAGTTCAATTAATCATATTACTTAAGAACTCCCACTTAGATAGACATCCCTCTAATCCTCTAAGTGATCACATGATCCAAATCAACTAAACCATGTCCGATCATCACGTGAGATGGAGTAGTTTCAATGGTGAACATCACTATGTTGATCATATCTACTATGTGATTCACGCTCGACCTTTCGGTCTCAGTGTTCCGAGGCCATATCTGCATATGCTAGGCTCGTCAAGTTTAACCTGAGTATTTCGCGTGTGCAACCGTTTTGCACCCGTTGTATTTGAACGTAGAGCTTAGCACACCCGATCATCACGTGGTGTCTTAGCACGAAGAACTTTCGCAACGGTGCATACTCTGGGAGAACACTTATACGTTGATAATTTAGTGAGAGATCATCTTATAATGCTACCGTCAATCAAAGCAAGATAAGATGCATAAAAGATAAACATCACATGCAATCAATATAAGTGATATGATATGGCCATCATCATCTTGTGCTTGTGATCTCCATCTTTGAAGCACCTTCATGATCACCATTGTCACCGGCGCGACACCTTGATCTCCATCGTAGCATCGTTGTCGTCTCGCCAACTTATGCTTCTACGACTATCGCTACCTCTTAGTGATAAAGTAAAGCATTACAGGGCGATTGCATTGCATACAATAAAGTGACAACCATATGGCTCCTGCCAGTTGCCGATAACTCGGTTACAAAACATGATCATCTCATACAATAAAATATAGCATCATGTCTTGACCATATCACATCACAACATGCCCTGCAAAAACAAGTTAGACACCCTCTACTTTGTTGTTGCAAGTTTTACATGGCTGCTACGGGCTGAGCAAGAACCGTTCTCACCTAGGCATCAAAACCACAACGATAGTTTGTCAAGTTAGTGTTGTTTTAACCTTCCCAAGGAGCAGGCGTAGCCACACCGGGTTCAACTAAAGTTGGAGAAAGTGACACCCGCCAGCCACCTGTGTGCAAAGCACGTCGGTAGAACTAGTCTCGCATAAGCATACGCGTAATGTCGGTCCGGGCCGCTTCATCCAACAATATAGCCGAACCAAAGTATGACATGCTGGTAAGAAGTAGGACTTGTATCGCCCACAACTCACTTGTGTTATACTCGTGCATATAACATCTACGCATAAAACCTGGCTCTGATACCACTATTGGGGAACGTAGTAATTTCAAAAAAATTCCTACACAAACACAGGATCATGGTGATGCATAGCAACAAGAGGGGAGAGTGTTGTCCACGTACCCTCGTAGTCTGAAAGCGGAAGCGTTAGCACAACACGGTTGATGTAGTCGTACGTCTTCACGATCCGACCGATCAAGTACCGAACGTACGGCACCTCCGAGTTCAGCACACGTTCAGCTCGATGACGTCCCTCGAACTCCGATCCAGCCAAGCTTTGAGGGAGATTTCCGTCAGCACGACGGCGTGGTGACGAGGATGACATTCTACCGACGCAGGGCTTCGCCTAAGCACCGCTACGATATTATCGAGGTGGACAATGGTGGAGGGGGGCACCGCACACGGCTAAGAGATCCAAGGGATCAATTGTTGTGTCTATGGGGTGCCCCCTGGCCACGTATATAAAGGAGTGGAGGAGGGGGGGAGAGGGCCGGCCCCTATGGCGCGCACCCTGGAGGAGTCCTACTCCCACCGGGAGTAGGATTCCCCCCTTCCAAGTAGTAGGAGTAGGAGTCAAGGAAAGGGAAGAGGGAAGAGAAGGAAAAAGGGGGCGCCACCCCTCCCCTAGTCCAATTCGGACTAGTCATTGGGGGGGCGCGTGGCCTGCCTCTCTCTCTCCCCTAAAGACCAATAAGGGCCATATACTTCTTCCCCCATATTCCCGTAACTCCCCGGTACTCTGAAAAATACCCGAACCACTCAGAACCTTTCAGATGTCCGAATATAGTCGTCCAATATATCGATATTTACGTATCGACCATTTCAAGACTCCTCGTCATGTCCCCGATCTCATCCGGGACTCCGAACTACCTTCGGTACATCAAATCACATAAACTCATAATACAAATCGTCACCGAACGTTAAGCGTGCGGACCCTACGAGTTCGAGAACTATGTAGACATGACCGAGACACGTCTCCAGTCAATAACCAATAGCGGAACCTGGATGCTCATATTGGCTCCTACATATTCTACGAAGATCTTTATCGGTCAAACCGCATAACAACATACGTTGTTCCCTTTGTCATTGGTATGTTACTTGCCCGAGATTCGATCGTCGGTATCTCAATACCTAGTTCAATCTCGTTACCGGCAAGTCTCTTTACGCATTTCATAATACATCATCCCGCAACTAACTCATTAGTTACAATGCTTGCAAGGCTTAAAGTGATGTGTATTACCGAGTGGGCCCAGAGATACCTCTCCGACAATCGGAGTGACAAATCATAATCTCGAAATACGCTAACTCAACAAGTACCTTCGGAGACACCTGTAGAGCACCTTTATAATCACCCAGTTACGTTGTGACATTTGGTAGCACACAAAGTGTTCCTCCGGTAAACGGGAGTTGCATAATCTCATAGTCATAGGAACATGTATAAGTCATGAAGAAAGCAATAGCAACATACTAAACGATCTAGTGCTAAGCTAACAGAATGGTTCAAGTCAATCACATCATTCTCTAATGATGTGATCCCGTTAATCAAATGAAAACTCATGTCTATTGCTAGGAAACTTAACCATCTTTGATTCAACGAGCTAGTCAAGTAGAGGCATACTAGTGACACTCTTTTTTGTCTATGTATTCACACATGTATCAAGTTTCCGGTTAATACAATTCTAGCATGAATAATAAACATTTATCATGAAATAAAGAAATAAATAATAACTTTATTATTGCCTCTAGGGCACATTTCCTTCACGCACCTCTAGCCCGGACATCCGGCACCTCGCGAAAGCCCGGACATTCGACCCGTCGCCCGGACATCCGGCCTCCCCTGTCTGTGCACAGTGTAAGGGCCGAGGCCCGTGTACCCCTTCACCCACATAGACTATATATACTGTCCCATCTCCCTCTTCCTAGGGTTAGCATTGGTTTAGCTCATATGTGATATAGAGCATTGCTCATCCATACGGATCTGCTCACGGACGAGGAGAACGAACAAAAGGATTCAAGTGCAACTCCCAGGACCCGGACCTCTAGTCAGGACCCTGGACATCCGGCCCTGGAAACGTCACCAGCGCCAAGGAGCCAGCGGCAAAGCCTACAGGCCCCGGACATCCGCCCTCAGCACGAACATCCGGCCCGACAGCCCGGACATCCGGCATCCGCCCGGAAATCCAGCGCCCATCACAGAACGTACCCGAAGCTGAACCACTTCAGCCCGGACATCCGGCCAAATGCACGGACATCCAACCCATCCTGAGCTCCCGGACATCCGGCCCCTCGCCCGGACATCCGTACCCCGCCTATCCAGAGAGCATCCAGGCCCGCACCGCCAGCCCGGACATCTGGCACCTCGCGAAGGCTCGGACATCCGGCCCGTCGCCCGGACATCCGGCCTCCCCTGTCTGCGCACAGTGTAAGGGCCGAGGCCCGTGTACCCGTTCGCCCACCTAGACTATATATACTCTCCCGTCTCCCTCTTTCTAGGGTTAGCATTGGTTTAGCTCATATGTGAGATAGAGCATTGCTCATCCATACGAATCTGCTCCATGAGAGTGTCACGCCCAATATGCGACCGTATCCAAAAGGAACTCGACGGTCCCACCAAGGATAGACCCGCATATTGAAACGCTTTTGCAAGGTGGATATCATTACATCAACATTACATAATAGATGGGGATACATACATAAGGCACAAATGCCACAAGAATACATCAACATCATATACAAGAGATCAACATCCGACTACGGATGAAACATAAACAGAAACTCAAACGACAACCACCCTGCTAGCCCAGGCTGCCGACCTGGAACCTATCCCCTGATCGAAGAAGCAGAAGAAGAACTCAAGACAAGCAAGCATCGCTCTCGCGTCATGATCATCGCAAACCTGTACCTGCAACTGGTGGTGTAGTAATCTGTGAGCCACGAGGACTCAGCAATCCCATTACCATGGGTATCAAGACTAGCAAAGCTTAAGTAGGAAAGGAAGGGATAAAGTGGTGAGGTTGCAGCAGCGGCTAAGCATATATGGTGGCTAACATACGCAAATGAGAGCGAGAAGAGAAACAAAGGAACGGTCGTCAACTAGTAATGATCAAGAAGTGATCATGAACTCCTACTTACGTCAAACATAACCCACAAACCGTGTTCTCCTCTCGATCAACCCCGAAAAGAGACACTCACGGTTACGCACACGGTTGGTGTATTTTAGAAGAGTTTGCTTCAAGTTTACTACAACCGGATATTAACAAAATTCCCATCTGCCACATAACCATGGCACGGCTCTCGAAAGTTTATACCTGCAGGGTGTCCCAACTTAGCCCATGATAAGCTCTCGCGATCAACGAAGGATATTCCTTCTCCCGGAAGACCCGATCAGTCTCGAATCCTGCTACAAGACATTTCGACAAAGAATAAAACAAGAGCAGCAAAGCCGCCCGATGCGCCGACTATCCCGATAGGAGCTGCACATATCTCGTTCTCGTGGCAACACCGGATGAGACATCCTACGAGTAAAACCAATCCTCAAGTTGCCCCAAGGTGGCCCCTTGATCTACTCGGTTCGAACCAGCACTTAGAGAAGCACCGCCGGGGGGCTAAATAAAGATGACATCGAGAGAGCGACTCCCAAGGAAAAGTAGGTGGTGGTGAGGCAAATGGTAAAACCAATGTTGGGCCTTCTGGAAAAGTCTTATTCAAAGCGAACTGTCAAGGGGTCCCATAAATCACCCGACGCGTTAGGGACGCAAAATCCGGGAACATAATACCGATATGACGGAAACTAGGCGGCAAAGTGGAACAAAACACCAGGCATAAGGCCGAGCCTTCCACCCTTTACCAAGTATATAGATGCATTAATAGTATAAGATATATTGTGATATCCCAACAAGTAAACATGTTCCAACAAGGAACAACATCTCCATGTTCCAACAAGGAACAAACTTCATCTTCACCTGCAACTAACAACGCTATAAGAGGGGCTGAGCAAAGCGGTAACATAGCCAAACAACGGTTTGCTAGGAAGGGTGTCAAAGGTTAGAGGCTGACATGGCAATTTGGGATGGCTTGATAAACAGGTAATAGGTAGCGCAGCATAGCGAAAGAACGAAGCAACTAGCATAGCAATGATAGTAGTGAGATCCAGGGTAGCGGTCATCTTGCCTGAAATCCCGCAAGGAAGAAGAACGAGTCCATGAAGAAGACGAACGGATGAAGCCGAACCAATCGTAGACGAACGAATCCTCACGATCGCAACGAAACAGGAACTAACAAGAAGAAGCACACAACATGGTAAACACACCACACATGAACAAGACATGATGCACAATTCAAGCATGATGCATGACAAGCTACATGAAGCTACTCATGGCAAGAGATGATGCAAACAAGAGCAACACATCAAGGCAAGTTTAAATGAGGCCGGAAACAACATAGAACAACTCCGGTAAGTCCTCATATGCAAATTTCGAAATTGGTCCAGATCTGAATAAACCTTATGTTCAAGTTGTTAAACAGTAAGTTAAAATGCACCAAGATGATCTACACGAAATTCTAGTCAAGTTACATATAAAGTTCATTAGATTCGGAGCTACGGCCTAGAAGATATGAGCAAAACAAGGTAAACATGGCATTGATGCAAAATGCATACAAACATCAAGCAAACACCTCAAAACAAGAATGCAACATGATAATATGAAACTACATGCAAAATCAAGCAAGTTTCATATAGAGCACACTCAAAACGGAGCAACGGTTCAACACATACACCCTATACAAGTCATGACAACAATCTGACCAAAACAGCAACTAGGCATATTGAAAGCATCAAAACAACATGCTATAGGACCTCACCAAGAAAACAAAAGGCATGGGCATGATTTACAGGTAAAGCATTACAAAACATGAACACTGAGCTATCTCCAGAAATCACTAGAACATGCTCAAACACACATGGCAAGATTGCAAATAATAACAGTTTCAGACTTCGCAGAAAATAACATCAGGTTGCAATGTTTAGAGCTATCAACCAACATGTTACGGGAACTTATCATGGCAAACAAAGGCATGGAATGAATCTAGTCAAAGCATATAACAAAAGTCCCTTACTGACCATAAGCCAAAAAGGATCAGAAAATATGATGGCACCCATGTAAACATGGCAAGTTATATTACAGATTCATACATGGCAGGAACAACAATAAGTAGGCATGTTGGTGAGCTTGAACCACTCACCACAGAGCAATACATGGCATGGCAAGGCAACTCACAGTAATAAGACATGACATAGAAGCTATACATGGCAAGAACAAGGTCATATGGTGCATGGATCACTAACAACAACCTTGGCAAAATTGAATAACATGTAAACAACCTGCCAGGAAACATTTTATAGCAAAAGTAGAGCTCGATTAACTCAAGCTATGGCACTCCATAATTGCAAACAAGGGCATGGATGGATAGATCAAGACATGTAGAAAAAAACACCCTTAGTGAAGTATCTCAAAATAAGCATGGATCTCTCGATAGCATCAAGTTAACATGGCATAAAAATATCAGCAAAACAGGGCTGAAATCAGCAACATCATGAAGCCTAGTTTGCATGCTCCTGCTAGTCACCACAGAGATCACATAAATACATGGCATACACCCCTGTAAAGATGACATGGCATATTACAAAACACATGTAGGACTCAAGTTCATAGGGTGCACACATCAATCATGGCAAAAATGACAAAAGTGCATGTTCTGATAAGAATCTGAAACTAACATCACGTAGCACTCTTGCAACAGCATTTCGGGCATCAAGATGAGCTCAAATGAAAATGATGCAATGATATAAAATGATGTACTCGTCGAGGCAAACAATTTGACATATTACACGCACGAAACCGAGCTACATGCACAGAGTTATGGTGCGATGAAAATGCATGAAAATGACAAAATGCTTCGGGACTTGGAAGAAAAATGGACCTCGAGGGGGAGAAAGTCAACGGGTCATGGATCTCGCGGGTTCGCCGGAGAGTAGGGGATCGCGGAGACGGGCGGGATGAGTTGGTCCGCCGGATCCGGCTGGATCCGTCTTGGGCGGCGGGCGGAGGGCGGCGAGCCGGCGGCGGGCCGGGCGAACGCCGAGAGGCGTGGCGGCGGGCAGCTCGGGCCGAGCTCGCCGGCGGGCGCTGGAGGCCAAGGCGGCGGCGGCGAAGCCCGGCCCGCCGGGCAAAGCGGCGCGCGCGAGGCGGAGGGGCCGAGGCGAAGGGAGGGCAACGGCGGCGAGGGCGCCGGCCGGGCGGAGGCGGCGGACACGGTCGCCGGGCGCCGGGCGGCGAGGTGGTGGGCGCGATCCGCGGCGGCGCGAGGCGGCTCCGCAAGGGCGGGTGGTGGCGCGGGCGCCACGGGCCCGGCGCGGCAGTTCGCGCTGGGCGGGCGGATCTAGGGCCGGGCGGCGGCGCGGTGGGAGGTGAGAGGAGGTGAGGTGGCGCGCGCGGTTGGCTGAGACGGCGGCGGCGATGATGTGGCGCCCATGATTGGCGGGTGAGGTGTCCGCGGACATGTCCGGCGGCGGTGGACGTGTCCGTCGGCGGGAGGAGGAAGAAGCTAGGGTTAGACCGGAATTTCGGGGGAGGACATATATATATATAGGTAGAGGGAGCTAGGAGAGTCCAAATGAGGTGCGGTTTTCGGCCACGCGATCGTGATCGAACGACCGAGAGCATGGAGGGGAGTTAGCTGGGTTTTGGGCCACTTTGGAAAGGGTGTTGGGCTGCAACTCAAAGAGGGCTTTGCGGTTACCCGGTTAACCGTTGGAGTATCAAACGACCTCCAAATGGCACGAAACTTGACAGGCGGTCTACCGGTGCTATACCAAGGCCGCTTGACAAACCCCGGTCCATTCCGAGACCGTTTAACAACCGCACACGAAAAGAGGTAAAAGGGGGCGTCGGGAGACATAGGAGTGTCGGATTGCAAAACGGACAACAGGGAAAATGCTCGGATGCATGAGACGAACACGTATGCAAATGCGATGCACATGATGACATGATATGAAATGCAGATGATGACATGGCAAAGAGAGACACGCAAGCACATGACATGGCAAAGACGACGAATAACTGGATGACAACTGGCGCATCGAATCCGGGGCGTTACAGAGAGAGACCGCGACCCCTCTACGGAGACGATCCACGTTGGATTCAAGACCCCCTCTTGGGTGGCCCCATCAAGACCTCCTCACAGAGAAGAACCGGTTACCCTTTGTATCGCCCTTTGTTGACTTTGGATCTTGTATCCCCCTTTGTGTTTCGAGGATCTAGCATATGTGTGACTATATCTTGTTGGTTTGAGTGATTCTCTCGTGTTTCCCCTCGTGTCCTTCATTTTCTTAGTTGGGATCTGCTCCTTTCATGAAAGATCGGCCGTTTATGGTTCCACCCTACATCACAAGATCTTAAAGGAGTTCAAAATGGATCAGTGAAAAAAGGAGTTCTTGCCTGGGTTGTAAGGTGTGAAGTTGAGTAAGACTCAAAGGTTGACCACGACAGAAGAAAGAGAAAGGATGAAGGTCATCCCCTATACGTCACACATAGGCTCTATAATGTATGCCATGGTGTGTAACAAACCTGATCGGTGCGTTGCCATGAGTTTGGCAAGGGGGTACTAGAGTGACCCAGGAATAGATCACCGAACAACGGTCAAAATTATCCTTAAGTACCTAAAGAGGACTAAGGAAAAGTTTCTCATTTATGGAGGTGATAAAGAGT
This sequence comes from Aegilops longissima, assembly GCA_021605205.1. Classification (NCBI taxonomy): domain Eukaryota; kingdom Viridiplantae; phylum Streptophyta; class Magnoliopsida; order Poales; family Poaceae; genus Aegilops; species Aegilops longissima. Next base: position 234,525,069 of record CM038677.1, read on the forward strand.
TCGTCATAAAGGGTTACGTTGATGCAAGCAATGTGGCTAATGATTTAGTCATAGGATCTTCTATTACGAAATGAGTAAAGAGACTTTCTGGCAACGAGATTGAATTAGGTATGGAGATACTGACGATCGAATCTCGATCAAGTAACATATCGCTAGACAAAGGAAATTGCATACGGGATTAACTAAATCCTCGACATCGTGGTTCAACCGATAACAAATCTTCGTGGAATATGTAGGAACCAATATGAGCATCCAGGTCCAACTATTGGTTATTGACCGGAGAGGTGTCTCGGTCATGTCTACATGATTCTCGAACCCATAGGGTCTGCATGCTTAACATTCAATGACACTAGAGTAGTATTGGGATATGTGAATTGGTAATTGAATGTTGTTCGGTGTCCCGGATGAGATCCCGGATATCATGAGGAGCTCCGAAATGGTCTGGAGATAAAGATTTATATATAGGAAGTCATGTTTTGGTCGCCGGAAAAGTTTTTGGCATTATCGGTATTGTACCGGGAGTGCCGTCTGGGGGTCCACCTGCCCCGAGGGCCCACATGGACTGTAGGGGGTGCGCCTTGGACTATATGGTCCAGGGACACTAGCCCCAAGAGGCCCATGCTCCAAGAGGGGAGGAGGAGGAAGAGTCCTAATGGGGGAAGGCACCCCCTAGGTGCCTTGAGGAGGGAGGAAACCTCCCTAGGCCCATGCCCCATCCTTGGAGGAGGGGCTAGGGCTACACCCCGGCCCTCCCCCTTGCCTATACCCCTCTTAATAGTACAGAGGTCCTATGACTCGATAGATTGAAAGAAGAAAAATGAAATGAATGCTACATCTTCACTTTCTTCGACTTCAATCACTACATTCAATTTCTTCGGACGACGGTACCGAAACAAAAGTATTCTTCAGCAGTGTACTTTCGAGTGGTCGATTTCTTCACATTAATCTTCTCGACTCTATCACTTTATCAAATATAGCTCATTCTTCTCTACAGCGTAGATCTTCTTCGGTGAAGTTCCTCGAACTCAGCACCGAAGACATGATTCTCGTCGGTTGTGTATACATTTCTCTATGTATGCACTCGCAAACAAATTAGTCCATACATGTTTCTGTCAACAATCTCCAAAGCACAAGGTAGGCAGATATTGCACCAACAATCTCCCCCTTTTTGGACTATTGTTGACAAAAAAGATCACATCAAATGATATATAATGAGTGGAATGAAATGCAGAGAATGATGAAAGACGAGAGATGATTACGAAGGTAAGATATTCTCCCCCTTAAGATATGCTTTGGTCTGGGAAAACATATTTCTCTCCGTATGAGTGTCATTGACAACAGATTTCATACTAGATTCTTTCAATGCACTAGACGATGTCTGAGGCAGTTCCTGTCACAAAAACTTTGACAAGGGCTAGATGTGAAACAAACATTGTGAGATTTGTGACAAGGATAGGTCATGAAGGTTTTCTCAGAACACAATTTGATTCCACACGATATATAGTTTTCCTGCATGTTAGACATTCGATATGATTAAAGCAGGATCGAATAATAATTCATTACTCAGAGTGGATATGCTTTGATGGTGATTTTCCTGCAAAAGAGATGATGCAAATGATACTTGTGAGGAAAAACACTTCGTCAATCACATATATGACTTTAACTTCCTGCAAGGTTAGATAATGATAGATAGCAATAAGAGCGTATCCAACCACAATAGTTATAAATCATATAGTGCTTCAATATAATATCATCATTTGATGGTTCTCTGTTCTTCTTTGAGGAGCAGTTGCATGTCCCTGCAAGATAAATGATTTGCGATGATAATGAATCAAAGAATAAACATTCGAAAGAACCTGCAGGCACATAGTGCGAAGCAAATAGCATTCCAGGTGGGGGTTATTAACATTACATGACGATCGAGTGTTTTAGCACCACATGCGGTACGATAAGTTATTGAAGAAAATTGTTCGAGGAGAAACCAAATGAAAGTTTGAAGCAAAACACCCTGCAAACCCCGATACTATCACTCGATGTAATTCTCCCCCTTTTTATCAACAAGTGTCAAAAAGAAAGAGAGGGCACACGAGGAATTACTCCATGGGAGTATTTTCTGAGTCAGAACTGAAACCACTCGATGAATCAGTGTCAGAAGAATGTGGAATGGTCGAGGCAGAAGTAGGAGTAGCAACCTTGTCTTTGAGGGGCTTCGAAAGATGGGAATATGGCTTATAGATATGAGTGCCGGTCATATCTGTGATTTCATCATCATGGTTGACAAACAACAGATCCGTTGAAGCAGAACACTGTGGGAGCTCTGTAGTTTGGCTTTGGACGCGCGGTACTGCGAGCAAGTCCAGATAGTCATAGTCTTTGAAGAGGCCCTTCTTGGCTAGATCCTTGCAAGAGAAATGCCTTCTCAGCAAGGTCCACGATCTCTTCCTTGCATCCTTCTCATGCAGAAGAATTTGCCGGGTGTGATTATGAAGCAGATTTAGTTCAGCCAGTATTCCATCTTTTCCTTTCTATCCATTCTGATATGCCTTTCCAGAGTCTGCTGTGTGTGGATCAAAATCTCATAGAGTGATGGATTTTACTCATGACGAACTTCAATCTTGGCTTCTTTAACCTTCGGTACATTCCTAGATGAAGAAGCAGTTGCAGTAGCATCAAGAGGTTCCTTCCCCTTTCTATATTCTTTTACAATGCGTAGAGTGTCACGGACAGGTGGCATGAATACCTTCGATGCATAGGCCCAGAAGAATTTTTCATTAGTGAGCTACTCAATGGCATACATAATCCAAGGAGCATAGGGCTTCAGTGACTGAGGGCTATCTGCAGCACATGCCAGCCTCCGAATGAAAAGGTCAGGAATGTCAAACTTGATTCCCTGGGATATTGACACAAGAGCATTTCCCATGATGCCTTTGATGGAGTTGGGCTTGTTAGTTGGTGTGATGGTATTGCGCGGAATGTGGAATAACACTTTGTTGTCATAGGACAACTTCTTAGGATCAACATCGATGCATTCGTCGCCCACCATGGTGGGATCTATCAGGATATGGAGTTGTTCATCAGACACTTCCCATAAATGCAATATGTGTTCTCTGTCATTTTCAAATTCACATCGAGGCAAATTTATCAGGGCCAGAAAATGATCTGCTGAGCATTTGATTCTCTCCCTGCCGGTCATCCATTCAAGCGCCCATGTTGAGGTATTTTCCATTTGCCCTATGATGTACAACATGGCATAGAACTGAAGAATAATATCTTTGTTCCACCCATGATTGAATCGCATAAAACCCTTCATAAGAGCTTGTTCAATATGGTCTAGTGGATTGTGGAAGCAGGGCATTCCTTCGAGCTTGGCGAAGTTCAACATCTTGTGATTGAAAAGCCCATGCTTGGCAAACAAGATCTGAGCATAATAGATTGCATGTTCCTCTGTCCAAAACCTCGAGGGCTCACCCCAAAGAATGCAAGCTTCGATGAGTGAAGTTGTTCATTCAATTCTGGGCCATTGGGGCCATACTCAGATGAAAATAGCGGAAATGATTCCTGAGGATTTTTCCGATAAACTTCTTTACTTATTTCCATCGGCTGAATATCATCAGCTGTAGACGCGTTCTCATTAGAGGGCTGCACTGGAGCATGGGGTATCATAACCTTCTTTGAAGCATATGGCATGGGATCGCTGGACTGATGGTCATTTTCCTTCGCTGGAACTCCTTCAACGGCTTTCTCACACTCACGCATAAGGGCCTTTACTTTCGGTGACACATCAACTTGGGGTGGCACGATGACTTCTTGAGACTCACATGTCTCAACATGTTCTCCTCCAGTCTGCTTCGGCAGCACTGGTGGTACAACCTGGTGGGACAGAACTGGCGGTGCAACTTCTTCATTCTTTTCTTCGGGAGCCATGGGCCCTTCAAGTTTCTTTTCTTCCTGTTCTGGCTGTGAAGCCAAAGAACCAGGAGCAGGGTCAACCTCCATCGGAGCAGGAGCACCAGATGAGGAGACCGTACGGATATGACTTTGGGAAGCGATTAGCTCCCCCTCAATCTTCTCACCCTCCTTGGCAGATCCAGAGGGTTCAACATGTGTTTCCTTCAAAGGCGCTGAAGTTGCCTTTTCCATCTCAATCTCTTCATCAATCTTTTCTTCGGCAGCACTCTGCACGGGCACATCATTTACTTCATCAGGATTGACAAGATATATGTCCACAACATCAGCTTCTTGTTTGACTGGGGTAGGAACTGCCACAGCCTTAGCTTGTTGCTCGGTTACTTCCTTGGGACGAGGCAATGGTGGAATTTGTTGCAGTGGAGTACTTGTGTCAATGGGAGCATCATCCGAAATAGGTTGGACACGATGATCCTTGACTACTTTCGGCTTATTTGCTCTAGCCTGAGCTCTCTGACGTTTTTCTTCTCTTTCTCTGTGTCGAGCAAGATCTTCTTGACTCTTAATCTCTTCGATTCAGCGGTCACAAAGCTGAGAGACATCCATCTTCATCCTGGAGTGCCAATCAATCTTGTTGTTTCTCATGGTAGTAAGAGATTTGGTGATCTCAAGAATTGCCTTGTTCACATCTTTTTTTAGATTCAAATTTAGCTTCCCTTCACATCTTCTCCAGAAGCTTATTATCATCGAGAGCTTGATTGAGTTCTCTGGTGATCTCTTTCAGATCAGAGAAATGCTTTGCTACCATCTTGGTAACATCTATTGGCAGACCCAAATTACCCAAATCAGCTAGATTGGCATCATAGGAGGCACCTTCAATGATGTCAAATATCATATCAAAATCATATTCCTCTGTGGAAATAGGAATGATTTTCTTCGCCTTCTTGGCAGAAGCAGCAACTTTTTCATCAGTAATCAACTTTCTCTTTGCCACTGGGGTAGCAGAACCCGAAGATTTTTCTGAGGGGACGGGAGCAAGTCTTGGTGAAGATCTCACAGGTGGCGTAATCTTTGCAGGAGATGGGGTTTGGTATGGCTTGTCAAGCAGCGCTTTCTGATCATACATGGTAATTTCTTCGCCAGCATTACCATCAGACGAATCCTCATCAGATGAGGTAGGTGCAACTTTCCTAGATTTTCTTGCAACAAACTTCTTCTTCGGAGCTCGAGGAGAAACATATTTCCTCTTCTTCTTTTCTTTTCGAACATTTGCCCTTTCCTTCTTTTCCATCACATCCTGTTGAGTCAACTCAACATTCCGTTGTTCTAGTTGTTTTTTATTCGCAAGAATGGCTTCACGCTTAGCCTTTGCCTTTTCCCTCTTTGCAACTTCTTCGGGGAATCAGCTATGGTTTTCAAGGAATCAGCATGAGCATTGGGATGCGGTGCTCGCCTTACTTTTTCATCATCCTGGCCAAGACAGCCTTCTGCAATGCAGTCATTCTAGGGTGGAGTAAATGTAAACAAGATCTGGTATTTCCTTCGGACGTTCTCATAGTTGAACCATTTCTTCGCCCAGTGACAGTGAATCTTTTGCAGTCTGTTGTTCCTCTCTTGAGCAGTTTGCACACCAGGTGGAGTCCTGTACATTTCCTAATCAGACATCTCAGCCGTAGTATTCCTTTCTCTTCCTCGGCCACCCTTTTTGGGATTACCATCAGAGAACATGGTTTTGGAGTCTGTGACTAGCTCATGCTCTGGCGGACTTTGTGCTGAGGGCACATCATCATCTTCTTCAGCAGATTCTGGTTCGACCTTTTCCTTCGACGCTCTTGGTGGCTTAGCTGATTTTCTTTCGACCACTTTTGCTTTGTCAGCCACCCTTGGCTACTGAGGAATTTCTTCGTCTGAACTAGAATGCTCATCCGAACTATTTGCCATGACCAATCCTGAGAGACGAAAAACACATTCGAAAGAAAGCACAGAAGAAGTCACAAGCATGCACAGAGGAAATTTTAACTCAAAACAGATGGTTTTATAGGAAGAAGCATGGGATTCAAGGCATGCACTTGCAAGATATCGTCGAGTGAATTGCAGTATGCCTAAAGACGACATAACCAATCCCCTAATTTTTTAAAGAGCATACAGTGAACCCTAGATCCAGAGTCTAGTACGAGGAACAACTACAAACTATACAAGACACAACTAATTGAACCTAGAAGATCTACCGCAAGGAAATAACACATGATAAATAGCGCCGGAAGGAACTGCTCTAGAACAGGAAGTGAGTAGAGCAAGAACCAAATCTGAATGCCCTTACTTGGGGGGAAAGATTGACTACGGCAGTGCGGGAAAGAGGAGGTACCGCACTAGTGCGACCAACGGTGATGAAGCTTCGCCGGAGTTACACAGCGATGCTTGACGTCGACGCCGCTTCGAGCTCGGGCTCCGATGGAGATTGAGAGTAGGGTTTGAGGCTGAACAGGGAAAGAGCTAAGGAAGAAGAGACCTAGAGAGGGGGGTTTATATAGCCTGAAGGACAAACCGCCCACTTCGAAATCTACGGACGAAAAACCCGGGACGTTCCACATTTCAACGGATGAGATCACGATAGAGAGATCGTGGGCACGTGTCAACCGTTTCCTGCGAAAATATCGGTAACTGAACTGAATGTCGAAGGGTTTGAGGAAGGGCAAATGCCAGAACATATAAAACATTGAAGATGATTTGATTTGTGACCAAGGACATCGGAGAGAAATCTTCTTTAGATCAAGGTGCATGTTTGTGATACGGAAGACTAAGTAAAATCTAGATAAAGAGCCGAAACAAAATCACAAACCAATCGATGAAACACTTTGAATCAAATCAGAGTAAACGAGAGCACTAAAAATAATTGAACTCAGGGCATATGATGAGCATGAGATATCCCTGAGAGTGTTTCCTGCAAGAAACGTTTAGTTCTTCTTCACAACCCACACTTGTGTGGGAGGTGAGGATCTCATTTGCTTTGCCTAGCTTAAAATATTTCTTCGGCGTGTTCTGTGAGATACCTGTGCACTATAATGATAATCATACGAGTAGGCATTGAAGTTGTTCCCAGATGCGTGAATATAGTGATTTGAAAAAGTGTGTATGTACTCCCTCTGATGTGGTACAAGGTGATAATCATTCGAGAAAGATATTCGAGTAGACTTGGAACGACTATCATTTCCTCGTTGACGATTATCCTGCAAAATCAGGTTAGCAGTAACAGCTAAATTTTCAACGGTGCACTGATGTCTACTACGCAACCTTCTTCTTGTAGACTCGTGTTGGGCCTCCAAGCGCAGAGTTTTGTAGGACACTAGCAAATTTCCCTCCAGTGGATGACCTAAGGTTTATCAATCCGTGGGAAGTGTAGGATGAAGAGGGTCTCTCTCAAACAACCCTGCAACCAAATAACAAAGTGTCTCTTGTGTCACCAACACACCCAATACAATGGTAAATTGTATAGGTGCACTAGTTCGGCGAAGAGATGGTGATACAAGTGCAATATGGATGATAGATATAGGTTTTTGTAATCTGAAAATATAAAAAAACAGCAAGGTAACTAGTAACAAAAGTGAGCAAAAACGGTATTGCAATGCTTGAAAACAATGCCTCGGGTTCATACTCTCACTAGTGCAAGTTCTCTCAACAATGATAACATAATTAGATCATATAAAAATCCCTCAACATGCAACAAAGAGTCACTCCAAAGTCACTAATAGCGGAGAACAAATGAAGAGATTATTGTAGGGTACAAAACCACCTCAAAGTTATTATTTTTGATCGATCTATTGGGTTATTCCTATAAGTGTCACAAACAACCCTAGAGTTCGTACTAAAATAACGTCTTAAGACACACATCAACCAAAACCCTAATGTCACCTAGATACTCCAATGTCACCACAAGTATCCGCGAGTTTGATTATACGATATGCATCACACAATCTCAGATTCATCTATTCGAACCAACACAAAGAACTTCAAAGAGTGCCCTAAAGTTTCTACCGGAGCGCCAAGACAAAAATGTGTGCCAACCCCTATGCATAAGTCCACATGGTCACAGAACCCGCAAGTTGATCACCAAAACATACATCAAGTAGATCACGTGAATATCCCATTGTTACCACAGATAAGCACATGCAAGATATACATCAAGTGTTCTCAAATCCTTAAAGACTCAATCCGATATGATAATTTCAAAGGGAAAAGTCAATCCATTACAAGAAGGTAGAGGGGGAGAAACATCATAAGATCCAACTATAATAGCAAAGCTCGCAGTACATCAAGATCGTGCCAAATCAAGAACACGTGGCAGAGAGAGATCAAACACATAGCTACTGGTACATACCCTCAGCCCCGAGGGTGAACTACTCCCTCCTCGTCACGGAGAGCGCCAGGATGATGAAGATGGCCACGAGTGATGGTTTCCCCCTCCGGAAGGGTGCCGAAACAGGGTCCCGATTGGTTTTTCATGGCTACAGAGGCTTGCGGCAGCGGAACTCCCGATCTAGGTTTCTTTTCGGGGGTTTCTGTATTTATAGGAATTTTTGGCATCGGTTTCACGTCAGGAGGGTCCACGAGGAGCCCACAAGGATGGAGGGCACGCCCTAGGGGGTGGGCGCACCCTCCACCCTTGTGGAGGCCTCGTGGCTCTTCTGGCCCAACTCCTTTGCTTCAGGGGCTTCTTCTGGTCCATAAAAAATCTCCGTAAATTTTCAGCTCATTTGGACTCCGTTTGATATCCCTTTTCTGCGAAACTCAAAAACAACGAAAAAATAGAAACTGGCACCGGGCTCTAGGTTAATAGGTTAGTCCCAAAAATCATATAAAATAGCATATAAATGCATATAAGACATCCAAGATAGATAATATAATAGCATGGAACAATCAAAAATTATAGATACATTGGAGACGTATCATGCACTTCTTTACCCAAATTTGCTTCTTGGGTGAACCTGCCCTGCAGTTAGTTTCAACATATCGAGCGAAAACCCTGCCATTTTGTTGCGTGAAGAGTTTGTAATTTGAGACATTTGACTCGACAGTATCAATAGTGATGGGCGAAAGATAACTAGTTAAAGTTCTAGGTTCGAGAGTTTTACTCTTTGCAAGAACCCAAGTTGTTCGAGGATATTGTTCGAAAGTCCAATAGGATCCATCCACATTAAGTTTCCTTTCGAAACCTAATCCTTCCTTCTGAGGATTTTTGTGAAGAATGGACTTCTTGAGCATATTGCATAAGGTTTGATGCCCTTTCATACTCCTTAGCATTCTAGTCTCAAGTAAGCTTCTTAACCTACAATTTTCTTCAGTAATTATAGCAAAATCCTCGGAAGAGGGGTTAGTTGTATCATATTTAGTAGTGGCAGTATTCTCTTTCGTAGCTTTAGAAGTTTTAGCATGAGATTCAACATTGCTACATTCTAGAAATGTTAAGCACGGGGGTACAAAACCATCAGGAATTTGAACAGATTGCTCGGCGAAGAGAGAAGCTTTCTCTAAAACCAACTCATTATGAGGTTCTTTCAGTGATACGAGTTCTTGATTCATGTTAAGGAGTTCATTAGACAAACTGATGTAGGGTGGAACCCTAGATGGCCGATCTTTCACGAAAGGAGCGAGATCCCTCGGAGAACACGACGAACACGGGGAAGAACGGTGAGAAAAACACGAGAGAAACACTCAACCAACGAGAAATAGATCACACATGCGCTAGATCGATGAACACAAAGAGATACACGATGACCCAAGGTCAACAAAGGACGATACAAAGTAACCGGTTCTTCTCCTAGAAGGAGGTCTTGATGGGGCCACCCAAGAGGGGGTCTTGAATCCAATGATCTTCTCCGAAGAGGGGCCGCAGTCTCTCTCGAGGAGGAGATCCGTTTGGATGAGCGAAGCTCTATCTCACATATGAGCTAAACCAACGCTAACCCTAACTAGGAGGAGGGGAGGAGTATTTATAGTGCTAGTACAAGTTGGGACGAGTTGGAGGGGTACATGGGCCCTTGGCCCATTCACTGTGCGCAGACAGGCGCCGGATGTCCGGGCTGGGGCCCGGATGTCTGGGGCTTCGCGAGGCGCCGGATGTCCGGGCCAAAGTGGCCAACCTACGGGTGTCTCTGGTCGTTGGTGCCGGATATCCGGGCTAGGAGCCGGATGTCCGGGGTTCCAGAGGAGCCGGATGTCCGGGCTTGGGGGCTGGATGTCCGGGCCCTGTAGTCTTTTCTGGCTGGCTGCAGTTGCTGTGCTGGCGTCTCCAGGGGCCGGATGTCCGGGGTCTTGGCCGGATGTCCGGGGCCTGGAAGGTGAACTTGCCCGTTTCCGAGGTTCTCCTCATCCGTGGACTTGGCGGCTTGTACGTCTTCACGTGCATCTTCGGGAGGCTCCTCTTGACACCTGATTAGGCATAGCATGTCGGATTTAGGTAGTAGCCATGTCTCGAGTGGATCATATGTGATATCACTAAGGAAAGAAGTCACCTCGTTCTCGAGAGCTCTAGCTCGTGCTTGTGTAATGGGTCCTCTTGGCTCTTGATGAGACGGTTGTAGGTCCATGGGGATGATCGTGGGATGCTCCGCATCATCTCCCCTCCCTTGGGAAAGATCCGACCTCGGATCGAAATCCTCATCACCATGGTACGGGGAGAGATCTTTGATGTTGAAGATGTCGCTCACGGAGTACTTGTCGCGTGGGATGTCGATCTTGTATGCGTTGTTGTTGTAGCGTGCAAGCACCTTGAATGGTCCATCCGCGCGGGGTAGTAGCTTGGACTTGCGTTCATTTGGGAAGCGATCCTTGCGAAGGTGTAGCCACACAAGATCTCCAACATGGAACATCATGGGTTGCTTGTTGACGTTGAGCTTGGTCGCGAGTCGTTGTACTTGGCGCTCGATTGTGTTCCTTGTATCTTCATCCATCTTTTTGAGGAAGTTGGCTCGTGCACTCGCGTCCAAGTTTGTGTGCTCTTGAAGAGGTATAGGTAGAATGTCCAATGGGGACAATGGGTTGAAGCCATAGACGACCTCGAAGGGGGACTTGTCGGTAGTCGAATGTCTTGCTCGGTTGTAGGCGTACTCGGCGATGGGTAGGCACTCTTCCCACTCCTTGATGTTCTTCTTGATCAACACGCGTAGGAGGGTGGAGAGCGTACGGTTGGTCACCTCCGTTTGGCCGTCGGTTTGTGGATGGTATGCCGAAGAAAACAAGAGCTTGATTCCGAGCTTGGTGCACAAGGTCTTCCAAAAGTAACTCAAGAAATTGACGTCGCGGTCCGAGACTGTCGGATATCGGCTTCCGACAGACCCTTGAGGTTCGAACTCTGGGGTGCGCGCGGAGATTACGCCCTCTACCTCTCCGTCTCGCAAAGATCTAAACTACTAAAAGAACAACACAAGAGACACAGGGTTTATACTAGTTCGGGCCACCATTGTGGTGTAATACCCTACTCTAGTTTGTGGTGGGTGGATTGCCTCTTGGGCTGATGATGATGAACAATACAAGGAAGAACAGCCTCGCGAGGGTCTGTTCTTGGCTGGGGGATGAACTGCTAGGAGGAGTTCAGCCGCCCTTCTCTCTGACTTGCGTCTATGCCTTTCTACTGATTTCTCGATGCTAGGTTCTAGATGCTCGATGCCAGTTTTTTGATGCCTCTACCCAGGGGTGGCTAGTCCTATTTATAGGCAAAGGCCTGGGCCTCTTCCCAAATATTGGCGGGAAGGGCGCCAACAATTAGCCATTTTGAAGGGAACATCTGGTACACTTATCCCGACTAAAGTTGGTCCTCGCTTTGCCAAAGGCCCCTGTGGTGACGCCTGTTCGGGCTCCACGATGACCTCCTTCCCACCGTTGGACTGGTCTTGGTCTTGTTGCACGAAATGGATGCCTTTGCTTGATCCTCTGCGCTGCGCTTGCCCCTTTGCACCAAAGAGGAAAGGGAGACATCTGCTGGGCTGGGCGCCCACAGCACCCTTGGTCGTCATGGCTTGCGTCATGGGCACCTCGTGAGGTACCCTGCCTTGATCTCTCCGCCTCCTCGTGAGCCAGCCTGATGAGGCCGTGCACGGGAAGCTCCGTGTCGTCCGCCCAGCATGAGGCCCCTCGCGAGGGTCTTGAGTCTCGTGTTGATGAAGATGGCCGTCTTTGGGACCCCTTTGAGCCATGCCGCAGGCGCGGCGAGGAAAGTCTGGGACCCCGTTCCCGAACGCCGACAAGAGCCCCGGCCCAAAGCGCGCTCGGACTTAGCGTCTGCCGAGAGGCGAAGGGCAGGAGGCGGCGCGCTGGCCCTAACAGCCTGCGGCCTTGGGCGCCGCGTGGCGGTTGATTGGACGCGAGTGCTTCAGCAACCGCGCAGGTTATTAAAGGAGCGGCATCTGCCCAGGCTTTGCTCTTCTCTTTCTCCGGTTGCTGCTCAGATCCCCTTTCTTGCGCCTCTCCTCTCTTCCTCCAAGTTTCCAGATCTGCTTCATCTGCTTGACCTAGGCAGCCATGGCGCCTCGTCAGTCTCCGGCCGAGGCTTGGTACTCGCCTGCTCTGGACTCGCCGAACGTGTTGGAGGCGGGCTTTGCCCGGCTGCGCCGGATGGCGGCGACGCAGGGCATCGACGGAGCGCAGGTGTTCGAGGCCAGCTCCGCCACCCCTGAGGGCCGAGGGAGCACCTTTTACCCTCTCTTCGTAAGCTCCATTGCTGCTGGCCTGGTGCCTCCCTTCTCCGAGTTCTTCTTCTCTGTCCTCTGCCATTACAATTTACAGGCTCTGCATCTCCACCCCAACTCCGTCCTTCTCCTGGCAATCTTTGCCTACTACTGCGAGGCTCACATGGGGGTGCAACCCTCAGTGGCCTTGCTGCGTCACTACTTCTCTCTCCAGGTCACTCGCGGTTCTCCTTCCGCGTGTGCGAGCTTCATTGCGTATGGCGGCACCATTGCAATTTCAAAGCCTGGGAAGAGGATCGAGGGCTTCAGGAGCAAGTGGGTCATGGTAGATGCCGTGCGCATCCACCCTCGGCTGATCTTGCCCATGGAGCAACCCGTGAGCTCCAGCGACTGGTGCCGAGAAGAGCTCGCGGACCCCCGCGCGAAACCGGTGCTGGAGAAGATGGACGCGGACCTGAGGCCGGCCAATATGGCGGCAGCGAAGCTGACCGGCGCGTCGCTGCTGAGGGAGTTCCTGGAGCACCAGCTGGCTCCACTTCGGTAGTACTCACCTCCGATGTTGAGGCCTCATCCGAGCCCCGCGGCCTTGGGTGACGAAGATCTGGCCACGGTCCTCCAATCTCTGGTCGGGGGCGAGGTGGCAAGGTTGGAGGGCGCGCCTACGCCCTTGTTCCTCCGAGACGACTGGGAGCAGGTGGTGGAGTCCATGCCTGTCTTCAACGGGGATGGGCCCGTGCCTGTGGTGGCTCCTGAGGGACTGGTGGACGTGTCCTCCGGCGACTCTGGCGAAGAGAAGGATGAAGGGGAGTGGGAGAAGGGTCCTGACTCCGAGGCAACCGACGGAGAGTCGAGGGCTCCCCTCCCCCGGCGCAGACCCCGCTCTCTCCGCCTCTCTTCGAGCAACGATGACGAGGATGATGACGAGCAGGTCGGCGGGAGCTTGCCCCCGATCCCGAAGAAGGACATGACCGGGCTGATCTCCCGTGGGTCTGTCCTTGCCCCAAGGCGTACTGCAGACACGCCTCCTGCTTCTGGGCTCCCTGAGGGCGATCCTTCTAGCCGGTTTTCTGGCTTCAAGTATGGCCGGAGGTTGCTTGAGCTCACCAGCGACGACCCGTAAGTGCTCGATCCTTGTCTTTATTTCTTGTTCTGCTGCTGAGGCTTGACGTCCGCTCCTTTTGAACAGGCTAGCGCCCGCGGCGAAGAAGCCGAAGGGGGCTCCTGAGGTTTCGGCCACGGTAGCGCCTCTGCCCGTGGGGGACGGTGACCGCGACGCATGGGCATCTCCTGCCCGGTCGCCTTTGCAAGGCCTGGCTGAGCTGGCTGGGGCAAGCTCAGCCCCCATGGCCCAAGTGACTCCTGAGGTGCCTTTGCCTGCTACCGCCACCACGACCGTCGGGGCATAGCAGACTCCTCCTCGGGATGTTGTGGTTGTGCCGCCGCCGCTTTCTCCTCCTGCTCCTCCGACTGCTGTTTCTCCGACCCCTCCTGCCGTTCTGGAGCGTGCTGTTGCTGAACTGGAGCGGTTGCGGCAGGATCTTCTTGGCGCCGACCCTCGCCTGGTGGCGGCGCTTGGAGCTGGCTTCAGGATGGATTCGCTCCGACGCCTCGATCCGGGCGGCGTTGGTTCAAGCCTCAACGGCCTGCGACGAGGAGAGGCAGGCCGTCATTGAGACGAAGGCTGCTCGTGACGCGGCCCTGGGGGAGGTGGTTGAAGTCCGTGGTCGTTGCAAGGAGCTGGAGGATGAGTTGCAAGGCCTGCGGGACCAGCTCGTGAAGGAGGTCCGCCTTCGCCAAGAGCAGGAAGAAGGCATGAAGGCTTGCGAGGCGGCCATCGAGGGCCGGGAGGCCAAGCTCAAGAAGCGCCGCGACCGCCTAGGTGCGCTGGAGAAGGAGTTGGGGGCGACGAGGGTCGAGCTGGACGGCAAGGCCCGGGTTCTTGCCGAGGATCGCGTCGCCTTCGCGGACATGGAGAAGAAGGCGCGTGCTTCGCTGAAGAAGCTTTACGAAAGCGGCCTAGAGAGTCCACTGACCGGCGCTGAGGACGGCCCCGCCAAGCTGCTTCCCTTCCTGGTTCGTGCCCTTGAGGATGTCGCCCTTGGCCTTGGCCCCACGGCTGAGGCCGAGGCGCGTGTCCTGTCTTCTGCAGCGCTGACGCAGGTCTTCGCCCACATCTACCTTCGCGACCCCAGCGCCGACCTCGACAGCCTGTTGGAGCCAGTAAGTGGCGAGGGTGCTGCCGCCACTGCCGAGGCCGTGAAGGGTCGCGCGGAGGCTCTGCTGGGGAAGTTCCGGGCCTTCAGCACCAAGCCGAAGCAAGGCGCTACCGGCCCTGCTGCTCCACGAGGCGAAGCCACTCCGCGCTGCTCCACCACCGACAAGTGACTCCGCTAATGCTCCTGTCCTGCTTTTAATTCCTGCACATGTATCATGCCTCGGGGAGGCATTTAAACTTGCGTTTGGTACTGAGACGACAGTATGGACTGTAATATTTGCTTTTAAATTCCTTGAATTTTATGCTTTTCCTCCCTACTTTCTTGTGTTCTACGCCGGCAGAGCCCGGCCCCGCGCGTACCTCACCCAGCATTAGCCCCGACCGGAAACCAGGACGGGACCAAAGGAGTGAGGGGCTACGTGACAAGTTAGGCTCCCGAGTCGCGATGCTCAGGAGTCCCCCTTGGCGCACGAACAACAAGTAGGGAGGTGTGAGGTAGGTGGATCTTCTATTCTACGTCTGCAGAGCCCGACTCCGCGCGTACCTCACCCAGCATTAGCCCCGACCGGAAACCAGGACGGGACCAAAGGAGTGAGGGGCTACGGAGCTAGTTAGGCTCCTGAGTCGCGATGCTCAGGAGTCCCCCTTGACGCGCAAACAGCAAGTTAGGAGGTGCGATGCAAGCGGGACTACCGTTCTATGTCTGCAGAGCCCGACCCCGCGCGTACCTCACCCAGCATAGCCTTTTGGAACTAAGGAGTGAGGGGCTACGGGACCAGTTAGGCCCCTGAGTCGCGATGCTCAGGGGTCCCCCTTGACGCTCAAACGGCCTTCATACCTTGGCTCCGCTCAGGGAGAGATGCGCGACGAGCCAGGCCCGAGAGGCCTAGCTGGGTGGCCTACGTCTGGGCGTGGCCCAGGCGCAGCCCCCGTGCCTAGCCCCCTCGCGCGGCACTCCCGAGGGGAGGCGTTGCGGTGAGGCTAGACACTGAGCTCTGGGCTCCCTGAGGTTAATGCGGCCCGGAGGCCACCCTTAGTTGTTTATCACCAGCGCGGAGCATAGCGCTTCCGCATGTGTACGGGCATAGCCGCTCCTCGGCAGTGTCGTCACCAACAAGGAGCATGGTGCTTCCAGCAGCGCGGGAGGGGCTCCCCTCGGGAGGAGCCCCGGGGCTTTACAACCCATACGACACGTGGCCGGCACGGTAGGGCTAGGTGAGGTGTATCTGGGCACCCGTGAGCCAGCGCGGGACTCACGGGGCCCTACCTCTAGGCGGGCTGCGCCTGGCACTGGGCCTTATCTTGTGATGTGCTCCTGCAAATTTGGTTAGATGTCGGCACTCTATGTCCTCGGGTCCCGGCCCTCGAGCTTGTCTCAGCCGTCGCTGGTATGCCAGGTCGCGATGCCGTGGACAAGGCCAGAGGGTGAGGGCTGGAGAGCCAGTAAGAGCCCTGAGTCGCGATGCTCAGGTACCCCCCTTTAACATGCAAGTGGTCGACATGGAGAAGAAGAGGTGTCGTGGACAGGCCTCAAGTAATCAAGCATGATGGGCGAATGCATAACCGGAAATAAACGCAAGAGAGATACACGCCGCTGGGCCTGGCCCGAGCGGCTTGGGGATGATGCAGCACGAGGCGCCCCAACAAAGCAAGCTAACGACAAGAAATAAAAGGGATACACGCCGCAGGGACGGACCCACGTGGCCTGGGAATGATGCAGCCCTGGGAGGGCGCTCCCAGCTGGAAATGAAACTTGAAGGATGTCATCTGAAGATGTCGAGGACGAAGCGGTGTTGGTGCAGCAGACTCGGTGGGCTGCAGAGGCCGATCCTCACGAGCCCCCAGGCCCAGGGGCCTCGGGGGGCTCCGGAGGCACTGGTGGCTCCTCGCGAATCATCTCCATCTCTGCCAAGGCTGCGGAACGCCTGTCTTCTTGAGCCTCCATGATGCCCCTCATGAGGCGCTTGTACGTAGCAGCCGCCCCCGGCAAGTCGTAAGGCATGCGAACATAGCTGTGGGGCGGACCTCCGCAGCGCCCCACTTGCGAGGGCCAGAGGCGCTCCATCGTGGTGACTTGGTTAAGCCCTGGTACATCGATGCAGACGCACAGCCCACCATCCTCGCCTGGATGGGGAGCCACAGTCGGTAGGCGGCGGCAACCTCCCATGACTCTTGATTCCTGTAGCTCTTGAACGGCTTTGTTGATGAACTCCTGCTGGTCTGACCTTCCTTGCCTCGCTCCTTCTTGAGGGAAGCGTGCTTCAAGCACGCCTCACGTGGTGCCCAAGCGCCTCCCTCGTGACCTTGGCGGTCGGTGGCCCCAGGGAGAGCCCCGAGCCCTGCATGAGGAGGGTGCCGGGCGCACTTTCCTATGCGATGGAAGGAGGTTCCCCTTGGGCAGACGCGGGCCCTGAGGGGCCCGCCTCATGAGGGGCCGGTCCGGACGATGCCTTCTTCTTCTTGGGGGTGGTCTCGGGAAGCCTCCTGCTTCCGCGATCCGGGTCTTCCAGTGACGCGGCCTGAAAGGCTCGCTCCGGGGAACACACTGCATCCTTCTCATCACTGGGCACCGTGATGACTCCGCCACTTCCTGGCATCTTGAGGACGTTGTAGCCATGATGAGTTACAGCCATGAACTTGGCCAGCGCTAGGTACCCGAGGATGGCGTTGTACAGCAGGCGGATGTGGGCGACGTCGAAGTCGATGAGCTCGGTGCGGTAGTTGTTCCGTGCCCCAAAGGTGACAGGGAGGCGGACTTGCCCGATCGGGACCGTGGAGCCGTCGGTGACTCCGGAGAAAGGCTTGGTTGGCTGAAGCTGGTCATAGGGCACTTGGAGATTGTTGAATGTTTCCACGGATAGGACGTTGAGCCCTGCCCCACCATCGATGAGGGTCCTGGTGACCAGTACGTTGCTGATGACTGGGGAGCAAAGCATCGGGAGGACTCCGGCTGTGGCCGCACACTTGAGTTGATCCACTGAGCTGAACGTGATGGCGCACGCCGACCACCTGAGAGGGCGTGTTGCTTCGAGCTTGGGGAGGACTGCATTCACTTCGCGGGAAAATTGCTTGAAGATGCGTTGGGAGGCTGGGGCTTGAGCTCCGCCCAGGATGCAGGCGATCGCGCGTGGCTCCTGGAAGCCCCCAGCCCCCTCATCTTGATGGCGGTCCTCGTTCCTCCTTGGCTGAGGCGGCAGTGGAGGGAGGCCTGCGTTGCCTTGTGGGCGATCCTCACGAGGCTGATCCCGCCAGTCCCCCTCGCGAGGCAGGTCTCGCCAGCGATCCTCGCGAGGTTGATTGCGCCACCTGGGCGCTGGCCATGATCTTCCCAGCGTCCTGCGTTTCTTCCTCCTCCTCGGCCGTAGCCCGGTCGGCCGCAGTCGGGTCGACGGCCGATCCTTCCTTCTCGCACGGCGCGGAGCTCTTGGCATTCATTGGTGTTGTGGGTGTGGAGGTCGTGGTACGCACAGTACCGGCTGCCCCTGGAGGATTCAGGCAGATCTTTGCCCCGCTTGGTGTCTGGTTCTGCTGCGAGCACGGCAGCCCCCTTGCGCTTCATGTCCTTGGCCTTGGGCTTCTTCTCTTCTAGGTCTGCGGCAGGCAGCTCGAGGAGGGAGAGATGTCCTTCCTCAGCCCTGGCGCACTTGGTCGCCAAGTTGAACAGCTCCAGGGAGGTGCACAGGTCTTCGTGCATCGCCAGCTCCTCCTTCATCTTGACGTCGCGCACTCCATCGGAGAAGGCTGAGATGATGGCTTCCTCGGACACCTTGAGGATCTTGAGGCGCGCACTGTTGAAGCGCTGGATGTACTTTTGTAGGGTCTCCGGGTTGTTGCTTGATGCAGTGCATGTCGCTCATGGCAGGCGGCCGGTCGCGAGTACCTTGGAAGTTGGCGATGAAGCGGGTGCGCATCTGGTCCCAGGAAGAGATCGTGCCTGGGGCCAGGTTCAGGAGCCAGGTGCGAGCTCCTTCCTTCAGCGCCATGGGGAACCAGTTCGCCATGACCTTCTCGTCTCCACTGGCAGCTTTGCTGCGCAGCTCATAGAGCTGGAGGAACTCTGCGGGATCGGTCTTGTTGTCGTAGCGAGGAGGCAGGTCTGGCTTGAACTTGCCGGGCCATGCGATGCTGCGCAGCTCGGTGGTGTAGGCGCGGCAGCCTGCTGTGGCCACAGGAGGGTTTGGCTGGTGGAGAGCTTGGTCTTGCGGGTCCCCGTGCGCTGCAGCTGGGAGCAGCGCGGGGTCTTGTCGCGCGGGAGCGGGAGCAGGGTCGCGACGTGCCGGAGCAGGGAGCGCCCGGGCAGCTTCTTGCGGGTGTGGGACTTCTTGGCAGCTTTGCTCCTGTCGCGCCGGCGCGTGACGGAGAGGGTTCCGGCCAGCGGCCGCGCGCCTCGGAGCCATGGCGTCTTCTTGGAGAGGAGGCGGCTGGTACGCCCCCGGAGCTTCATTGCCCGCGCGGGGCGGGGTGCGGCGCAGCGGAGCGGACGGCGCAGGACAGCCCCCTGCGGTGCGGACGAGCTCGGCGACGCGGTCGAGCCACTCTTCATAGACGTCGTCGACGGGACGGTACCGCATGAACTCGTTTGCCGCGATGAGCACAGCTCGAGCCTCCAAGGGTGCGCGGAGCGCGCGGGACGGAGAACCAGCTGGTGTGAGCGATGGGGTGGCGGTGCGGCCGTCTTGCCGCAGGGATGGATGCTGAGACGACGCTTGCTGCTCGTTCCCCGCCGGGCCGGTGGCGGCGTTGACGGCGGGCGACGGGGAACGACAAGGACGCCCGCCAACGGGAGACGTCTGGGCGACGCGGGAAGCGATGGCGGCCCGGCGCTCGGCGCGGGCCCGACGAGCGTCGGACATGGACGCGACGGTCGGAGGAGAACGGAACGATGGAAGGCGAATTCCGGCGCACCCCTACCTGGCGCGCCAAATGTCGGATATCGGGTTCCGGCAGACCCTTGAGGTTCGAACTCTGGGGTGCGCGCGGAGATTACACCCTCTACCTCTCCGTCTCGCAAAGATCTAAACTACTGAAAGAACAGCACAAGAGACACAGGGTTTATACTAGTTCGGGCCACCATTGTCGTGTAATACCCTACTCTAGTTTGTGGTGGGTGGATTGCCTCTTGGGCTGATGATGATGAACATACAAGGAAGAACAGCCTCGCGAGGGTCTGTTCTTGGCTGGGGGGATGAACTGCTAGGAGGAGTTCAGCCGCCCTTCTCTCTGACTTGCGTCTATGCCTTTCTACCGATTTCTCGATGCTAGGTTCTAGATGCTCGATGCCAGTTTTTCGATGCCTCTACCCTGGGGTGGCTAGTCCTATTTATAGGCAAAGGCCCTAGGCCTCTTCCAAAATAGTGAGTGGGAAGGGCGCCAACAATTGGCCATTTTGAAGGGGAACATCTGGTACACTTATCCTGACTAAAGTTGGTCCTCGCCTGCCAAAGGCCTTGTGGTGACGCTGTTCTGGGCTCCACGATGACCTCCTTCCCACCGTTGGACTGGTCTTGGTCTCGTTGCACCGAAATGGATGCCTTTGCTTGATCCTCTCGCCTGCGCTTGCCCCCTTTGCACCAAAGAGGAAAGGGAGACACTGCGCGGGCTGGCGCCCGCCTGGCACCCTTGGTCGTCATGGCTTGCGTCATGGGCACCTCGTGAGGCACCCTGCCTTGATCTCTCCGCCTCCTCGTGAGCCAGCCTGATGAGGCCGTGCCTGGGGAAGCTCCGTGCCGTCCGCCCCGTGAGGCTTGGCCCCTCGCGAGGGTCTTGAGTCTCGTGTTGATGAAGATGGGCGTCTGGGCCCCCTTTGAGCCACGCCCGCGGGCGCGAGCGAGCAAGTCTGGGACCCCGTTCCCAGAACGCCGACAGAGACAATCATCTTTGGCACTCCATGAAGGCGCAAGATTTCCCTACAAAACAAATTTGCAATATGTGAAGCATCGTCTATCTTGTTGCAAGGAATGAAATGAGCCAGTTTGGAGAAACGGTCCACAACAACAAAAACGGAATCTTTGCCGTTTTGAGTTCTAGGCAAACCAAGCACAAAGTCCATGCTAATATCTTCCCATGGTTGATATGGAATTGGAAGTGGCATATAAAGGCCGTGAGATTGGGCTTTGGACTTAGCTTTGCGACATGTAGAACACCGGTTGGTGAAGCGATTGACGTCGCGATGCATCTTGGGCCAAAAATAGTTCTTGGAGAGCTTAGCAAATGTCTTGTCGCGTCCAAAGTGTCCCATGAGTCCACCGCCATGAGATTCCTGCAAAAGCAACAAACGCAAAGAGGACTCGGGGATGCAAAGTTTGTTAGCTCTCATAAGATATCCTTCTTTGATATAGTATCTATCCCAAGAAGTATGCAT
Organism: Aegilops longissima; assembly: GCA_021605205.1. NCBI lineage: Eukaryota > Viridiplantae > Streptophyta > Magnoliopsida > Poales > Poaceae > Aegilops > Aegilops longissima. Next base: position 234,546,232 of record CM038677.1, read on the forward strand.
CAAACACTTGGCATAGGGTATTGCAAATGTAGGATCATGTGCATACAATTCTTTGATATGCTCAAAACCAATGACATTCAACTCAAGAGTAGTGACAAGCATGCATATACGGGAAAGCGCATCCGCCACAACATTTTCTTTACCCTTAATGTACTTGATGACATAAGGAAATGATTCAATAAATTCACTCCATTTAGCATGACGCTTGTTCAACTTAGTTTGACCCTTAAGGTATTTAAGTGTTTCATGGTCGGTATGGATGATGAACTCATGTGGGCGAAGGTAATGTTCCCATTCATGCAAAACTCACACTAAAGCATATAGCTCTTTGTCATAGATGGGGTAATTGAGTTGCGCTCCAGATAGTTTCTCGCTAAAGTATGCAATAGGGCGCTTCTCTTGCATTAACACGCCTCCTATACCATTACCACTAGCATCGCAATGAATTTTGAAGGGTTTGTCAAAGTTGGGTAATGCAAGCACGGGAGCATGAGTAAGCAAATTCTTAAGCTCATTGAAAGCAATATCTTGCGATGGTCCCCAAACAAACGGTGCATTTTTCTTACTCAAAGCATGCAAAGGTGAAGCAATGGTGCTAAAATCCTTCACAAATCTATGGTAGAAACCGGCTAAACCAAGAAAACTACGCACTTGTTGCAAATTGGTTGGTTGGGGCCAATTTTTAATAGCATTGATCTTAGTTTCATCAACATGAACACCCTTAGAAGATACTACGAAACCCAAGAAAACAAGCTTATCAACACCAAATAGGCATTTTTCCATATTAGCATAAAATTGCTCTTTTCGAAGAGTTTGTAGCACGGTGCGAAGGTGGGTGACATGCTCTTTGAGAGATTTGCTAAACACAAGGATATCATCAAAGTAGACAACAACAAATTCACCAATGTAAGGACGAAACACGTAATGCATGAGACACATGAAAGTACCGGGTGCTTCCGATAAACCCATAGGCATGACTAACCACTCATATAGACCAAACTTTGTTTTGAAAGCGGTTTTCCATTCATCACCCTCTTGTATGCGGATTTGATAGTAACCACTTTTAAGGTCAATTTTGGAAAAGATAGTGGCACCGTTAAGCTCATCAAGCATATCATCAAGGCGTGGAATGGGGTACCTATATCTAACGGTGATAGCATTGATAGGTCTACAATCGGAGCACATGCGAAAGCTACCGTCACGTTTTGGTACAAGAATGACCGGTACAGCACAAGGACTCAAACTTTCACGCACATGTCCATGGTCTATGAGATGCTTTACTTGCCTTTGTATTTCTTTGGTTTCTTCGGGGTTGACGTGGTATGGAGCTTTGTTGGGAAGCGGCGCTCCGGGGATGAGGTCGATTCGGTGCTCAATGCCTTGTAGGGGAGGTAGACCCGGAGGTAGCTCATCGGGGAAAACATCTTGGAATTCCTGCAATAGAGAAGATAACACCAAAGGTAGATCGTGAGAGTTGTTAGTTTTTGTGACCACGTCCTTGCACAATAGGACATAGTGTAGGACACTTGATGGGTTCTCACACACTTCTCTCATCTCACATTTGGTGGCAAAGATAACTAAGTTTTTCTTGTCGCACATCGTGGAGGCACTCAATTTGGGCTTGTGGCGCTCACTCTCTTTTTGGTGGTTCGCTCTTTCACTATTTTCTCCAGGATGGGTGGCTTGCTTGTCGGCGAGCACTTGGCTTGGAGACATAGGACGTAGCACAAACTCTTTCCCTTTCATCTTGAAGCTATAGTGATTTGTACGCCCGTTGTGAATGACACCTCGGTCAAATTGCCATGGCCGTCCAAGGAGGAGGTGGCAAACGGTCATCGGGAGGACATCACATTCCAATGTGTCTTCATAGGCGCTGATTGAAAGAGACTTGTACTCTATGTTCGACTTGTATGGTGCCGGTGTCACTTAGCCATTGAACCTTGTAGGGGTGAGGGTGCTTCATCTTGACCAATTGGAGCTTGGAGCAAAGTTCTTCACTTGCTAAGTTGTGGCAACTACCTCCATCGATGATGACCTTGACGGAACGTCCATTGATGCCGGCCTTTGTGTGGAAGATGTGGCATCTTTGATCTTCGTCTTGTTGATGTTGAAGAGTCAAGACCTTGGATACAACAAGAGCGGGACTTGAATCTTCATCGCAAAAGACTTGGTCTTCTTCATCTTCATTGTTCACTTGTCGGTGCATGGCCACTTGCTCAAGAGCTTCCATTTCTCCTTCACTCATGGAGTCATAGGTTCCGTCGTCGTTGAGGATCATGGTGCGCTTGTTTGTGCACTCGAAGGACTTGTGGCCTCGGCCTCCTCATCGGGTGGAGTAGATGATGATGAAGCTTTCTTGAAGTTGCTTGTAGTAGGAGGACAACTTGAGCTTGTCGAAACTTTCTTGTAACTTGACTTGTCGCCGTTGCTTGTAGAAGGCTTGGTTGAGGTAGAAGGTGTTGGAGTCGTTGAAGCTTGATTGTTGGAGAGGCCATAGGACTTGGATGAGAACTTGGTATACTTGAAGTCGTCTTGTACTTGTCGTTCCGCTTTGGTAGCTTGATGCACTAGCTCGATGAGGTTCGAGTATGGTTGGAAGTCGGCAATCTTCTTGATAGGATGATTGAGTCCATTCAAGAACCGTGCCATAGTTTGCTCATCGTCTTCCTTGATGTTGGCTCGTATCATGGCAATCTACATTTCCTTTTAGTACTCTTCAACGCTCTTGGTTCCTTGTTTGAGTTGTTGAAGTTTCTTGAAGAGATCACGGTTGTAGTAGTTTGGCACAAACCGTGCTCTCATGACATCCTTCATTTGTCTCCAAGTGGTGATGGGTGGTTCACCTCTTGCCGCTCGGCGCTCAGTGACTTGTTCCCACCAAATGAGGACGTAGTCTTGGAATTCAAGGGATGCCATTGCGATCTTCTTCTCTTCTTCATAGTTGTGCAAGCGGAAGATTTTGTCAACCTTCAATGCCCATGAGATGTACTCTTCGGGGTCATTGCTTCCATTGAACTTGGGCATGGTGAACTTTAGCGTGCCATATCGTTGCTCTTCATTGTATTGGGGTCGGGGATGATGACGCCCATGTCGTTGAGGATTGACATTGTTATCATGCTCCTGGCGAAGTTGGTTTTCTTCCTCATGTTGCTCTTGGCGAGGAGGGGGTCCATTATCTTCTTGCTCTCGATGTACTTGATGTTCTTGTCTCGCTTGAGGAGAAGCTTGTCTATCTTGACGAGGAGCTTGTCGATGCACACGTGCTTGGTAAAGCCTTTCTTGAGCTTCATCTCAAAGTGCTTCTTGATGTAGTCGAGCTTGTCGGCCACGGTTGGCTACGGCACGACTTGAGTCATGAAGAGCACGTTGCGCTTCAAGTGCTTGAGCTTCGCGTAGTTGTTGTTCTTGGCGTTCCGCCTCGGCGTCTTGTGCATCTTGATGTTGTCGCGCTCGCTCCTCTTGTTCTTGTTGTCGTTGACGTTGCCGTTCTTGTGCTTGTACGAAAGCGACTTGGTTTTGGCGATGTCGATGCTCTGGAGAGTCGGAGTCGTGTAGAGGATTGCGGTTTGCTTGACGATCTTGACGCGCGGCACGACGAAGAGTGTTCGATGTCGGTGTACTTGAACCGGAGATGGTGTCATCGGAGTGTCGACTTGAGCGGCTCCGTCTTGATGATGACGAAGTAGAAGAGCGGACCATCATGGTTCAGATATCTTCTTTGAGGGAACTCATAGATGTGTCGAAGTAGTCCCTTGTACGTTGCTCGGATTGTCGTAAGTCGGTGGCGAGGTTGTCGATGTGGTCGCCCAAAGCAAGTTGTTCTTGATGCAAAGCTCGTTGTGCACCAAATAATTGATTCTTGGTGACGAAGGAAGACATGTCGTCGTCTTGCTCCAAGAAGAATGGGTTTGTAGAAGTACTTGGCCTATCCATCATTCCAAACAAAGATATGTGACTGGTAGAAAGGGAAGAACCAATATCCAATGTACCTTGACCGATGTTGACAATGGATCAAAGATGACTCCAATGTGTAGCAAGGAAATAGCACAATTGGTACCAATTCTTGTCGGTTCTCACACCTACACAAGTAAAAGCTTATGGTGGAGCTCGGTTAGGATGGTGGCACAAAATTTGATGCAATTGTAAGTGAGACTCAATAATGTTGGAAAAGGTTCAGAAATTTGCAAATGCAACAAGTAGACCAATAGCGAGATATGGTACACGGAAACACACACGCAAATAGATAAGATGGGGTTATGCAACCAAGGATGAGCCAAAATGTGGAATTCACCAAGATGCTCTTGTTGCACAACACTAGAGAGACGCTGGCACGATTGCACAATAGGCGGATACGAACTTGTGCACAACCTACTAAGCAAAAATGCAACGACTTCTATCCCAAGTATGCTATGTGTATGATGTTCCTATGCTTTGATCCAAGATGATCGAGTATGACAATCTTAATGTTGTATGATGCTATGGTTCTTGCTCTTTGCTTGTATTTCCTGTTTTGCTTAAAAGCTTGTTTGGCTCTTTGATGTTTGAGCTCTTTTCTCATACAATGCTTCACGAACCAAGGTAGCAATTGTGTATGCGACAACAACTTTTTGACACAGGTGATGATGCCGAGATATGCAACACGATGATAGTATGTATGCTATGGGAAGTATGAACACTAATGTGCACAAGTCACGTTGACGGCAATACTCAAGGGCTAGTCTCGATGGGTAAGTGACGCAAAAGTAAGGCCATGGGGTTATCAATGCAATTGCAAAAGAGTATGATGATATCACGATACCAAGTTGATATCCAAGTGAAAGTGATACCAAAGTGATGTTGATGTAGCCGTTCGTAGTAGTCCTTGGCGAAGTTGAGCGGTGGTGATGTTGATGTCGAACCGTACCTAGATAGCCGAAACACAAAAGGACACGGAAACCACAACTCAAATTCTCAAAGCAAAATTTGGCAAAATTGTCGGAGTTGGTAGCGGGAAAGGCTATGGTGGTGCTATGCGGAAGTGGTGGAGGTATGCAGAAGTGTATGTGGCACTGGGACAAAATTTGGCGAAAGTTAGGCGGAAAACGAATGGTGGATGGGTTGTGTTGCTGCCAGGGGCCAGATGTCAGGGGGTGATGGCCGGATGTCCGGGGTGCCGGATGTCCGGGCTTGTCGGGCCGGATGTCCGGGCGCTGCATCCGTGGACGAATTTCGAAGAACACCGCGTGAAGAGGTCAAATCCGGGCAAAAATTGGGACGATTTTGTGGATGGAAATTGGGGAAAAGGTGGGGGAATGCTAGATCTACCTGCAACACACGAAATCCGCGGATCAAATCCAACAAAACTTCATCACACCAACAAATCACAAAAAAAAATTGGGGTTATTTTTGTGGGGCAATTTTCGGATTAGGACGAAAAACAACAAAATCAAGCTAGAAAACAAAGAGAGGGGGCTCCGAAATCGTGATCAACCTGGCTCATGATACCAAGATGATGTAGGGTGGAACCCTAGATGGCCGATCTTTCACGAAAGGAGCGAGATCCCTCGGAGAACACGACGAACACGGGGAAGAACGGAGAGAAAAACACGAGAGAAACACTCAACCAATGAGAAATAGATCACACATGCGCTAGATCGATGAACACAAAGAGATACACGATGATCCAAGGTAAACAAAGGACGATACAAAGTAACCGGTTCTTCTCCTAGAAGGAGGTCTTGATGGGGCCACCCAAGAGGGGGTCTTGAATCCAATGATCTTCTCCGAAGAGGGGCCGCATCTCTCTCGAGGAGGAGATCCGTTTGGATGAGCGAAGCTCTATCTCACATATGAGCTAAACCAACGCTAACCCTAATTAGGAGGAGGGGGAGGAGTATTTATAGTGCTAGTACAAGTTGGGACGAGTTGGAGGGGTACATGGGCCCTTGGCCCGTTCACTGTGCGCAGACAGGCGCCGGATGTCCGGGCTGGGGCCCGGATGTCCGGGGCTTCGTGAGGCGCCGGATGTCAGGGGCTCGGGCTGGATGTCCGGGCCAAAGTGGCCAACCTACGGGTGTCTCTGGTCGTTGGTGCCGGATATCCGGGCTGGGAGCCGGATGTCCGGGGTTTCCGGAGGAGCCGGATGTCCGGGCTTGGGGGCCGGATGTCCGGGCCCTGTAGTCTTTTCTGGCTGGCTGCAGTTGCTGTTCTGGCGTCTCCAGGGGCCGGATGTCCGGGGTCTTGGCCGGATGTCCGGGGCCTGGAAGGTGAACTTGCCCGTGTCCGAGGTTCTCCTCATCCGTGGACTTGGCGGCTTGTCCGTCTTCACGTGCATCTTCGGGAGGCTCCTCTTGACACCTGATTAGGCATAGCATATCGGATTTAGGTAGTAGCCATGTCTTGAGTGGATCATATGTGATATCACTAAGGAAAGAAGTCACCTCGTTCTCGAGAGCTCTAGCTCGTGCTCGTCTCATGGGTCCTCTTGGCTCTTGATGAGACGGTTGTAGGTCCATGGGGATGATCGTGGGATGCTCCGCATCACAAACTCTTGTAGTCAACTGTAAGTGAGTCATATCGAATGGTTAGATTGTCAATAGTTGATGAAAAAGCATCTTACTCTTCAATCAACTTTTGATTCTTCAACTAGTAATCCTTTAGTTTTCCTGAGAATTCTCTCAAGCATTTCAAGTTCATCATGTTGAGATTTAGCTATCTGGAGTAGCTTAGCATAGGATATATATTCTGGAGAATATTCGTTCATGGATCTTTGGTGTTTTGCGGATACCTGATCCTTAGAAGATTTTGCCATGAGACAGAAGGTGACATGTTCATCATCGCTTGAATCATCATAGCTTGAAGCATCATCATGAGTATCCGATCTGTTGACATTCTTTGATGATTCAATGGCAACATAAGCATTGCTTCTCCCAATTTTTTGTAGAATTCTTCATTATCCGAGTCAGTATCAGTTGCTTCTTCTTCAGAGTCCATTGTCAGATCAACACATGGTCTGTTTAGTGGAGACATTCTCTTCATATTTGATTCAATGATAGCTCTGGCTTTCACATCGGTGACTAGTCTCGTCGAAGAAGATGATGGAGATGCAATTTCCTTCGAGAGCTTAGTATGACGATCCACTCGAGTAAAACCACTGCAGTGAAGGTATTTCCATCTGTTGCTGGGTTTTCCTTCCCAACCAGGGCAATCAGCAATGACATGGCCGTATAATTTGCATTTGAAGCACTTCATGTCTTTCGGAGGCAAACGTCTTCTTGATGATTCTGGTGCATGAAATTCTTCATCATTGACGAGATAAAGATTGTGTCTCTTTAGATCACTCAGCCTTTGTGTGAGCATTTCAAGTTCTTGAGTGATGGTGTGCTGATTTTCAACATCTTCTTCTTCAGAACTGCCATAGTGTGAGAGAATTTCTCCTTCATTTTCCGAAGAAGATTCTTGATTAGCATTTTCCAGCCCCATCTTTTCTTCATGAATGGACAGCAGTGTCATAATATCAACATAGTGAAGCTCTTCATAGCCAGTTCTTTGCTTGATCTCAGACACAATAGAGTCGAATGATTCATCCAGTGCACTCAGAAGCTTGTTGGCAACATCTCTATTTGTGATATCAGTTACTCGCGGATGAAGTCTTTCAACAATGTTTGTCAATCAATCAGTGAGTTCCATAACACTTTCGTTGCGCAGGTTTCTGAATTGAGTGAACATAGAACGGAGTGTTTGAATGTGAGGATCTGATCGGGCAACAAAATCTACGTGAGCACTATTTAGAGCATCCCAAATTTTCTTTGCAGTGTTGAGCCTGTGGAACCGAAAGGAAATGTCTTTTGATAGACTGCCATAGATGATATCTTTCGCTTGAGCATCCAACTGCAGATTTGCTTTGTCACCGGGAGTCAAATTGTTTTGATGAATGGTGTATCCATCTTCCACAATCTGCCACAGATCATAGTTGACATCTTGAATTCTGATTCTCATTTGTTCCTTCCAGTATAGATAGTCATTTCCATCGAAGATGGGAAACCTTTCAGAGTGCGAGGATCTACCTGCAAGTGACATACTCAAAACTCCAAGGACATTAGACCTTTAATAAACAGAGACATGGAGAACCCACTCCGATACCAATTGTTAGGACCGAGAGTATATCGACCAGGGGGGTGAATGGGACATTCAAATTTTGTTTCAAAAGCTTTGAAACTTTATCCAAACAAAGCAACGGAATAAAGTATTGAGAGAAATGCACTAAATCAGTTTTCATCATCAGAGGCATATTCACCGAGAAAAGCATTTAGAACAAAACGAGCTTGATAGATTATAGGTTTGATTACAATGAGGGTTATGCAAGAAGCAAACATATGTAACAGAATGAGATATAACATAGCTGAAACTAAGAGAAATGCAACTGAAAGTTTACACAAGTAAAACAACAGTACCAGTGGTGCTTGATGGCGAAAAGAGATTTGGTAAACCAGTTTACCCTTTTGCCAAAGGGCTACGTCTGGCTGGAGGGGCTGTGACTTAACACGGAAGATAAACTCTCCTCACGCTATTCTCCTTGAACACAGAGCTGATTAGACTCAGGTTGATTTCACTCGTGGTAGATCCTTGTCGGCGATCTCCAAACCTTCGGTCGACCTTCACGAACCACAATCACTCTTGGTTGCTGAAGATCAGGCTCGATGAAGATAACGACTCTTCAACACTCGAAGCCAAAGCTATCCGTCGAGAGAGTGTGCAGCTCTCAAGAGTAATAGGTACAAGAACTCTCACTCAGAACTACTGTGATGCTAAACCACTGTCTAAGTTTGGGCTCTTGGTTTTCTCTCGGTAGATTTTAAACTCAAATCACTCGGAGAGGGGTTGATCAAATCAATCTTTTCCGAAATCTCAAGCGGAGCAGCCAATGATCAAAGTTGGAGCGGGGTGGCTACATATAGCTGCTGCCTTCCCAGATGGGAAAAGACCAAATTGTACGTCGGCCTCAGCGAATGGCCGAACGACATGATTCCAACAGTCGTATTTGAGCACAATTGTAACATTTCTTGCGGAGCAAGAAATGCTAACTCCTCGGTCTGAGGCAAATCTCTCTCGGCGAAGAAGATCACAGTCTGTTGCTAAAAAGTATTTCCTCGGAGCACAAAGAGATTTCTCTCGCATCTTTCATAGGTTGTGGATAAGCATCACAGCTGATCTAAGCATCGAGAACCTATACCCCTCTTAATAGTACGGAGGTCCTATGACTCGATAGACTTAAAGGAGAAAAACAAAACGAATGCTACGTCTTCACTTTGTCTTCGACTTCAATCACTGCAGTCAATTTCTTCGAATGACAGTACTGAAACAAAAGCTTCACTGCAGCAATGAACTTTCGAGGGGTCGATTTCTTCACATTAATCTTCTCGACTCTATCACTTCATCAAATATAGCTCGTTTTTCTTTGCAGTGTAGATATGCTTCGGTGAAGTTCCTCGAACTCAGCACCAAAGACAACATTCTCATCGGTTGTGTATGGACTTTTCTCTCTGTATGCACACGCAAACAAATTAGTCCATACCTGTTTCTCTCAACAATCTCCAAAACACAAGGTAGACAGATATTGCACCAACACCTAGTATCCACTATGTTCTGAGATTGATGTTGTTATGACTTTGACATGCTTAATGCTTGCCACTTAGGGCCCGGGTGCCATGATTTCAGATTTGAACTATTTATGTTTTCACCATTATATCTATGTTCTAGATCCGATCTTGCAAGTCATATTCACCTATTACGTGTTATGATCTATAAAACCCAGTGTGTCAGTAATTGGGATACTTTTCGGTGATGACCCTAGTTTGAGGAGTTCGTATTCACTATGTGTTAATGCTTTGTTCCGGTTCTCTACTAAAAGGAGGCCTTAATATCCCTTAGTTTCCCTATGGACCCTGCTGCTGCGTGAGGGTAGGACAAAAGATGTCATGCAAGTTCTTTTCCATAAGCACATATTACTATTTACAGAATACAGGCCTACATTATATTTTTGAATTGGAGCTAGTTTTTATCGCCCTAGGTTATGACTGTTATATGATGAATATCATCCAACGAATTCGCCGATCCAATGCCTATGAATTTTCCCTATATTGTTCTGGCTAAGTTATTACTGCTGCTGTTACTGTTACATTTGCTACAAAATCATTGCAATCACTGTTATCGTTACTACTACTATTACCACTACTATCAAAGCTATCATATTACTGTGCTACTGATCACCTTGCTGCAGATATTTAATCTCCAGGTGTGGTTGAATTGACAACTCAACTTATAATACTTACAAATATTCTTTGGCTCCCCATGTGTCGTATCTATAAATTTGGGTTGAATACTCTACCCTCGATAATGGTTGCGATCCCCTATACTTGTGGGTTATCAAGACCTTTTTCTAGCGCCGTTGCCGGGGAGCATAGCTATATTTGTTGAGTCACTTGGGATTATTATCTATTTATCACTGTGAATAATCTGAAGGATACAAAAACCAAGATCGTTCCCTCTATGATGAGGGGAGGTAAGGAATTGCCATCACACTCTACACTTGATTCACCTTCTGTTTTGAGTAGACTTGCAACACCACCACATGCTATTAATCCTGTTATGACAAAAGTTATTGATGATGCTACTTCTGCTATGAATGATACTCATGATGATGCTAGTACCTTGCTTGATGATAATGTGCCACTAGGTGACTTTCTTGATGAACAAATTGCTAGAGCTAAATATATTGAGAATGCTAGAACTGACGAAATTATTGAAACTGAGGAAGTACTTGAAACTAAAAATCTTGAAACACCTATTAGACCTAGCTATCCTAGATATGAAATGCCTAAGATACTTGAAGGTTATGTTATGGATGAGGAGATAGCTAGAGACTTTCTTGCTTGCAATGATAGGGATGATCTTAATAAATTACTATGCAAACTGAAAGAAAATCCTTGAATGCTAGAATGAAATTTGATCCTAAGTTTGCTACTTCACCTATCTTTGTTACCGATAAGGATTATGAATTCTCTGTCGACCCAGAGTTAATTTCTTTGGTTGAATCTGATCCTTTCCATGGCTATGAAACCGAAACTATTGTGGCATATCTTACTAAGTTAAATGTATCACCACCCTATTTGCTCATGATGAGAAAATTCGCTACTACTACATCCTAAAATTATTTATGTTCTCATTAAAGGGTGCTGCTAAGATATGGTACAATTCTCTTACTCCTGGTTGTGCGCGTAGTCCCCAGGATATGATATATTACTTCTCTCAAAAATATTTCCTGCTCATAAGAAACAAGCTGCTTTACAGGAAATATTTAATTTTGTGCAAATTGTAGAAGAGAGTCTCCCACAATCTCCGGGGAGGCTTCTCCAATTGCTTAATGCTTTGCTTGATCATCCTCTTAAGAAAATTGAAATACATGATATCTTCTACAATGGACTAACTGATGTTTCTAGGAACTTCCTAGATAGTTGTGCTGGTTGTGTTTTCAGGGAACGAACTATTGAACAAGCTGAGGAATTATTGAATAACATATTAAAAAGCTATGATGATTGGAATCTTCCTGAATCACCGCCTAAACCCACATCGCAGAAGAGGGGTATCTTATATCTCAGTCCCAAAGATATGCAAGAGGCAAAGAAAAGTATGAAGGAAAAAGGTATTAAAGTAGAGGATGTTAAAAATTTACCTCCTATTGAAGAAATACACGGACTTGACACACCACCACCACCAAAGGTGGTAGAGGTAAACTCTTTAATGAAATTTTATGAAAGTGGCATCCCTTACAATAATCATCCTAGTCAATGCCTTTATGAGTTTGACAATTACATTAGAAAAAAAGATCACTTCAATGTAAACGTTATGAAACAATTGAAATATAGTTCTGATATGATCGCTCGCTTGAGTGACTTGTTATTTTTTTTAGAGAAAAGGCATACGCCCGACTTTATAAATAAAGCCACCAGGCAGAGTCACGACACAGCCAACCAAACATCACAGAAGCAGAGAAAAGTTTAAGAAGTGCGAGTACATGGCAACCAGCCAAACATGGCACGTAGGCCAGCCAAGAGTCCAAAAGAACCAGAGTTTAAGCCATCCTCCTAGATCGCCGCAGCAGGGAAGAAGCCGTAGATCTCATCTTAGATAACATGTCATCGAAAGCCTCTAAGTCCACTTCCTTAGTCAATGATCTCCACTGCTGCAAAAAGACATTGGCTTTAAATAAGCAATTCACAGGGTTAGCCGGGAAAATATGTTCGATAGTGAACTTGTTTCTAGTAGTCCACAACGACCAACAGATCGCTGCCCAACCAACCCAGAAAACCCTCCTAGACCGGCCTGATAAAGTACTGACACACCGCTGCAAGTCCTCGAAACAAGATGGATTCCAATTAACATGAAGCCAAAGTCTAATTCAACTCCAAAGGAATTTAGCCAAAGAGCAATGAAAAAATATGTACCCGGTGTTTTCAAGAGACCGACATAGCGCGCATCTATCAGAGCCCGACCCATTCCTCTTCCTAATTTGCTTAGCCGCAGGGAGTTTACGACGGAAAGCTTGCCACAAGAAAATTTTTATCTTAGGAGGAATACATGCCGACCAAATATCCTTGAATTTCACTGTACAGGCACCCGAGATAAGTTTGGTGTACGCAGATTAAACTGAGAAACGCCCCGAAGCAGAGTGACTTGTTATTTAGAGTTACTAATGATGTTAGGGGTGTGGGAAAGCATGCTTCTATGGTTCAAACTCACTTAGAACAAGTTGTTAAATCTCAAAGAGAATTTCTTGATGAAATGAACAATAATATAAATGATTTTGCTGTTAGAGTAGCAACTAGAGGAGGTACAATGACTCAGGAACCACTTTATCCTGAGGGACACCCTAAAAGAGTTGAACAAGACTCTCAAATAATTAACACTGATGCACTTAGTCCATCTAAAAGTAAGAAGAAAAGAAAAATGACAGGACTTTGCATACCTCTAGTGAACCTGAAATAGAAAACTAATAAAATGTTTCTATTTCTGATGCTGAAACACAATCTGGTAATGAACATTCATCTAGTGATAATGAAAAATATAATGATGATGTTCATTAAGACACTCAACCAAACATTGATAAACAATCAGATAATGATGTTGAAATAGAACCAGTTGTTGATCTTGATAACCCACAACCTAAAAATAAAAGATATGATAAAAGAGACTCTGTTGCTAGAAAACATGGAAGAGAAAGAGAACCATGGGTTCAGAACCCATGCCCTTTCCACCTAAACCAACTAAGAAAAAAGATGATGAAGAATTTGAATGCTTTGCTGAGATGCTTAGGCCAGTGTTTTTGCGCACTCACTTGACTGATATTTTAAAGATGGCCCCATATGCAAAATACATGAAAGACATCATCACTAATAAGAGAAAGATACTGAAAGCTGAAATCTCCACCATGCTTGCTAATTATTCTTTTAAGGATGGAGTACCTAAAAACTTAGAGATCTAGGAATACCAACTATACCTTTCTCCATCAAAAGAAATTATGTTAAAACTGTTTTGTGTGATTTAGGAGCTGGTGTTACTGTTATGCCTTTCTCCTTATATAAAAGACTTGATTTGATTAAAGTAACACCTACTGAAATATCTCTGCAAATGGCTGATAAATCAATTGCCATACCTATCAGTATTTGTGAGGATGTGCCCGTTGTTGTTGCAAATGTTACTATCTTAATAGACTTTGTTATACTTGAGATGCCCGAGGACGACAACATGTCCATTATCCTTGGTAGACCCTTTTTGAATACTGCAAGGGCTGTTATTGATTGCAATAAAAGTAAGGTCACTTTTCATATCAATGGTAATGAGCATACGGTGCACTTTTCGAAGAAACAATTCCAAGTGAATGGTATTAATGTTATTAAAAAATCTCCGACACTCACTATTGGAAGTTTTTAACTACCTCTACCTACTGCCAAAAAGAAATATGAAATGCTTATTGTTGGGGACATGCATATCCCCGTTGAGGTAACTTAGTGTTTTACGAAAGTTCTTTGGTTTCATGCTAATTGAAGGTGGTTCTTAATAAGACTTGATCAACCTTATTAATGGATCATTTTTTAGAGGTATGAAGTTGATGAATTTAGTAGGCACAAACTTCTGCTCTGAACTCTTGTTCCCTGTTTTTCTTAGTTAATTAAATAAAATGCCATGTTTATCCCGTTTTCTGGTTTTTTCGTGCAATAAAAAAATGACCAAAAAATAAAAGTTCCCAGAATGCCCTGAAAATTTAATATGATTTTTTTTGAATATTTCTGAATTTCTGGTGCAAATAACATCATGGGTGGTGCACCTGGTGACCACAAGACACCAGGGCGCGCCTGCAACCCTAGGCGCGCCCTGGAGGTTTGTGGTCCCCATGTGGGTCCCCTCACTCATTTCTTTAGCCCATGTCATCCCCTACCTCCTGAAAAAATCACCATAGCTCTCTCTCTCTCTCTCTCTCTCTCTCTGTCTCTCTCTCTCTCTCGTGTTCTTGCTCTCAAACCCGTGGATTTCGTTCTCTTTGCTCGAAGCTCCGTTTCTGAAACTGTTTTGGGGGATTGCTACATGGTATGTGACTCCTCCATGGCTCCAATTATTTTTGCTTTAGTGGTTTATATTTTGAATAATTAGCTACTCTTGGTGCTGCTGTAGATGAGCTTACATGTTGAATTCTTAGAGTCCTGAGTAGTTTGAATGCTTAATATAACCTCTATGCATCCTTATGAGTAGCTGCTATCAACCTTGTGAAGTTTTTTTGACAAAAATTTTGTGTTCCAATTTTTTTCCAGAAATTGTTCGCAAATAAAAATGCAATTCTTTAGGAGTTCTTCAAGGAGGAGGTCTATGGAGGCATCACCTAGTAGTGGCTCGATACGTCGGTCTTATGTTGAACCAAGCGCAACCGCAATGCGTGATGCCGCTATCAAATCATGCCTATGGCCGTGTAACGCTTTCATGGTAAGCGCAGGCATTAAGGAAGAATTTGAGCAATATGTTCACAACGCCGAGCTCGGCCCCTACATTGAAGATAAGTGCATCCAGTATCTCAACCTCGTAGAAACTTTTACTAAGAAATTTAAATATTTTCCTCGTGAGTCTAGAGTTTCATTTAGCCTTTATGATCACCCATTTTCCATGCCTCTATGTGTGTTCTGTGATGCCTGCAAAATTCCATATTGGGGTTCACTAGACGAGCCACCAAGATCTGAGTATGGGTCATTTTTTACTACCCTTTTCTATGGTGAGGATAGGAGGAGTGACAAAAGGCATATTCATTTTCAATTAATTCAATACTTTGCACTCTCTAATGGAAATGCATCGCGGGCAAGCAGGATTGCAGCACACTATGTGCCCCTGACTTGAGCCTCATAAACACTGCTCTGACCGGAATTAAATGTTATAATCTTGGAGCGACTGTTGCAACACAACGCCGGTAGTGCTTATTTTTATGGTGGGATTTATGCTTCTCGTTTAGCTTAAGAGGTTCGCTTTACACAACTGCCTTATGACCCCATCTTACCTACTCAATATGTAGACTTTGAGGCCATGAAGCGCCATAAGTTTCTTAAGGGCAAAATCACTGATTATACTTATAACTTGAGGTTCAATAAAGAAACCATTTTGCATATTGTCTTGCCCGTGCCTGCTCTCTTTGATTATGACCGCAAAAGAAGACATTATGTTGTTGAGAGAGAGGCCCGCTCGTACAAGGCGGAGATCGAGGTAGCTTAGCGGGCTGAGGAGGCTGCACCAAGATCCTCTATGAGTTATCACTTTGACTACTATGCAGGCCGCTGATGGTGATTACCAAGCTAGGCCAAAAGCCACTTGGGGTGTATGTGTTTCCAATGACATTACATTCATGTTCAGACATTTCATTCCAGTTGTCGGTATCCACACTTTTTCATTATATTATCCATGCTAGATTTATTTCTTCACTTCCTTTTTGAAAAACTTTAAGAAAATACAAAAATATTTCTAGCTTCTTTTCGGTTTTTCTTTCTAGATTAATTAGTTGTAGTATTGAAAGAAAACCCAAAAAGATTTATCGATTCTTCTTTTGCTTGTTGGGAGCTTTCCCGTGTAAATAGTTTTCCTAGTTTTTGTTTATCCTTCTTTAATTTGCTTTCTTCAAGAAAAATTAAAAACTCCAAAATATTTCAGTGTGTTTCTCTGAAATTCTTTTATTTTTAATGAGTCGTACCACGGAGAAGACCGCGATGAAAATTTTGAGTGGCTCTCATATGCATTATTGTTGATCTAACAAAGAGCCCAAATTACCTTTCTTCTCCTTTTGAAAAAAATGTTTGCAGATTCTAGCTTAGTCCATGGCACTCTTGCACTATTATTATTTTCATATCATTCGGTCGTGCAAGTGAAAGGCAATAATGACTATATTTGATGAACTGGCCGTGGCAGAGAGAAATGGGTATGAACTCAACTTGTTCTGTTTTTGTAAATATGTTTAACCTAGTATCCATGATTCAACATATAATTATCAAACATGTTTGCAATGACAATTAGAGATTATAGTTTCTCATGCCATGCTTAAGTAGCTAGGAGTGGATAATGATTTATCTTGGATGTCAGCATTCACTTAAATGATTGTGATGTAGTATGATGATATGGTATCCTCCTCTGAATGTTTTGAGTGGCTTGACTTTGCACATGTTCATGCATGTAGTTGAATCCAAACTAACATAGCCTCTATGATATCTATGTTCATGGTGTTCATATCCTACTAATGCTAGTATTCAATGTTAATTATGCATAACACATGTTCATGAATGTTTTCGCTCTCTAGCTGGCCGCTTCTCAACCTATTTGCTAGCCTTTTTTTGACCGTGAACGGTAGGAAAGGCTTCTACTGTGTTAATATATTAATAAAATAGTGACACTATACAATGGAGTATTTACATGGTGGGGTGTCCTTGCCACTTTGTGGCAAGTGAGGGGGGGGGGGGCTAAATAAGTAAGGGTACTACTGTAGAGAGTGTACAAAATTGAGAACAAAGGGCCTATGTGCCTCTTTAATCCTGTGCTGAAGCAGCTCAAAGTCCCTGTTGAACCTATTTGCTAGGCTTCGCCTGTACTGATACGTCTCCAACGTATCTCTAATTTTTTATTGTTCCATGCTATATTATATTCCGTTTTGGATATTATTGGGCTTTATTATACAATTTTATATTATTTTTGGGACTAACCTATTAACCGGAGGCCTAGCCCAGAATTGCTGTTTTTTTTGCCTATTTCAGGGTTTTGCAAAAAAGGAATATCAAACAGAGTCCAAACGGAATGAAACCTTCGGGAATGTGATTTTTGGAACGAACGTGATCCACAGGACTTGGACCCTACGTCAAGGAAGCAACCAGGAAGGCACGAGGTAGGGGGAGCGCCTACCCCCCAGGCGCGCCCTCCACCCTCGTGGGCCCCACGTTGCTCCACCGATGAACTTCTTCCTCCTATATATACCTACGTACCCCCCAAACTACCAGATACGGCGCCAAAAACCTAATTCCATCGCCAAAACCTTCTGTACCCGTGAGATCCCATCTTGGGGCCTTTTCCGGCGCTCCGCCGGAGGGGGCATCGATCATGGAGGGCTTCTACATCAACACCATAGCCTCTCCGATGATGTGTGAGTAGTTTACCTCAGACCTTCGGGTCCATAGTTATTAGCTAGATGGCTTCTTCTCTCTTTTTGGATCTCAATACAATGTTCTCCCCCTCTCTTGTGGAGATCCATTCGATGTAATCTTCTTTTGAGGTGTGTTTGTTGAGACCGATGATTTGTGGGTTTATGATAAAGTTTATACATGAACAATATTTGAATCTTATCTGAATTCTTTTATGTATAATTGGTTATCTTTGCAAGTCTCTTCGAATTATCAGTTTGGTTTGGCCTACTAGATTGATCTTTCTTGCAATGGGATAAGTGCTTAGCTTTGGGTTCAATCTTGCGGTGTCCTTTCCCAGTGACAGTAGGGGCAGCAAGGCACGTATTGTATTGTTTCCATCAAGGATAACAAGATGGGGTTTATATCATATTGCATGAGTTTATCCCTCTACATCATGTCATCTTACTTAAGGCGTTACTCTATTCTTTTGAACTTAATACTCTAGATGCATGCTGGATAGCGGTCGATGTGTGGAGTAATAGTAGTAGATGCAGGCAGGAGTCGGTTTACTTGTCACGGACGTGATGCCTATATACATGATCATACCTAGATATTCTCATAACTATGCTCAATTCTGTCAATTGCTCAACAATAATTTGTTTACCCACCGTAATACTTATGCTCTCGAGAGAAGCCACTAGTGAAACCTATGGCCCCGGGTCTATTTTCCATCATATTAATCTTCCAACAGTTAGCTATTTCTTTTGCCGTTTATTTTGCTTTCTTTACTTTTCATCTTTATCATAAAAATACCAAAAATATTATCTTATCATATCTATCAGATCTCACTTTCGTAAGTGACCGTGAAGGGATTGACAACCCCTTTATCGCGTTGGTTGTGAGGATTTTATTTGTTTGTGTAGGTGCGAGGGACTCGTGCGTGGCCTCCTACTGGATTGATACCTGGGTTCTCAAAAACTGAGGGAAATACTTATGCTGCTTTACTACATCACCTATTCCTCTTCAAGGGAAAACCAACGCAGTGCTCAAGAGGTAGCAAGAAGGATTTCTGGCGCCGTTTCCGGGGAGGCTTACGCAAAGTCAAGTCAAGATTTGACTCCCAACAACGAGTGATTTCTGGCGCCGTTGCCAGGGAGTCTACGCAAAAGTCAACATACCAATTACCCATCACAAACCCTTATCTCCCGCATTACATTATTTGCCATTTGCCTCTCGTTTTCCTCTCCCCCACTTCACCCTTGCCGTTTTATTTGCCCTCTCTTTTCCGTTTGTCCTTTTGTTTGCTCGTGTTGCCATGTGCCTTCTATATGCTTGCATCTTCGCTTGCTGAAAATCTATTGATATGGATCCACTTAAAGTGTTCTACTTGGATCATCTTTGATCCTTATCTTTCGTCTTTGAAACCCCAACTAGCCTAGTTGATGGAAATCTTTAGATGAGCATGCTCATTTTGTGCGTCATCGTTTGTCTGAAAAGGGGAAGCTCTTATGGTATCATATAAATAGTTTTCTATGCTATGCTTGGAATCTTTGTGAAATTTGTGATTTTACTTGTTGCTCTAAGAACCCTAAAAAACACCTTCCCTAGCTATGTGAGTTCAATGATAATGAAATCTTATCTTCTTATGCAAAGGGTGTTTATAGTTACTATGATATCGAACAAATTGAAGAATTTTTCGTTTTTAAGGGCGCTCATGAAGTTGCTTCTTTGATTGAAAAGTATGATTTGACTCTCAAGAAATCTGAAAATTCCGTCATACTTAAATATTCCAATGAAAACTTTGCTCATAATGTCTATGTCCAAGAATTTATTGAAAGAATGACCGTTGCTTTGGAAGAAAATAATGATATGCATGAATCTATAACTAATGATGATTCCGATGATTTGGTTGAAATATCCCTTGAGGAACATGATGCTTGCTATTCTTGTGGCCATGATGCCAATATTTATGAAGACGAATTTGCTATAGTTCCTTACGTTAAAAATGAGATCGTTGCTATTGCACCCATGCTTGATAGTTCCTTCGATGAAAAGCATGATTGCAATGATTTTACTATAAATTCTCTTGAAGTCAATTGTGCTAATAATATGCAAAACCCTAAGCTTGGGGATGCTAGTTTTGCTATGTCCACTATTTGTTGCAATGATCATGGTTGGGGTGATTTTTCTTATGATCTTGAAAATTTATTTAATCCCCATGATGAATATGAGATTGATAATATTGTTTGCAATAATATTGAAATTGTGTTTGGAAGAGTGTCAACTTTAGATCCCACATATTTTGAGAATATTCAATCTTATGAAATTTTTGATAAAAGTGGGTTTGGAGAGGTCATGACTTTAGTTAATGTTAATCCCACTATTTCAGAAGAGTGTCAACTTTGCATGCATGTGGATCGTGTTGAAAATATTTTGTATGATAGCTATATTGTTGAATTTTCTTATGATCCTACATGTAATTATTATGAGAGAGGAAAATATGGTTGTAGAAATTTTCATGTTACTAAATTACCTCTCGTCATGTTGAGATTGCCATCGTCTCTTTCTTCTTCCTTCCATATGCTAGTTTTTGCTTGCATTGATAATTTGTTTGCTTATAAAATGCCTATGATAGTAAGTATGTTAGACTTAGATGTGTTTGTCACATGCTATTTGATGCTCTCTTTGTGCTTCAATTCTTGTCTCTCATGCGAGCATCATTAAAATTATCTATGCCTAGCTAGGGGCGTTAAACGATAGCGCTTGTTGGGAGGCAACCCAATTTTATTTTTATTTTTTTGCTTTTTGATTCTGTTTAGGAATAAATATTTGATCTAGCCTCTTGTTAGATGTGCTTTTATGTTTTAATTAGTGTTTGTGCCAAGTTAAACCTACAAGATCTTCTTGGATGCTAGTTATTTGATCTTGCTGAAAATTCCAGAAACTCTTTGTTCACGAAAATAATTGTTAAAAATCACCAGAACGTGATAAAATATTGATTCCAATTGCTGCTTATCAATAAACAAATTTTCTAGGTCTTCCTATTTTTTCTGAATTTTTGGAGTTCCATAAGTTTGCTTTAGTTACAGATTATTACAGACTGTTCTGTTTTTGACAGATTCTGTTTTTCGTGTGTTGTTTTCTTATTTTGATGAATCTATGGCTAATAAAATAGTTTATAAACCATAGAGAAGTTGGAATACAGTAGGTTTAACACCAATGTAAATAAAGGATGATTTCATTAAAGTACCTTGAAGTGGTGTTTTGTTTTCTTTCGCTAACGGAGCTCACGAGATTTTCTGTTAAGTTTTGTGTTGTGAAGTTTTCAAGTTTTGGGTGAAAGATTTAATGGATTATGGAACAAGGAGTGGAAAGAGCCTAGGCTTGGGGATGCCCATGGCACCCCAAGATAATCTAAGGACACCTAAAAGCCAAAGCTTGGGGATGCCCCGGAAGGCATCCCTCTTTAAATCTACTTCCATCGGTAACTTTACTTGGAGCTATATTTTTATTCACCACATGATATGTGTTTTGCTTGGAGCGTCTTGTATTATTTGAGTCTTTGTTTTTTAGTTTGCCACAATCATCCTTGCTGTACACACCTTTTGAGATAGACACACATGATTCGGAAATTGTTAGAATACTCTATGTGCTTCACTTATATCTTTTGAGCTATATAGTATTGCTTTAGTGCTTCACTTATACTCCCTCCGTTCCTTGATATAAGGTGTATAGTTTTTTGAAAAAAAACCAAAATATAAGGTGTATTGCGGTGCACCACTCGTTTGGATAATTTTTTAGGGATTTGATTACATTTCCTTATTTCAAGCAAGCTCCTCTATTTTCTCATGTCAATTAGTCAGGTGAAATCTCGCCCAAAACTTGTGAAATTTTCCCTCCACGTACGTTCTTTAATTTCCGTGCCAAAAACTATACACCCTATATTTAGGAACGGAGGGAGTATCTTTTAGAGCGCGGCAGCGGATTTTTTTTATAGAAACTATTGATCTCTCATGATTCACTTATATTATTCTGAGAGTCTTAAAACAGCATGGCAATTTGCTTTAATTTTAATATCATGAGAAATTTGATGCTTGATAATTGTTTTGAGATATAAAGGTGGTAATATCATAGTTGAGCTAGTTGAGTAATTTCGGAATTGAAAAATACTTGTGTTGGAGTTTGTGATTCCCGTAGCATGCACGTATGGTGAACCGTTATGTAACGAAGTCGGAGCATGAGGTATTTATTGATTGTCATCCTTTGTGTGGCGGTCGGGATCGCGCGATGGTTAACTCCTACCAACCCTTCCCCTAGGAGCATGCGTAGTAGTACTTTGCTTCGAGGGCTAATATATTTTTGCAATAAGTATATGAGTTCTTTATGACTAATGTGAGTCCATGGATTATATGCACACTTACCTTTCCGCAATTTACTAGCCTCTTCGGTACCGTGCATTGCCCTTTCTCACCTTCAGAGTTGGTGCAAACTTCTCTGGTGCATCCAAACCCCGTGATATGATACGCTCTATCACACATAAACCTCCTTATATCTTCCTCAAAACAACCACCATACCTACCTATTATGACATTTCCATAGCCATTCCGAGATATATTGCCATGCAACTTTCCATTGTTTAGTTTATCATGACACGCTCCATCATTGTCATATTGCCTTGCATGATCATGTAATTGACATTGTATTTGTGGCAAAGCCACCATCCATAATTATTTCATACATGTCGCTCTTGATTCACTGCACGTCCTGGTACACCGCCGTAGGCATTCACATAGAGTCATATTTTGTTCTAAGTATTGAGTTGTAATTCATGAGTTGTAAGTAAATAAAAGTGTGATGATCATCATTATTAGAGCATTGTCCCAAGTGAGGAAAGGATGATGGAGACTATGATTCCCCCACAAGTCGGGATGAGACTCCGGACTAAAAAAAAGAGGCCATATAAAAAAAGAGAAAAGGCCCAAATAAAAAAATGAGAGAAAAAGAGAGAAGAGACAATGTTACTATCCTTTTACCACACTTGTGCTTCAAAGTAGCACCATGATCTTCATGATAGAGAGTCTCTCATTTTGTCGCTTTCATATACTAGTGGGAAATTTCATTATAGAACTTGGCTTGTATATTCCAATGATGGGCTTCCTCAAATGCCCGAGTTCTTCGTGAGCAAGCAAGTTGGATGCACACCCACTTAGTTTATTTTGTTTGTGCTTTCATACACTTATAGCTCTAGTGCATCCGTTGCATGGCAATCCCTACTCCTTGCATTGACATCAATTGATGGGCATCTCCATAGCCCATTGATTAGCCTCGTTGATGTGAGACTTTATCCTTTTTTGTCTTCCCACATAACCCCTACCATTATACCTTATTCCACCATAGTGTTATATCCATGGCTTGCGCGCATGTATTGCGTAAGAGTTGAAAAGGTTGAAGCGCGTTAAAAAGTATGAACCAATTGCTTGGCTAAAACTGGGGTTGTACATGATATAAATATTTTGTGTGGGGAAGATGGAGCATAGCCAGATTATATGATTTTGTAGGGCTAACTTGCTTTGGCTATGTTATTTTGATAAGACATAATTGCCTGGTTAGCATGCTTGAAGTATTATTGTTTTTATGTCAACATTAGACTTTTATCTTGAATCATATTAAATCTGAACATTCGTGCCACAATAAGTAGAATTACATTGAAATTATGCTAAGTAGCATTCCACATCAAAAATTCTGTTTTTATCATTTACCTACTCGAGGATGAGCAGGAATTAAGCTTCGGGATGCTTGATACGTCTCCAACGTATCTATAATTTTTGATTGTTCCATGCTATATTATATTCTGTTTTGGACATTATTGGGCTTTATTATACACTTCTATATTATTTTTGGGACTAACCTATTAACCGGAGGACCAGCCTAGAATTGCTGTTTTTTTTGCCTGTTTCAGAGTTTCGCAGAAAAAGAATATCAAATGGAGTCCAAACGGAATGAAACCTTCGGGAACGTGATTTTTGGAACGAACGTGATCCAGAGGACTTGGACCCTACGTCAAGGAAGCAACCAGGAAGGCATGAGGTAGGGGGGCGCGCCTACCCCCCAGGTGCGCGCTCCACCCTCATGGGCCCCACGTTGCTCCACCGACGTACTTCTTCCTCCTATATATACCTACGTACCCCCAAACTACCAGATACGGAGTCAAAAAGCTAATTCCACCGCCGCAACCTTCTGTACCCGTGAGATCCCATCTTGGGGCCTTTTCCGGTGCTCCGCCGGAGGGGGCATCGATCACGGAGGGCTTCTACATCAACACCATAGCCTCTCCGATGATGTGTGAGTAGTTTACCTCAGACCTTCGGGTCCATAGTTATTAGCTAGATGGCTTCTTCTCTCTTTTTGGATCTCAATACAATGTTCTCCCCCTATCTTGTGGAGATCTATTCGATGTAATCTTCTTTTGCGGTGTGTTTGTTGAGACCGATGAATTGTGGGTTTATGATCAAGTTTATCTATGAACAATATTTGAATCTTCTCTGAATTCTTTTATGTATGATTGGTTATCTTTGCAAGTCTCTTCGAATTATCAGTTTGGTTTGGCCTACTAGATTGATCTTTCTTGCAATGGGAGAAGTGCTTAGCTTTGGGTTCAATCTTGCGGTGTCCTTTCCTAGTGACAGTAGGGGCAGCAAGGCACGTATTGTATTGTTGCCATCGAGTATAACAAGATGGGGTTTATATCATATTGCATGAGTTTATCCCTCTACATCATGTCATCTTACTTAAAGCGTTTCTCTGTTCTTTTGAACTTAATACTCCAGATGCATGCTGGATAGCGGTCGATGTGTGGAGTAATAGTAGTAGATGCAGGTAGGAGTCGGTCTACTTGTCACGGACCTGATGCCTATATACATGATCATACCTAGATATTCTCATAACTATGCTCAATTCTGTCAATTGCTCAACAGTAATTTGTTTACCCACCGTAATAATTATGCTCTCGAGAGAAGCCACTTGTGAAACCTATGGCCCCCGGGTCTATTTTCCATCATATTACTCTTCCAACACTTAGCTATTTCTTTTGCCGTTTATTTTGCTTTCTTTACTTTTCATCTTTATCATAAAAATACAAAAAATATTATCTTATCATATCTATCAGATCTCACTTTCATAAGTGACCGTGAAGGGATTGACAACCCCTTTATCGTGTTGGTTGCGAGGATTTTATTTGTTTTTGTAGGTGCGAGGGACTCGTGTGTGGCCCCCTACTGGATTGATACCTTGGTTCTCAAAAACTGAGGGAAATACTTACGCTGCTTTACTGCATCACCCTTTGCTCTTCAAGGGAGAACCAACGCAGTGCTCAAGTGGTAGCATGTACTAAGCGAGAATACTGCTTGTGCATCAAAATCCTAAAACCCAAGTTATCCCAGATGAGTCCACCATATCACCTATATGCCGTATTATCCTACCATTCCAAGTAAATCTTCATGTGCCACCTCTAAAATTTCAAATGAACATCTGTTTTGTGTTCCTAGACCGCTCATGGAGCGACAGGGGGCGGTCATTATCTTCCATGCTAAGAGGCTTATTCTCTTGATGAGTGTTTATTCACTCGTCCTTGCACGAGAGGTGCGGTAATAGGGATGCCCGGTCCCGAAATAAAAAATTGCAAATAATTAAACAAAACTCCCCCGGGACTGATGTTGGTATGGACAGTACCCATGGATTCGGCTAGCCATGGAGTGTGTTTGTTGGTGGAGGGGGAGAAAACCTTTACTTTTATCGCTTGGGAACTGCCACTAATGTTTAGCATGGAAGATATTGATAACTTTTGGTCATAACGTTGATAGGAAGGGTGTACCTCCCAAAATTACATTTATCTCTGTTTTAAAACATTGAGCTCTAGCACCGCTGTAGATGCCTGCTTCCCTTTACGAAGAGACTGTCTATTTAATTTTATGTTGAGTCATCTCCTTCTCAAATAAGCGCCAGATCTGAGAGAACTATTGTCATCCTGATGCATTGTGTACAGTTAATGTTGGATGCATCATGACTACTGGATCTTTTCTACCATGAATTACAATGTTTAGTCGTTGCTTGAACTTTGGAGATGCTCTGCATTTATGTTTTGCAGTCTCTGAAAGGGCTAGCGAGATACCATTATTGTCATATTATATCATGGTTGTTTTGACAAAGTGTTGTCATTTGAGATATCCTATTATTGCTCGCTAGTTGCTTATGCTATTTGTAACGCCCCGGATCTGATGCGCCAGGTGTCCGTCAATTATTCGTCAGCGTTGCCATGTCATTTGCTTGCGTGTTGCACTTTGCCATGTCATCATCTGCATTTCATATCATTCATCATGTGCATTTCATTTTGCATACGTGTTCGTCTCATGCATCCGAGCATTTTCCCCGTTGTCCGTTTTCCAATCCGGCACTCCTATGTCTCCCGGCGCCCCCTTTTACCTCTTTTCATGTGTGGGTGTTAAACGGTCTCGGAATGGACCGAGGTTTGTCAAGCGGCCTTGGTATAGCACCGGTAGACCGCCTGTCAAGTTTCGGATCATTTGGAGGTCGTTTGGTACTCCAACGGTTAACCGGGTAACCGCAAAGCCTTTTTTGTGTGCAGCCCAACACCCCTTCCAAAGTGACCCAAAACCCAGCAAAATCCCCTCCATGCTCTCGGTCGTTCGATCACGATCGCGTGGCCGAAAACCGTGCTCCATTCGGACTCTCCTAGCTCCCTCTACCTATATATATATATATGTCCTCCCGAAATTTTCGCAAAGCAAACCCTAGCTCTCTCTCTCTCTCGCGCCCGGACGTTTCCCAAGGCCGGACATGTCCGCGGTCCCTCCGCCGCCACTTGTCAGCCCGCCGTTAGTCAGCGCCGCCCGCGCCCACCCGCGCGCCCGGCCGCCCGCCTGGCCCGGAGCTGCCCCATGACCGCAACCGCCTCCGCGCTGCCCCTGCCGCCGCTCCCGGCGGTGCCCGCGCCGCTGCCGCGCGCCCGGCCTCCGGCGACCTTGCCGCCGGTCACCGAAGGGCTGGGCGCCCTGCGCCTCCGGTCGTGCGTCCGGCGGCGCCGCCCACCGGCGCCCGGCCGCCGCCGCCATGAGCCCGCCCGGCCGCCCGGTCGCGGCGCCTCCTCCGGCCGCCTCTCCGGCCTCCTCCCCGGCCGGATCTGCCCAGCTCCGGCGAGAGCTTCGGATCGGCCTCGGTTCCCGTGCCCCGATTCAGATCCAAAGGTTGACTTTCCCCTTCCCCGAATACGCCCAAGTCCCGAATCTGTGATATTTTCATGCATTTTCATCATGCCATAACTCTGTCATCGTTGCTCCGTTTTGTGCGTGTAATATGTCAAATTGTTCGCCCCGAAGATTAGATCATTTCATCTCACTGCATCATTTTCATTTGAGCTTATCTTGATGCCCGAAATGATGTTGGAAGAGGGCTATGTGATGTTAGTTTCAGATTCTTATCAGAACATGCACTTTTGTCATTTTTGCCATGATTGATATGTGCACCCTATGAACTTGAGTCCTACATGTGTTTTGTAATATGCCATGCCATCTTTATAGGGGTGTATGCCATGTATTTTTGTAATCTCTATGGTGACTAGCACAAGCATGCAAACTAGGCCTCCTGATGTTGCTGATTTCAGCCCTGTTTTGCTGATATTTTAATGCCATGTTAACTTGATGCTACCGAGAGATCCATGCTTATTTTGAGATACTTCAGTAAGGATGTTTTGTTATAAATGTCTTGCTCTATCCATCCATGCCCTTTTTTGCAATTATGGAGTGCCATAGCTTGAGTCAATCGAGCTCTACTTTTGCTATAAAATGTTCCTGGCAGATTGTTTACATGTTATTCAATTTTGCCAAGGTTGTTGTAGTTGATCCGTGTATGCTATGATGTTGTTCTTGACATGTATAGCTTCTATGCCATGTCTTATTACTGTGAGTTGCCTTGCCATGCCATGTATTGCTCTGTGGTGAGTGGTTAAAGCTCACCAACATGCCTACTTATCGTTGTTCCTGCCATGTTTAAATCTGTAATATAACTTGCCATGTTTACATGGGTGCCATCATATTTTCTGATCCTTTTTGGCTGATGGTCAGTAAGGGACTTTTGTTCTATGCAATTAGTAGATTAATTCCATGCCTTTGTTTGCCATGATAAGTCCCTGTAACATGTTGTTTGATAGCTCTAAACATTGCAACCTGATGTTATTTCTGCTTAAAGTCTGAAACTGTTATTATTTGCAATCTTGCCCTGTCTTTTTGAGCATGTTCTAGTGATTTATGGAGATAGCTCAGTGTTCATGTTTTGTAATGCTTTACCTTTACATCATGCCCATGCCTTTTTTTATTATGTTGAGGTCTTGTAGCATGTTGCTTTGATGCTTGCAAGATGCCTAGTTGCTGTTTTGGGCAGATTGTTGTCATGACTTGTTTGGAGTGTATGTGTTGAACCGTTGCTCCGTTTTGAGTGTGCTCTATATGAAACTTGCTTGATTTTGCATGTAGTTTCATAATCATGTTGCATCCTTGTTTTGAGGTGTTTGCTTGATGTTTGTATGCATTTTTCATCAATGCCATGCTTATCTTGTTTTGCTCATATCTTCTAGGCCGTAGCTCCGAATTTAATGAACTTCATATGTAACTTGACTAGAATTTCGTGTAGATCATCGTGGTGCATCTTTACTTGCTGTTTAACAACTTGAACATAAGGTTTATTCAGATATGGACCAATTTCGAAATTTGCATATGAGGACTTACCGGAATTGTTATATGTTGTTTCCGGCCTCATTTAAACTTGTTTTAATGTGCTGCTCTTGTTTACATCATCTCTTGCCATGAGTAGCCTCATCTAGATTTGTCATGCATCATGCTTGGTTGTGCATCATGTCTTGTTCATGTGTGGTGTGTTTACTATGTTGTGTGCTTCTTCTTGTTAGTTCCTGTTTCGTTGCGATCGTGAGGATTCGTTCGTCTACGCTTGGTTTGGCTTCATCCGTTCGTCTTCTTCATGGACTCGTTCTTCTTCCTTGTGGGATTTCAGGCAAGATGACCGCTACCCTGGATCTCACTACTATCATTGCTATGCTAGTTGCGTCGTTCTATCGCTATGCTGCGCTACCTATTACCTGTTTATCAAGCCATCCCAAATTGCTATGTCAGCCTCTAACCGTTGTCACCCTTCCTAGCAAACCGTTGTTTGGCTATGTTACCGCTTTGCTCAGCCCCTCTTATAGTGTTGTTAGTTGCAGGTGAAGATGAAGTTTGTTCCTTGTTGGAACATGGAGATGTTGTTCCTTGTTGGAACATGTTTACTAGTTGGGATATCACAATATATCTTATATTATTAATGCATCTATATACTTGGTAAAGGGTGGAAGGCTCGGCCTTATGCCTGGTGTTTTGTTCCACTCTTGCCGCCCTAGTTTCCGTCATATCGGTATTATGTTCCCGGATTTTGCGTCCCTAACACGGTCGGGTGATTTATGGGACCCCCTTGACAGTTCGCTTTGAATAAGACTCCTCCAGCAAGGCCCAACATTGGTTTTACCATTTTCCTCACCACCACCTATATTTCCCTTGGGAGTAATTAACCCAAGGGTCATCTTTATTTAGCCCCCCCCCTTCCGGGCCAATGCTTGTCTAAGTGTTGGCCCGAACCAGCTTCTCTTGGGGCCACCTTGAGGCAACCCGAGGTTTGGTTTTACTCGTAGCTAGTCTCATCCGGTGTTGCCCTGAGAACGAGATATGTGCAGCTCCTATCGGGATTGTCGGCGCATCGGGCGGCTTTGCTGGTCTTGTTTTATTCTTTGTCGAAATGTCTTGTAGCCGGGATTCGAGACTGATCGGGTCTTCCGGGAGAAGGAATATCCTTCGTTGATCGCGAGAGCTTATCATGGGCTAAGTTGGGACACCCTGCAGGTATAAACTTTCGAGAGCCGTGCCCGCGGTTATGTGGCAGATGGGAATTTGTTAATATCCGGTTGTAGTAAACTTGAAGCAAACTCTTCTAAAATACACCAACCGTATGCGTAACCGTGAGTGTCTCTTTTGGGGTTGATCGAGAGGAGAACACGGTTTCGGGTTATGTCGGCGTAAGTAGGAGTTCAGGATCACTTCTTGATCATTACTAGTTGACGACCGTTCCTTTGTTTCTCTTCTCGCTCTCATTTGCGTATGTTAGCCACCATATATGCTTAGCCGCTGCTGCAACCTCACCACTTTATCCCTTCCTTTCCCATTAAGCTTTGCTATTCTTGATACCCATGGTAATGGGATTGCTGAGTCCTCGTGGCTCACAGTTTACTACAACAACAGTTGCAGGTACAGGTTTGCGATGATCATGACGTGAGAGCGATGTTTGCATGTTTTTGGAGTTCTTCTTCTGCTTCTTCGATCAGGGGATAGGTTCCAGGTCGACAGCCTGGGCTAGCAGGGTGGATGTCGTTTGAGCCTCTGTTTATGTTTCATCCGTAGTCGGATGTTGATCTTGTATATGATGTTGATGTATTCCTGTGGCATTTGTGCCTTATGTATGTATCCCCACTATTATGTAATGTTGATGTAATGATATCCACCTTGCAAAAGCGTTTCAATATGCGGGTCTATCCTTGGTGGGACCGTCGAGTTCCTTTTGGATAGGGTCGCATATTGGGCGTGACACTATTTATATGAGTTAATATAATTTTTAAGAGTTATTGTTGACATGGTTAGTCATAATCTTTGCTGAAAACCTGGGTGCTACTTAATCTTATTTATGTAAACAAGAACAAAAGAGTTGTAAAATTATTTTTTTCACTTCCATTTTTCAACTGAATTGTTTGTGGACAAGCAAAGGTTTAAGCTTGGGGGAGTTGATACGTCTCCGTCGTATCTACTTTTCCTAATGCTTTTGCTCTTGTTTTGGACTCTAATTTGCATGATTTAATATAACTAACCCGGACTGCTGTTTTCAGCAGAACTACCATGGTGTTGTTTTTGTGCAGAAATAAAAGTTCTCGAAATGGAACAAAACTTTTTGAAGAATTGTTTTGCAATAAAAGAAAAATACTGGAGCCAAGAACCAGCGGAGGGGGGCCCTGGCTGGGCACAAGACACCAGGGCGCCCCCTTCCAACATGCCCTGGTGGGTTGTGCCCACCTCATGGCCCCGCAGACCCTAATTCCGACGCCATAAAATTCTATTTTCCGAGAAAAAATAGGAGAGAAAGTTTCATCGCGTTTCACAATATGGAGCCGCTGCCACCTCCTATTCTTCATTGGGAGGCCATATTTGAAGCCCATTTGGGGCTCCGGAGAGGGGAATCTTGGGTCTTCGTCATCACCAACCCTCCTTCATCACCACTTCCATGATGCTCCCCATCAGGAGTGAGTAATTCCTTCGTAGGCTCACTGGTCGGTGAGGAGTTGGATGAGATTCATCATGTAATCAAGATAGTTTTGTTAGGGCTTAAACCTTAGTATCCACTATGTTCTGAGATTGATGTTGTTATGGCTTTGCCATGCTTAATGCTTGTCACTTAGGGCCCGGGTGCCATGATTTCAGATTTGAACTATTTATATTTTCACCATTATATCTATGTTCTAGATCCGATCTTGCAAGTCATATTCACCTATTATGTGTTATGATCCGTAAACGCCAGTGTGACAGTAATTGGGATACTTTTCGGTAATGATCGTAGCTTGAGGAGTTCATGTATTCACTATGTGTTAATGCTTTGTTCTAGTTCTCTATTAAAAGGAGGCCTAAATATACCTTAGTTTCCTTATGGACCCGGTGCCACAGGAGGGTAGGACAAAAGATGCCATGCAAGTTCTTTTCCATAAGCACGTATGACTATTTACGGAATACATGCCTACATTATATTTATGAACCGGAGCTAGTTTTGTATCGCCCTCGGTTATGACTATTATATAATGAAAATCATCCAACGAATTCACCGATCCAATGCCTACGAATTTTCCACATATTGTTCTTGTTAAGTTATTACTGGTACTGTTTCTTTTACACTTGCTACAAAATCACTGCTATCACTGTTATCGTTACTACTACTATTACCACTACTATCAAAACTATCATATTACTGTGCTACTGATCACCTTGCTACAAATATTTAATCTCCAGGTATGGTTGAATTGACAACTCAACCGCTAATACTTACAAACATTCTTTGGCTCCCCTTGTGTCGAATCTATAAATTTGGGTTGAATACTCTACCCTTGAAAACTGTTGTGATCCCCTATACTTGTGGGTTATCACTGATAAAAGTTGAGCCACCTGTTCACCAATAGCCTTGCGTCTCTCCTCATTAAAATGATGGAGGTATTGTCGGACATGTTTCATCTTAGGATCCACATTAAGGTGGTGCTCAGCGAGTTCTCTCGGTACACCAGGCATGTTAGAAGGTTTCCATGCGAAGATGTCACGATTCTCATAGATGAACTCGATGAGCGTGCTTTCCTATTTAGAGTCCATGCCCGTCCCAATAGTGAACTGCTAGGACGAATCACCAGAGATGAAGTCAACCAACTTTGCATCCTCAGCTGACTTGAACTTTAGAAAAGGATCGACCTCCGTGGTGGGCTTCTTTAGAGATGTCATATCGGTCGGGACAACATTGGTTGTGTAGAACTTTAGCTCTTCTGCTGGGCAAGCCGACTCGACGTAAGCTGCATCTCCTTCCTCACACTCGAGTGTGATTTTTCTATCACCGTTGACTGTGATGGTGCCCTCTGGTCCAAGCATCTAGAGTTTGAGATAAACATAACAGGTTCGCGCCATGAATCGAGCATAAGCCGGTTGTCCGAAGAGGGCATGATACGGGCTCTTAATTTTGGCCACCTCAAACGTAAAAAATCTGATATGAAGCTGAACTCAGTGCCAAATGCCACTTGTAGCTTGATCTGGTCTGTAGGGTAAGCAGACTTTCCGGGAACAATCCCATGAAACACAGTTGAGAAAGGCTAGAGCTGTTTTTCTGACAAATTCATCCATCTAAAGGTATCATAGTACAAGATGTTGACGCTGCTTCCTCCGTCCATGAGTACCTTTGTGAGCTTGTAATCGCCAACTTGTGGTGCTACTACCAGAGCTAGACAACTCGTATTCTCAACCCGGGGAGGGGGGGATGATCCTCTCTGCTCCAGGTGACCGCCTGTTCTGACTAGTTTAAGTACTCGGGTACAACTAGCTCAATCATGTTGACAACACGTTTGTGGAGCTTGCGATCAGTTTACAAGTGCTAGTCGTGAACACATGATATTGCCCACTATTCAACTATTTGGGGTTACTTTGAAAACCATACTGGTTGCCCTACTGCTGATTGCCTTGTCCAGAACGCTGATTTCCTCCTCCGCTATTACCAGACCCCTGGAAGCCAACTCCCAGCCACCGGACTCCTGAAAGCCGGCCAAACCCGGTGGCTCCAGGTTGTCTCGGGTGTGAGCCGCCGCCACCACCATGATGATGCTGATAA
Source organism: Aegilops longissima (assembly GCA_021605205.1). Lineage (NCBI taxonomy): Eukaryota > Viridiplantae > Streptophyta > Magnoliopsida > Poales > Poaceae > Aegilops > Aegilops longissima. Next base: position 234,579,414 of record CM038677.1, read on the forward strand.
GCCTGATTGCGGAATTCCTGCATGATGAAGCAGTTCTCCCATGAGTGGTTAGCTGACTTGTTTGGAAGGCTATGCTTGGGGCAAGGGGCTTTAAGTGCCTCCTCGTAATTATGAGGTTTGTTCCCATTGTATGATCTCCCGGAGTTGGATCTTGTGTTGTCTTACTCGGCATACCTGGTAAGGAAATCCGTGAGATCACCCATGTCTTGAACCTTCCGTTTGAGACGTCCAAGCTTCTGAATGAGAGGCTGAAAATGACAGTTCTTTCCCAAAATCAGGATGGCCTGAGCAACCGTTATGCCGTCTGAAGAGTGAATGATCTATGCGACCCGGCGAAACCAGTGATAGGCAGACTCGTCCTCATGCTGGACGCAATGCTGCAGATCAACAATCGTCATTGGGCTCTTACAGGTTCCTTGGAAGTTTTTGATGAGGCGATCCTTCAATTATGCCCAAGTATTGATGGAACTGGGAGGTAGGTTTTTGAACCATGTGTGATCTGGCCCTTCCAACATCATCGTCATATATTTGGCACACACTGCCTCACTAACATCCAACATGTCCATGGCTATCTCGTAGCTCTCAATCCATGCGGCCGGCTCAAGATCAGCCGTGTAGTTGGGAACCTTATGAGGGCCGTTTGAAGTCCTTGGGCATGCATTCCTTGCGTAGAGCCGGCGCTAGACAAGGTATTCCAATGGTTCTGGTAGTCAGTCATGTACCTTCTGAAGCCAATGGGGTTGTGGTGGGTGGGGGTTGAGCTCCCGTGTTTGCTGCTTCTGCCTCTCGCATAGCTCAAGCCACGTCAACAATTACCTGAACATCCGAAATCACAGGCCAAAGCGGGTCACGCTGTTGCTCGCGCTGCCGATGTGTGCTGCTGAAGACCGTCGGCGACTCAGCATGCCGACTTCTGTTGCGACTCGGGTGCGGGGTAGAGTGAAGTCACTACTGACTGTAGGAATAATTCGCTTGCTGAACGACTGCAATCCTTAGCATCTCAATGGCGTTCCTGACCTCAACCTCGGCATGACTATTGCCAGTAATGGGGATTGTGGTGACGTTGTGAGTTTCTGCAAGCACGTTGTCCACCGGGTTGGAGTAATGCCCTGCGGCTGTCAGGAAATGGTGGGGGGGGGCAACTAAGCCGGTGTTGCCTACGGGTCCGGTTCGGGCTAATGCTGCTAAGCCGGCTCACGGTGGTGAGCCTGTGGCGGCTGACCAGATTCGTTGTTGGGGGCACAGGTGCACTGGTGCCAGCCCCTGGCTCGGGTGTGTCCCGTGGCGTGCCGAATAAATGCGTAGGCTCGTAGTTGAAGGGTAGACGACTTGCGTGTCTCCTCTGATGAACCCCATCCGAAGCACCCTGATGGAGACTCTGGTTCAGGGCTTCTGTATTTTGGTGCTCGACCTCGTTGTGGATGTGAGTCTGCACCTCTACCATGCGAGTGTTCTCGGCATTGATATTCGTTGGGTAATGTTGCATGGAAAACAAAAAAATTCCAGGCACACGCAAGATCTATCCATGGAGATGCATAGCTACAAGAGGAGGAGAGCATCTACATACCCTTGTAGCTCGCTAAGTGGGAGCGTTTATCAACGTGGTTGATGTAGTCATACACCTTCACGATCCATCCCGATCAAGTACCGAACGTAATACACCTCCGCGTTCAGCACACGTTCAACTCGATGACGTCCTCGCCTTATCCATCCAGCAAGAGAGGCGAAGTAGTAGATGAGTTCGGGCAGCACGACGACATGGTGGCGGTGGTGGTGGAACTATCTGCAGGGCTTCGCCAAGCACAACGGACGTGGACGGAGGAGGAACTAGACCTAGAGGGAGAGGGGGTGCCGCACACGGCTTGGGGATCATCGTGTGTGTTTCCCCCTCCCGTTCTCACATATATATAGATGGAGGGCGAGAGGTGGCTGCCTAGGGTGCCCCCAAGGGGGCCGGGGGCCAGCCCTAGTGCGCCTGCCCTAGGCGCCCCTCCCCTTTCTTCCTAGGCGTGTGGGGGGAAGGCACGAGGGGAGGCGCCCCTTCCTTTCCTTGCATGTGGAAGAGAAGGAAAGAGGGGGCTAGCCCTCTCCCTTCCTTCCCTAGGACCGGTGCCATGAGATGGGGGCGCACCATCCCCATGTGGGTTGGTGTGCTCTGCCTCCTTGGCCCGTTTGGCCCAATATGCTGCCGTGGCCTCCGATGTCTACTACACAACTTGTTCTTGTAGACTCGTGTTGGGCCATCAAGCACAGAGTTTTGTAGGATAGTAGCAATTTTCCCTCAAGTGGATGACCTAAGGTTTATCAATCCATGGGAGGTGTAGCATGAAGATGGCCTCTCTCAAGTAACCCTGCAACCAAATAATAAAAAGTCTCTTGTGTCCCCCAACACACCAAATACAATGGTAAATTTTAAAGGTGCACTAGTTCGGCGCGAGAGATGGTGATACAAGTGTAGTAATGATAGTAGATATTGATTTTTGTGACAGGAACAATAAAAAATAGCAAGGTAGCAAGTAACAAAAGTGAGCACAAACGATATTGCAATGCTTGAAAATGAGGCCTAGGTTCCGTACTTTCGCTAGTGCAATCTCTAAACAATGCTAATATAATTGGATCATATAACCATCCCTCAACATGCGATGAAGAATCACTCCGAAGTTCCTATCTAGCGGAGAACATAAGAGGAAATTGTTTGTAGGGTACGAAACCACCTAAAAGCTATTGTTTCCGATCAATCTATCCTAGACTTCGTACTGAAATAACACCAAGCTATTCTTTCCGATCGATCTATCCAAGAGTTCGTACTAAAATAACACCATATGTTACACATCAACCAACTCTAATGTCAACTAGATACTCCAATGTCACCGCGAGTATCCGTGAGTTGATTATACGATATGCATCAAACAATTTCAGATTCATAATACTCAATCCAACACAAAGAACCTCAAAGAGTGCCCCGAGATTTCCACCGGAGAAACAAGGACGAAAATGTGCATCAACCCCTATGCATAGATTACCCCAATGTCACCTCGAGAATCCGCGAGTTGAGTGCCAAAACATATACCAAGTGAATCAATATGATACCCCATTGTCACAATGGGTATCCATAGCAAGACATACATCAAGGGCTCTCAAATCCATAAAATTATTCAATTCGATAAAACAAAATCTCAAAGGGAAAACTCAATTCACAACAAGATAGAGAGGGGAAAACACCATATGATCCAACTATATTAACAAAGCCCGTGATACATCAAGATCGTGACATCTCAAGAACATGAGAGAGAGAAATTAAACACATAGCTACTGGTACAAACCCTCAGCCACGAGGGTGGACTACTCCCTCCTCATCATGGTGGCCGCCGGGATGATGAAGATGGCCACCGGTGATGATTTCCCCCTCTGGCAGGGTGCCGGAACGGGTCTAGATTAGTTTTTCATGGCTACAGAGGCTTGCGGCGGTGGAACTTCTGATCTAGGGTTATTTCTGATGGTTTATCTTTTTATAGGATTTTTCAGCGTTGGAATCACGCGAAGATGGGCCTCGAGGTGAGCACAATCCACCTGGGCACGCCTGGGCCTCCTGGCGCGCCCAGGTGTCTTGTGCTCACCTCCTTCACCTGCTGGTCCTCCCACGAAGCTTCTAGTGCCTCTTTTGTTCCAAAAAAATCGTCAAAAAGGTTTGTTGCATTTGGAGAACTTCTATTTCTGCACAAAAAGCAACACCACGGTAGTTCTGCTGAAAACAGCGTCAGTCCGGGTTAGTTCCATGCAAATCATACCAAAACCATATAAAATTGTTGTAAACATGGCATGAATACTTCATAAATTATAGATACGTTGGAGACATATCGGCATCCCCAAGCTTAATTCCTACTCGTCCTCGAGTAAGTAAATGATAAAAGAAATAATTTATGAAGTGTGAATGCTAGCATAGTGCATAAGTTTGATCAATGGTAATTTCAATCACTTCTCCTAGTATTATAAGAGCAATTCTTTCTCATAAATTTTTTCATGTTAAAGTAGTAATCAATTCACATATTAAGGTTCAAACAATGAATTCTCTTGAAACTCAGCAACCTATATTCTTAGTCACCAAGCAATTGCAATTCAACTTATTCAACAGAGTCTAAGTAAGAGCTCCACATACTCAATCATCATATAGTCTTCCATGGTTGCTAGTACTCAAAGCATATTCTTAGAACAAATGGCATCCATCGAACACAGATAAAGATAGGAGCTTAATGTTTCGCCTCCCAACTCATTTATCATAGAGATAATTGTCAACAATAATAAATCATGATCAAATATATTTGACTTGTCATATGTGCCTAGATCTTTCCCCACCACATGATGCTTGCCAACTAGAGAATAGTTGAGGTTGAAATGAGAATGCATACTATTGACTCTTGCATAAAAGTAAATATTGAAAAGTAAAAGGTAGGCCCTTCGCAGAGGGAAGCAAAGGTTGTCATGCATTTTCTATTTTTGGATGCCCAAACTCTTAATGCAAAGGAACGTCACGTTATATTGCCCCTTATGATAGCAACCTTTATTATGCAGTCCGTTGCTTTTCTTAATTTGCCATCACAAGTTCGTACAACGCTCAAATTTCCCTTACAATTAAAGATTAAACATATTTAGGAGCAATTTTTATTGCTTTGTTGCACCGATGACAACTTACTTGAAGGATCTTACTCAATCCATAGGTAGGTATGGTGGACACTCATGGCAAAAACCTGGGTTTAAGGGTTTTTGGATGCACAAGTAGTATCTCTACTTAGTATGAATTTTTGGCTAGCAAAAGATCCTAAGCAAACACCACATGTTGGAGGATCCGTAACAATATAACTTCTATGCAAATATACACAACTATAACGCATTAAGTTGTCTTCCTTGTCCAACTTTAACTAAATTGCTCACGTTTGAAAATAATTAATGGGTATTCACAATCATAAAAGATGTCCAAGATAATATTTTTGTATGTGAAAGTTCTCTTCCTTATACTAATCATTCACGAATTGCTTGTATGACCAATATTGTGATTGTCAAGCTTCAAAAGATTTCACTTTCTAAACCCAATGTGAAGCTACCACTAGACATGATATGAACATATAATTTCAACTTCATGATATTCAATTTATTCAACAATTTACTCGGAGGATATAAGTTAAGCACAAGAGTAAATGACAAACTACTCCAAAAAGATATAAGTGAAGATCAAATGAGTAATTAAGTAAATGGGTGGCAATTTGGGGACTCTCTTTTATTTCCAAACTTTTAGATCTAAGTATCTTATTAAAACAGCAAGCAAAACAAAATAAAATGTCATTCCAAGAATAGCACAACTCATGTGAAGAAGCAAAAACTTAGGCTCAACTGATTCTAACCGATAATTGTTGATGAAGAAAGGTGGGATGCCTACCGGGGCATCCCCAAGCTTAGATGGCAGAGACTTATTGGAATATTGTCTTGGGATGTCTTGGGCGTACCCAAGCTCGAGCTTTTGTGTCTCCTTAATTCCTTCTCATAACACGGTTTCCCTAAATCCTAGAAACTCCATCCACACAAAACTCAACAAGAACTCGTGAGATAAGTTAGTATAAACCAATGCAAAACCTTATCCTTATATACTTTAAAAAATCACTAAAATTATATTTTAACATTGCATACTAAATTCCTCTGCATATTTGATACTCCTATCCTCAAATAGGATCATTAAACAAGCAAACATATGCAGACAATGCAAACATAACAACAATCTGTCTAAAGAGGGCAGTCTTTAAAGAATGCAAGAATATTCATACTTCTCTAACTCCAAAAATCCTAAAAACTTACCATAATTTAGAAAATTTGTTCTAACTTATTGTGTAAAAATTTCAAGATTTTATCACGTTCTAACTTTCCAGAAGAATTCAAACAATGATAGAAAACTTTGTGTTTTCAAAACAGCAACATATAGACTTGCAAAATAAGCATGGTAAAGGCTATCCTTGACATTTTTATTGAAATGAAAGATGGAAAACACTATTCTAAATAGTAGCAAGCAAATACAAATAAAATAGAATGACTCTCCAAGCAAAACTCATATCGTGTGATGAACAAAAATATAGCTCCAAGTAAGGTTACCGATAATGTTGGAGACGAAAGAGGGGATGACTTCCGGGGCATCCCCAAGCTTAGTTGCTTGGGTGTTCCTTGAATATTACCTTGGGGTACCTTGGGCATCCCCAATCTTAGGTTCCACTCCTTATTCTCCTCATATCGATATCTCACCCAAAACTTGAAAACTTCAATCACACAAAACTTAATGGAACTTCGTGAGATAGGTTAGTATGGTAAAGACAAATCGTTCACTTTGGTACTTTCAAAGACAAGATTCATAATTGTTATCACACAATGCCTACTATACTTTATCATTTCCACATTTTATATTGAGCAATATAAGCCATAGAAACTAGAAAAAAGCAAACTATTCATTGAAAACATAATCTGTCAAAACAGAACAGTCTGTAATGACCTTAACAATCACCATACTTCTACTACTCCAAAAAATTTCTTAACAATTAGGACAACGTAGGGAATTTATATATAAATCACATGTAAAAAATTCAAGAATTTATCATGTTCCAGCAGAGCAGATCAATTCTATTACTGGGTGCAAAAGTTTCTGCTTTTTTAGAGAATCAAGTCAACTATCATCCACACTATCCCAGAGGCTTTACTTGGTACTTTATTGAAACAAAAGCTATAAAACATGATTATTACAGTAGTATAATCATGTGATCACACAGAAGCAGTAGTTAAGATGATGATTTTCTTTAATGCATTTTAGCTAGGCATGATGATTTCAATGATGCTCGCATAAAAGATAAGAATTGAAACGTAAAGAGAGAATCATGAATCACATGGAAATCACATTTAATTCTAAGCCACTTCCTATGCATAGGGATTTTTTTAGCAAACAATCTATGGGAACAAGAATCAACTAGCATAGGAAGGCAAACAAGCAAAACTCCAAGATTTTCAACACATAGAGAGGAAACATGATATCATTGAAATACCTACATGCATATGTTGCTCTCTCATAGTAATTTTCAGTAGCATGATGAATTAATTAAACAACATAGCTATCACATAAAGCATTCTTTTCATGATCCACATGCATAAAAAATTTATTACTCTCCACATAAGCAAATTTTTTCTCATCAATAATGATGGGAGCAAATTCAACAAAATAACTATCATGAGATACTTGATTGGCATAATCAATTTGAGCATTAAAATGATGATGACAAGATTCATGGTGATCATTATTCTTTATATCATAAGTGTCATGACAATAATCGTCATAGATAGCAAGTTTGTTATCAAAATCAATTGAAACCTCTTCCAAGATAGTGGAATCATCATTAAATAATATTATGACCTCCCCAAATCCACTTTCATCAATATAATCATCATAAATAGGAGGCATGCTTTCAGCACAGTAAATATTCTCATCAAAACTTTGGGGACTAAAAATATCATCTTGATCAAACATAGCATCCCTAAGCTTATGGCTTTGCATATAGTTCGCACCATGGATATTAAAAGAGTTCATACCAACAACATTGCAATCATCCTCATCATTCAAAGATTTTTTCACAAACATTTTATAGAATTCTTCTTCTATCCATTGAGCACAATTTTCCTTTACATCATTTTCATGAAATACATTATAAAGATGAATAATATGGTGCAACCTCAATTCCATTTTTATTGTAGTTTTCTTTTATAAACCAAACTAGTGACAAAACAAGAAACTAAAAGATTCAATTGCAAGATCGAAAAGATATACCTTGAAGCATTCACCTCCCTAGCAACGGCGCTAGAAAAGAGCTTGATGTCTACTACACAACTTGTTCTTGTAGACTCGTGTTGGGCGTCCAAGCTCAGAGTTTTGTAGGACAGTAGGAATTTCCCCCCAAGTGGATGACCTAAGGTTTATCAATCCGTGGGAGGCATAGGATGAAGATGGTCTCTCTCAAGCAACCCTGCAAACCAAATAATAATAAGTCTCTTGTGTCCCCAACACACCAAATACAATAGTAAATTGTATAGGTGCACTAGTTCGCGAAGAGATGGTGATACAAGTGTAGTAATGATAGTAGATATTGATTTTTGTGAAAGGAACAATAAAAACAGCAAGGTAGCAAATAACAAAAGTGAGCACAAACGGTATTGTAATGCTTGAAAATGAGGCCTAGGGTCTGTACTTCCGCTAGTGCAATCTCTCAACAATGCTAATATAATTGGATCATATAGCCATCCCTCAACGTGCAATGAAAAATCACTCCAAAGTTCCTATCTAGCGGAGAACATCAGAAGAAATTGTTTGTAGGGTATGAAACCACCTCAAAGCTATTCATTCCTATTAATCTATCCTAGATTTCGTACTAAAATAACACCAAGCTATTTGTTTGACACGAGAAAAATCTTATACGCACTCCATGAGATGGGAAGAGAAGGGGTATGGATTTCTCTCATGCGTCGGGGAAAAGAGTGCGGGCGTGCCAGTGTACCGTAGTACAGAAAGAAAAGTGATACGGGAAACAAGTATTTCATTTATCTCTTTGGATGAACAAAATAACAAGGTCGCATAAAAAATGGTTGTGCTCCGTGTCCTACTAGCGCGGCCTGACTGACTATGTCGATGTGCGATCTCCTGGTTCCCGGGGCCTCGAAAAGCTCCCGGTTAATTACTCCCGTGGGTTGCTCTGCGAGATACCTCCGATTAAGATGTGTGGTCGTCTTCGCTTTGCGTTCTCCATGCATGATGATGATAGCGTGTGTGGTGTGAGCAGCGGCAAAGCCCGCGTCCTCGTTGGTACACGTGCCGCTCAAAACATGGCTTTGTGCTAGCCATGTTTGCCCTTGCCGTTGCGCCTCGTCGGTGTTGAAGGCATTGATGTAGTCGGTGTTGGAGTAGCATGGGTCCTGCTTGGCTCGAATATCTTGACAATATAGCGGCTTCATCGGGATACGCAAGGGTTTCTCCTCATGGGAGTATTCTTATGGAGACCGGCGTCGGTGTAAAACCAAAGCTTGCTCATATCAGCATAACCGGTGTGGTTGGCACCTCGTCTCGGCTGAATGCCGAGTATTCGGCAATCCGCGAAGACAATGGGTGCCACCTCACATGGCCATAGAAAGGTGACATCATAGAGACCACATCACCTTGGGCTGATGCTACACCAAGGGTGAGCTGAACGCCGGCAACGTCATGGGCCTGTACACCAATGACCTATGCGCCACGTGATGGGTGCGTCTCACTTGATTGAACGCCAAGTCTATGGCAGTCCGTTTTGTCAAGGACGCCACCCGTCGAACTTGTGGAGAGATGTTGTAGAGGCTTCGTCGCCTTGGGTGTGTGCTACACCGAAAGGGGCCCCGTACGCCGGGGACACCATGGACCTGTACACCGAGACCTATATGTTGAGGATCTTTCCGCCATGGTGGGTACCTCGTATCAGCTAAACGCCGTATCCGGTGGTTTACCGAGACAAGTATCACGCCGAGACCTATACGCCAAGGACCTGTTCGCCATGGTGGGTGCGCCTTCATAGGTGGGACCGGTCTCGGGCTGCATCATCGTGAGCACCGGTTCCGCCACGTCATCTCCTCCAGGAAGCAAGACACATACATGTGCACCATTATCGGAACGCCATAGACCTGTGCACCAGAGAGACCTGTTCGTCATGGACTTGTCTCGGGCTACGTCATCGCGAGCTCCGGCTCTACCATGTCGTCTCCTTCGGAAAGCAAGGTGCGAGTCCTGTTCGGGGCGCCATGGACCTGTGCACCGGTGACCTGTTCACCGAGGGCCTGTGCGTCGCGACCTGTTCATCGGGGGCATGTAGGCCGCCGTGGTAGAGCACCTGGGCTAGCTGTTGGGCTGCATTGTTGGAGAGCTCCGTCTGCTCCTGGGTCATCTTCAACCAAGAACACAACGCTTGAAGACGAAGAGCTTAACGTGGACCAAGTCCGATGATGTCAGCGTAGCCTCTTGGTCCGATGAAATCATCCCCGACGCCGACAGCGAGATCGGGTATGTACTCTCCGTGTATAGTGCATGCATGTTGGATGTGAGGGAGAAACAAAGAAAAATTAGATAATCATCTCACCATTGGGAAACGTGAACTTCATGTTCATGTTGCTGTCGGGGTTCCTTGCTCTGGCATGAGATGGTCGCCAAAGGAGCGCTTGCTAGATGGATGTGTTGCGGGGTTGGGTCTGTGTTGCTGCGTGCCTCCTCCTCTTGCGTGGGTTCTCCTCATGTCCTTAGGTATCCTGCAAAATAGATATAACACGTAAATGAAAAGAAAATTATTGTGTAGTTACTTGGGTCTCTTCCCGCCCGCCTATGTCGGCGTTCTGGGAACCAGGGTGTCGGTGTCAAAACCGGCTGATCTCGGGTAGGGGGTCCCGAACTATGCGTCTAGGATCGATGGGTAACAAGAGACAGGGTGACACAATATTTTACCCAGGTTCGGGCCCTATTGATGGAGGTAAAACCCTACGTCCTGCTTGATTAATATTGATGATATGGGTAGTACAAGAGTAGATCTACCACGAGATCAAGGAGGCTAAACCCTAGAAGCTAGCCTATGCTATGATTGTTGTGTATGATTGTCTATCGACTAGCCTGGCCTCGGTTTATATAATGCACCAGAGGCCTAGGATAACAAGAGTCCTAGTCGAATACGCCGGTGGGGAGGAGTCCTTGTCTTGATCGCCAAGTCTTGTGGAATCTTCCTTGTATGCGGCAATTGTCCGAACTAGCCCATGGGTTATCTGACCATGGGGTCCTCGCCCAATCTAACAGATCGGGAGATGGCGTGGTGAGTACCCCTAGTCCAGACACCGTCGAGAGCCCCTGAACCGGTCTTCAAGTTAGGGGCGCTTCTCGATTCTTCAAACTGTTCTTCATCTTGATCGTCGGTCTTGAAAACTGGTTCAACAAATCTTTTCATCTTGAGGATCGCCAAAGTGAATCTGAAGAGTTTACACGTCGGGTATCTGAGGAGCCCCTTTAAGTTTCCGGCCTTTATCAATGCCTTGTTATTTTTATGCCACACCTCGGGTTTGAAGTTGTTCCCGGGCGGCAGCGTCCTCCTGCGTCCGAGCTCCAACGCCAGACTGCATTCGAGGTATCTTTCGTAGCCGAGCACCAACGCCGGACCGCTTCCCAGCTCTAACGCCGGAATGTATCCGAGCTCCAATGCCGGACTATGTATCCGAGCTCCAACGCCAGACTGTATCCGAGGTGTCGTAAATCACCTTGGTTCAAAGAAGTTTGAAGGAGTTTTAGCCGAGCTTAATACCGGAAATGCCCTCTATGGAGCCAGCCACTAGCGCCCGAGCTTTATGTCGGACTGCTTCGAGGTGGTGCACCACCCGAATGTGGGCGATTTTTGTCAATATTTTGATTGGTGCAATTTATTCTCTGCCGAGATATATAGCCGTAGCCCTCAAGGTGGGTATCGGTCTAAAACCGAGATGCACATGAAGGATGACATAAGACCGCTGATCCCGTGAGTCACCGAGACTCGGGTTGATTTGCAAAATCGGTCCGAGGATCAAGTCTAGCTCGGTAGAATACTTGGGACACAAAAAGCGGCGTGCTCAGTCCTCGAGACTCAGGTTGGGTGCGGCCGACCAACCTGAGGATCAAAATCTCCTCGGAGACTGTATTACACTTAAAATTTTCTACATTGGATAGGCAATGCGGTAGCCCCGAGACTTTGGTCGGGTGGCAACACCAGATCGGGGATCGATGCCCTTTAATATTTGTAAATAATAAGCCCGAAGCCCAAGTGGCCCCGAGCCTTAATGCGGCACGGGTGGCGAATTAAGGATTGATATCCATAGTAAAATCACAAATTATGTGTAATGACTCTATGTATCCAAGTACTTTCGTCACTAATGCTCGGATCCGCACTGTACAAAACTTTGTTGACCGACCATCGGCTTCCACCTCCTCGCCAAGATGGCGAGGATTGTTTATCCTACTTTATAAAGCCTTTATGAGGGCAAAGATTTACAACGAACAAGGCAATCTGGCCATACAGTTTTATAAACAAAGTGTACGTAGAGAGATATGTTATATTACTGTTTTAACTGAAGAAATGTCTTCCAAAGAAAATAGTCCCGCTATCGGTTCCTTTCTTTGGGTTGTCATGCTAAGCATGGTCATGAAACCTCAGCTCTAATTGTAAGAGAAAAATATCGAGGATTTACTTTGGGAGGCCAGTTAATAGCCCCCGGTAGTGTTCGGCGACAGTCGAGGTCAAGCCGTAAACACTTCAACCATTGTTATGAATGGCCCGTCGTTTAACACCGTCATCAGATCGCTGACGAGTTTACGCTTATTGTGACAGTCAGTTTTCGGCTTTCTCCACAGGGGTGCTTAACCATGTGAGCTGGAAGCAGAATCGCAGTGGTTCTCCCTTTGCACACCTAGCCGAACAAAGCAGAACGTAGGAGGCAAGCGCAGGAGCCGGGCAACCCAACTATTGACCGAAGACACAATTCGAAACCGATGCATATATAGCAATATCCGAGAATGTTTTTGCCGAATCTCTAAAGGTGTCCGGCGTTGCACTGCGAGACTTGTGCTGAAAACACACAAATAGTTGAAAAGTGCCATAAGCTTGGAAAACCAAAAAACGTCAGTAAAAACTTGACGTCCGAACAAGGTCAAGTGTTCGGTGCCAATCCGAAAATTGGCCTTAGCAAAAGAAGTGCTTTTGTCGTGTTTTAACATGATACATCCTATCTCAAGACTTCAAGCGGGTCAGCCTACGGCTTCAACCTCCTATCCCAAGGGCGGAGTACTTCTCATTAGGCCAGTTTAGCAAACTAAACTCTAGCGGCTTTGAGAGAGAAATTAGGCTCCCCGGCTAGTGACCACACGCTCGTGTCGAAAAAGGAGTGATAGATAATAATAATAAAAACTTCATAGCGACTAAGAAGAAGAACACTTATCATAAAACGGCTCATATAAATTTAAGAGCCCCAAGTGACTTGGGTAAAGAATGATTGCATGTACCAAGTACTTATATCATATCTATGTTCAACCGAACTTTAAACGCGTCTTAACCGACCGTCGGCTTCTCCCTCTTCGGTCAAGGACCGAAAAGTGTTATGTACTCCATTTGTCGAGAATATCGACGGTGTTTCCAATAACCAAGCAATCAGGCCAAGCTGTAACAGACAAAACGCGCTCAGGGAACTTATGCTATATTACTGCGAAGTGTAAGAAGCATCTTCGAAGAAAATAGTACCCCCACCGATACCTTTCTTCGGTGCTCATTGTTATTACGAGACTTGTGCAATAGATTTTTTGTACTCATGAGTTCCGTTGTGCCGACCATCATTGAAAACTATAAGAGCGCTAGCTTCGGCTTCACCCGTCGAGGTCGGCTCGGATGACCCGATCGTGACAATCGCAGAGGTGCTCCTTTACTCCCTAGCCGAACAATCGGGAACGTAGGGGTAAACACAGGAGCGAGGCAACCCAGCTTGCAAATTGCTTAAGTCAATATGGTGCATATTGTGGCGTAATACACGAACAAGGAACGAAGCCGTACAAGTATAATCATATGCAAGAGGAAAAGCTTCATGAAGGAAGCCCCTAAATGAATTGGGTATTTGAATTTATGCGTCACAAACAAAGTTTGGGCAAGGAAATTTTTAACAAGCAACTTTTTTCCAAAAAAGTATAATGCTTGGTCGAACCGAACACCAATTAGAAATTAAAGCTTTGAGCATGAAAGCAACTTAGCTGGTTAATGTGTTCAGTATTGATGACGCGGTCCGAGCTTGATGCGGGACAATGTTCCATCCCCCAAGCCGGTCCCGAGGTGGCGGAGCGGAGAGCTCGACGCGCCGAAGTGGTGACATAGCACGGTCAATGCAGACCGGCAGAGTGTCGCCGAAGTCCCCGGATCATTTTCTTGCGCACAAAAAAAATAGTGCAAACCGGAGATAATAGTAATAATGATAATTAAAAAAATCGTTGCATAATGAATAATTTATGCAAAGTGAGTAATAAAAGAAATATGGCTGGCGCCGAAGTCAATGTCGGCGCAGGCGTCGGCGTGATCTTGATAAAGGTGTGGCAAAGCCTGAATTCACAGTCGGTCCGAGCTCCGGATCGGCGTCAGCGGACTATGTCTGAAGCGACCGAACCACCATGCGATGGTTTATTTGTTGTAGCAATCCAAAGGAAGGTGATTCCCAAAAATGTGACTCGATCCGCGCGCCCATTTCCTGACGGCATGGCAATGCTGGCAAAGGTTGGCTCGCCGAGGCGAAGCCCTCGGTCCAGCTAACGTGACGGAGCTGGTTGGCTAGTGACGCCGAAGTGTTCGGAGTAGGTTGATGAAGAGATGGCGAAGCCCCCGGTCCAGCCGAGATGTCGAAGTAGGTCGGCGCCAGCTTGAAGAAGCAATAGTGCAGCCCTGCCGACGCAGGTCGTGACGTGGTCAATGCCGGCTTGATGAAGTGACCGTGCGGCGATGCCGGTGTGCCCGCTCCGTGTAATCCGTGGGGCGGCGATGTTGGTGATGATTTATCCTTTGCGATGCCGAACTCTTGTTCGGCTTGCCGAGATGATGATCCAAAGATGTTGAGCTCGGCTCAACAATGTGACGCAGGTCGACAGCCGTGGAGCAATGTTGCCGGACTGGTTTGACACCAGCATGATGTTAAAGATCATGTTCAAAAGATTTTAAAGTTAGTGGGATGTGTTCGGGAACAAAACACAATACCCCATACAAAATTTCCTTCAAAAAGGATGTCCAAATCTCGTTCATAAAAAGGCGAACTCGGGTCGGATTCGTTTTGCACAGAAAACAGATCCGAAAAGTGATGCACTAATCGGAAGGTTCCCGGAGTTTGGATGGTCGGATCGAGCTGAAATTTTGAGGGGTGGTAGATATAGGAATTCCGTAGCTGATCAACGGTTGGATCTTCCAAAGGAAGTCCGAGCTAGAAGCTGGACACCACGCCCTAAACTCGTCCAGATTCTCGTTCAGATTTGACAGGGCTTCGATATATCGCGGATTGCCAGAGATTCCTCCATCGGAACGAGACGAGATTTTCCAGGGTTGTTGTAGACTCAATTCTGCACAATTCCATCGAAGCAATCGTTAAAACGACACTTGAGGAGGCGGTGGCGGCGGACACAAGTTCGCTGTCTAGAAAAACAGCACGGTCGCCCAAGGGCAATGTTGACGTTGAGCCCCCGGGCCCCCTGGATGATTCCTCCATGATCTTGATAGAGATTGGAGCTGATGTTGATGAAGGCCCTCATCCGAACATGACGATCAGAGGTAGGGCGCGGTCCTTGGTCGAACCAAGGTGACCAGTCGAGCTGGTGACGAAGATGCCGAAGACGCAGTTGATCTGCAGTCGAGCCATCGGTCCTTTTGCCGATCACACAACGGAACTCTCAATGAAAGCACCAATGTCGGTGTCAAAACCGGCAGATCTCGGGTAGGGGGTCCCGAACTGTGCGTCTAGGATCGATGGGTAACAGGAGACAGGGAACACGATGTTTTACCCAGGTTTGGGCCCTCTTGATGGAGGTAAAACCCTACGTCCTGCTTGATTAATATTGATGATATGGGTAGTACAAGAGTAGATCTACCACGAGATCAAGGAGGCTAAAACCTAGAAGCTAGCCTATGGTATGATTGTTGTGTATGATTGTCTATCGACTAGCCTGGCCTCGGTTTATATAATGCACCAGAGGCCTAGGATAACAAGAGTCCTAGTCGAATACGCCGGTGGGGAGGAGTCCTTGTCTTGACCGCCAAGTCTTGTGGAATCTTCCTTGTATGCGGCAATTGTCCGAACTGGCCCATGAGTTATATGGCCATGGGGGTCCTCGGCCCAATCTAACAGATCGGGAGATGACGTGGTGAGTACCCACTAGTCCAGGACACCGTCACAGGGTACCCAGACTTGCCTGCCTGTGGCCCGTGGCGTGGCCCCATCGGCGGCCTGGTACGACCCAGCTTCATCAACTTCAAGACTTGACCGTCACGAGGCGGACGAAGCCAAGACCTCTAGAGAGAGCGACCTCGGCAGGATGGCTCCTGAGGAGCGGAGATTCCTATGCAAGGGCCCATCTCATAAGGTCTGGATGACGCAAGCCGTGACGACAAAGGCCAGGCGGGCGCCAGCGGGCACAGAACGACATGTTTCCTCTTTGGTGCTAAGGAACCAAGTGCAGGCGCGGAGTCCCAAGGAATCACCCAAAGGTTTCCATTTCTGTGCTACAAGACCAAGACTGCCAAGGCGGCAGGACGGATGTGATCACCGAGCCCACCGTGGCGTCGCAAGCAGAAGCTTTGCAGGCGAAGACCACCTTTCATCAGGATAGGATGTACTTTTTGTCCCCTTTCAAACTGGCCGTTTTGAATCCCTTCCCGCCTACATTTTGGGGGAAGAGGACCGAGGCCTCTATATATATATAGGTTAGCCACCACCATAGAAGGGGCGATCCGATCTCAAGCCTCACAACCACACACCCAAGCCTCAGGAGCTTGTTCTTCCTCTGTACTAGTTCATCCTCAGCCCTCAGGAGTAGGGTCTTACACCGCAAGGTGGCCCGAACCTGGGTAAACTGTTATGTCCCTTTCCTTCCCCGTTCATTAAGCTAGGCCGTGAGAGCGGCGAGTTGGTAGGCTGGGGAGATTGAGTTCTTTGCACATGCCCCAGAGTTTGAACCTTTCTTGGGGTTGCGGAGCCTTGAATCTGACATTTGGTGCGCCAGGTAGGGGTGCGTCGGAGCCTCTCTCCCGTCGGTCGATTCACCACCATTCCACTGTTCTAGTGGCTAACACTCATCGAGTTTGTGCTGAGCGTCGGGCTGCCCTCGCCGCCCGCGTCGCCCAGACAGCGCCTGCGGGTGACGACGACCCCCGTCATTCCCCATCGCCTGCGGCTAACGCTGGCACCGACCCCGCGGGCCATGAGCAGAAGGCCTCGTCGCTGCAGCCTTCTGTGCGGCGTGATGGATGCATCGCCACTCTATCGCTGACTCCGGCTGCTGCTTCATCTTCCCATGCTCGCCGCGGGCCGGCGAAAGCGCAAGCTGCGTTGCTCATGGCACGCGAGCTCCTGCGCTATCGTCCAGCCGACGACCTCTACAAGGACTGGTTGGACCGCATCGTCGAGCTTGTCAGCGCCGCTGGAGAGCCCCCTGCACCGTCTCGCTCGCTGCCTCCCCCGCCGACTCATGCAAGCGACGTTGCCCACGGTGCGCCTCCTCCACCTCCCCGGCCAGATGTCGCCCTCGAGCGAAGGCGCGAGGACACTCGGCGCGACCCGTCGTGTAGGGCACCGGCATGCGACGAAGAAAGTTGACAAGTGGTGCAGCGGCCTCAAGGAGAGGCGCGTGCGCTCCCAGCACCGCTGCGCCAAGACCACATGCTGCCCGAGGCGGCGGCATGCGAGCGCCATGACTAGGCTCCCCCTCTGCAGTGGGCTCCCGTGAGCGCGGCAGGCTGCCGAGTGTTCACCCCGGAGCAGCGCCGCGTCGTCTGGCCTGGGAAGTTCATGCCAGACCTGCCTCCGTGCTATGACAGCACCCCTGACCCTGCTGAGTTCCTCCAGCTCTACGAGCCGAGCATCGAGGTGGTGAACAGCAACGAGAAGGTCATGGCGAACTAGTTTCCCATGGCCCTCAAGGATGGAGCGCGCTCATGGCTCCTAAACCTCCTCGCGAGATCGATCTCCTCCTGGTATGAAATATGGGAGTGTTTCATCGCCAACTTCCAGGGCACTCGCGACAGCGCCCGTGCTATGGGCGACCTGCGGCGCATCAAGCAGCAGCCAGGGAAGACCCTGCACAAATACATCCAGCGCTTCACCAACGTTCGCCTCAAGATCCCCAAGGTGTCGAATGAGGCCATCATTTTGGCATTCACTAATGGCATCCGGGATTTCAAGATGAAGGAAGAGCTCGCCATACACGAGGACCTGTGCTCGGCTCTGGAGATGTTCAACATGGCAATCAGATGCGCGAGGGCTGAGGAAGGTCGCCTCTCCCTCCTCAAGCTCCAGGGGGCCGATCCTGAAGATAAGAAGGACAAGTCCAAGGACGTGAAGTGCAAGGGCCCGGTTGTGGTCGCGGCCGGACCTAAGATGAAGCGCAGTTGCGACCACCCCGAGTCTTCCAAGGGCAGCCTCCCATTCTGCGTCTTCCATAATGTATACAACCACAACACCAGCGACTACCAAGAACTCATGGCCATCCGAGACGGGCGCCTTGGCTGCTGCCCTGTGCGCAACGACCGTGGCTATGGCCGTGGAGGAGGCCGAGGTGGGGGACGCTGGGATAACCGCAACCCCTGCCAGGACTGGTGCAATGAGCCTCGTGAGGATCGCTGGTATGGCCAACCTCGTGAGGCCCTTGGAGGGATCAGCCTCGTGAGGATCGTCCTCAGGGCAACGCTGGCCTTCCTCCGCTGTCGCCGCTGGCAAGGAGGAATGATTACCACCGCCAAGACGATGGGCCCGGGGGCTTCCAAGAGCCTCGTGCCATTGCTTGCATTCTAGACGGCGCTCAGGCCCCCGCCTCCCATCGCATCTTCAAGCATTTCACTCGCGAGGTGAACGCGGCCCTCCCCAAGCTCGAGGCGTCGCATCCTCTCAGGTGGTGCAAGTATGCTATCACCTTCGACTCTACTGATCAGCTCAAGTGCGTGGCCACTATCGGCGCGCTCCCGATGCTCTGCTCGCCCACCATCAGCAACGTCCTCGTCACCAAGACACTCATCGATGGTGGCGCAGAGCTCAACGTCCTCTCCATCGAGATGTTCAACATGCTCCAGGTGTTGTACGACCAACTTCAGCCTACCAAGCCTTTTTGGAGTGACCGATGGCTCCATCGTCCCCATAGGGCAGATCCGTCTCCCTGTCACCTTCGGCAAGCGCGACAACTACCACACCGAGCTCATCGACTTCGACGTCGCCCACATTCGCCTCCCGTCACTGCCATCCTTGGATATCCAGCTCTAGCCAAGTTCATGGCTGCGACTCACCACGACTACAATGTCATCAAGATGCCGGGAAGCGGCGACATCATCATGATCGCCTGCGACAAAAAAGATGCAGTGTGGTCCCTCGAGCGCGCCTATCAGGCCACGACGGTCAAGAACTCAGATGACGAAAGCGCTGTCTACCCCCCTGAGGTCATCCCCAAGAAGAAGAAGTTGCTGCTCTGCCGAGGATCTATGGAGGGTGGGCCGTCCAATGATCGTGCCTCGGGACTCGCGCCCACTGACGGGGTGCCTTCCCCTCTCGCATAGGAAGGCGTGCCCGGCGCCCCTCTTAGGTTGGGCTCGGGAGCTCTCCTCTGGAGGGCCTCAGACTTGGCCAGCGTCACGAGGGAGGCGTTCGAGCACCGTGTGGAGGCGTGATTCAACGCCCGCTTCTTCGAGATGGGCGCGAGACGCCAGGTGCTCAGCAGTCCATCACCAAGGTGATCGAGGAGCTTCAGGAGGCGAGAGCACTACTAGGGAAAAGCCTAGCAGCAGCGCGGGTTTTGGGCCTTTTAGTAGCGCGGGGGCCAGCGCTACTAATAAGGCGCTACAGCTAACGTATAGCAGTAGCGCTGGTCCACACGCGCTACTGCTACACAAGTGTTGCAGCAGCGCGCTTAAAGGAACCTCGCTGCTGCTAATAGCTATAGCGCGCTTCCCACAATGCGCTCATGCTACAACAGCGCTCTTTGCTAACTCTTCTCCACTCGCCATCGCTAATTTTAGTAGTTTTTGTTTTTTCGCATATTTGTTTTGTATTTGAACAGGCTTTATAGAATAATCTTTAGCACATACAAATGTCATCATGATACACATACAAATGCTCTGAGACCACAAATGTAATCATAGCATATACATACAAATAGTCTCATCATAATCATCATCCAACACAAAGTGGTATCTTGTCATCATCTAGAAAATAGCGATACATGCAAGTCTCGAATACTTGCAACTACAACGTCATCCATCTAAACAAAGGTATACGCGAGAATAGCTATCACTATGAGTGAGAGCGAACTATGCAATACATGAGATGGCGATTCTGAGTCCTCTCTCGCTTAGCGTGAACCTCAAGTAACTAGCTTCTCCTTCTTGTCTGCTTTTGAAGCCTTTATGGCTGGCGTCCGAGAACCCATTCACTTGCGCCTGACACTCATGCCACTCGTTGTACACCCCCGGAACCTTCCCTTTGCACGACATAGCAGTTCCATCTCGTCATCAAGAGTAGGTACCTGTTAGAGATGCATGTTCATGAAGAGGATGTACAATCATATATATGGAACAAAATATACTAGAGAACACCGAAAAAGAAAGGGTTAGCAACTAGATGCAACATACGATGACGCAAATTAATTAACTAGAGTGCGCAGGTCATCGTGACGCAAACTAACAAAGTAGCGTTACGCAAGTTCGGCAGGGATAGTGGACATCACAAAGTTGCATCGCTACAAATAGTATACAAGTTCAACCGACACATATCATCATCATCGGCATCATAAATCACTAGAAGTTCCATCCTTCCATATCATCGAGGATGGACCCTAGCTTCTTGAGCGTCGTGAGGTCTAGGCGTTGCATGCCTATGCGAAGTTCGGACGTCATTTCGCGATATAGGGCCGTGGTGGAACATCCCCTTCTCATCGGCGACTTCTTTCATGATGATCGTCGCAATGTCGCTTTGGATGCGAAAGAAGTCATCTCTAAGTTTATAATCCGCTTCTCCATGAGATTCTAGCCACTTGTGGATATGATCATCACTTCTGCTTCTCATGCGAAGCTTTTGGTGATCCGTGTTGAACTGAATCATGAGATGGAGGATGTAGAATCCATCCTTCTTGCTTGGTTTTGGGACTTGGATGCAGGAGAAGTTAGTTTTATGCGCGAAACCCATCTTCTTGTTCCTTTGTTTCCTAATCTGCATGTGGCCACCTCTAAAGCTGAAGCCTTGGAGAGCATCATCTAGAATATTCATTATGTGGGTGTAGTCTTTTTCTCGTAGTCTCGGAAGGGTCAAAATACACGCGTGGGAGACTTGCGGATAAAGAACGATAAGGACGGCGCGCCCGTTGCTGCGGGGAAAAGACACCTCAAATTATTCCCCATAGAGAGAGAAGGAATGATTGAAATGTATGAAAGGGTTGTTCGAAACTGACTTACTTTGGATGATAAGGCACGAGGACAATTTCCCGGTCCTTATTCTGTACCATGAAGTTTTGGAGGTAGTCCCTAGCAGTTTCACGCTCAAAGTCGCCAAGACTCAAGAAAGACTCGTGCATGTAGTACGGATCCGCCACACAGATTTGCGAGACTTCTTCACTGTTCATGACGGAGCTCATATGTAGCGCAAAAAGGCGGACGGTTGTAAAATCAAGCCGCCTTATCAGAAACATCTCAAAGATATGGTCGAACCGCAGTAAGAACACCTCCGCGGGCCGTGTCTCGACGTAGCACTTCCCCTCAGGCACACGAGCTGCGTATGTCGGATATCCTGGATCCTTGGAGGCTAGTAAGCTTTTCTCAGTCGACAACACATGGTCGTGCAGTCTCCTGAGATCCCCTGATAGTGCCTCCAGCGGTTTCGGCGGTAGCATCGGCTCGCCTGTGAGATGGAACATGGCCGCACTATGTGCCAGCACTCGATATACCAACTATGTAGCACAAATCATGCCTTCATTCACGGGAAATTTCGGCATGACCTTTGCTAAAAAATGGACATATCGAGCGCCTGAAATTCACCGGAATGGAAATGAATCAACATTCCGGCGTAACATAGGCCACTCGGATCATTTAACATAGGCCACTCGGATCATTTAACAAAACATGACATGTCCAAAACATGACAAATCCACATATCACATGCCCAGTTCAAATTTGCATATAAATTCAGCAAATTTTGAAACCTACCTAAATTCATAACTAAATAGATAACCTAATTAAACATAAGTAAAACCTAAGTAAATTAACCCTAGCTAGCAGAGAGAGGGGGGGGTGGTTTACAGAGGGTGCATGGCGAGGAGGCAGGCCCGACGACGGCCGAGGTTGGGAAGGGATGAAACAGGGAGGGAGGCGAGGCCGACGGGTCGGGGCGAGCAGCCTGGGTCGGGGCGGCGGGTCGAAGCGAGCTGGGTCGGGAAGGCGCGCGCGGGTCGGGGGAACAAGCGCAGCTGGGTCGAAGCAGCGCGGCTGGGTCGGAGGTGGGCGCGGCGGTCCGACGGGGCCCGAGAAGAGAGTGGGGATTTGGGGGAAAAGAGGCGGGATGAAGCAGGTAGAGGGAGAATTTTGGGTTAAGTGGACGTAGCAGTAGCGCGTTTACACCAAACGCGCTACTACTATTACGAGCAGCTATAGCGATTTCTGCAGAAACCGCTACTGCTACCTTGACTAGCTGTAGCTCTTTTTCACTAAAGCGCTACTGCTATAACCAGTTTCCCTTTTTTCTTTTCCTCAGCATAATAGGAAGATATATATTACATCATTGGACCCATGCATAATAATGGCTAATTAAATGTGTATGCAAAATAGGAACATATATATATTACATCATTGGACACATGCATAATAATGGCTAATTAAATGTGTATACAAAATAGGAACATATATATATTACATCATTGGACCCATGCATAATAATGGCTAATTAAGTGTGTATACAAAATAGGATATATATATATATATATATATATATATATATATATATATATATATATATATATATATATATATATATATATATTACATCAATTGACCGATTCCTCGGCGCGGCGTTTTCGTTTTTGAGTCAGCTTCTTTCCCTTCTTGTTCGTGAAGAATAATTGAGCCCCTCATTGTGACTTTGCCTTTTCCATGGAGTATGATTTTTCTTTGGTAATGTAGTATTGATTCTTCTTTTGACGTATACTTCATCATCATCGTCATCTTCCCTCATTGGGTTGTCGTACTGATCATAGTCTTCCTCGTTGGCGACTTCATCCATTCCAATGATGTTTCTTTTGCCTTTCCTCACGACAACACGACTGGGATTGCATGGGTCGGTTATGAAGAAGCATTGTGTCACGTGCTTAGCGTGTACCCATGGCTCGTTTTTTGCGATAGCGTTCACGGTAGCGCTCTTGGCGTCGGGTATAGTCATGGTAGTGAAAATCCGGCTTTCTCTTTCAAAATTCTTAGCCCATCTGACACGGAACATCGTCGTGTTGTGCAGTCCAGAGTAGTCAAGCTCCCAGATCTCCTCGACCCTTCCATAAAATCGTTCGATTCGCCGTTGTCGCTGCGGTCATGCATTCCATCGTCACCCCTGAGTTCTGATATTCATCACTGTCCATATCTTTGTCCTCCGTGCAGAACGTGTATCCGTTGATATCATATGCCTGATAGGTTACGAGGTTCGGCGAGGGGCCATGTGCTAAGGCGTATATGAGCAATCCGTCCTTAGAGCCCTCCTCCGGGGGATTAGCAATAATATGCTCTTTGAACCAATGCAGGAAAGTGGAGTTGTGCTCTCTAGTAATTCCGGCTTCCGTCCTGCATACCCCCCGGTCACGATACTTCTTTGCGATAATTTCTTTGTGCAGTGCCACGAAAGGATCTACCTCGTCTAGGTGTTGTAGCACTACCAAGTTTGCTCTGTCAAAGTCGCTGCGTCGATCTGAGTATGCCACATGCAGTTCCCTCCGACCGTTGCAGTGACCTTCTCCTTTGAGCCTCCCATCGTGCTTGTTAACGGGCAAACCAACACTAACAGCAGGCGGCTGGTCTGCGCCATATAGAAAATTCTCACAGAAAGAGATGCACTCTTGTGTCAAATAGCCACGGACGATGCTTCCATCTGGGACGGGACATATTCTGAAACGAATCCTTTGATGATCCCATTCATCCTCTCAAAGCGGCATCATGTTGTGCGGGAATGACGGCCCCAGTCTATTATGTCATCCACAATATGGACACACAGATGCACCATCACGTCAAAGAACAGGCGGGAAGTACATCTCAAGCTCATTCAGTATCACAACGATCTCTTCCTGTAGCCTTCAGAGCTGCTTCACACTGATCGACTTTCGAGAGATTACGTTGAAAAAGTTGCAGAGACCAATAAGCATGTCACGGACGTGCTTGTCCATTATCCCTCTAAGGGCAACAGGTAATATCTGCGTCATCATCACATGACAGTCATGAGACTTCATCCTGCTGAACCTTTTCTTGTCCGTGTCTAGATATCTACTTATCTTGCCACGAAGAACGGAACTAACTTTGACTCGGTAAGGCACTTAAAGAATTGATTGATCTCGGCGACTTAAGGTGAAGCAAGAAGGGGGCAATAATCCTCATTCTTTATTTTCTTGCCCTTCTTCTCCCATGCCTCATCTCCGTCTCTGTCTCGTCGACATTTTACGGGTGGCATGTGCAGATCTTCCTGATTTTCAAATCTTGCAAGTCTTTTCTTGCCTTGGCCCATCCTTGGTCTTATCCGGCATGTTCATCGCTGTTGCGAGCAAGCTCTCAAGGACATTCTTACAGATATGCATTTGATCAAGGCAATGAGGTGTATCGAGTTTGTGCGATACTCCAAGTCCCGAACACGACCTCGTCTTCCATACCTTCAGCAGCGGCTCTGGCGCCTTTCTCATCGTCTTTCGGTGGCGAGGCACTCCTTCCAGCTTTTCAACAGCTCATCGATTTCGGCACCGCTCCGCTTACGTGGAGGTCTTCGATGCTCAGCGTGACCATTGAATAAATCTCCACGGTTTCTCCACGGGTCGTCCTGTTCGAGCCATCTTCAATGCCCCATGTACATGATTTTCCCAGACCCGCCATCTTTCCTTGACGTTAGCTGCTGAGACGTCGTATCATCCATGCACCGCGTGCATCCGCAATATCCACGGCACACCTGGCCTGCCACATATCCGTAACCGAGATAGTCCTGCACTGTCGTGATCAGCGCGGCTCTCATGTTGAAATACTCGCCTTTGCTGGCTTCCCATGTCTTGGTCGGTGTTCTCCATAACGTGTCTAACTCCTCCTGAAGTAGCCCCAGATACAAATTAATATTATTTCCTGGTTGTTTCGGCCCTTGAATAAGCATGCTCATGTGAATGTACTTCGATTTCATGCACAACCAGGGGGGGGGGAGGTTGTACATCCATACAAACACGGGCCATGTGCTATGGTTGGTGCTCTGGTTTCCAAACGGATTCATGCCATCGGTACACGCACCGAGCACGATGTTCCTTGCATCACATTCAAAATACCGATAGAAGCTGTTCAACGCTCTCCACTAGCTTCCATCCTTGACGTGTCTCAACTTCGGATCATCTCCATCGTCGGGCTTCTTCCTCTCCGCGTGCCAGCGCATTAGCTTTGCTTCCTTGGGATCTACAAAATACCTCTGGAGACGGGGAGTGATCAGTAAGTACCATACCACTTTCTGGGGACATTTCTTCTCGGCCTTCTTGTATCGAGAAGCATTGCACACCGGACAACTTGTTTTTTCCGTGTGCTCCTTCCGATAAATTATGCAATCGTTGATGCATGCATGGTATCTAACGTGTGGCAGATCAAGAGGGCACACGATCTTCTTGGCCTCATCAACACTACTAGGACATAGATTACCCTCGGGAAGAACATCCTTTAGGTACTTGAGATGCTCATCGAGGCTAGTGTCGGTCCATTTGTTTTTAGCCTTCGTCTTGAGGAGTTGGGCGTGAAACTCAAGCGGGTCACCTCGGATTGCAACCATCATACAATGGAGTGTTCGAGTCTACCACCAGTTGCTCCGGCTTAGCCTCCTCTCTAGAAGCAGCTCTCTCGGATTCGTCTCCTTGCGAAGCAATGCTTGAACATGAGGGTCCCGCATGATTGAACTTAGTACCGACGAACTCTGCTGCGTGGAGTCCATGTCGTTCTCTCTGCCGCCATGTCCGGCCCCTTCTCCGCCGCCATGTCCGGCCTCTTCCCCGCCGCCATTATCGATCATCTCTTCGTCTTGCCCCGTGTCATCATTGCCTGCCCCGTTGGCATCCTCAACATTGTCATCCTCATCTTCAATTATCCACCGAGTATAGCCATCCATGAAACCAGTCATGAGCAGGTGCGCTTCGACACGACCATCGACATGGGGGTCAAGCCAAACTATTCCTTTGCATTTTCGACACGGACATAAAACCTCTGTGATGTTATTTTCCTTCATGTCCTGCACCGCCGACCGCAACCACCTGTCCACCATCGTTCCACTGACCATCGTCAACTCTGCACGGTAATAATAAACAAATTGATGATAAAAATGCGTGCATTCATCAAAGTCATACAAAAATTCGGCATGACCTTCCTTAAAAATAGGACATATATAGATCTAGAGTTTGCCCGGAATTCGCCGAAACGGAAATAAATCGACATTTCAGCAAAACATAGGCAACTCAAATGCACAATTTGGCGTCAACTCATGCCACACACACAATTTCCATAAAAATATCACACACACATGCATAAACATATTTCCATTTTGCAAGCATGAAATATTAATCACACCTCTATCTCGAGATCGAGCACACGGTGGAGATGATGATGTAGGGAGGTCAAAAGTGCACAAAGCTCTTCTTGACAAAGAAAGATCTAGTTAGAGGGCAAATAGGTCACTTAACTAAATGCTAGATCTACCTAGCTAGCTAATTTGGGAGGCGACAACTTCAACTAGTGGAGGGGGGAGGAAAAAGAGAAAGGAGATGAATTAATGGAGGTAGTGTAGTTATAGCTAGGAGTAATGAAGAGAGAGAAAGGTAGGTAGAAGAGGGAGAGTAATGGGGGGAGAAGTATTGAGGAAGAAGAAGAGGGAGAGAGAGGGAGGATGTGGGAGGTAGGGGAAAGGGAGGAGAGGAGATGGGGAGGGGGAGGTGAAAAAGGTGGTAGGTGGGTGCTGCGTCTTAGCGGTAGCGCGGGAGAGAAAGCGCGCTGCTGCTAAGAGCGTAGCAACAGCGCGCTTCCCTTTCAAGCGCTACTGCTAAACGGGCCAACCTTGTGCATAATTTCAAAATTAGCAGCAGCGAGGTGGAAAAAACGCGCGCTACTACTATGACATTAGCAGCAGCGCGCTTCCTGACACCGCGCTACTGGTAAACTTATGTCGTTGTGTGCTGTCCGTGGATTTTTGTAGCAGCGCGGTTTAGGCGTCACGCGCTACTGCTAAGTTTGCACCTGTAGCGAGGTTTCCGAAGCCGCGCTGCTACTACGTAGCAGCAGTGCCTCTTTTTATGCCGCGCTGCTGCTAAGATTCTGTGTATAAGGTTTTCCCTAGTAGTGGAGCCATGCAAGGCGAGCGTTGCCCCGCACCACCCAGTGCAGCTCCCACCCCTCACGTGGGTAGCAAGCTTCGCGTCTGCGTCAACATCCCAGTGCTCAATAGAGCCGCGTCTTAGGAGCTCTTCTGGCTGATACCTCTCCAACGTATCTATAATTTTTTATTGTTCCATGCTATTATATTATCTGTTTTGGATGTTTAATGGGATTTATTATGCACTTTTATATTATTTTTGGAACCAGACTACTAACCAAAGGCCCAGTGCAAATTGCTGTTTTTTTTTGCCTATTTCAGTGTTAAGGAATATCAAACGGAATCCAGACGGAATGAAACCTTCGGGAGAGTTATTTTTGGAACAAACGCAATCCAGGAGATTTGGAGTGGACGTCAAGGAAGCAATGAGGCGGCCACGAGGTAGGGAGGCGCGACCAGGGGGTAGGCGCGCCCCCACCCTCGTGGACCCCTCGTGGCTCCACCGACCTACTTCTTTCGCCTATATATACTCATATACCCCGTAAACATCCGAGAGCACCACGAAACCCTATTTCCACCACCACAACCTTTTGTACTCGTGAGATCCCATCTTGGGGCCTTTTCCGGCGCTCCGCCGGAGGGGGAATCGATCACGGAGGGATTCTACATCAACACGATAGCCTCTCCGATGATGTGTGAGTAGTTTACCACAGACCTTCAAGTCCATAGTTATTAGCTAGATGACTTCTTCTCTCTCTTTGGATCTCAATACAAAGTTCTCCTCGATTCTCTTGGAGATCTATTCGATGTAATTATTTTTGCGGTGTGTTTGTCGAGATCCAATAAATTGTGGGTTTATGATCAATATTATCTATGAACAATATTTGGTTCTTCTCTGAATTCTTATATGTATGATTTGATATCTTTGCAAGTCTCTTCGAATTATCAGTTTGGCTTGGCCTACTAGATTGATCTTTCTTGAAATGGGAGAAGTGCTTAGCTTTGGTTCAATCTTGCGGTGTCCTTTCCAAGTGACAGCAGGGGTAGCAAGGCATGTATTGTATTGTTGCCATCGAGGATAAAAAGATGGGGTTTATATCATATTGCTTGAGTTTATCCCTCTACATCGTGTCATCTTGCCTAATGCGTTACTCTGTTCTTATGAACTTAATACTCTAGATGCATGCTGGATAGCGGTCGATGTGTGGAGTAATAGTAGTAGATGCATAATCGTTTCGGTCTACTTGTCGCGGACGTGATGCCTATATACATGATCATGCCTAGATATTCTCATAACTATGCGCTTTTCTATCAATTGCTCGACAGTAATTTGTTCACCCACCATAGAATTTGCTATCTTGAGAGAAGCCACTAGTGAAACCTATGGCCCCCGGGTCTATCTTACATCATATTAATCTCCCTTTAATTAGCGATTTCTATCGCCGTTTATTTTGCAATCTTTACCTTCCAATCTATATCAAAAAAATACCAAAAATATTTATCTTATTATCTCTATCAGATCTCACTTTTGCAAGTGGCCGTGAAGGGATTGACAACCCCTTTATCGCGTTGGTTGCAAGGTTCTTATTTGTTTGTGCGGGTACGAGGGACTTGCATGTAGTCTCCTACTGGATTGATACCTTGGTTCTTAAAAACTGAGGGAAATACTTACGCTAATTTGCTGCATCACCTTTTCCTCTTTAAGGGAAAACCAACGCATGCTCAAGAGGTAGCACTGGCTGACCCAAGTCGGCTGGTGTGAAGGCCCCCCTCACAGCTACGTTCACATGCCTTTCGGTCTGCCGAACGCAACTACTGCGCACCAGCGCCACATGCGGGCCTTCCTGGAGGCTCAAGAGGCCAAGCGCGGGAAGGTCCAAACGGAGGGGGTGACAGACCCTCGCGAGCCCCCCGGGCCTCTGGAGCCTTACCAGGCTCAGGAGCCGGATGACTCATGAGGGGCAACTTCCGCGACACGCGTCTTCTGCTACTCCGACACTTCTTCGGCGATGTTGCCAGGTGACCTTTTTGGTTTGTTCAATTGAGGGCGCCCCTCGGCTGCATTCTCCTCAAGCTGCCAGGGCTAATCCTGCAGCAGAACCATTTTGATTCGTGTACTCCGAACTAGTTTGCAAGCCTTATGTCATTATGGCTGTTTAGCATTACCCCTATTGTTTCATTATTTGTGGAGCCGCCCCTCGTGGCCCCTACGCGATTTCTAACTTTCCTCCTGCTTGTCCTACAACGGGGGCTACTGGCACGACGCCTGTGCTCGGGTCCGTCCCTCCAGTGCTGATAAATCTGAGAAACCGAGCTCTGGCTCGCGGCCGGCCCCGCTCACGTCACCTCATCGGGTCCTTAGTGCCACTGTTTCCTTGCAGAAAGATCACTGGCAGGACAGCAAGCGCGGCTTCGTTTTGTTTCTTCTGCAAACCTGCATGGACATTAGGGGGCAGGATCGCAAGCGTCCCTGCCAGCACCTCGAGTCGCAGCCCCACGCAAGGCCAGCCATCCCTTTGTCCCAAGCAAATCGCTTGCACGTTAAAGGGGGGCCTTGAGCATCACGCCTCAGGGGCTCTTACCGGCTCACAAGTCCTCACCCCCTGGCCTTGATCACGGCAATACTACCTGGCATACCAGCGGCGGCTGAGCGTCGCTCGAGGGCCGGGACCCGAGGACGTAGAGCACCCGGATGAGCGGGGAGGACGCGGTCGGCGTGAGCCCTGCTTGGCAGCACTGGCAGCATGACATAGATAGGCATCACGCAAAAGTTGTCCTCGCAGTGAAGGAATCACTGCGGGCTCGCCAAGATAAGTCACCCCATACACGCAGGCGTGAACCTCACGATTCAGTGTTTTGACTCTCGCGATCTCGCTCGGGCAGGGACGTTTCCTTTTCGGCCTTTATGGAGCCGCTTGCGCGCTAAAGGGTACCCCCTGAGTATCGCGCCTTAGGGGCTCTTACTGGACCTCGGGCCGCTCACCTCCTGGCCTTGACCACCGCATCGCGACCTGGCATACCAGCGACGACTGAAGCCTGCCTGGGGATTGGGTCCTATCGGCATAGAGCACTAAGCTACCGCGAGAACGAAAGGGAGCACCGTGCCATGGCGGGATACACGATCGCAATGCCGAATCTGGAATAATAGCATTAAGGCAAAAGCGTTGCAGTTTTTACATACCGCCACGGGGCTCGTCATGGTTTTGTGCAGGGAAAGCAAAAGAACAGAACCCCGAAGAACCCGATCTGAGTGATATCACCGACGGCATCGAGATGATGTCGCTGCTGTGCTCCGGGCACGACGGCTTGTAGCTGTCGTCGTCACTTGATTCCGGAGAATTGCTGCTGCTGTCGGAGGAGCCGCAGGCAAGACCAAAGGCAAGTTAAACGCCCGTAGCCGCGCCGCCTTGACCGTCCCTCCTGGGGCAGCATTCCAGGCGCCGACCATCCCCGCCAAAAACCTTGAAGAAGAGCATTGAAGATCCATCATATTCGAAGTGGATGGCGAGAGCTCCCTCCGAGCAGCAGGCGCGGGCGATCTCGCCCCATCCTCGAATTATGAAGACGTCGCCGGCCTGGACGACCTCGACTTCCGCTTCAGAAGCTTGGCCGCAGCACCCGACGTGTTGCAGCCATAACTCGACGGGACCCCTCGGCGGTATCTCCTCTGCAAAAGACCACGGGAGCCGGATCCATGTGCGCGGCGGCATTTCCGCCCACACCAGAAACTCGCGTGCCGTGCCTTTGGTGTGGGTCCGCGAGCCGGGTGGCCATGCGGCCACCGCCTGTTCTCCTCTGCGACCCTGTCCCTCGCGGCGCCGGGCGCCGCCCGTGTGCGCAGAGCTCTGCACACGGGCATGCACAGGGATTGGGAAGCCCAACGGAGGCCGTTCATACCAAGGTCACGTCACCTCGGGCTCCTCAACGGCGTCGCGGGAGCAGTCGAGCCTCTTCTTCGGTGGGACTAGCCTGAGTTCCACCTGAGGGTTTTCCCCTTCTCTACCGCGGAAAACCTCCTCACCGGCGCCATGGGCGTTTCGACAAGACGGCAGGACAAGAAGGAAGAAGGAGGAGCAAGCAACGAGAAGACAGAGATGAGCGGGGGGGGCTCCAGCCCCTCCATTTATAGCCAGAGGGAGGCCAACCGCCGTCCTCCCACGATCCCCAGTCATGATGGTTTTTGCATGCGGCAAGCTGTTGTCAAGTCGAACAGTTGCCGAGGTAGCGTGGGGAAGTGGAGACGCCCATGCCTTGTCAAGCGCCACGCATCATCGTGGCCCGCAGGCAATTGGGGCCCGCGGTGCTTCGTCCTTGCCCTTTGGCTTCGCCTCGAAGCCAAGTCCGAGCGCGCCCTGGGCCCGGGGGCTACTGTCGGTGTTCTAACCAGGGTACCCAGACTTGCCTGCCTGCGGCCCGCGGAGTGGCCCCATCGGTGGCCCGGTACGGCCCATCTTCATCCACTTCAAGACTTCACACTCACGAGGGACCAAGCCTCGCGAGGCACACGACGCCAAGACCGCTAGAGGGAGCGGCCACGTCAGGCTGGCTCCTGAGGAGAGGAGATTCCTATGCAAGCGCCCATCTCACGAGGTCCGAATGACATAAGCCGTGACGACCAAGGCCAGGCGGGCGCCAGCAGGCATAGAGCGGCAGGTTTCCTCTTTGGTGCTAAGGAAGCAAGCGCAGGCGCGGAGTCCCGGGGAATCACCCAAAGGCTTCCATTTCTGTGCCACAAGACCAAGACTGTCAGGGCGGCAGGACAGATGTCATCACCGAGCCCACCGTGGTGTCACGAGTAGAAGCTTTGCAAACGAAAACCACCTTTCATCAGGATAGGATATACTTCTTGTCCCCTTTTAAACTGGCCATTGTGGAATCCCTTCCCGCCTACATTTTGGTGGAAGAGGACAGAGGCCTCTCCATATATATAGGTAAGCCACCACCATAGAAGGGGCGATCCGATCTGGAGCCTCACCACCACACACCCAAGCCTTAGGAGCTTGTTCTTCCTCTGTACTAGTTCATCCTCAGCCCTCGCGAGGCTAATACACACCAAAGCAGGAGTAGGGTCTTACACCGCAAGGTGGCCCGGAACTGGGTAAACTGTTGTGTCCCTTTCCTTCCCCGTTCATTGAGCTAGGCTGTGAGAGTGGTAGGCTGGGGAGGTTGAGTACTTCGCATGCACCCTAAAGTTTGAACCTTTCTTGGGTTTGCGGAACCCTGAGTACGACAGCCTATTTCCACGGTCGGAGCGTACGCACGTCCGTCGTTCATCCGATCTGCATGACGCTGCCGCCACGGGCGCGTCTTGTTCTGCATATTTTCTTTCTCTCCTCTGCTGCGTATGTGAGGACTTCCCTCGATGCCGCTGCGACGAGTGAGTTTCCTTCTGTCTTCTGTGTCTAACACTGCTGCCATGAAACCTACGAAGGAAAGAACGTATACGTACCATTGAAGAAGTAAGAAGAGATGATGTGCTAGCTATTGCACGTGTTTGCGGATGTGCTCGAGTCCATGGCAAATTAGCTTCTTCAACCGGCCGTGGACGCCGCAAGAGCGCCGCCCCCGTTTCTCCAGGTAAGTGTCGTACACCAGCGCCGCACGCGCCGACGGGTGGCGACGCTGCCTCCAGGGCCATGTTGGTTTTGCCGGCTGCGTTCCTCTCCCTCGGGTGCCCTTCTCTTCTCTTCCCCCACGTGTGTTGTCTACCTATGGTATTTATAGATTGAGGGATTCTCCAAAACCTTGTGTTGCACATCGCACCGTGGACGTGGCCCAGGAAATACCCGACTGGATTCCCTTCCTTTTTTTGCTTCATGTCTTGCCGTTCAAGATGCTGGGTTGCCAATTGTACGCTGCTACGTACGTAAATCTTTTCTTGCCAAAAATTGACTCCGTGCCAGCCTTCGTACGCGCTCGAAGGACACCCAATGCCAAGTTAACACATGTACCTATTTTTATTGGAAAAAAGAAAGAAAAATACGTATAAAACATGCATGCACCAAAAATAATCTTGAACCTGGTTTACTTGAATATACACATTGCACGCGTATTCAGAGACATACACACACGGCCGGCCGGCGCACGAATACCCGAATACGTATATATACAAAGTTGGATCACGGCCAGCCAAGCTAAATGGATGCATGCATGCATTACCATCATTACGTAGGCAGCCCTGTTGTGCACACCTGTGCAAAGTTTAAAGATCAACATGCAATATTGATACACATATGAGCACGTATCTGTAAGTGCTCCATTATCAAATTTGACTCTGTATAGCCTGCATCAGAAAGTCATAAAAATAATTATTTTATGTAATAATGCAAAAGAATACATCGAACAAATGCCCCGTTATCGAGTTAAGCTTGAGTGCGAAGCAAATCGAGCTTGACTTGATGAATATATTTTTTCTCTTTTTTTGGCACATGTTCATATGCCGCCTGAAGAACAGGTTCAGGGTTGACATCTCAGTTACGACGTGTGCGCCATTCCAAAGTTGGTTGATTAGTATTGATGTGCCTTAGTGTAGGTATGTCCATCCGCACGTGTATTCTTTAGGGAGCTCATTGGATCGTATAACATGCACGATGCCAATCAACGAAGCAACCCTATTTCGTCTTCATTCCATGGCGAAGTAACATGCCTTGTCCTGAAAACAAGAATAATTCTTTTTTACCAATCTCATTGCGACCGCGTTGCTGTTGCAGTGCCAACCGACTTGATTGGAGGGTTTCACAGATTCACGCTGGCCACACTGGCGCGTTGTACTGCTCCCATGATCTGTATGTGTTGATGTAGGCGAGGCGTCGATAGATTGGTGATAGCTCTCCTTCATTGAGTGAATCTTCACACCATTCATGGCATGACAATTCTAGTGGTACGCCGGGACGCCATCGGCCTTACCAATGATTGAGGGGTTGACGTTGCCCCCATGCTTCATTGTTGTTGGAGCCAAGGCCCTAGAGACACAAGGGCACCACCTTCATGAGCGCAGGTGTTACCATCCGGCGCCCGTCGTGCATGTCGGTGTAGACTATTGGTTGCTCAGGGTTTTATCAGCGTTGTCAGCAACGCATGGGTATTGCTACCCCCAAACACCCATGATGTAGGTCGATGTAGTGGTTTGTCCTTGGAACGCCGTCGACGATGACAGGAAACGCCTCTCCATGGCTCCAAAGATGTTGAAGGAGCACAACTAGAAACACCAAACAAAAATAGGCAAAAAGAATAAAGGAAAAAATTGTGGTTTTTTCTTAAATGTTGGCTTTCCCATTATACACCAGCTAAAGGCGTGATATCCGAGAAGGCTACCAAAGGACTTGTCATGGGGAATCGTCGAAAGACCTTGACGATTGCAACTGAACAACTTAAATAGCTTTGGTGTACGTGTATGAAGACGCCGTGTTTCGGGATGCTTCCGAGAGGCAACATAAATTCATACTCTAGCCCATCATCATTTTGAGGGCCCCCACAGCTCAACATGCCCCCTGCACAAGCCCCATCGAGCCAGAGACTTGGGTATGGTAGGTTCAGGGCAAATGGTTTTGGGACAATGGCTTGGCGATTTTTCTTCGTGCATAGTGAGGGTTGGTGAATAGCTACCTCCCGCCTTCCTTCCAGTGTGTTCCTTACTGCTAGGGACCACCTGACTGCTTCTTGGACTGTTTGGATTTTTTCAAGAATTTGCTTCTTGGACTTTTAGGAATTTTATTTTCGATTACTCACGAGGGATGATTGATTGGCCGCGGACTTCATGCACTTGATTCGACATTCGACTTGAACTTTTTGACGATTCTTCTTCCAGGATCTCTTGGGGAACCACCTTGGGAACTTGGAAGGCAACCGTTCACCTCTCTCTACTAGGAAAAACCCTCTAGCACTTCATCTGGAGCTTCTAGTGGCGCACCCCAGGGTTGTCATGTGACTAACACACCAAACCCACTTGTGTTGGGTTAGGCAGCCCTCCATGATATTTTTCTATAGTCTTCCCTAGGGTGTTAGCCTCTGTGAACACGAGGCATGCCGGGAAACATGAAGAGCGCGGGGTCTCAATACTAAGAAGTTCCCAAGTAATCGTCTCCGCTGCATCGGAAGCATACACCTGGTACGTTTCGTGCATTGTGGGTGTAGGAGCTGCTCCACCTACAACTTGACACATTGTGCCACGCTCCAACAAGTCCTAGGGTATCCAAACTTCAATCAACTACATAGTGCGATAGGGAAAGCCATTTTTTTGTTGGACTTGGTCCGTAAAAATTGGGGAAAACTAGATGTATCCACGAAATGCAAAGGAGAATGCTTCATGGATCCGATAGCCCACAAAAAAATCCCCAATGAAAAATCGGTAAGGCAACAAAAGAGGAAAAAATTAAGATTTTTTTTCGAGAAACCCTTTGTTGATTGGGGGCATAGGTCGGACTGCCTGGGAATCGACGAGCTGGTATGCTCCCTTGTTGTAAACTTGCTCGATGATGTACCTCCTCCCACTTTGGCTCAAACTTGCCCTTTCGTCTTGTGCGTCACGACGATGGGCCTCCTGAGCACGAGGACCAACTCGCCTTTTTGGAAGATGCGTTGCTTGACGAGCTTGTCGTAAGCTCTCACCATATTCTGGCGGTAAAGCTCCAGGTTATGTAGGGCATGAAGTTGCCCCTCTTCAAGGGTGTCAAGCTCCGGAAATCGCAGTTGTACCTATGCGTCTTGGGTGATTCCATCTTGGATAGCCACCCTCAAAGAGGGTAGCTGGACCTCCAGTGGTAGGACCGCCTCACTCCCGTAAACGAGAGAAAACAGAGTCGCCCGTGTTGGGGTACGGACTGTGATGTGGTATGCCCATAAGGACTCAAAGAGACGGACATGCCAGTCTCTCATGTTCTTTGTCATCGTCTTCTTGATTATCTTGCTGAGTGTCTTGTTGAAGGCTTTGATTGCGCTGTTGGCTCGGTGTAGACGGTGGGGATGTGGTGATGAAGTGATGAAGTGAAGGGGAGAGCGGTACGCCCATGGCTCCGACTATGCTTAGCCGTATCCCCCCGTCATGTCATTGTCCGATGATGAAGTGGGCGGTGTTCGCCTCGTTGGTGCCCGGCCTGGTGGTGTCCGCCTTGTCGGTGTCGGACCGGATGACTTTCCTTCGCCTCGTCGGTACCTGGCAAGATATGGATTGCTTCATCAGCCAAAGACATGTCGGTGGAGTACAACTTTGCCTTAGCAGCACTAAGACGATGTTGGTGATGTGCATCAGTGTGGATGTTGGCGTAGATGTGTGAGATGGCACTGGCACAATAAGCAACAACACAGGATTGTCATGCTAAAACCATGCAACACGGCCCAATCGATGATGATGAGTTGTTCAGGACATTACGACATCGGTGTAGCCAACGACTTTGTCTAATCAAGAGACAACGCGAACAGCACCTGACAATGGCTTGTGTCAGCTGCGATCTAGACGGTGCCCCACCATGGGGCAGGCTCCGTGTTTGCAACGGTGTAGACAGATCTCCGCCTGAGCGGCGGTGCATATGACACCCCACCTGGAGCGAGCTCCATATCGATGAGGGTGTAGATCATGCCCCACTTTGGGCGAGCTTGACGGTGGAGGTGTAGACGATGCCCTGCCTCGATGAGATTTGTATCGATGGGACCCCACCTTGGGCAAGATATGCATTTGCGGAGGTGTAGATGATACCCCGCCATGGATGGGTCCGTGGCGGCGACAATGTAGGTACCGCCAAGACTTGGGCTAGCCTCGCCATGTTGGAGCCAGCTTAGACGATCGACCAACTTGGGGACCTCCATGTTGGCAGCGAAACGAATTGGGGATCACCTTAGGCAAGCTGCATGTTGAGGCGGCTATTCCATGCCTATCATTGGATGGGCTCCGTTTTGATGACTTACTAGACGACACCCTTCATGGACAAGGGCCAGCTCTGGAGTCGGCAATCAACGTGTTCGAGGCAGTGTAGACGGTGCCCCGCATTAGGCGTGCTCCATGCTTGCAGCGGCGTAGATGGTGCCTCGCCTTAGGAGAGCTTCGTGTCCGCAGGACGCCCCATCTTGGGCAAGCTCCAGGTTAGTGGCGGTGTAGACCGAGCCTCACCAGGGGAAACTCCGAGTGGGAGGCAGCGATGTGGATGATATCCCCACCTTGGGAAAGTTGTGCGATGGTGGTCCAAAAGTCGCCCCATCTTTGGAGATATTTGTATAGATGGTGGTGAAGAAAGGGTCTCCGCCTAGCCTAGCTCCGTGCCTACAAAGGTATATGGCACCCTGCCTTGGGGGCGCTCCATGGTGATGGCGGTGTAGATAGCGCCCTGCCTTGGGGCACTCCATGTTGGCGACGGTGATGTAGATGGGGCTCCACACCTTGGGCAAGCTCCGTGACAACGGTGGTGTGGACAACGCACCACATCAGGATAGCTCCATATTGGCGATGGGTTGATAGCACCCCACCTTGCACCAGCCCATATCACGTCGGGCGAGCTCCAGTTGGTGGCTGCATTAATGACACTTAGCCTGGAAAGGGCGGGGTGGCGCATGGTGCCAAGTGGATGATGCAGCTTGTTCGCCTTCGACTGGAGTGGTGTCCGAGCCCCCCGCCTAGGCCATGACGCATGTAGTGGTGGAAGTGTTTGTCGTGGAGGCCCCATAGCCGCCGTTGTTGAGTGGGTTGAGGGTTTCTCTCATCGTCTTGATGTCTTGACCATCGTTTCCACCATGGGGGCATGTTAGGATGCCCCCACTCTAAGTGGTGAGTTGGTGAAGACTGCCATCGAGGCGCTCATGTTAATGACAATGACTTGGTGATTGGCACCTCATCCTACCTGCAACCATCAGTCTACACAGGTTGCGGGAGATGGCCTCCAAGCCTTCAGGTAGCTTGACCTCGGTGTGTCGTGGTGTTGGTGTTGGCGGCTCCAAGTGGGAGCCGAGCCGGGTAGAGGCATGAAGGGATGCCACACTTGCCCTCCCGTTGGCGGTATTAGCGCGGAGGCATTGAGCTGCCTCCATGTCTCCATGTTTGTCTACCCTTGATGACTCCTTCAACAGGGTGCGCCCCCAGCATTAGCTCGTGGTGCTCCATCATCTTGGCCGCCCGCCTTTGCGCCCTCTTTGACTGCACAGTTTGAATCTACGCGGAATCTTGGGCTTCGTACATGTAGACCCTGACGCCATGCTCGACGAAGACCATAGGTGGCAATGAGCCGTACTAGATCATCACCGGCTCCAATTTTCTGCCATGCGAGAGTTCACCTGCAAGAAAGTGGCTTACCGTTGGAGATCCTTGTAGCATGTTGTGCACATTGGGAGATTGGCGAAGACGATTTAGACGACCATAACGAAGCAAAGATGGGAGGAGAACCAGGTCCCACTCGGTGTGCTAATTTGTTTGATATGAGAAAAATCTTATATGCACTCCATGAGATGGGAAGAGAAGGATTATGAATTTTTCTCATGCCCTGGGAAAAGAATGCGGGCGTGCCAGTGTGCCGTAGTACACAAAGAAAAGTGATACGGGAAACAAGTATTTCGTTTATCTCTTTGGATGAATAAAATTACAAGACCCCATAAAAAAATGGTTGCACTCCGTGGCCTACTAGCGCGGCCTGACTGACAATGGTGATGTCCGGTCTCCTGGTTCCCGGGCCTAGATAAGCTCCTGATTAATTACTCCCGTGGGTTGCTCCGCGAGATACCTTCGATTAAGCCATGTGGTCATCTTCGTCGTCTTTGCTTTGCGTTCTCCATGCATGCATGATGATGGTGTGTGTGCTGTGAGCAGCGGCAAAGCCCGTGTCCTCGTCGGTACACGTGCCGCTCAAAACATGGCTTTGTGTACCTTGCCGTCGCGCCTCGTCGGTCTTGATGGCGTGGATGTAGTCGGTGTTGGAGTAGCACGGGTCCTACTTGGCTCGAACTTATTGACGATATAGCGGCTTCGTCGGGGTACCCAAGGGGTTCGCCTCGCGGGAGTATTCTTATGGAGACCGGCGTCGGTGTCAAACCAACGCTCGCTCGTATCAACATAACCGGTGTGGTTGGCACCTCGTCTCGGCTGGACGCTGAATATTCGGTAGTCTGCCAAGACAAAGGGTGCCACCTCACATGGCCATAGAAAGGTGACATTGTAGAGACCACATCGCCTTGGGCTGATGCTACACCAAGGGTGACCTGAAGGCCAGCAACGCCATGGGCCTGTACAGCAATGACTTGTGCACCGCGTGATGGGTGCGTCTCACTTGATTGAATGCCAAGTCTATAGAAGTATTTTTTGTCAAGGACGCTGCCCGGCGAACTTGTGGAGAGATGTTGTAGAGGTTTCGTCGCCTTGGGTGGGTGCAACACCGAAAGGGGCCCAGTACGCCGGGGACGCCATGGACCTGTACACTGAGACCTATATGTCGAGGACCCGTCCGCCATGGTGGGTGCCTTGTCTCGTCTAAACGCCGTATCCGGTGGTTTACCGAGACAGGTATCACGCCGAGACCTGTACGCCAAGGACCTGTTCGCCATGGTGGGTGCGCCTTCATAGGTGGGACCGGTCTCGGGCTGCATCATCGTGAGCACCGGTTCCGCCACGTCGTCTCCTCCGGGAAGCGAGACACCAAACATGTGCACCGTGATCGGAATGCCATAGACCTGTACACCGGAGAGACGTCTACATCATGGACTTGTCTCGGGGTACGTCGTCGCGAGCTCCGGCTCCGCCATGTTGTCTCCTTCGGTAAGCAAGGCGCGAGTCCTGCTCAGGGCGCCATGGACCTGTGCACCGGTGACCTGTTCACCGAGGACCTGTGCGTCGCGACCTGTTCATCAGGGGCATGTAGGCCGCCGTGGTAGAGCACCAGGGCTAGCGGTTGGGCTGCGTCGTTGGCGAGCTCCGTCTACTCCTGGGTCATCTTCAACCAAGAACACGACGCTTGAAGATGAAGAGCTTAACGTAGACAAGCTCCGATGATGTGAGTGTAGCCTCCTAGTCCGATGAAATCATCTCCGACGGCGATGGCGGGATCGGGCATGTACTCTCCGTGTATAGTGCATTCATGTTGGATGTGAGGGAGAAATAAAGAAAAATTAGATAATCATCTCACCATCAGGAAACGTGAACTTCATGTTCATGTTGCTGCCGGGGTTCCTTGCTCTGGCACAAAACGGTCGCCGATGGAGCGCTTGTGGATGGATGCATTGAGGGGTTGGGTCTGTGTTGCTGCGTGCCTCCTCCTCTTGAGTGGGTTCTCCTCGTGTCCTTAGGTATCCTACAAAATAGATATAGCAGATAGAAGAAAAGAAAATTATTGGATAGTTACGTGGGTCTCTTCCTGCCCGCCTATTTCCATGGCCGGCGCGTATGCATGTCCGTCGTTCATCTGATCTGCACGACGTTGCTGCCACGGGCGTGTCTTCTTCTGCGTATTTTCTTTCTCTCCTCTACTACGTACGTGAGGTCTTCCCTCGAAGCCGCTACGACGGGCGCATCTCCTTCTCTCTCATGTGTCTGTGACACTGCTGTCGTGAAACCTGCTAAGAAAAGAACTTCTACGTACCATCGAAGAAGTAAGAAAAGATGACGTGCTAGCTATTGCACGTGTTTGCGGATGTGCTCGAGTCCATGGCAAATTAGATTCTTCAACCAGACGCGGCCACCGCAAGAGCGCCATCCTCTAGCCGTTTCTCCTAGTAAGTGCCGTACACCAGCGGCACACGCGCTGACGGGTGGTGTCGCTGCCTCGAGGGCCCCATTGGTTTTGCCGGCTACGTTCCTTGCCCTCGGGTGCCCTTCTCTTCGCTTCCCCCCATGTGTGTTATCTACCTCTGGTATTTATAGGTTGAGGGATTCTCCAAAACCTTGTGTTGCATGTCGCGCCGTGGACGTGGCCCAGGAAATACCCAACTGGATTCCCTTCCTTTTTTTGCTTCATGTCTTGCCGTGCAAGATACTGGGTTGCCAATTGTACGCAACTACGTATGTAAATATTTTCTTGCCAAATATTGACTCCGTGCCAGCCTTCGTACGTGCTCGAAGGTCGCCCGATGCCAAGTTAACACATGTACCTTTTTTAATTAGCACAAGAAAAGAAAGAAAAATACGTACAAAACATGCATGCACAGGAAACGGTCTTGAACCTGGTTTAGTTGAATGTACACAGTGCATGCGTATTCGGAGACATACGCGCACGGCCGGACAGCGCACGAGTACCTGAATACGTATATATACAAAGTTGGATCACGACAGCCAAGCTAAATGGATGCATGCATGCATGCATTATCATCATTACGTAGGCAGCCCTGTTGTGCACACATGCAGGGGCGGAGCCAGGATTTGGACATGAGGGGGGCGAAACACTATTTGACATAAAAAGATGTTATATCACCGTATGTTAGGTTTCAATGATAGCGTCCATGATAAAGCATAAAATTATGGTTTTTAACTACAAAAGAAATGATAATTCTCAACAAACTGTTGGAACTTGAAGTTGAAGCAATTGGTTTGAAAAAGTATTTACCCATCAGTTGTTGTTGTCTTTTTTTTTGCAGGGGAGTTGTTGTTGTCTTTCACTTAATCTTTAACTACTATATAAAAGATACATAATTACTAAAATTATTTACTATTTTATATGTATCACTGTTAATTAAGTTAAGTACATTAAGATCGTAATTTTAAAAAATTACTATTATTATTGTTCCAAAATAATTGGAGTTTCGGTTTATCCTAAGTCAAACTTCTTCAAATTTGTAGAAAAATATACCAATATTTGAAACACCAAATTAGTTTTATTAGAATCTTTAAAAAATATTCATCCTATGTATATTGTAGATATCATATTTTTATAAATTTGATCAAATTTAATTAACTTACTCAACAAATATAAAACTATAATTATTTTGGAACGGCGGGATGTTCTGCTCACCGCATCTGTCATTATTTGATCCGCATGCGTCTAGGCCTCCCCGTGCGTCAAGAGCGGACTGTAGATCAACGGACGGTGTTGTTGTCGGCGAGTAGCGGCTAGCGGCAACGGAGCACGCCCTAGCCCCAGAACACGCTGATGGCAAGCGGCGGCGACGGCGGCCAACGCCCTAGCAGATGTGCAGCACACACACGCACGTCAGCACATATCAATCGATGGATCTGATGG
This sequence comes from Aegilops longissima, assembly GCA_021605205.1. Classification (NCBI taxonomy): domain Eukaryota; kingdom Viridiplantae; phylum Streptophyta; class Magnoliopsida; order Poales; family Poaceae; genus Aegilops; species Aegilops longissima. The sequence continues at coordinate 234,621,920 of CM038677.1, forward strand.
ATTGGACACTGGCCCGTGGCGAAATAACAGCCAGCCACAACCACCGTACATGTGTTATTGGGTTATAATGGGCTTCTCTACTTCGGTGATGTTTCAGTTAATTATTAACATATGGGCTGGGCTAATTATGCAATTAGTTGCGGCCATTAGGCATATACAGTACAAACTACCTACAGGGCGGAATCGTTGAGGGCACATATGGGCAAAGTTTAAAGATCAACATGCAATAAAGATACACATATGGGCACGTATCTATAAGTGCTCCATTATCAAATTTGACTATGTATAGCATGCATCAAAAAGTCATAAAAATAATTATTTTATGTAATAATGCAAAAAAAATGTCAAATAATATTCTTTCTGATCGATCTATCCAAGAGTTCATACTAAAATAACACTATATGATACACATCAACCAACTCTAATATCACCTAGATACTCCAATGTCATCGCGAGTATCCATGAGTTGATTATACGATATGCATCAAACCATTTCAGATTCATAATACTCAATCCAACACAAAGAATCTCATAGAGTGCCCCAAGATTTCTACCCGAGAAACAAGGACGAAGACGTGCATCAACCCCTATGCATAGATTGCCCCAATGTCACCTCGGGAATCCGTGAGTTGAGTGCCAAAACACATATCAAGTGCATCAATATGATACCCCATTGTCACCACGGGTATTTATAGCAAGACATACATCAAGTGCTCTCAAATCCATAAAAGTATTCAATCCGATAAAACGAAATCTCAAATGGAAAACTCAATTCACAACAAGATAGAGAGGGGGAAACACCATATGATCCAACTATATTAACAAAGCCCGTGACACATCAAAATCGTGACATCTCAAGAATACGAGAGAGAGAGAGAGAGATTAAACACTTAGTCAGTGATACAAACCCTTAGCCCCAAGGGTGGACTACTCCGTCCTCATCATGGTGGCTGCCGGGATGATGAAGATGGCCACCGGTGATGATTTCGCCCTCCGGCAGGGTGCCGGAACAGGGTCTAGATTGGTTTTTCGTGGCTATAGAGGCTTGCGGCGGTAGAACTTCTAATCTGGGGTTATTTCTAATGGTTTCTCTATTTATAGGATTTTTCAGTGTTGGAATCACGCGAAGATGGGCCTCGAGGTGAGCACAACCCACATGGGCGCGTCTGGGCCTCCTGGCACGCCCAGGTGTCTTGCGCTCACCTACTTCACCTTCTGGTCCTCCCACGAAACTTCTAGTGCCTCTTTTGTTCCAAAAAATCTTCAAAAAGTTTCGTTGCATTTGGAGAACTTTTATTTCTGCACAAAAAACACCACCACGGTAGTTCTGCTGAAAATAGCGCCAGTCCGGGATAGTTCCATGCAAATCATACCAAAACCATATAAAATTGTTGTAAACCTGGAATGAATACTTCATAAATAATAGATACGTTGGAGACGTATCAGCCTCCCGGAACCCCTTCCAATGATCCGATAAATACCCAATGCATTCCGAAAACCTCTCGGGAGACCAAATACTATCATCATATATATCAATCTTTACCTCCGGACTATTTCGGAGCTCCTCGTCGTGTTTGTGATCTCATCCGGGAATCCGAGCATCATTCGGTCACCAATTCACATAACTCATATAATATTATATCGTCAACGAACGTTAAGCGCGAGGACCCTACGGGTTCGAGAATGACGTAGACATGACCGAGACGCTTTTCCGGTCAATAACCAATAGCGGGACCTGGATGCCCATATTGGTTCCTACATATTCTACGAAGATCTTTATCGTTCGAACCATTATGACAACATACGTAGTTCCCTTTGTCTATCGATATGTTACTTGCACGAGATTCGATCATCGGTATATCCATACGTAGTTCAATCTCGTTGCCGGCAAGTCTCTTTACTCATTCCGTAATACATCATCTTGCAACTAACTCCTTAGTCAGTTTTCTTGCAAGCTTCTTGTGATGTGTATTACCGAGAGGGCCCAGAGATACCTCTCTGTCATACGGAGTGACAAATCCCAATATCGATTCATGCCAACTCAACAGACACCTTCGAAGATACCTGTAGAGCATCTCTATGATCACCCAGTTACGTTGTGATGTTTTATAGCACACAAGGTATTTCTCCGGTATCCTAGAGTTGCATGATCTCATGGTTGAAGGAATATGTATTTGACATTAAGAAAGTAGTAGCGATAAACTGAACGATCATATGCTATGCTAACGGATGGGTCTTGTCCATCACATCATTCTCGTAATGATGTGATCCCGTTATCAAGTGACAACACATGTCTATGGTTAGCAAACCTTAACCATCTTTTGAACAACGAGCTAGTCTAGAAGAGGCTTACTAGGGACACGGTATTTGTTTATGTATCCACACATGTATTTAAATTTCTGGTCAATACAATTATAGCATGAATAAAAAAACCTTTATCATGATTAAGGAAATATAATAATAACCACTTTATTATTGCCTCTAGGGCGTATTTCCAACGGTCTCCCAGATGCACTAGAGTCAATAATCTAGATTACATAGTAATGAATCCAACACCCAAGGAGTCTTGGTGTTGATCATGTTTTGCCCGCGGAAGAGGTTTAGTTAACGGGTCTGCCACATTCAGATCCGTATGTATTTTGCAAATTTCATGTCTTCATCCTTGACCTTTTCATGAATGGAGTTAAAGCGTCTCTTGATGTGTTTGGTCCTCTTGTGAAACCTGCATTCCTTCCTAAGTTATACATCTCCAACGTATCTATAATTTTTGATTGTTCCATGCTATTATATTATCTGTTTTGAATGTTTTATATGCATTAATATGATATTTTATATTATTTTTGGGACTAACCTATTAACCTAGAGCCCAGTGTCAGTTTCGGTTTTTTCCTTGCTTTTGAGTTTTGGAGAAAAGGAATATCAAACGGAGTCCAAACAGAATAAAACTTTCGCGATGATTTTTCTTGGACCAGAAGACATCCAGAGAACTTGGAGAGGGGGCCAGAAGCTTCCCGAGGAGGCCAGAAGCCTCCTAGGCGAGCCCTACGGGGGCGCGCCCTGAGGGCTTGTGGGCCCCTCGGGAGTCCTCCAACCCTAATTTTTGCACTATAAATGCCCAAATATTCCGAAACCAACAGAAGCGTCCAACTAAATACTTCTCTGCCATCGCAAGCCTCTCTTCTCGTGAGATCCCATCTTGGGGCCTTTTCCGACACCTCGCCGGAGGGGGATTGCATCACGGAGGCAGCTACATCAACCTTGCTGCCCTTTTGATGAAGCATGAGTAGTATCTAGATGGCTTCTTCTCTCTCTTTGATCTTCAATACAATGTTCTCCTCGATGTTCTTGGAGTTCTATCCGATGTAATATTCTTTTGAGGTGTGTTTGTCAAGATCTGATGAATTGTGGATTTATGATCGGATTATCTATGAATATTATTTGAGTCTTCTCGGAACCTTTTTATGCATTATTAAATATCTTTGTATTTCTCTTGTAATTATTGGTTTGGTTTGGCCAACTAGATTGGTTTTTCTTGCAATGGGAGAGGTTCTTGGTTTTGGGTTCAATCTTGCGGTGTCCTCGCCCAGTGACAAAGTAGGGGTAGCGAGGCATGTATTGTATTATTGCCATCAAGGATAAAAATATGGGGTTTTCATCATATTGCTTGAGTTTATCCCTCTACATCAGTGATCTTACTTAAGGCGTTACTCCATTCTTATGAACTTAATACTCTAGATGCATGTTGGATAGCGGTCGATGTGTGCAGTAATAGTAGTAGATGAAGGCAGGAGTCGGTCTACTTGACATAGATGTGATGCCTATATTCATAATCATTGCCTTTGATATCATCATAACTTTGTGCTTTTCTATCAATTGCTCGACAGTAATTTGTTTACCCACCATATGCTTTCTTTCAAGAGAGAAGCCTCTAGTGAAACCTATGGCTCCCGAGTCTATTTTCCATCATATATTTTAAGATCTATAAACCAAAAGAAAACCAAAAAAAATACCTTGCTGCAATTTATTTATATTTTCTTTAGTTTGCTCTTTTATTTATCTTTTATACCTATCTCTATTAGATCTCACTCTTGTTCGTGACGGTGAAGGGATTGACAAGCCCTTTTTCGTGTTATGTGCAAGTGTTTGTTTCTTTGTGCAGGTGCATAGATTGGAGACTTGCTTGTGCCTCCTATTGGATTGATACCTTGGTTCAAACTGAGGGAAATACTTATCTCTACTTTGTTGCATCACCCTTTCCTCTTCAAGAGAAAAATGAACGCAAGCTCAAGAATTAGCAGGAAGAATTTCTAGCACCTTTGTCGGGGATGTTCTACATCAGGCCTACCAAGTACCCACCATAAACTATCATCTCTTGCACTTACATTATTTGCCATTTTCCTATCGTTTTGCTCTCCCCCACTTTTTAGAATGTTTAAAAAAAACACAAAAATATTTGCCTTCTTTCCGTTTGCCTTTATGTTTTACTTGGTTTGTTTGCTTGTTCGCTTGGCATAATTGTGTATTTATTGGAAATCAGGAAGCGAAAAGTTTGTGGATCCTCATCCACTCGCTAATATTTTTAAGAGATCCAATGATGATAAACCAGTTGCTAGTGAGTTGAGTGCACTAGATTACCTTCATGAAGTTTTGCTTGAAATTCGTGAATCTGAAAACTGTGATGAAATTTATAAAGTGATTCACAATAGGTCCTTGAATGAAAATCATGATTGCAATGATGTTATTATAAATTGTATTAATGTCAGTTGTGCAAATAGTATGCAAAACCCCAAGCTTGGGGATGCTAATTTTGCTATGTCCACTACTTATTGCAATGATCATGATTGGGGTGATAATGCTTCTTATGATCTTGAAATTTTATTTAAGCCTCATGATGAATATGTTTGCGATAATGTTGAAAGTGGGTTTGGAAGTGTGTCAACTCTAAGTAATAATGATCCCACTACTTTGGAGATTGATCAATTGATAAAAGTGGGCTTGGAGAAGTAATGACTTTATTTTATGTTAATCCCACTATTTTGGAAGAGTGTCAACTTTGCATGCATGTGGATCATGAAGAGAAAATTCTATGTGATAGCTATATTGTTGAATTTGATTATGATCCTATATGTAATTATTATGAGAGAGTAAAATATGGTTGTAGAAATTTTTGTGTTACTAAATTACCTCTCGTTAGGTTGAGATTTCTATTGTTTATTTCTTCTTCCTTGCATATGCTAGTTTTTGCTTGCCTTGATAATTTGTTTTCTTACGAAATGCCTATGCATAGGAAGTATGTTAGAATTAAACTTGTTTTTTCACATGCTACATGATTCTCTCTTCGTATTTTAATTTCTATCTTTCATGTGAGCATCATTAAAATTATCAATGCCTAGCTAAAAGGCTTTAAAGAAAAGCGCTTGTTGGGAGACAACCCAATATTTTTATTTTCTATTTTTTATGTGAATACACATTATTACCTCTGTAGTAATTGTGTTTTGGTGTGTTAATTAGTTTTTGAGCCAAGTAAGACCTTTGGGATGGTCTATATGGTGATAGTTGATTTGATCTTGTTGAAAAACAGAAACTTTTGCGCCCAGTAACATAATCGACCTGAGCTGCTGGAACGTGATAAATTCTTGAAATTTTTTCACAAAATTGATATATAAATTTCCTAGATTTTCCTAATTTTCAGATTTTTTGGAGTTACATAAGTATACTAAGTTTACAGATTACTAAAGACTGTTCTATTTTTGACAGATTCTGTTTTCTGTGTATTGTTTGCTTATTTTGATGAATCTATGGGTAGCATCGGGGGGTATGAACCATGGAGGAGTTGGAATATAGTAGATATTAAACCAATATAAATTTAGAATGAGTCCACAACAGTACCTAAGGTGGTGATTTATTTTATTATACTAACGGATCTCATGAGTCTTCTGTTGAGTTTTGTGTTGTGAAGTTTTCAAGTTTTGGGTAAAAGATTTTATGGACTATGGAATAAGGAGTTGAAAGAGACAAAGCTTGGGGATTCCCAAGTCACCCCAATGTGATATTCAAGGACAACCAAGCATCTAAGCTTGGGGATGCCCTGGATGACATCGTCTCTTTCATCTTTGTTCCATTCGTAAATTTACTTGAGGCTATATTTTTATTCACCACATGATATGTGTTTTGCTTGGAGCGTCTTGTATGATATGAGTCTTTGATTTTTAGTTTACCAAAATCATCCTTGCTGTACACATATTTTGAGAGGGACACACATGAATCGTGAATTTATTAGAATACTCTATGTGCTTCACTTATATCTTTTGAGCTAGGCAGATTACTCTAGTGCTTCACTTATATCTTGTTAGAGCATGGCAGTGGCTTTATTTTATAGAAATTGTTCAACTCTCATGCTTTACTTATATTATTTTGAGAGTCTCTAAACAACATGGTAATTTGCTTAGGTTACGAATTTAGTCCTAATATGATGGGCATCCAAGAGGGATATAATAAAAACTTTCATATAAAGAGCATTGAATACTATGAGAAGTTTGATTCCTTGCATTTGTTTTGAGATATAAAGATAGTGATATTAGAGTAATGCTAGTGAGTAATTTTGGATTGGTGCAAATACTTGTGTTAAAGTTTGTGATTCCCATAGCATGCACGTATGGTGGACCATTATATGATGAAGTCGGAGCATGATTTATTCTTTGATTGTCTTCCTTATGAGTGGCGGTCGGGGATGAGCGATGGTCTTTTCCTACCAATCTATCCCCCTAGGAGCATGCGTGTAGTACTTTGTTTCAATAGCTAATAAATTTTTGCAATAAGATTGTGAGTTCTTTTTGACTAATGTTGAGTCCATGGATTATATGCACTCTCACCCTTCCACCTTTGTTAGCTTCTCTAGTACCGCGCAAATCTCGCCGGTGCATTAAACCCACCATATACCTTCCTCAAAACAGCCACCATACCTACCTATTATGGCATTTCCATAGCCATTCCGAGATATATTGCCATTCAACTTCCACCATTCCATTTTATTATGACACATACCATCACTGTCATGTTGCTTTGCATGATCATGTAGTTGGCACAGTATTTTTGGCAAGGCCACCGTTCATATTTTTTATACATGTCACTCGTGATCATTGCACATCCCAGTACACCGTCGAAGGAATTCATATAAAGTCATATTTTATTCTAGTATCGAGTTGTAATTCTTGAGTTGTAAGTAAATAAAAGTGTGATGATCATCATTATTAGAGCATTGTCCCATGTGAGGAAAGGATGATGGAAGCTATGATTCCCTCACAAGTTGGAACGAGTCTCCAGACTTTATAAAATATAAAAGAGGCCAAAGAAGCGGAAACAAAAAAATGAAAAAAATTAAGAGAAAAGAGAGAAGGTACAATGTTACTATCCTTTTTCCACACGTGTGCTTCAAAGTAGCACCATGTTCTTCATGATAGAGAGTCGCCTATTTTGTCACTTTCATATACTAGTGGGAATTTTTCATTATAGAACTTGGCTTGTATATTCCAATGATGGGATTCCTCAAATTGCCCTAGATCTTCATGAGCAAGCAAATTGGATGCACACCCACTTAGTTTCTTTTGAGCTTCATACACTTATAGTGCATCCGTTGCATGGCAATCCCTATTCACTTACGTTGTTATCTATCGATGGAAATCTCCATAGCCCGCTAATACGCCTAGTTGATGTGAGACTTTATCCTTCTTTTTGTCTTCTCCACAACCACCATATTCTATTCCACCTATAGTGCTATATCCATGGCTCACGCTCATGTATTGTGTGAAAATTGAAGAAGTTTGAGAACACCAAAAGTATGAAACAATTGCTTGGCTTGTCATCGGGGCTGTGAATGATAAAATACTTTGTGTGATGAAGATGGAGTATAACCAGACTATATGATTTTGTAGGAATAACTTTCATTTGCCATGTTATTTTGAGAAGACACAATTGCTTTACTAATATGCTTGAAGTATTATTGTTTTTATGTCAATATTAAGCTTTTGTTTTGACTCTTATGGATCTGAACATTCATGCCACAATAAAGAAGATTACATGGATAAATATGTTAGGTAGCATTCCACATCAAAAATTCTGTTTTTATCATTTACCTACTCGAGGACGAGTAGGAATTAAGCTTGGGGATGCCTGATACGTCTCCAACGTATCTATAATTTTTTATTCTTCCATGCTATTATATTATCTGTTTTTGGATGTTTTATATGCATCAATATGCTATTTTATATTATTTTTGGGACTAACCTATTAGCCTAGACCCTAGTGCCAGTTTTTATTTTTTTCCTTGTTTTTGAGTTTTACAAAAAAGGAATATCAAACGGATTCTAAACGGAATAAAACTTTCGCGATGATTTTTCTTGGACCAGAAGACATCCAGAGAACTTGGAGAGGGGGGCACCCTGAGGGCTCGTGGACCCCTCGGGAGTCCTCCAACCCTAATATTTGCACTATAAATTCCCAAGTATTCCCAAACCAACAGAAGCGCCCACCAAAATACTTTTCCGCCGCCGCAAGCCTCTGTTCCCGTGAGATCACATCTTGGGGCCTTTTCCGGCACCCTGCCGGAGGGGGATTCGATCATGGAGGGCATCTACATCAACCTTGCCGCCCTTCTGATGAAGCGTGAGTAGTTCACCATAGACCTATGGGTCCATATCTAGTAGCTTGATGGCTTCTTCTCTCTTTGATCTTCAATACAATGTTCTCCTCGATGTTCTTGGAGTTCTATCCGATGTAATATTCTTTTACGGTGTGTTCGTCGAGATCGAATGAATTGTCGATTTATGATCTGATTATCTATGAATATTATTTGAGTCTTCTCTAAACTCTTTTATGCATGATTAAATATTTTGTATTTCTCTTGGAATTATTGGTTATGTTTGGCCAACTAGATTGGTTTTTCCTGCAATGGGAGAGGTGCTTAGTTTTGGGTTCATTCTTGCGGTGTCCTCACCCAATGACAAAGTAGGGGTAGCGAGGCACGTATTGTATTGTTGCCATCAACGATAAAAAGATGGGGTTTTCATCATATTGCTTGAGTTTATCCCTCTACATCATGTCATCTTACTTAAGGCGTTACTCCGTTCTTATGAACTTAATACTCTAGATGCATGTTGGATAGCGATCGATGTGTGGAGTAATAGTAGTAGATGCAGGCAGGAGTCGGTCTACTTGACATAGACTTGATGCCTATATTCATAATCATTGCCTTGGATATCATCATAGCTTTGCGCTTTTCAATCAATTGCTCGACAGTAATTTGTTTACCCACCATATGTTTTCTTTCAAGAGAGAAGCCTCTAGCGAAACCTATGGCCCCCTGGTCTATTTTCCATCATATATTTTCAGATCTATAAACCAAAAAACAAAATACCTTGCTGCAATTTATGTATATTTACTTTAGTTTGCCCTTTTATTTATCTTTTATACCTATCTCTATTAGATCTCACTCTTGTTCGTGACCGTGAAGGGACTGACAACCGCCTTTTCACGTTGTGTGCAAGTGTTTGTTAGTTTGTGCAGGTGCATTGATTGGGGACTTGCTTGCGCCTCGTACTGGACTGATACCTTGGTTTTTAACCGAGGTAAATATGTATCTCTACTTTGCTGCATCACCCTTTCCTCTTCAAGGGAAAAATCAACTCAAGCTCAAGAAGTAGCAGTAAGGCAATTGCTCTAGTGTTGTCACAAAAGATTGTCATTGGACCCGATGCACTAGGTATTACACCCAGATCGGATATGAACTCCTTCATCCAGACTCCTTCATGTGCTGCTTCTGAAGAAGTTATGTACTCCGCTTCACACGTAGATCCCGCCACGACGCTCTGCTTGGTACTGCACCAACTGACAGCTCCACCATTCAATATAAATACGTATCCGATTTATGACTTAGAGTCATCCGGATATATGTCGAAGCTAGCATCGACGTAAACCTTTATGACGAGCTCTTCGTCACCTCCATAAACAAGAAACACATTCTTCTGTCATGGTCAGAATTTGAGTCTGACTCAATTTCACACCTTGCAACACATGCAAGAACCCTTTCTTTGACTGGTCCATTTTGAACTTCTTCAAAACTTTGTCATTGTATGTGCTTTGTGAAAGTCCTATTAAGCGTCCATTTTGATGCCCAATATATAAGCAACTTCATAGAGGTCTTTAATTGAAAAATTCTCATTCAAGTATCCTTTTATTCTATCCAGAAACTCAATATCATTTCCAATTAGTAATATGTCATCCACATAAAAAAGCAGAAATGATATAGAGTTCCCACTCACTTTCTTGTAAATACAGGCTTCTCCGTAAGTCTGTATAAAACCATATGTGAGGGAGTCCTGGATTGGGGGGTCCTCGGGTGTCCGGGCTATTCGATATGGGCTGGACTAACGGGCCATGAAGATACAAAGCGGAACACCTTACCCATGTCCAGGTAGGACTCCCCTATGCGTGGATGGCAAGATTGGTGTCCGGATATGTAATTTCGTTTCTCTACAAACCGACTCTGTACAACCCTAGGCCCCTCCGATGTGTATATAAACCAGAGGGTCTAGTCCGTAGAGGCTATCAGAATTCACATAGGCTAGACATCTAGGGTTTAGCCATTACGATCTCGAGGTAGATCAACTCTTGTAACCCCTATACTCATCAAATACAATCAAGCAGGACATAGGGTTTTACCTCCGTTAAGAGGGCCCGAACCTGCGTAAACATTGTGTCCCACTTGTCCTTTGTTACCATCGATCCTTAGACGCACAGTTCGGTACTCCCTACCCGAGATCGGCCGATTTTACACCGACATAGGTGCTTTCATTTGAGAGTTCCACTGTGTCATCGACAGAAGGTTCGATAGCTCATTTGATCATCGACAACGATGTTGTTTCCGAGGAAACCTTCCTCCCTGGTCAACTTTTCGTGTTTGGCGGCTTCGCTCTACGTGCCAATTCAACTGGTCGCCTTGAGAAGATCGACAGCTATGCTCCTGGTCACCAGATCAGGTTCAAAAGCCTAAACTATATCGCTTACCGGTGTCCTGGGAACGGGGGTACCCAGACTTTCCTGCCTGCGGCCCATGGCGTGGTGATACGTCCATTTTGCATCATGCTTTTATATCAATATTTATTGCATTATGGGCTGTTATTACACATTATGTCACAATAGTTATGCCTATTCTCTCTTATTTTACAAGGTTTACATAAGGAGGAGAATGCGGCAATGGAATTCGGCTGGAAAAGGAGCAAATATTAGAGACCTATTCTGCACAACTCCAAAAGTCCTGAAACTCCACGAAATTCATTTTTGTAAATAATAAAAAATATTGAGCGCAAGAAGTTCACCAGAGGGGGACCCACCTGGCCACGAGGGTGGGGGGCGCGCCCCTGCCTCGTGGGCCCCCTGTTGGCTCTCCGATGGCCATCTTCTGCTATATGAGGTCTTTCAATGAGGAAAAAAATCAAAAGCAACCTTATGGACGAAACTCCGCCGCCACGAGGCGGAACCAATCTAGGGCTCCGGCAGAGCTGTTTTGCTGGGGTCAGTTCCCTCCGGGAGGAGGAAATCATCGCCATCATCATCACCAATGCTCCTCTCATCGGGAGAGGGCAATCTCCATCAACATCTTCATCAGCACCATCTCATCTCAAAACCCTAGTTCATCTCTTGTATCCAATTCTTGTCTCCAAGTCCGGGATTGGTACTAGTAGGTTGCTAGTAGTGTTGATTACTCCTTGTAGTTGATGCTAGTTGGTTTATTTGGTGGAAGATCATATGTTCAGATCCTTTATGCATATTAATACACCTCTGATTATGAACATGAATATGCTTTTTGAGTAGTTACGTTTGTTCCTGAGGACATGGGAGAAGTCTTGCTATTAGTAGTCATGTGAATTTGGTATTCGTTCGATATTTTGATGAGATGTATGTTGTCTAGCCTCTAGTGGTGTTATGTGAACGTCGACTACATAACACTTCACCATTATTTGGGCCTAGAGGAAGGCATTGGGAAGTAATAAGTAGATGATGGGTTGCTAGAGTGACGGAAGCTTAAGCCCTAGTTTATGTGTTGCTTCGTAAGGGGCTGATTTGGATCCATATGTTTCATGCTATGGTTAGGTTTACCTTAATACTTTTGTTGTAGTTGCGGATGCTTGCAATAGGGGTTAATCATAAGTGGGATGCTTGTTCAAGTAAGAACAGCACCCAAGAACCGGTCCACACACATATCAAATTATCAAAGTACCGAACGCGAATCATATGAGCGTGATGAAAACTAGCTTGACGATATTCCCATGTGTCCTCGGGAGCGCTTTTCCTTATATAAGAGTTTGTCCAGGCTTATCCTTTGCTACAAAAAGGATTGGGCCACCTTGCTGCACTTTATTTACTTTTGTTACTTGTTCCTCGTTACAAATTATCTTATCACAAAACTATATGTTACCATTTATTTCAGTACTTGCAGAGAATACCTTGCTGAAAACCGCTTATCATTTCCTTCTGCTCCTTGTTGGGTTCGACACTTTTACTTATCGAAAGGACTACGATAGACCCCCTATACTTGTGGGTCATCACGTGGCTCCATCGACGGCCCGGTACGACCCAAGCTTCGGCAACAACAACCGAACACCCTCGCGAGGGGCCAAGCCTCGCGAGGCAGACGACACCAAGACCTCCCTGGGGGCGGCCTCACTAGGCTGACTCCCGAGGAGCGGAGATATCAATGCAAGGTGCACCTCGTGAGGTTCATATGACGTGAGCCATGGCGACCAAGGCTAGGCTGGCGCCAGCGGGCGCAGTGTACCAGTTTCCTCTTTGGTGCTAAGGAGGCAAGCGCATGCGCGGGGTCTCGAGGAATCAAGCAAAGGTTTCCATATCGGTGCAACGAGACCAAGACCGCCAGGATGGCGGGACGGAGGTCATCGCGGAGCCCACTGCAGCGTCACCACCAAAGGCTTTTGCAGGCGAAGACCACTTTTATCAGGATAGCTTGTACTAGTTGTCTCCCTTCGAAATTGGCCGTTGTGGGATCCCTTCCCGCCTACATTTGGGAAGAGGACCAAGGCCACTATAAATAGGACTGAGCCGCCACCACAGAGGGGGGATCATTCAGATCATCCTCTCATCCACCAGCTCATCGAGCCCAAGAACACCTCACCTCCTGAGGCTGTTTGTCCACTGTACTAGTTCATCCTCAGCCCCTCGAGGTAATCCACCACAAAGCTGGAGTAGGGTATTACACCGCAAGGTGGCCCGAACCAGGATAAACGGCTGTGTCTCTTGTTCGTTGGGTTCGACTAGCTACGACGTGGATTCGGGGAGCAGCAGCCTGGGGAGGACGAGTTCTTTGCACGCACCCCCGAGTTCGAACATCTCAAGGGTCTGCGGAAGCCTGAATCCGACATTTTGCGCACCATGTAGGGGTGCATCGGAGCCTCTCTTTCGCCAGTCGACTGGCCGCCGCTCACATCGCCCAGACGGCACCCGTCGGCGGGCCTCCTCGTCGTTCTCCATCACCTGCCGCCAACGCCGACACCAGCCTAGCGGGGGACGAGCAGCGAGCTTCATCACTGCACCCCTCCGTGTGGCGTGATGGATGCACCGCCACCCCGTCGCTGACTCCGGCTGGCTCGTCGTCTCACGCTCGTCGCGGGCCGGCGGACACGCAGGCTGGTTGCTCATGGCGCGCAATCTCTTCCGCTACCGCCCCATCGACGACTTATACGAGGACTGGCTGGACCGCATCACCGAGCTTGTCAGTGTCACTGGGGGCTCGCCTGCACCATCCCTCTCGCTACCTCGCTCGCCGCGTGCCATGGGTGACATAGCCCATGGAGCGCCTCCGCCGCCTCCCCATCAAGATGTCTCCCTCGGACCAAGGCGCGTGGCCCTCAAGTGGATGACCTTAGGTTTATCAATCCATGGGAGGCGTAGGATGAAGATGGTCTCTCTCAAACAACCTTGCAACCAAATAACAAAGAGTCTCTTGTGTCCCCAACACACCCAATACAGTGGTAAATTGTATAGGTGCACTAGTTCGGCGAAGAGATGGTGATACAAGTGCAATATGGATGGTAGATATAGGTTTTTGTAATATGAAAACATAAAAATAGCAAGGTAACTAATGATAAAAGTGAGCGTAAACGGTATTCAATGCTAGGAAACAAGGCCTAGGGTTCATACTTTCACTAGTGCAAGTTCTCTCAACAATAATAACATAATTGGATCATATAACTATCCCTCAACATGCAACAAAGAGTCACTCCAAAGTTACTAATAGCGGAGAACAAACGAAGAGATTATTGTAGGGTACGAAACCACCTCAAAGTTATCCTTTCTGATCAATCTATTCAAGAGTCCGTAGTAAAATAACACGAAGCTATTCTTTCCGTTCGATCTATCCTAGAGTTCGTACTAGAATAACACCTTAAGACACAAATCAACCAAAACCCTAATGCCACCTAGATACTCCAATGTCACCTCAAGTATCCGTGGGTATGATTATACGATATGCATCACACAATCTCAGATTAATCTATTCAAACCAACACAAAGTACTTCAAGGAGTGCCCCAAAGTTTCTACCGGAGAGTCAAGACGAAAACGTGTGCTAACCCATATGCATAAGTTCACAAGGTCACTTAACCCGCAGTTGATCACCAAAACATACATCAAGTAGATCATGTGAATACCCCATTGTCACCACAGATAAGCACATGCAAGATAGACATCAAGTGTTCTCAAATCCTTAAATACTCAATCCATAAGATAACTTCAAAGAGAAAACTCAATCCATTACAAGATAGTAGAGGGGGAGAAACATCATAAGATCCAACTATAATAGCAAATCTTGCGATACATCAAGATCATGCCAAATCAAGAACACGAGAGAGAGAGATCAAACACATAACTACTGGTACATACCCTCAGCCCCGAGGGTGAACTACTCGCTCCTCGTCATGGAGAGCGCCGGGATGATGAAGATGGCCACCCGTGATAGATCCCCCCTCCGGCAGGGTGCCGGAACAGGGTCCCGATTGGTTTTTGGTGGCTAAAGAGGTTTGCGTCGGCGGAACTCCCGATCTAGGAGGTTTCTGTATTTATAGGAATTTTTGGCGTCGGTCTCACGCCAGGGGGGGTCTCTGAGTCGTCCACGAGATAGGGGCCGACGCCCAGGGGGGTAGGGCACGCCCCCCACCCTCATGGACGGCCCAGGACTCTTCTGGCCCAACTCTTTTACTCCGGGGGCTTCTTTTGGTCCATAAAAAATCCACAAAAATTGGCAGGTCGATTGGACTCCGTTTGGTATTCCTTTTCTGTAAAACTCAAAAACAAGGAAAATCAGAAACTGGCACTGGGCTCTAGGTTAATAGGTTAGTCCCAAAAATCATATAAAATAGCATATAAATGCATATAAAACATCCTAGATGGATAATATAATAGCATGGAACAATCAAAAATTATAGATACGTTGGAGACGTATCAGAAGACTTGGAGGATGCTTTTCGAGACAACTTCCAAGGTACTTATGTCCGGCCATCGGACGCTGATGACCTTAGTCACATAGTCCAGCAACCCAGAGAGTCAGCCCACAAACTCTGGACTCGGTTCTTAATTAAAAATAACCAAATCGTCGACTGTCCGGACGCCGAAGCCTTAGCGGCCTTTAAACATAGTGTCTGTGATGAATGGCTCGCCCGACACCTCAGTCAGGAAAAGCCGAAGACTATGGCAGCTCTTACTGCACTTATGACCCACTTCTGCATGGGCGAAGATAGCTGGTTGGCTCGTAGAAGCAACAGTACCAGCGACCCTGGGACCTCTGAAGCTAGGGATGGCAACGGAAGGTTGCGACGTAACAAAAACAAGCGTCGGAACAACCATGAAGAAACTGAAGATACGGCGGTCAGCGCCGGATTTAGTGGCTCCAAACCCGGTCAGCGAAGAAGCCGTTCAAAGGAAATAGAGACGGTCCATCTAATTCGTATAAGATACTAGACAGGCCTTGCCAGATTCATGGCACCCCTGACAAGCCTGCCAACCACTCCAACAGAAACTGGTGGGTTTTTAAATAGGCCGGTAAGTTAAATACCGAATAAAAGGGGAAACGACTTCAAAGCGAGGACGAGATGAGCCCCGTCCACCGAACACAGGGGGACAGAAGAAATTTCCCCCCGAGGTGAAAACAGTGAACATGATATATGTCACACATATCCCCAAGAGGGAGCGCAAGCGCGCACTAAGGGACGTCTACGCCGTAGATCCTGTCGCCCCAAAATTCAACCCATGGTCGGCTTGTCCGATCACCTTCGGTCGCAGGGACCACCCAACTAGTATCCTTCATGGAGGTTCGGCAGCCCTAGTACTCGACCCAATCATTGATGGATACTATCTCACTCGAGTCCTTATGGACGGCGGGAGCAGCCTTAACCTGATTTATCAAGACACTATCCATAAGATGGGTATCGACCCGTCAAGAATCAAGCCCAGTACCACTACCTTTAAAGGAGTGAATCCCGGCATAGAGGCCCGCTGCACGGGATCCTTAACATTGGAAGTAGTCTTCTTTTCGCCGGATAACTTCCGAAGTGAAGAGTTGATCTTGGACATTGTCCCTTTTCGCAGTGGTTATCACGCGTTGCTCGCACGGACTTCTTTCGCCTGTTTCAATGCAGTCCGGCACTATGCTTACTTAAAGCTCAAAATGCCTAGACCGCGCGGCGTTATCACAGTCAATGGAAATATGGAGCGCTCCCTTTGTACGGAGTTGCACACGACGTCCCTTGCAGCCGAACTACAGAGCGGCCTCATCAAGTCGAAAAATCCATTGGTCATTAAGACCCCTTGATGACCCACAAGTATAGGGGATCTATCGTAGTCCTTTCGATAAGTAAGAGTATCGAACCCGACGAGGAGCAGAAGGAAATGATAAGCGGGTTTCAGCAAGGTATTCTCTGCAAGTACTGAAATAAATGGTAATAGATAGTTTTGTGGTAGGATAATTTATAACGAGCAACAAGTAACAAAAGTAAATAAAGTGCAGCAAGGTGGCCTAATCCTTTTTGTAGCAAAGGACAAGCTTGGACAAACTCTTATATAAGGAAAAGCGCTCCCGAGGACACATGGGAATATCGTCAAGCTAGTTTTCATCATGTTCATATGATTCGCGTTCGGTACTTTGATAATTTGATATGTGGGTGGACTGGTGCTTGGGTGCTATTCTTACTTGAACAAGCATCCCACTTATGATTAACCTCTATTGCAAGCATCCGCAACTACAACAAAAGTATTAAGTTAAACCTAACCATAGCATGAAACATATGGATCCAAATCATCCCCTTACGAAGCAACGCATAAACTAGGGTTTAAGCTTCTGTCACTCTAACATCATCTACTTATTACTTCCCAATGCCTTCCTCTTGGCCCAAATAATGGTGAAGTGTTATGTAGTCGACGTTCACATAACACCACTATAGGCTAGACAACATACATCTCATCAAAATATCGAACGAATACCAAATTCACATGACTACTAATAGCAAGACTTCTCCCATGTCCTCAGGAACAAATATAACTACTCACAAAGCATATTCATGTTCATAATCAGAGGGGTATTAATATGCATAAAGGATCTGAACATATGATCTTCCACCAAATAAACCAACTAGCATCAACTACAAGGAGTAATCAACACTACTAGCAACCTACTAGTACCAATCCCGGACTTGGAGACAAGAATTGGATTCAAGAGATGAACTAGGGTTTTGAGAGGAGACGATGCTGGTGAAGATTTGATGGAGATTGCCCTCTCCCGATGAGAGGAGCGTTGGTGATGACGATGGCGATGATTTTCCCCTCCCGGAGGGAAGTGTCCCAGGCAGAACAGCTCTACCGGAGCCCTAGATTGGTTCCGCCAAGGTTCCGCCTCGTGGCGGCGGAGTTTCGTCCCGAAAGGTTGCTTATGATTTTTCCTCGACGAAAGACCTCATATAGCAGAAGATGGTCATCGGAGAGCCAACAGGGCCCATGAGGCAGGGGGCGCGCTTTGGGGGGGTAGGGCGCGCCCCCACCCTCGTGGCCAGGTGGGTCCCCCTCTGGTGAACTTCTTCCACTCAATATTTTTTATTATTTCCAAAAATGACTTTCGTGGAGTTTCAAGACTTTTGGAGTTGTGCAGAATAGGTCTCTAATATTTGCTCCTTTTCCAGCCCAGAATTCCAGCTGTAGGCATTCTCCCTCCTTATGTAAACCTTGTAAAATAAGAGAGAATAGGCATAAGTATTGTGACATAACGTGTAATAACAACCCATAATGCAATAAATATCGATATAAAAGCATGATGCAAAATGGACGTATCAACTTCCCCAAGCTTAGACCTCGCTTGTCCTCAAGCGGAAGCCGATAACGATAAATATGTCCCCATGTTTAGAGGTAGAGGTGTCGATAAAAATAAAATACGGACATGAAGGAATCATGATTATTCTCATAACTGCAACATATATATAGATATTGTCATATGATTTCCTATGTTCAAGTAATAATCTATTCACAATGTAAAGTACGAATCATAAACTTTATTGAGAACCAACAAACTATAATCCCAGTCACTGAAGCAATTGCAATTTATCATAACATCAGAAAGAGTCTATGTCAGAGCTTTATAGCAAGTCCACATACTCAACTATCATTTAGTCTTTCATAATTGCTAACACTCACGCGATACTTGTGGTTACAGAGTTTTAATCGGACACAGAGAAAGATAGGGGCTTATAGTTTCGCCTCCCAACCTTTTACCTCAAGGGTAATGTCAACAATAATAAATCATGCTCCCCTACACCCAATTAGATATATCTATCAGGATCTTTCCAACAAACTGTGCTTGCCAAAGGATAAAATGTAAAAAGGAAAGGTGAAGATCACGATGACTCTTGCATAAGGTAGAAGATAATAATAAAAGATAGGCCCTTCGCAGAGGGAAGCAGAGGTTCCATGCGCTTTTATGGTTGGATGCACAAAATTTTATTGCGAAAGAACGTCACTTTATATTGCCCCTTGTGATATGAACCTTTATTATGCAGTCCGTCGCTTTTATTTCTTCCACATCACAAGATCGTATAAAGCTTATTTTCTCCCACACTAATAAGTCATACATATTTAGAGAGCAATTTTTATTGCTTTGCACTGATGACAACTTACTTGAAGTATCTTACTCAATCCATAGGTAGGTATAGTGGACTCTCATGGCAAAACTGGTTTAAGGGTTTTTGGAAGCACAATTAGTATCTCTACTTGGTTCTAAGAATTTGGCTAGCATGAGGGGGAAAGGCAAGCTCAACATGTTGGATGATCCATGACAACATACTTTATCTCATATATAAGAAAACATAACCCCTTACGTTGTGTTCCTTGTCCAACGTCAACTCTTTAACATGTCATATTTTAATGAGTGCTCCGAATCATAAAAGATGTCAAGATAGTATATTTATATGTGAAACCTCTCTTTCCTTATTACTTCCTATTAATTGCAACGATGACCAAAGCTATGTTTGCCAACTCCCAACAACTTTCAATCATCATACTCTTTCTATGTGAAGTCATTACTCTCAATAAGATCAATATGAACTCTTTGTTTCTTTTTATTCCTTTTTTTATTCAATCAAGATCATGGCAAAATAATCAAGCCCTTGACTCAACACTAATCTTTATTATATAGCTCACGGACTCGATTACATAGAGAGACCATAAAGCAAAACTCAAAACTAGATCATGCCATAAACTTTATTCTACTAGATCAAGATACTACTAATAGGATCGAACTAAGAAAACGGTAAAGATAGGAGATGTGATGGTGATATGATACCGGGGCACCTCCACCAAGCTTGGCAGTTGCCAAGGGGAGTGCCCATACCCATGTGATTATGTCTCCTTCTTTGTTGGTGAAGAAGGTGGAGGTGTTGTCGATTTAGTTGATGGCATAGGCTTCTCCCTTAATTTGCGCTTGAGGACAGAATTTTGGTCCCTCAAATCATCAATCTCCCGCTCCAGGGTTAATATCTTTTTGCATAGGTCCTTCTTATTTTCCTGCAAGAGACGAAAAGGGATAAACTCGATCTTTGGTTTCTTTGCCCTATCAGGGAGACTTGACTTTTTGAACTCCACATGCATGTCCCCAGGTTGAGGTAATGGGGCTTCATCTTCATCTGAGCTCGTCTCCTCCTTCCCCTTGGGTTCATAGTCCTCTTCTTCCTCCGTAGTCCAACCATCGTGCTCCACATCTCCATAGACCTTAGGATTTGCAAGGTAATCATCCACATAACTTTCTCCTTCCGAATCCTGGGATGACATGTTGATCTAGTCTGTAGCAGGACAGATCGAAACAAAAACAGAGGATAATTGCGTGATACAGGAGTAAAAACCTTCGGGAGAATATATAATGAATTTTTACCGACCAAAATACGTATCGTGTAAGAAAACGGAGTCCGGAAGGCACACGAGGTGCCCACGAGGTAGGGGGCGCGCTCAGGGGGTAGTGTAACGCCCCGGATTCGACGCGCCAGGTGTCCGCTAGTTATTCGTCGTTGTTGCCTTGTCATTTGCTTGCGTGTTGCACTTTTCCATGCCATCGTTTGCATTTCATATCATGTCATCATGTGCATCGCATTTGCATACATGTTCGTCTCATGCATCCGAGCATTTTCCCCGTTGTCCGTTTTGCAATCCGGCACTCCTATGTCTCCCGGCGCCCCCTTTTGCCTCTTTTCATGTGCGGGTGTTAAACGGTCTCGGAATGGCCCGAGGTTTGCCAAGCGGCCTTGGTATAGCACAGGTAGACCGCCTGTCAAGTTTCGTGCCATTTGGAGGTCGTTTGATACTCAAACGGTTAACCGGGTAACCGCAAAAGCCCCTTTTGTCTTGCAGCCCAACACCCCTTCCAAAGTGGCCCAAAACCCAGCAAACTCCCCTCCATGCTCTCGGTCGTTCGATCACGATCGCGTGGCCGAAAACCACTCCTAATTTGGACTCTCCTAGCTCCCTCTACCTATAAATATGTGCATCTCCCCCGAAATCCCGGTCTAACCCTAGTCCTCTTCCTCCCGCCGCCACCGGACATGTCCGCCCACCGCCGGACAAAGTCCGCCGCCGCGCCCTGCCCAACCGGAGGCCGCCACGTGGCATCCGGCCACCACAGCGCCGCCAGGCCGTCGGGCCCGAGGCCGACCCACCTGGTTCGATCTGGGCGCGCCCCACCATGACCGCCTGCCTCCTCCGCCGCGGGTAACCTTGCCGCCGGCGCCACATCACCGCCCGTGCCGGCGCGGCCGCCGCCCGTGCCGTCCGGCGCTCGCCGCCGATCGCCGCTGCCCGCACCTCCTCCTCGCGCCCGCGCCGAGCCCTGCTCGGCCGCGCCCTCCGCCTGCCCGCCGCCTCCTCTCGCCGCCCGCCGCCCGTTCGCTGGCGCCGCCTCGCCGTCCGCGCCCGCGCCCGGATCCGCCGATCCCGGCCGGAGGAGCTCGCCGGCCGGCCGGATCCGCCTCCTCCCGAGCTCCCTCGACCTCCCGCGGCCATCTACGGCGAGATCCGCCGCCGCCTCGTGATGCGTGCCCGGTCAACCCTAGATCCGGTGTGGTTATTTTCTAAGTCCCAGATTTCTGACATTTTCATGCCATGTTCATGCCATCATATCTCTGCATCCGTAGCTCCGTTTCGTGCATGTAATATGTCAAATTGTTTGTGTCAACGAGTACATCATTCCATCTCATTGCATCATTTACATTTGAGATCATCTTGATGCCCGAAATGCTGTTAGAAGAGGGCTATCTGATGTTAGTTTCAGATTCTTATCATAACTTGCACTTTTGTCATTTTTTCCATGATTGATGTGTGCACCCTATGTACTTGAGTCCTACATGTGTTTTGTAATATGCCATGCCATCTTTACAGGGGTGTATGCCATGTATTTTTGTGATCTCTGTGGTGACTAGCACAAGCATGCAAACTAGGCTTCATGATGTTGCTGATTTCAGCCCCTGTTCTGCTGATATTTTTATGCCATGTTAACTTGATGCTACCGAGAGATCCATGCTTATTTTGAGATACTTCAGTGAGGATGTTTTGAACATATGGTTATTCTCTATCCATCCATGCCCTTGTTTGCAATTATGGAGTGCCATAGCTTGACTCAATCGAGCTCTACTTTTGCTATAAAATGTTCCTGGCAGATTGTTTACATGTTATTCAATTTTGCCTAGGTTGTTGTAGTTGATCCGTGTATGCTATGATGTTGTTCTTGCCATGTATAGTTTCTATGCCATGTCTTCTTACTGTGAGTTGCCTTGCCATGCCATGTATTGCTCTGTGGTGAGTGGTTCAAGCTCACCAACATATCTACTTATCGTTGTTCCTGCCATGTTTAAATCTGTCATATAACTTGCCATGTTTACATGGGTGCCATTCATATTTTCTGTGCCCTTTTGGCTCATGGTCAGTAAAGGACTTTTGTTCTATGCATTTAGTAGATTCATGTCATGCCTTTATTTGCCATGATAAGTTCCTGTAGCATGTTGTTTGATAGCTCTAAACATTGCAACATGATGTTATTTCTGCAAAGTCTGAAACTGTTATTATTTGCAATCTTGGCATGTGTGGTTGAGCATGTTCTAGTGATTTCTGGAGATAGCTCAGTGTTCATGTTTTGTCATGATTTACCTGTACATAATTCCCATGCCATGCTTATTTTGAGGTGTTTGAGTGTGCTCTATATGAAACTTGCTTGATTTTGCATGTAGCTTCATATTATCATGTTGCATCCTTGTTTTGAGGTGTTTGCTTGATGTTTGGGTGCATTTCGCATCAATGTCATGCTTATCTTGTTTTGCTCATATCTTCTAGGCCGTAGCTCCGAATCTAATGAACTTTATATGTAACTTGACTAGAATTTCGTGTAGATCATCGTGGTGCATCTTAACTTGCTGTTTAACAACTTGAACTTAAGGTTTATTCAGATCTGGACCAATTTCGAAATTTGCATATGAGGACTTACCGGAATTTTTATATGTTGTTTCCGGCCTCATTTAAACTTGCTTTGATGTGTTGCTCTTGTTTGCATCATCTCTTGCCATGAGTAGCCTCATCTAGATTTGTCATGCATCATGCTTGTTGTGCATCATGCCTTGTTCATGTGTGGTGTGTTTACCTATGTTGTGTGCTTCTTCTTGTTAGTTCCTGTTTCGTTGCGATCGTGAGGATTCGTTCGTCTCCGCTTGGTTCGTCTTCGTGGCTTCATCATCTTCATGGAACATGTTTACTTGTTGGGATATCACAATATATCTTATTTAATTAATGCATCTATATACTTGGTAAGGGTGGAAGGCTCGGCCTTATGCCTGGTGTTTTGTTCCACTCTTGCCGCCCTAGTTTCCGTCATATCGGTATTATGTTCCCGGATTTTTCGTCCCTAACGCGGTCGGGTGATTTATGGGACCCCCTTGACAGTTCGCTTTGAATAAGACTTTTCCAGCAAGGCCCAACATTGGTTTTACATTTGCCTCACCTAGCCTTTTTTCCCTTGGGAGTCGCGCATCCCGAGGGTCATCTTTATTTACCCCCCCCCCCCGGCCAGTGCTTGTCTAAGCGTTGGTCCAAACTAGACCACCGTGCGGGACCATCCCTTGGCAACTTGGGTTACATCGGTACCTGTACGCTTAGCTTATCCGGTCGTGGCCTGAGACGAGATACGCGCGACTACTATCAGGATGTCGGCACGCCGGGAGGTCTTGCTGGTCTTGTTTTATTACTGTCGAAATGTCTTGTAGCCGGGATTCCGAGACTGATCGGGTCTTCCCGGGGAGAAGGAATATCCTTCGTTGATCGTGAGAGCTTATCATGGGCTAAGTTGGGACACCCCTTCATGGTATAAACTTTCGAGAGCCGTGCCCGCGGTTATGTGGCAGATGGGAATTTGTTAATATCCGGTTGTAGTAAACTTGAAGCAAACTCTTCTAAAATACACCAACCGTAATGCGTAACCGTGAGTGTCTCTTTTCGGGGTTGATCGAGAGGAGAACACGGTTTCTGGGTTATGTCTGACGTAAGTAGGAGTTCAGGATCACTTCTTGATCATTACTAGTTGGCGACCGTTCCTTTGTTTCTCTTTTCGCTCTCATTTGCGTATGCTAGCCACCATACTTGCTTAGTCGCTGCTGCAACCTCACCACTTTACCCCTTCCTTACCCATTTAAGCTTTGCTAGTCTTGATACCCATGGTAATGGGATTCTTTGAGTCCTCGTGGCTCACAGTTTACTACACCACCGATTGCAGGTACAGGTTTGTGATGATCATGACGCGAGAGCGATGCTTGCTTGTCTTGAGTTCTTCTTACGCTTCTTCGATCGGGGATAGGTTCCAGGTCGGCAGCCTGGGCTAGCAGGGTGGATGTCGTTTGAGCTTCCGTTTATGTTTCATCCGTAGTCGGATGTTGATCTTGTATTTGATGTTGATGTATTCTTGTGGCATTTGTGCCTTATGTATGTATCCCCACTATTATGTGATGTTGATGTAATGATATCCACCTTGCAAAAGCGTCTTCAAGATGCGCTTCTATCCTTGGTGGGACCTTCGAGTTCCTTTAGGATAGGGTCGCATCTTGGGCGTGACAAGTTGGTATCAGAGCCTCGACCGACCCTAGGAGCCCCCTTGATTGATCGTGTAGTTTGGCCGTTGTCGAGTCTAGAAGAAAACTATTTTTGGAGTCTAGTTATATCGGAGAGTAGGAATTCTTTTTACTCCTCAGCCCCTTCGTCGCTCTGGTGAGGAATCTTGACGTAGGCGTTTTGAACTACTCCTCTTCCTGTTCAAATTTTTCTTTAGGATCACGCGGTTAGTTTTCGTTCGTTGTCCATCCTCTTTTGTCCGGTGCATCTCTCGTCAAGTTGACTCGAACCTCTTTGTCTTTGGGAGATCAATCCTCAGCTATTTTCAATCGATGTTGTTTCCCTGTCCGAAGTTGTCCTTGTTTTTCCCACCCGGCCTCCCTTCTTCCTCTCGGAACCGGAGTCCGCTATTGAGTATCCATCCTACTCGTGCGAAGTCTTTGCTTTCTTTCCTCAATGATTTCAATCGGTGTGTTTCTCTTCAAGATATTCGTCGTTTCCCCTCCCGAGTTGCCTTTGTTTTTCCCGCCCATCCACCCTTTTCTTCCCGGAGTCTGACTCTCTCTCGGCCATCAATTCCATTCATGTGGAGCCTCTTCAGTCTTCCCTCAATTATTTTAACCGGTGAATTCTCGTCTCGTTCGTCATTATTCATCCCTTTCTTTTCCGGTGCACTCAATTCAAGTTTTTTGGGTTAATCATATTCTTTTCCTTCGAAGTGTTCTCTTTGCTCGTTCGCCTCTCGCCAGTTTATCCTTCCGGAGTGTTCAAGACATCTCAGGAGATTCGTCTGTGTTCCAATTATTTCGAGGTTGTCACCTCAGTCAAATATTTCAATTGTTCCGGTGCATCATCTATGTTCATCATCCCTTTCCAACGGTGTTTTCTTTTAGTGGGCCCTAACCCACAGGTCTTTTTCCAGGATCTTACCTAACTCTTCTGATTTTCCCGGAGTTATTCTCAAGTCCTTTTCAAAGTCTGACATAAGTATGAATTTCATCAGTTAGATGTTTTTCCAAGATCGATTTCAAATCATTTTCATTGTTGACTCAACGTCTTTGTTTTTCATTCTCCCGGAGCGTCTCTACAATTCTGCATGGTGGTCCTCGTAGTCATTCTCAACATTTGAAGACCGTCGTAGATTTTTTTTCTCTCTTAAATCTTGTCCGTTCTCCCGGAGATTCGCGGTGCTAGCTCGATGTTATCCTATCTAATTGTTTATAGTCGTGCAATTTTTTTCATCAATCCGGAGTATTTCAGGAGTTGCTTTCCGTCTCAATCATCCGGAGGCCATCTTTTCAAAAGATTTCTTCGTTCCAAGTTTTTCAAATTCGTTCTCCAATTATTCCATATTCGTGCCCCTTCGTTCGTCTCAATATTCTTCCAGTACTTCGTTCAAGTATTCTTCAATCAGTTCGCGTCTCTATAAATCCCCTCTAGCTTATTTGTTCTTCTAATTTTTCCCGGCGATTCTTTCATCAGTCATTTCCAAATTCTTACGGTGCTTCGTTCAAGATTCTTTTCTTTGATTATCATATTAATTCATTCGTTCTTTCCAATCCTACCGGTGGTTCATGAAGTCCTTCTCAAGTTTGCGATATGTCACTTCAAAATCCTTTTCAAGAAGAATAAGTAGTATGCAAAAATCCATTGCTTGTCATCAATTTAATTTGATGAAGGATAAGCATGCAATAAATCTTATTCTTATTTCATCAATGTGATTAATCCTTTTCTTCGGAGTTTGTTCTTGATGAATAAATTCTAGTTCCAAGTGTTTTCATCTTTTCTTTCCGGAGTTCAAATTTCCTCAGCCATTTCGTCCGAACCTCCATCTAAATCATCGCAAGGCTCATCTTATTCTTTTCATCCTTCATTTTTATCTCATCTTCTTTTTGTCACCGGAGTTCTTCATGGTGGTTCTTCATGATTTCATTCATTCTTCAAGAGTCCATCAAGATTTTGTTGGTGGAGTTCAAGTATCTTTTCTTCTCGCATCTCGTAGTGCAATTAAATCTCTGTTTTCTTTGAAGTGGAGTTTTGCATTTCGTCATTCTGCTCAGCTATCAAATCATTTCCGCTTGTGGTCGGCGATCAGCTCATAATTTTGAGATGTTTTCCATAAGTCCACAACAAGCTTATTCTTTCGTTGTTGATTTTCTCAACAACTCCATTCAATCCTTCTAAATTCTTTTTTCCAATTCTTCCGGAGTTATTGTGTTGCTTATGTCGTCAAGTGTCATTCCATTTTGTGAAGTTCGTGTTCTATTCCTCCATGTTTTAGCCGGAGTGCTGCCTAAATCCTTTCAGTCTTATCCGTTTCTTCTCTCATTCTAACCACTCCGGTTAGAACGAGTGGTTTCATAGTCTATCTGATTCCGTGAGTTTTCGATTCTCGTCATTCGCGTCGCTCATCTCTTCTTCTCGAAAGCTCTCGATACTTTGATTCTTCTCTTGAGTTCTGGTTTATCCTCATTCTTTTTTCCCTTCCGTCTCGGTCCTAAGATCTCGGGACGAGATCTCTTGTAAGTGGAGGAGTGTTGTAACGCCCCGGATTCGATGCGCCAGGTGTCCGCCAGTTATTCGTCGTTGTTGCCTTGTCATTTGCTTGCGTGTTGCACTTTTCCATGTCATCATCTGCATTTCATATCATGTCATCATGTGCATCGCATTTGCATACATGTTCGTCTCATGCATCCGAGCATTTTCCCCGTTGTCCGTTTTGCAATCCGGCACTCCTATGTCTCCCGGCGCCCCATTTTGCCTCTTTTCATGTGCGGGTGTTAAACGGTCTCGGAATGGCCCGAGGTTTGCCAAGCGGCCTTGGTATAGCACCGGTAGACCGCCTGTCAAGTTTCGTGCCATTTGGAGGTCGTTTGATACTCCAACAGTTAACCGGGTAACCGCAAAAGCCCCTTTTGTCTTGCAGCCCAACACCCCTTCCAAAGTGGCCCAAAACCCAGCAAACTCCCCTCCATGCTCTCGGTCGTTAGATCACGATCGCGTGGCCGAAAACCGCTCCTAATTTGGACTCTCCTAGCTCCCTCTACCTATAAATATGTGCATCTCCCAAATCCGGTCTAACCCTAGTCCTCTTCCTCCCCGCCACGGACATCCCCACCGCCGGACAAAGTCCGCCGCCGCCCTGCCCAACCGGAGGTCGCCATGTGGCACCGGCCACCTTGTGCGCCGCCAGGCCGTCGGGGCCGAGGCCAGCCCACCTGGTCCGATCTGGGCGCGCCCCATGCTGCCGCGCTGCCCTCCTCCGCCGCCGGGCAACCTCGCCGCCAGCCGCCCGCTCACCGCCGCCCGTGCCGTCCGGCGCTTCGCCGCCGATCGCCGCCGCCCGCACCTCCTCCTCGCTGCGCGCCGAGCCCGGCTCGGCCGCGCCCTCCGCGGTCGCCGCCTCCTCTCGCCCCCGCCCGTTCGTCGGCGCCGCCCGCCGTCGCGCCCGCGCCGGATCCGCCCGATCCCGGCCGGAGGAGCTCGCCGGCCGGCCGGATCCGCCTCCTCCCGAGCTCCCTCGACCTCCCGCGGACATCTACGGCGAGATCCGCCGCCGCCTCGTGATGCGTGCCCGGTCAACCCTAGATCCGGTGTGGTTATTTTCTAAGTCCCAGATTTCTGACATTTTCATGCCATCATATCTCTGCATCCGTAGCTCCGTTTCGTGCGTGTAATATGTCAAATTGTTCGCCTCGACGAGTACATCATTCCATCACATTGCATCATTTACATTTGAGCTCATCTTGAAGCCCGAAATGCTGTTAGAAGAGGGCTATGTGATGTTAGTTTCAGATTCTTATCAGAACTTGCACTTTTGTCATTTTTGCCATGATTGATGTGTGCACCCTATGTACTTGAGTCCTACATGTGTTTTGTAATATGCCATGCCATCTTTACAGGGGTGTATGCCATGTATTTTTATGATCTCTGTGGTGACTAGCACAAGCATGCAAACTAGGCTTCATGATGTTGCTGATTTCAGCCCCTGTTCTGCTGATATTTTTATGTCATGTTAACTTGATGCTACCGAGAGATCCATGCTTATTTTGAGATACTTCAGTAAGGATGTTTTGACATATGGTTATTCTCTATCCATCCATGCCCTTGTTTGCAATTATGGAGTGCCATACCTTGACTCAATCGAGCTCTACTTTCGCTATAAAATGTTCCTGGCAGATTGTTTACATGTTATTCAATTTTGCCTAGGTTGTTGTAGTTGATCCGTGTATGCTATGATGTTGTTCTTGCCATGTATAGTTTCTATTCCATGTCTTCTTACTGTGAGTTTCCTTGCCATGCCATGTATTGCTCTGTGGTGAGTGGTTCAAGCTCACCAACATGTCTACTTATCGTTGTTCCTGCCATGTTTAAATCTGTCATATAACTTGCCATGTTTACATGGGTGCCATCATATTTTATGTGCCCTTTTGGCTCATGGTCAGTAAAGGACTTTTGTTCTATGCATTTAGTAGATTCATGCCATGCCTTTGTTTGCCATGATAAGTTCCTGTAGCATGTTGAAACTGTTATTATTTGCAATATTGCTATGTGTGTTTGAGCATGTTCTAGTGATTTCTGGAGATAGCTCAGTGTTCATGTTTTGTCATGCTTTACCTGTACATAATGCCCATGCCTTTTGTTATTACGTTGAGATGTTGTAGCATGTTGTTTTGATGCTTGCAATATGCCTAGTTGCTGTTTTGGACAGCTTGTCCTTTAAACTTGTATAGGGTGTATGTGTTGATCCGTTGCTCGGTTTTGAGTGTGCTCTATATGAAACTTGCTTGATTTTGCATGTAGCTTCATATTATCATGTTGTATCCTTGTTTTGAGGTGTTTGCTTGATGTTTGGGTGCATTTCGCATCAATGCCATGCTTATCTTGTTTTGCTCATATATTCTAGGCCGTAGCTCCGAATCTAATGAACTTTATATGTAACTTGACTAGAATTTCGTGTAGATCATCGTGGTGCATCTTAACTTGCTGTTTAACAACTTGAACTTAAGGTTTATTCAGATCTGGACCAATTTCGAAATTTGCATATGAGGACTTACCGGAATTGTTATATGTTGATTCCGGCCTCATTTAAACTTGCTTTGATGTGTTGCTCTTGTTTGCATCATCTCTTGCCATGAGTAGCCTCATCTAGATTTGTCATGCATCATGCTTGTTGTGCATCATGCCTTGTTCATGTGTGGTGTGTTTACCTATGTTGTGTGCTTCTTCTTGTTAGTTCCTGTTTCGTTGCGATCGTGAGGATTCGTTCGTCTCCGCTTGGTTCGTCTTCGTGGCTTCATCTTCTTCATGGACTCGTTCTTCTTCCTAGCGGGATTTCAGGCAAGATGACCGCTACCCTGGATCTCACTACTATCATTGCTATGCTAGTTGCTTTGTTCTATCGCTATGCTGCGCTACCTATTACCTGTTTATCAAGCCATCCCAAATTGCCACGTCAGCCTCTAACCTTTGACACCCTTCCTAGCAAACCGTTGTTTGGCTATGTTACCGCTTTGCTCAGCCCCTCTTATAGCGTTGTTAGTTGCAGGTGAAGATGAAGTTTGTTCCTTGTTGGAACATGGAGATGTTGTTCCTTGTTGGAACATGTTTACTTGTTGGGATATCACAATATATCTTATTTAATTAATGCATCTATATACTTGGTAAAGGGTGGAAGGCTCGGCCTTATGCCTGGTGTTTTGTTCCACTCTTGCCGCCCTAGTTTCCGTCATATCGGTATTATGTTCCCGGATTTTGCGCCCCCGACGCGGTCGGGTGATTTATGGGACCCCTTGACAGTTCGCTTTGAATAAGACTTTTCCAAAGAAGGCCCAACATTGGTTTTACATTTGCCTCACCTAGCCTTTTTTCCCTTGGGAGTCGCGCATCCCGAGGGTCATCTTTATTTACCCCGGCCGTTGCTTGTCTAGCGTTGGTCCAAACTAGAGCACCGTATGGGACCATCCCTTGGCAACTTGGGTTACGTCGGTACTGACGCTTAGCATATCCGGTCGTGGCTCGAGACGAGATCTGTGCGGCTACTATCGGGATGTCGGCACGCCGGAGGTCTTGCTTGTCTTGTTTTATTACTGTCGAAATGTCTTGTAGCCGGATTCGAGACTGATCGGGTCTTCCGGGAGAAGGAATATCCTTCGTTGATCGTGAGAGCTTATCATGGGCTAAGTTGGGACACCCTGCATGGTATAAACTTTCGAGAGCCGTGCCCATGCGTTATGTGGCAGATGGGAATTTGTTAATATCCGATTGTAGTAAACTTGAAGCAAACTCTTCTAAAATACACCAACCGTGTGCGTAATCGTGAGTGTCTCTTTTCGGGTTGATCGAGAGGAGAACACGGTTTCGGGTTATGTCTGACGTAAGTAGGAGTTCAGGATCACTTCTTGATCATTACTAGTTGGCGACCGTTCCTTTGTTTCTCTTCTCGCTCTCATTTGCGTATGTTAGCCACCATACTTGCTTAGTCGCTGCTGCAACCTCACCACTTTACCCCTTCCTTACCCATTTAAGCTTTGCTAGTCTTGATACCCATGGTAATGGGATTGCTGAGTCCTCGTGGCTCACAGTTTACTACACCACCAGTTGCAGGTACAGGTTTGCGATGATCATGACGCGAGAGCGATGCTTGCTTGTCTTGAGTTCTTCTTCTGCTTCTTCGATCAGGGGATAGGTTCCAGGTCGGCAGCCTGGGCTAGCAGGGTGGATGTCGTTTGAGCTTCCGTTTATGTTTCATCCGTAGTCGGATGTTGATCTTGTATTTGATGTTGATGTATTCTTGTGGCATTTGTGCCTTATGTATGTATCCCCACTATTATGTGATGTTGATGTAATGATATCCACCTTGCAAAAGCGTCTTCAAGATGCGCTTCTATCCTTGGTGGGACCTTCGAGTTCCTTTAGGATAGGGTCGCATCTTGGGCGTGACAAGTTGGTATCAGAGCCTCGACCGACCCTAGGAGCCCCCTTGATTGATCATGTAGTTTGGCCGTTGTCGAGTCTAGAAGAAAACTATTTTTGGAGTCTAGTTATATCGGAGAGTAGGAATTCTTTTTACTCCTCAGCCCCTTCGTCGCTCTGGTGAGGAATCTTGACGTAGGCGTTTTGAACTACTCCTCTTCCTGTTCAAATTTTTCTTTAGGATCACGCGGTTAGTTTTCGTTCGTTGTCCATCCTCT
Source organism: Aegilops longissima (assembly GCA_021605205.1). Taxonomy (NCBI): domain Eukaryota; kingdom Viridiplantae; phylum Streptophyta; class Magnoliopsida; order Poales; family Poaceae; genus Aegilops; species Aegilops longissima. The sequence continues at coordinate 234,653,790 of CM038677.1, forward strand.
TTTGTCCGGTGCATCTCTCGTCAAGTTGACTCGAACCTCTTTGTCTTTGGGAGATCAATCCTCAGCTATTTTCAATCGATGTTGTTTCCCTGTCCGAAGTTGTCCTTGTTTTTCCCACCCGGCCTCCCTTCTTCCTCTCGAACCGAGTCCGCTATTGAGTATCCATCCTACTAAATGCGAAGTCTTTGCTTTCTTTCCTCAATGATTTCAATCGGTGTGTTTCTCTTCAAGATATTCGCTGCTTCCCCCCGAGTTGCCTTTGTTTTTCCGCCCATCCACCCTTTTCTTCCCGAGTCGACTCTCTCGGCCATCAATTCCATTCATGTGGAGCCTCTTGATCTTTCCTCAATTATTTTAACCGTGAATTCTCGCCTCGTTCGTCATTATTCATCCCTTTCTTTTCCGGTGCACTCAATTCAAGTTTTTGGGTTAATCATATTCTTTTCCTTGAAGTGTTCTCTTTGCTCGCTCGCCTCTCCAGATTTATCCTTCCGGAGTGTTCAAGACATCTCAGGAGATTCGTCTGTGTTCCAATTATTTCGAGGTTGTCACCTCAGTCAAATATTTCAATTGTTCCGGTGCATCATCTATGTTCATCATCCCTTTCCAACGGTGTTTTCTTTTAGTGGGCCCTAACCCACAGGTCTTTTTCCAGGATCTTACCTAACTCTTCTGATTTTCCCGGAGTTATTCTCAAGTCCTTTTCAAAGTCTGACGTAAGTATGAATTTCATCAGTTAGATGTTTTGGAGTTGGTTTACTTACCGTACCACATACCTATTCCTTTTCGAAGTCTGAAACGTTCCGGAAAGTGTCCCTTATGTATTCCTCCGGGGTTACGGTTTCAATAACATTGGTTTCAACATTTATAGGATTACCTGAGATATAATGTTTGATTCTTTGACCGTTCACCACCTTCGGATTTGTACCTTCGAAGTTGTTGATTTTTATAGCACCGGAATGATAGAACTCCTCGATAACATAAGGGCCTTCCCTTTTAGAGAGAAGTTTTCCTGCAAAAAGTCTTAAACGAGAGTTGTACAGCAATACATAATCACCTACGTTAAACTCATGCTTTTGTGTCCTTTTATCATGCCATCTTTTGACCTTTTCTTTAAACAACTTGGCATTTTCATAAGCTTGGGTTCTCCATTCATCAAGCGAGCTAATATCAAATAACCTCTTCACACTAGCAAGTTTGAAATCATAATTGATCTCTTTAATAGCCCACTATGCTTTATGTTCTAGTTCAAGAGGCAAGTGACATGCTTTTCCGTAAACCATTTTATACGGAGACATACCCATAGAATTTTTATATGCGGTTCTATAGGCCCATAATGCATCATCAAGTTTCTTGGACAAATTCTTTCTAGATCTATTGACAGTCTTTTGCAAGATCTCTCTATTACTTAATTCTACTTGACCACTAGACCGTGGGTGATAAGGAGATGCAATTCTAGGATTAACATCATACTTAGCAAGCATTTTACGGAAAGCACCATGAATAAAATGTGAACCACCATCAGTCATTAAATATCTAGGGACTCCAAACCTCGGAAAAATAACTTCTTTAAGCATTTTGATAGAAGTGTTATGATCAGCACTACTAGTTGGAATAGCTTCTACCCACTTAGTAACGTAATCAACAGCAACTAAAATATGTGTATAACCATTAGAGGCAGGAAAAGGTCCCATATAATCAAAGCCCCAAACATCAAATGGTTCAATAACGAGTGAATAATTCATAGGCATTTCTTGACATCTACTAATGTTACCAATTCTTTGGCATTCATCACATGACAAGACAAACTTACGGGCATCCTTGAAGAGAGTAGGCCAATAAAAACCGGATTGCAATACCTTATGTGCAGTTCTGTCTCCAGCGTGGTGCCCTCCATATGCCTCGGAGTGGCACTTGCGTAGGATCTGTTCCTGTTCATGCTCAGGTACACAACGTCTAATAACACCATCTACTCCTTCTTTATAAAGATGTGGGTCATCCCAAAAGTAATGTCTCAAATCATAGAAAAACTTTTTCTTTTGCTGGTATGTGAAGCTAGGTGGTATAAAATTTGCAACAATGTAATTAGCATAATCAGCATACCAACAAGTACTACGAGAAGTATTTATGACATTTAATTGCTCATCCAGAAAGCTATCATTAATAGGTAGTGGGTCATCAATAACATTTTCTAACCTAGACAAGTTGTCTGCAACAGGGTTTAGGATCTTTCTTTTAGCAAGAGAACCCATCTAATAAGTCTAGGTTTAGGATCTTTCTTTTTCATCAGATATTTAATAGCAGCATGATCAGTGTGAATAGTTACTTTAGAATCAACAATATAAGGTCCGAACTTATCACAAGCAAATACAACTGCTAAGAATTCCTTTTCAGTAGTAGCATAATTTCTTTGAGCATTGTCTAGAGTCTTACTAGCATATTGGATAACATTTAATTTCTTATCAACTCTTTGCCCTAGAACAGCACCTACAGCATAATCACTAGCATCACACATAATTTCAAAGGGTAAATTCCAATCAGGTGGCTGAACAATAGGTGCAGAGATCAATGCTTTCTTAAGTATTTCAAATGCTTCTACACAATCATCATCAAAGACAAATGGTATATATTTTTGTAATAAATTAGTTAGAGGCCGAGAAATTTTTGAGAAGTCCTTAATGAACCTCCTATAAAATCCGGCGTGACCAAGGAAACTTCTTATACCTTTGATGTCCTTGGGACATGGCATCTTTTCAATAGCATCAACCTTAGCTTTATCAACTTCAATACCTCTTTCAAAAACTTTTTGCCCCAAGACAATACCTTCATTAACCATAAAGTGGCATTTTTCCCAATTCAAGACAAGGTTAGTTTCTTCACATCTCTGCAAAACTCGATCAAGGTTGCTCAAGCAATCATCAAACGAAGATCCATAGACGGAAAAGTCATCCATGAAAACCTCACAAATCTTTTCACAAAAGTCAGAGAATATAGCCATCATGCATCTTTAAAGGTAGCAGGTGCATTACATAAACCAAAAGGCATACGTCTATAAGCAAAAGTACCAAAAGGGCATGTAAAAGTAGTTTTTGATTGATCATTGGCTGACACAGGAATTTGGGAGAAACCAGAATAACCGTCTAGAAAGCAATAATGTGTATGTTTGCATAATCTTTCTAGCATTTGATCGATAAAAGGTAACGGGTAATGATCTTTCTTAGTAGCTTTATTTAATTTGCGGAAATCAATTACCATCCTATAACCTATAATAATTCTTTGCGGAATCAATTCATCTTTATCATTAGGAACAACAGTAATACCTCCTTTCTTAGGGACACAATGGACAGGACTTACCCACTCACTATCAGCAACGGGATAAATTATACCTGCCTCCACGAGTTTTAGTATTTCTTTTCTCACCACTTCTTTCATATTAGGATTCAGTCATCGTTGATGATCAATAACTGGTTTGGCATCTTTCTCCAAATTTATTTTATGTTGACATAGAGTGGGACTAATGCCCTTAAGATCATCAAGAGTATATCCAATAGCAGCACGGTGCTTCTTCAGAGTTTTCAATAATCTCTCTTCTTCATGCTCTGAAAGGTTGGCACTAATAATAACAGGATATATCTTCTTTTCATCAAGATAAGCATATTTAAGAGTATCAGGCAATGGTTTAAGCTCAAACACGGGATCACCCTTGGCTGGAGGAGGATCCCCTCGGATTTCAACAGGCAAATTGTGTTTCAGAATAGGTTCCTGTTTAAAGAATACCTCATCTATGTCCCTTCTTTCATTCATATACATATCATTTTCATGGTCTAGCAAATATTTTTCTAAAGGATCACTAGGAGGTACGGCAATAGAAGCAAGACCAATAATTTCATCTTTACTAGGCAATTCTTCTTCACGGTGTTGTCTACTAAATTTAGAGAAATTAAACTCATGAGACATATCACCCAAACCAACATTAACAACATTCTTTACGCAGTCTATCTTAGCATTGACAATGTTCAAGAAGGGTCTACCAAATATAATGGGACAAAATCTATCTTGTGGGGAACCAAGAACAAGAAAATCAGCAGGGTATTTAGTTTTCCCACACAAGACTTCAACATCTCTAACAATTCCCATTGGTGAAATAGTATCTCTGTTGGCAAGTTTAATTGTGACATTAATATCTTCTATCTCAGCAAGTGCAATATCATGCATAATTTCTTTGTATAAGTCATAAGGTATTGCACTAACATTAGCACCCATATCACATAAGCCATGATAACAATGATCTCCTATTTTAACAGAAATAACAGGCACGCCTACCACAGGTCTATGTTTATCTTTAGCACAGGGTTTAGCAATTCTAGCAGTTTCACCGCAGAAATAAATAACATGCCCATCAATATTATCAGCCAAGAGATGTTTAACAATAGCAATATTAGGATCAACTTTGACTTGCTCAGGAGGTGTATAAGTTCTAATATTGCTTTTACGAACCACAGTTGAAGCTTTAGCATGATCCTTTATTCTAACAGGGAAAGGTGGTTTCTCAACATAAGAAGTAGGAACAATAGGATCATTATAAGTGACAGTCTTTTCTTCAACTCTAATAGGTGCAACTACTTTTACTTCTATGGTAGGATGATATTTAAACCACTTCTCCTTGGGGAGATCAACATAAGTAGCAAAATATTCACAAAAGAAGCTACTATCTCAAAGTCAAGTCCATATTTAGTGCTAAATTTACGGAAAACATCGGTATCCATAAAAGATTTAACACAATCAAACTTAGGTGTCATACC